>JAKWJA010002493.1:68596828-69802587 GCA_027704765.1 Solanum habrochaites
TGTTTCGTTCGATTTTTTCTACTTTGATTCTGTTTAGTTCTGGTAAGTAGATCATTTTTTGTCGTGATTGTGTGAATTAAAAATAATAGAGGAAATATAATAAAGTGTAGAGTTCATCATGTATGTAATAAAAAAAAGAGGGACATAGAAATTTTTAGCACAGATTGTCAAATGATCTGTTTCTTAGCATAGATGACTACCATTTGCTAAAGCACTCGAGGCTTCTCCATATATCAGAAGGCTGAAATGAATAAGAGGAGAGCAAGCACGTGCCACGATGAACTTTTGAACAACTAAAATATAAGGACCAACAGATGTACAATGTAAATAAACAACAATAGTTCAACAATTTATTGATCAATTATATTGTTGTCATTTCAAATTGAAAATTTAATAGGGTATATGAAAATTGTGAGTCAAATTTAAAAGTGTAAACTATTAGTAATTAAGCAATATAATTTAAAAAATTTTAAATTTAGTAAATAAAACTTCGGTTTTTCGGTGCATTGTAGTTTCGGGACCCTTGCACCGAACTCTGAACCGAAATTTCTAAAAAAAGAAAACCGACGCCGAACCGAGACACCAAAGAATCAAAAAATTTTAATTTTTCGATTTTTATGCCTACCCCTATTTAAGAGTCAAATATGTAGAGCGTCGACAACTTCTTACTAGCTAATCTTAGTGCGATGAGCTCAATGGAGAAATACATTTTTTACTTTATATTAATCGTTCTAATCGTAAACTTGTGATGTGATGTAAATAAGTTTTTTCATTGTCTCATGGACTCTACTACGAGGCAATTCTAATAACACTTTATAAAACCTACATTAATTTCCCAATTGACCACTTCTAGGCTGCTAAAGTGCTCACGTGCATGAATATTATTAAACCTATCTTTCATCAAAGAAATAAAAGATTCAAACTTTGAAAATTTCCAATCTATTTTGAATCATAAAAAAATCACATATCAGAGCTTAAGTATTTATTAAACCCTCATGTAAAGAGGTGATAAAGTTGTTCTGCTTGTGATTCCCATTAAATATTTAGGTGGAGGTGAAAAAACAAGTGATGAGTAAATTTGTGAGGTGGAAATTAATCCATATAGGCTCCTCTTATATGATTTTAAAATTATAAACCTTAAATTAAATATATATATATATAGAGAGAGACACATTATTATTGTATATATATATACATACAAACAAAAATCACCTCCAAAAGTCAAAAGACAATTTCTAGCTGGATTTACTCTGCAAGGTCCATCATTTGAGATATATATATTTTTATTATTTAAATCTTTCATGTCCCAATTTTTGTTTTTATTTTTAGCAAAATCTCACTTAAGTTTTCTCCTCTTCATATTGTTCAAATTATAAGGTTAGTCTACAAATTTCAATATTCACATATTCTTATATATATATATTTATGTACATCCAATTTCATACTATATTGTATAGTTTATAAAGAGAAAAATAAATTAGATTTTCTTATTTTTTGATGGATTTTCAAACGAATATTGATTTATCTATTTTATAGATAGGTTTTTTTTGTCGATCGTAGTATCCATTGAATTTTTCCAGTTGTGTTAGTCGGATATAGTACATAGTTACAAGTTCATCTGAACCAGTTAAGTGCAAGGCGAACGATATCTTATATATATAATAGTTTTTTTTGTCTGTTTCAGCTAGAGGTGGACCCTAGGAGTGATCAAATTATTCAGTAAAGATTTGAGTTTGCATGGATTTGTGAATAGTCAAAATTTTAGGGTTGTATAAAAAACAAACAAAAAGAAAAAAAAAGACTATAACAAGACAATGGAGAAAGAAGAAAATTGCCAGGTATATAAGTGTTTGCTTTTATCATTTTTCATTGTTTCTATCTCTAGCCTAATTTGATATATTATAAATGTATATATAGATATAGTTATGTTGTTTCACTTTGAACATGAAATATTTTTGCAGGCTAATACTTTGCCTACATCTTTTCAAATGGCAATTATTGGTGAATCTTCATCAAATAATACTAATAATCAAATGGTTGATTATATGGTAAATTCACAATCTATACAACAACAACAACATAACCACAGTTCGTTAGGGTTTTGCCCTCGAACCCTTCTCTAGACAAGTTGAGCTTTGCTGATGTGATGCAATTCGCGGATTTTGGGCCTAAATTAGCCTTAAATCAAACCAAGGTATTGGAACAAGATGTTGGGATCGATGATCCTGTGTACTTCCTCAAGTTTCCCGTTTTGAACGAGAAGAAGAATGATAATGATAATGATGATGATCACGAAGAAGGCTTAATGATAAGTGGTGGAAAAGAAAAAGGTGAAAATAATAATAATATTGTTGAAAAAAATCAAGAAGGGAAGAGTAATAATAAGAGAAAGAGGCCAAGAATTAAGACAAGTGAGGAAGTTGAGAGCCAAAGAATGACACATATTGCTGTGGAAAGGAATAGAAGGAAGCAAATGAATGAACATCTTCGTGTATTGAGGTCTCTCATGCCTGGCTCCTATGTTCAAAGGGTATTATATCTCATCGAATTCTTGAATTTTACGAGTTCTTTTTTTTATGTCGAGTACTGTTGAACTGTGTGACCATCTCATCTTAAAGTTTAAATCGTTGGGAAAAAATAATACTTGATATATGTCTTTGTGGTGGTGACCCCTTTACACGATAGATCTGATTGTTTTTCAAGAGTCAAGCACGTGCAAATTCTTTTTTACTATAGTGTGGTAGTTAGGATCGAACTCATGATGTTTGATAATTTATTTAGCGATACACGTCTTTGTGGTAACGGCCCTTTACTTAGCAGATCTGATTCTTTTTCATGAGTCAAGCATGTGCAAATTCTTCATAATATTATGTGATATGTAGTTATTAGGATCGAAATCAGGATATACGTTTCATATACTCTTATTATATATATCATAATAAAGTGTGTGATCATTTAGAGACAAATCACACTTTTGATATATTTATGTTCTTTAATGACGTATTATAGCGTGTGATGACCATATCATTTAAAAGTTTAAGCTGTCAGCCATAATTAACACACCTCTATATACTTAATATATTATGTGTATCTACTCTCAACATGATGTATATTTGACAATGTTTTTGTAGGGAGATCAAGCATCTATTATTGGTGGAGCAATTGAATTTGTTAGAGAATTGGAACAACTCTTACAATGCCTTGAATCACAAAAAAGAAGAAGAATCTATGGAGATACTCCAACAAGACCATTAGGAGATTCATCAACACCACCATCAATGCCAATGAATCAAAACCCTAATGCTATAAATCCTCATCATCATCAATCACCAATACTATTTCCTCTTCCAAATGAGTATAATATTGAAGATGAAATTCAAGAAGAAGTAGCTGAGAGTAAGTCTTGTTTGGCTGATGTTGAAGTGAAACTTTTAGGGTTTGATGCAATGATCAAGATTCTATCAAGAAGAAGACCAGGACAACTCATAAAGGCAATTGCTGCATTGGAAGATATGCAACTTAGTATTCTTCATACAAATATTACAACCATTGAACAAACTGTTCTCTACTCATTCAATGTCAAGGTACTTATTATTAACACTTCGTCTGTTTCAATTTACGTGTCTTACTTTCCTTTTCATAGTCTCTCTGCCTTCCAATTTATGTGAAGGTGTATGACTGGGCATATAATTTAAGAGTAAAATAAAGACATTTGAAATGTGTGGTCCGAAACGAGTCATAGACGATATTTATGTAGTTGTAAATTATATTTTAGGTAGATTAAGAAGTTTAAAGTCAAATGATTACTAAATATAGAAAATGTCATTTTTTTAGACTGACCGAAACAAGTCATATAAACTGTGACAACGGGAGTAATTAACTATTTAAATCTAATGTCCCCCCTTGACATGTTTAAAATGACAAAATTTAAAAGGCGTTTTAAAATATCATACATATTTTTGAATTTACGATCACAAGATTCAAAAGTCTACTTTTATTTTTTAATTCTTATTTCTATTTTTATTTTTGCAGATTTCTGGTGAAACTAGATACACAGCTGATGATATAGCAAACTCAATCCAACAGATATTCAGTTTCATTCATGCTGAAATAGCCCCATATGATATCAACTAGTTGAAGACCATTTAATTTTTCATTGTACTTTCTAGTTTCTAGCTAGGTGGTGTGTTCTTTTTTTTATATCAGAACTATAGATCAAAGTTATGATTGTATTACTAGATTAAAATATACTAAAGTGATTGTTTTACTATACATTTGTGATTTTTCATTCAAATAGGATCCAAATAAATCGATAAAGCAAAACTTCCATCCACCCTATATGGCCAATTTTCACTCCATCAACTATTTTCTCTTTCGAGATTAAGTTCGACCTTTTATTTTCAAAATAAAAAAGTTATTTATTTACTCAATATTAGGCTTATATGTTATATATAATGTCTACACTTTAGATGTTCAAGGGATATCTAAAGTATGAACGCTATAACACAATAAGAGTGGACGACTATAATAACATTGTTAATCAAATGTAAAATATTTCTTAATAAAAATGATTTTGTATTTCATAAAATTTGAACGTGAAACATCTGATGTACTATATATAAGTATTTCAAATACTAATTGAATTGATGGATTGTTTTTTAAAAAAATTATATTATGTGACTTAGGGAAGGTCAACGAGCCCCACTCAACCCTACCTTGTTTTTAGAGAGGGAGTTTGACTTGTCAGGACTAAGATAGTGATACTTTAACCATGCTTCTTTGTAGGTATGTTGCCCTAAGAAATTGTATTCGAGGTTCGTGATCTGGTGGTTAATGAAAGAGATTGAAAATAATGAGATTTTACGTTTGAATTTCAATAAAAATAAGAAAAACATATGATTTCTAGTTGTTCGAGCTAGTTCAGATGTATATATAGAGTTAATTAATATTTGTATTTGTGTGGTAGAGACAATCGATGTTCTGAAAAATTAGTGAAGGTGCACGACATTATGGTTAAAGGGCAATCTGGTGTACAACTTAAAACATCTTGCGTTCAACAAGGTTCGGGGGGAAGAGGTGAGACTCTATTAAGGTACCAATTTATCTAAGTATTTGCCATACCGTTACTTATTCGACTCAAACTTAAAATGTATAGATCACAAAAAAATAACTTTATCATTGCTATAAGTTTCTTTTCCGAAAAATGATTATCATAAAAAGATTAGTTTGGGATAATCTTTATATTATCATTCCTCACATATATTTTCAACTTGTGTTTCTTTTATGAATTTTATTTATGAATATCATTTTTCTTTTGGTCAATTTAGCATTTCTTTCATGCATTGCATGAAATGAATAGCACATGGGTTTGGCCAAGTGGGGTTTGTATTTTTGTACATTTTATTTATTTTTGTAAATATATTTTAGAATTTAGATGCATGAATACAAACTAGCTAGAAATTATTTAAGCTAAAAAACAAAATAAATAAATAAACTTGACTAGATGGTCCTTCATTATAAATTGTCGTTGGTTATTGAAACAAAAACATGAATAATTTCAAAATAAAAAATAGAGACCTGAAGATTGAGATGTTTTACAAAGGTCAACTGAACAAAAACTGGTCTTGCCCCTAACAACACATGCATTTTTATTTATTTTTTAATATAAAATATTATTAAATAATTGAGGTGTATATAACGAAATATAAATAAATAATTGAGGTGTATATATACGGAATTTAATTAAATAATTGAGGTGTATATATACGATATAATTTTCCGATGAAGAAAAAAAGAATCGACCCCTATTAACCATACATAGCTCCACGTAGATTTTAGGTCTTTCTCATTCATTTTTATTTTAACACATTTAACGTGATAGTGTCACCTATACTTTTATATGCCGTTGCTAGAACTTGCTTAGTTTGTTAATTATTACATTAAGAGTCTATTTGGCTCAACTTTAAAGCTGGTTCAAAAATGACTTGAAGATAATTTTGACTTTTTAGATGTTGGCAATAGTCAAATCACTTATTTTAGTTGAAAAAAAAACTTATTTTAGCCAAAAGTTAAAAATTGGGGTAAGGGTTGGCGGTAGGGATGTTTTTTTTTTTAGCTTATAAGTTGTTTTAAGTTGAAACACATTCTTATCTTGCCCCTTAATATTTTTATACAATCTCCAAATTACCCACATTAAACCTAACATCTCTTCTTTCATTTTCCCTTTTCACGTTTGACATAGCAGCTTCAGCACTTTATCCAAAAACATAATGGTATTTAAAAGTAAGTCTCTTTAGCACTTCAAAGTACTTTTAAAAGCGGCTTTTATTAAGCCCATCCAAACGGGCCCTAAGTACTCAGGTAATTAACATTTGTCCTCTATACTACTACAGCCATGTTCTTAATTAGTTTAAACTTTAAAACTATATGTAAGGGGGCTCAAGATAAACTGAGTAATCAAACTTAAGCAAAAAATTTGATTCAAACCAATGTGAAAAATGGATGAGTTCATTAATTTGCTAAGGTTCATCGTAATTTGAAAACCAACTAATGTTTCGTAACGCAATTGAATTATAATTAAATAAACAACGATAATAATATATTTAGTATAGTTATATAATTGTAGCTAAAAAGAGTAGAGTGTATATATATTATTTGATAAACGTTCGATTTTAGAAAAAAATAATTAAAGCAAGTCTAGCAATTATAACGAAAGAAAGTAGAAAAAATAACATGTATAGTGTATATATTATATTGATTCTGTATATATTGTTAAAAATGTTAAAGGCATATGAGATTGGATTATAGAAACAAGAGGTAGGCCCAATTAGGACTTAACTGGATATGGGCTTGGAAAGACTAGATTATTGAGTAGTCTCAATATTCTTTTAAAATTTAGGCCACAATTGCAAGTTTGCAACTGTGAAGATTAAGATATATGAATTTGAATACGCAACTCTACATAATAAGATGTGTATTGACATAATAAATCTATCTTTTCAAATGTGAATTGATAAATTTATCTATATAATTTAAAATCGATAAATATCAAATTCAAATAAGATATATCAACAAGATTTATGTCCACGATGATCATATATACATATGGTGAAGATTTGAGTGATTTTTAGACCGTGATGGAAAAACAAGTGCTGATGTGGTGAGTTGGGATGTCATTTCAGATAAAATTGGATAGGGTTAATAAAGGAAAGACTGAAAGTTAAAGTCATATATATATATTAATAATATAACATTAAGGGCATCAGATAATATGACGATCAAAAAGGGTCTACGAAAGTAAGGAATCCTCTTTTAGGCGGGTGGGGGGGGGGGGGGGTTTATTATTGAAAAGTGGCTTAGTTTGAGCAACTTTCACAAATAGCAAACACAAAAAGCATATTTGTATGTTATACCTATAGTTTGCATAATTGCGCTCCATAGCAAATATAAATATGTATATTTCGCTATATATACAAAAGAAAGCAATTGCACAATTTCTTCATACACATGCAAAAGAAAACAGTTGTATAATCTGCTTTAGGATGCATTTGTGTTTGTATAAAGTGAAAGAGACAAGTGAGCGAGCGTGATTTAGGAGAGGGGAGAGAGAGCAACGAAAATATATGTATATATACAATTTTCTCTAGCTTTATACAAACACAAACGCACTTATACAATTTCTTTTTGTATAAAGTGAGAGATGCGAGTGAGAAAGCGAGATCTGGGAGAGGGGGAGAGAGGAAAACTAAAAGATATGTATACACAGAATTTTCTCTTACTTTATACAAACACAAACACATTTTATACAATTTCGTTTTTGTATAAAGTCATAGAGGTGAGTGAGAGAGCGAAACCTGGGAGAGGGGAGAGAGGGAAACGAAAATATATGTATATATACAATTTTCTCTCGCTTTATACAAACACAAACATATTTTATACATTTGCGTTTGTATAAAAAGCGAGAGAGGCAAAGAAGAGAACGAGAGTGGCGAGTGAGATTCACCAGGATAGAGGCGAAATAGCAACATTTTGCTATGGATACAATTAAATCAAACTATATTTATAGCATTTAATTTAAATTAATAGTTTGCTATTATATACAATTTTTCCAAGTTCTAAATACTTGTTAAAAGTCGAGTTATCTCCACTAGGCCCAAAAGCACAAAAAGCCCAAAAACACTTTACTATCAACAAATTAGCCCATTTAACTCATCCTCCATATAACGAAACCCTAATCTCACTTCCTCAAAAACCCTAGCCTCTACCTCCATTTTTTCTTCCTTCTTCACAGGTAAGCAAGAGAGAAAAGCAAAAATGGTGTCCGGTTCAGGGATCTCCGCAAGGAGGATTGTGGTTGATGCTCGCCACCATATGCTTGGTAGGCTCTCATCAATTTTGGCTAAGGAATTGCTTAATGGACAGAGAGTTGTTGTTGTTAGGTGTGAAGAGATTTGTCTTTCTGGTGGACTTGTTCGTCAGAAAATGAAGTATCTTAGGTTCCTTCGTAAGAGGATGAATACTAAGCCTTCTCATGGACCTATTCACTTCCGTGCTCCATCGAAGATCCTCTGGAGGACCATCCGTGGGTTAGTTTGTTTGCATTTTTGAGGTTCAATTGATGATTTTGCTTGAAAAGTGCTTGTTTTGTATGAAAGTAGATTTTTTCTTTTGTGATTTGTAGATTCAGTGATACCTGTTTATAGATATTTATAGATTCGATGATATATATTTACTTCATGAAACAACAATTTAATAAATAGGGGAATGTGAACTGAGAGTCTATCGGAAACCGTCATTCTACCTTACGGAGTAGGAGTGAAGTCTGTGTATCACTATACTTATCCAGACTCTGCTTTCTGTGAGTAGGTATTATAGACAGAATGTGTTAATATATGCCTTTGTTTCCCGGGAGTGATGAAGTGATTAAACTTGGAGACATGATGAATGGTAGTGTAGAGCCAAAGATTAAATATACTTGTAGTTGGAGATTCATTGGAAAAATGAGTTTCAATCAATGGTTTTATTTGAAAAAGTGATTGTTTAACTGAAGGTAGATTTTTCGAGTAATAACTGTTTGTGGATATTCGTTATTCTATCGCATTGAGATATATTCATATAATTATATACCAGCAGCCTTGACTGAATGTTCGAATATCATAAAGCTTTGTTCTGGGTGGAGGAATTAAGAGCTAGAGCTTGTAATCACTATAAATGATCTTGAAAAGTAAACAGCTCTATATACTGGTAGTTTGGTATTCATTGGAGCGTGGAGTAATATATCATTCTTACTTGATGAAGAGTATGTTATGGTATAATGTCCACTTAAATGCCAATTTACTGAGTTTGTTGGAACCTAGTCATCTGCAAGTAAGAAAAGTAAGAAATTTTAAGACTGATGTAGGCTTTTCATCTAAGCATGCACATCCTACTGATGGTTGAAGTTCTTCTACAATCCTATTCATGGTTGATTGTTTTGTTGGATAGTTATGTCAGATTTTGCTCTTTGGTGTGTCTGATCAATCTAACTATTTTTTTTAGGATGATTCCCCACAAAACTAAGCGTGGAGCAGCTGCCCTTGCTCGCTTGAAGGTTTACGAGGGTGTTCCACCTCCATATGACAAAATCAAGAGGATGGTCATCCCTGATGCTCTCAAGTGAGTTGTCCAAGGCTGTTCAGGTGCTTACTATATTTTAATACCAATGTCGTTTACACTGACATATTTCTCCTTTTTTCGTATTTAGGGTGTTGAGACTCCAATCAGGACATAAATACTGTCTCCTGGGTAAGCTTTCATCAGAGGTTGGATGGAACCACTATGACACTATCAAGGTGAATTTCTTGCTTTCTCCTTTCTATTGACAAAAACCCCCCCAATTTCCCTTGATGTTTGTTGTAATAGTGAGCGTATCCCAGACCAGAATCACCGTGTCTTGTGCACAGACTGTTGTGCCTAATTTGACTCGTATTTCTCCATGTGTTGCGAATTTAGATGGTTGTCCAATTGCAGTGTCTTGATTACCTAGTTACAATGTTATTTTGCTAAGTCTCAAATTTGTTATTTTTCCGGCTTCTGTGTTTCTTTGATCTTTAGTGTGAAATTTGCATGATTGCTTACTTTGCTCTTGAAATATGGTTATTACAGGAGCTTGAGAACAAGAGAAAGGAGAGAGCTCAGGTAGCATACGAGAGGAGAAAGCAGTTGGCCAAACTCAGGGTTAAGGCCGAGAAGGCTGCTGAGGAGAAGCTCGGTCCTCAACTTGCAGTTATTGAACCTATCAAGTATTAGAGTGTAAACGTAGTTTTTATTGAAGGTGAAATTTTGCTTGAGATTGAGATTTCAACTTAATCTGTCTTTTAAAGATGCTACCTGTACTGCATGGTCCAGTTTTTGCTTCTAGTAATATTTGAGCAGACTACATTGTTTAACTATCTTTCGAAGTTATTTATTTTATGGTTTTATTGACATGGCTCTGTCTCTGCTCCTTGTTAGTTTGCATTCTTATCTGTTGATCTGCTGCCATTATTTCAAACCTGTTTCAAAGAATGATTTTTCTTCAGTCGAATCGAGTGTCTATGGCAAATAACCTCTTTACCCTAAAAAGGCGCTCTAACCTGTCTACTCCATTTTTTTTTAGACCAATTTGGTGACCAGAGTGATATTTGTGCTTTTTGTGTCGAGTAGTATTGTAAATGTTGTGGTAATTTCGTAGGCTATGGCCTTCGATTTTTATGAGTGTAATCCCTTGGGATATTTGAAAGTTATAAGCTTATGATCTAAAATAAGTTATAAATTAACGAGCTTTGCGTAAATACACTGGAAAATCTTTGTATTTTAAAGATAATTCAAAATCCTCGTTAATAAATAGGACAATTTATTTTGACATGTTATATCTACCAAGCAGGTAAGGGAGTGCGTCAAAATAAGACATTTTATTGTTGGTTTTGGAACATTTCGATCTTGTTGGTTTTGGTTATTTATTTCAAAATCAATAAGAAAATGCTATAAAATAATTATATGATTTCTTCGATAAATTTTAAATGATAAGATAATTGTAATTTTACCGAACACTCGAAAAGTAAAACCAATAGTAACTAACTATATAAGTGTAATACCGAGAAATTAAAAGAAATAAAGTTCTTACTTTAGATTTGAATGTTTTGACTTTTGAATAATCTGACATGAGCTCTAAAAGGGACAAAGGCCGAAATTAATATTTAAAGTTTACACGGAGGTAAAATATCATCTAAATGGGTTACCAATTTACCCATAATTCAATATTAAAAGATCAAGATCGATAATCTGACAAATTTTTTTTACAAATCCATTGAAAATCTATAATCTAAATACCCGACAATTCTACATTTGATCAATAGATGCCAATAAGTATCAAACAATGATTTTAAGTATAATGATAAAATTAGAAGAAAATAAATCTTTCTTAATTTGTTTAAAGAAATAAATGAAAGAGAAAAATTTAATATACTGAATATGTAAAAAAAAAAAAAGAAGAAGGAGAAAAGGTGGATGATATCACATATATTTTTAATTTAAAGTGAACAAAAATTAAGGAAAATGATTAAAAACATAGTTTATATCATAATGAAGGAGGTTCATCTCGTGAATTTTTATATCACTGTTCACGTTCACACTTCTCTGAATAAATTGCAGATTATGTGCTTTAAAATTTGCTTCTTTTTTTTTATAATTATATTATTAAAATTAAAAATAAACTACCTATATTAAAAAATCCACTTTCCATTTTTTTACTAAGGAAGTTTGCTTTCTTTTATTTATTAAAATTAAAAATCAACCACCCATATTAAAAATCCACTTTCCAATTTATATAAAGGAAAGTAATTATTTTAACACATTTGCTATTGACCTCACCCATTCACCTTCCATTTAAGACTGCAATTTATTTATTTAAATTTAAATTTAATAGAATTGACTAATAATCAATTTAGTGAAACAAAATCTTCCTTAAAATATTTTCTTTGTAGAAATTTAAATATAATATTCCCTCCGTTCACTTTATATGAATTATTTTTATTTTTATTCGTCTAAAAAAATATTTTAATATTGATAACAATTTAATTTACCCTTAACAAATTGATTTCTAATCACATAAATATTATCGAATTATTTCAGACTATAAGTTTCAAAATATATCAAGTCAAACTAAATTAAGACGGAGGGAATACTAGTTAAAAATAGTCAAACTAAATTCTTAGTAAATTACTCAATTAACATTTTAGAAAAGATTTTACAAATCAATTAAATGATTTTCCCGTGAATAAATTTCTTTTATTAGACTCATACTTTCCATCTTTAATTTATTTCAACAACAACAAAAAAAAAACATTAAACATCTCTTTATATAGAGTTGAAATACCCAAGTAGGTCTTTTTTTAATTGTTCTTCATTTTCATTTTCTAAAAAAATTATATTTTTCTTGTGGAAATGGTTTCTTTTCAATGTTTATTTTTCTATACAATTCTTTTTATTCTTAATTTCTTCAATGGATTTTCTGAACAAGAAAATTCAAGAATTCATAGAGTTTATCATAGGAGAAACCAAATAATACCAACAATTTATGTTGATAAATCTGGCCATGGAAATTATTCAACTATTCAGTCAGCAATTGATTCTGTTCCTCCATATAACCAAGATTGGATATGTATATACATCACAGCTGGAACATATAGGTATTGTCTTGTTTCGATTATCGTACTATTTTCTGTTACGGCTAATCTGCTATTAGTTTTTATACGGCTAATCTGATATACCACAATTTTCAAACCCCACTTATAAGATTACATGAGTATGTTATTAAATTGTTATAAGAAACATTTTGCACATTTGATTTTAGTCATCTTAGTTCAATTTTCTAGAGGCGGAGTTAGGTAGGTATTTGTGGGTTCGGATGAACCTAGACGTAGGTCTTTTATGTAGATTCTATATTTGTATTAAAAAATTAAGTAAATATATAAGTTTATTAACTTGTGAATCTCTAACAAAATTATTTAGACAACTCAGTAAGTAAAGAAGATGTTGCGAAATTTTTTTCCACAAATACGTGGGTTCAAACCCTAATACTCCAAACTCCTAATCCTAGCTTGCCTCTGCATCATTTGTACAATTACTTTATGCCCAATGCTTGTTAATTTTTTTATTCTATCGCTAGATAGTTATATGCATATAGAATTTATATCGCCGATGTCAAACTTATTTGGAGTGAGAGGTAATAGTCATTGTTATTAGTGACACATAAAATTTACACTAAGAAGGTTCAAAATTTACGCAATAAATACACAGTATGGTTTTTACCTCGACTCATGATTGTTGTTATATACTCATTATTTTTATATCATTAGAAAATGTGAAGTTTTTCTAATTACCTTAGCTAGAGATTATTATTTTGTTATTGAGATAGACTTAACTAGGGGTCAAAATTAATAGTATAGGTAAGGTTTATATAATCGATCTTAACTTATCTGAATTCGACTAATAACTATTATTATAGTCTACCTATCATATGACCTTTAATTAATTGAAATTATGCGAAATTCTTATAATCGATCTCAATTTATTTGATTTTGACAAACAAACTATATTATTATCGTGGTATCATACCACCTTTGACTAATTGGAGTTGAAATTTTATGCAGGGAACAAGTGAAAATTCCTGTAGAAAAGCCATATATCTATCTCAAAGGAGAAGGAAGAAGAAAAACCAATGTTACATGGGATGACTATGGGTCTATTGATTCTGATGCAACTTTCTTCTCTGAAGCAGATTATACACTTGTCAAAAGCATAACTTTTATAGTAAGCCCCCCACCCCTACCCCACCCCCACCCCCCCAAAAAATCATGACTTGTCATAAACGTTTTCGATGAAATTACTATTTTTTCACTATTGGTTATAATTTATTTATTTTTGATAAGCATGGTGTTCAGGTTAGCTTGCACATACACGTTGATTAATTTCATGGAAATACCTCTCACCTCAATAAGCGTGATGTCTGGGTGTGCTTGCATATATCTCGATTAATTCTTGAGATACTTGAGACCTCTCACCAGCAACAAGAGCTGGATAGATAGAAAAAATCGCCTAGTATTTTTATCTCATTTGAGATTTGAACCTGAGATATCATAATTATCGATTCATTTCACTAACCACTTTTTTGTTTTTGATAAACTTTATTCAACTTGTATGCATATCGATCAATTTCACAGGATACTTGCGACCTCCCACCAGCAACATGGACTAGATAGACAGAAAAAATACCTAGTATTTTTATCTCATCTCAAATTTGAACCTGAGACATCATAATTCTCGCTTCACTTCATTAATCATTTTTAAATTTTTTTTTTGATAAACTTTATGTTTGTTATGTTTATTCAGAATTCTTATAACATTCCTCTAAAAGGCAGCAAAAATATGAGCCAAGCACTGGCAGCAAAGATTTCTGGAGATAAATCAACATTTTATAGATGTGGATTTATTGGAGTGCAAGATACATTGTGGGATGTACAAGGAAGACATTATTTCAAACTTTGCACTATTGTTGGAGCTATTGATTTCATCTTTGGTAATGGTCAATCTATTTATGAGGTAAAATTGTTTGCAATTATATTTTTGTATTTTGGTTAATAATTATAATACTAGACAAGTAGACATGTTTGTTGTATGGTTATGTAATTCAACTTGCCATAAAGCTTGTCTCCTTGCCTATTTGATACTTTTTTTTTTCTAGTTTAACTGTTTATTTTTATAATTTTTTGAAATTTCACTTGAATTTGAATATTTCCAAAAAGTTGTTTTTACACCATTGTGTTTAATGTATGTACATAGGTTATGAATTTTATAATGGATGTACAAGCTATTGTGTATATAAATGTATATCATAGGTATATATATAGTGTAACGTATACACAATATATACACATTGTAAACTAGATGATCGAATGATTCAGACCAATAATTATCATTAGTTTTTCTTTTGTTTCTTTAGTGACTCGAACCTATAAACCTCAATAAAGTTACGGAGGTGGATAGACAGTGAGGTGAAAGTCCTACCGAGCAACCTATTTGTGGACCCAATTTATGTTTTTGTTTGATATATGCAGAGATGTGCCTTAGTAGTAAATGCAGGAACATTAGATGGACCAGGATCTATTACAGCACAAGGAAGACAAAGTCAACATGATCAAAGTGGATTTGTTTTCAAAAATTGTGAAGTTTATGGTACTGGATTAACTTATTTAGGGAGGCCATGGAGGGACTATGCTAGGGTTCTTTTCTATAGTTGTTCAATGTCAAACGTCATCGTTTCGCCCGGTTGGTCTGCTTGGAATTTAAGTGGAAAAGAGTAAGTTTTGATCCCTTCATATATATTTAACTTATATACATTGATGGATTTTTTTATATTACTCGTAAATTGTATTTTTCTTTTAGTGATCATTCGATGCTTGAAATTGATTCGATTCCATATTCAGAATTCACTAGTCTTATTTGTATTTTAGAAGCATGATATAGAGGATTTTAGCAAGGTAAAATACATAAATAGCTAATTATTTGCCATCTTAATTTCATTTTGTAGAATTTAACATTATATGAATCTAGCTATTTTTCAAAAACTAAATTAAGGAAATGTCTAATAGATACTTTTTACCGTTTAATGCTTCCTATTAGAGATGACTTGTATTTTGGGATAAATTACTATACCTCTTGATAAATGTAAAAAAGCCTTTATCATTCCATTCCATTCCATTCTTTAATTTGGTGGTAAGGTTGGTTGATATTTTATCATGTTATTAATTTATAGGAATTTGCATATATGTTTTAAAATGACAAAATTATTTAAATATTTTTTTACATTATATATATATAGAACTTAGGATGTGTTTGATAAGGAGAAAACTCTTTTCAGAAAATATTTTTCAGTTTGATCACAAAATATGTCTATTGTGATCTTCCCCTTGTCAAATCTGGCATAGCGAGAATTTAGTGTATTTAACTATCTTTTTTCTTTTATCTTTCTAATTGACATTTTTTAGAAAATATAGAATCATCATTATCATCATCATGGTGTATAACCATTATTATAACTTGTTTATGATATAGGAATCAATTGACATTTTCTGAGGAAAAATGCAATGGAATTGGATCAAACACTACACAAAGAGTGCCATGGTTAACCAAGTTGAGCCAACAAGAGTTGCAACAATTAACAAGCATATCATTTATTGATAATGAGGGTTGGATTATGAAGCAACCCCTCAAAGTACTTTAGATAATTAATTAATTAGTTTGATTAGATTATTTATGGGACTTAATTAGTTATTTGAATGAGAGATACACGTTCAAGAATGTAACAAAAATTATGGGTAGAGATTTTGAACTCTTAATGAGCCCATATTGGATTTTAAATGTTGTTTTTTCCTTCTTTTTTACTTGTAATGATAAATATTAGAAGTATATTCCTATTTTTGTGGGATATATGTCCATTGTTTCAATTTTATAGTCTTTTTGAATTTCTTATTGGTTAAGGTTATAAACAACAACATATTCAGTATAATTTTACAAGTGTGATTTTAGATAACGAGAGTAAAATATACATAACTTTTAAAGATTATTTTCAGTAGACTTTCAATCTCGACTCAAGTGACACATATCAAAATAAAATATGAAAAGAAGTTACGTTACGTAAAAAACATAAGAGAAGAGAACAGTAAAAATAACAAATGCTGACATAATATTAATAATGAAAAATTATATAATGTTCGACTATCTACTAATTCTTTACCCTTAATTAAATCTCAAGTCCTCGATAGTTTCACTTGAGTGTCCTCGGCCAAAGCAAGTCTACAAGCCACTGCAGAGGTATATGCACGCGTCTAGGTCTGATTCTTTCTAGTATTGAGATCTTTCGTAGAAGCTTATACCTCCGATATATTCTCTAATTCTATCTAGGATCAAGACCATGTCCTTAATAGGCTATTAAAATTTACACCACAAGGAAAGAAAATAAAATTTCCAACAATGTATTATTATTATTAGTATTATTAATAATAATAATAATATATTATATTTTATTATTCTTATTATTATTGTTATTATTATTGTATTATTATTAGGCCAAAGAATTATTATTTAATTTATCATTTTAGTAGGACCTCTCTTACGGTTAGCAAACCAAATTTAGTAAAACCGTAAAATGTTCTAGGAAAACAATAAACCATTTCTATATATTTGGAGGAGAACGACTTTTCATAGGACTAAATACTTATACACTAATTTGTGATTATTCACATTATAAATAGAAGACTGCGGAATAATATTTTCAAAACATTCTTCGAAATTATTTAGCGTCAAGAGGTATGTATTAATTTTAATTTATAACTTCTTACTTATTCTTACCTTATTTATAAAATTATTCAGTACTTATCAAGAACTCTTCAACTATATAGTAAATAACCATAATTATTTATTTTTTCAATAAATGAATTTAGCATTAATAATAATAAAAAAATCTTTAGATGAAAAGTGTATATGATTTAATTACAAATATATTTATTAGTTTCATATAAACTCAAAACACAAGTAATCCTTTTATTTGTTCAAATTTTAGTATAATGAGGTGTTCATAAAGTTAAATCGATGAAAGTTGATATAATAAATACCTTATAAATTATTCACTTGTTTTGAAATAAAAGAGTAAATTTTGAAATTAAATTTAAAATTAACTTTATCATACATTTGATTATTTTAAATTTATAATTATTTACATTAAAATAATACATTTGATTATTTTAAATTTATAATTATTTACATTAAAATAATATAATTTTCAGACTCTTGAAAAACTTCAGATCAAATTTAATGAAAATCACTTGCATTTCTTGGGGCCCTATTAATCAAATAACGACACATGTAAGTGGAATGGGCCATAAACTGAAACCACCCCCCGCGACCTTCGTCCTCCCCCTCTCTGTAGGGCTTGATATTGAAGGTTTTTGATGAATTGCATCCCACAGCCCCCCCCAAAAGCCCCCAAACCCACAACCCAAATGTGACGTCCCAAATGATAATTTTGAAAATAATGAAGAGAAAATCTCTCACCTTTTCTCATGCGTATGGTGGAAATCTCTGTGGAATCCCTTCTCTTTAACTTGTATATGAATATCCTTTGCACTATAATCCATGGATGTAATGTAAAGATTTGAAATGAATGATCTTTAGTCTATTTATGCTTTTATTTAGGTTTTCATGTATCAAAGATTTGTTTTTTTGGTATATTTTGAATGAAAATCGAATTTTTTGCTAGCAATTTGTTGTTGTTGATTGTGTTAATTAGAACTTTGTGCTTCTGTGAGTTTCCAGTTATATATGGAATGTTTAAAACTGTATTTGCCTATTTGGTTTGAGCTTAACTCTTGTGTACACTATCATGTCTAACTCTAACTTATGCAATATGGTTATTGAAAATCCAGTAGTCGGTAGATGTGTATTGTCTTGCTGTCTGTTCATACTAGTAGTCGTAGTATTGTTCTAGTATTGTTTTGTTACTATCTGTTGTTTCTTGTACTTCCATTACTTATTTGTATGGACTGCTTTGGATTTTTTTTTCTTGAGTCGAGGGTCTATTAGAAACAACTTTTTAACTTCCGACTGCATTCGAGGGAGCCAGATTAACAGGCCCCGGCGCTCACGACACCCAGTGTCGACAGTGTACCTAGGCCCTTTGTGAAATTACACAGGGATGTTGTTGTTGGATCATTGACAAGCTAATCACAGGTAAATGTCTCTGTTTGTTGCAGATTGGTAGCCTGAAAAATGTTCTAACTACCCTACTATGTAACCAGTTAAATTGAACAATTAGTATATAAATCATTTGCACTGTCAGTGTATGCTAATTACATCCATTTGATTTTTGTGGTCTTTTTAAGGGAATAATGGGGAAAAGGGCTAAAAAAAAGGCTAGAAGTGGTGTCAAGGAGACGCGGAATCCCGTTGCATCTGCAAATCGCATTGATGAAAAGAGTAGTCCGAATATTGATACTCCTGATGTTGCGGTTGTTATTGTAAATGATAGAAAAGGATGTCCACATGTTGATAAGGTTATTGATGTGGGCAAAGTCTCCGCTAAACTTGAGTCTTCGGAACCTGTTAGGTGTGAGGATTGCAGGGAAGGAGCAGCTGATAGACAAGCTAGTAGGACAAAAGGTAAGCATGGAAAAAAGAAGGGAAGTGCAGATCCCAAGCAGAAGTCTATAGCCAATTGGGTCTGTTTAGGATGCGGCCATTTCTCGTGCGGAGGTGTTGGGTTGCCTACTACACCTCAGAGCCATGCAGTTCGGCATGCAAGACGATACCATCACCCTCTCGCTGTGCAGTTTGAAAATCCTCAATTGCGCTGGTGTTTTCTGTGCAACACACTACTTCATGCTAAAAAAGTAGAGGATGGCAGTGAACAAAAAGATGTACTTGAGGACATTGCAAAGATGATTAAAAGGCGTCCGTCTGAAGGGCCTACTACTGATGTGGAAGCTGTTTGGTTCGGGAGTGGGAGTGTCACTAGCGAAATTAAATCAGAAGCTTCTGCTTCTATAAGTGCTGATGGAAAAGGTGGTTGTGCCATTAGGGGACTGGTTAATTTAGGGAACACATGTTTTTTCAATTCAATAATGCAGAACCTACTGGCAATGAATAGACTAAGGGATTACTTTCTTAAGTTTGATGGTTTTGCTGGTCCTCTTACCGCTGAACTGAAGAAACTCTTTACTGACACCAGCAATGAAGCTGCACTGAAAGGATCTGTTAATCCAAAATCTTTGTTTGGTTCAATATGTACCAAAGCTCCACAGTTTCGAGGATACCAACAGCAGGACAGTCACGAATTGCTTCGCTGTTTACTTGATCGTCTGTGTACTGAGGCATTGACCCGCAGAAAGTTAATCAAATCTTCTCAGGATGACGGTAAATCCCGGAGTTCATGTCCAACGTTTGTCGATGAGATTTTTGGTGGTCGACTCTCTAGCACTGTTAGCTGTCTTGAATGTGGGCACACTTCAGTAGTCTATGAACCATTCTTGGATCTCTCCTTGCCTGTTCAGACTAAAAAACCTCCTTCTAAAGGAGCTCAATCAGTCTCCCATGCCAAAATATCAAAACTTCCAAAGAGAAGTGGAAAAGTTTTTTCTAAAGTTAGCAGAGATGCAGCTTCTCTCAATTCTCAAAGAAAGGGAGAGAAATCTCTCAGCCATGTGTATCCTAGATTACCTGTCACTGAAGGAATGATACTTCCTTCTGATACATCGGTAGAATCCATTGATGCTGGTGTTATGGCTGATAATACAGGTTTAACTTCACAGGACTCATGTTTCACTCAGAAGTCCCGTAATGAGGAAACTTGCGAGGGTGTGACTAGGCAGTTGGCGATGGTGGATGACTCGACATGGTTAGATTTTCTCGAACAGGAAACACTGCCAAATGTTGATGATGCAGCTTCAGAAGTTGATCACATCGTGACTAATCAGGGTTCTGAAACTGGATCTGTTCAATCTGTTGACCCTTTGCAAAATAATCTGGACGCTGATACAGAGATGAAGTTGACATGTACAAACAGCACTCGTTCTCCTAATGATTTAATGTGTTGGTGACCAAGGACAATCCAAATCACCAGACTGTGATATAGCTTCTGAATTCAGTAAAAAGTTACTGATTAAAGAGTCTGAAAAGATCAGCTCTGTGGATTCAAATCTTGGAACAGATTCATTTACGAGGTTATCGGAAGATGAAGCCCCGTTACAACTACAAGAGTCAGAGATTCTGTTACTTCCATACAAAGAAGTAACCTCAACTGCTGGTGACATGTTAAATGAAGGTTGTGAGGTATCCTCAGCTGCTGTTGGTAGGGAAGAAGTTTCATTTAATGAGCCTGAGTCTGATGCACAGTCTTTGTGCAATGCTTCTGTTTCTCAGGCCAATGGACTGAGAGAAGCTAGTTTTACTGTTTCAAACATCAGCATGTCTGATCCGGAAGAGCTTGATAATACAGATGCTCCTGTATCAGTGAAGAGTTGTTTGGCTTATTTTACAAAGCCTGAGCTTCTTTCCAAAAGTGAACATGCTTGGCAATGTGAAAATTGCACAAAAGTTCTAAAAGAAAAGAGAATGAGATCTAAGAATAAACTGACGAAGCCTAGATCACATAGCATGGTAAATGGACACGAGGACAAAAATCCAGATGGTGTGTCTTCTTCAGGAACATTCCCAAAGGGAACCAGCTCTCAAGCTGATCGAGGTTCAGGGTCTACGCTATCGGAAAATGGCACACAGGAAAATCACAGTGAAACTAGCAGTCAAGTGAATATAGACTATCAGACCAATAAAGTTCAATTGATGGAAGCTCCGCTGATTTCTGATATATCTGAATCTGAAGAAAGTGAGAATGAGGAGACAGACTATAAAAGAGTTAGAGTTGAAAGAGATGCAACTAAGCGGATCCTAATTGATAAGGTCCCTCCTATTTTGTCAATTCATCTAAAGAGGTTCCGTCAAGATGCTCGGGGCGCTTGCGGGCTTTTGAGTAAGATGACACTCACGTTGCCATGTCTCAATTTTAGAGAAGAGGGATCTGAACCATTATGTTGACACCAGGTTTGTTGATTCTCCTTCATTTTGGGCATTTAATCATTTATGGACTTTTGTGTATCCCTTGTTCATTAGACTGATTCTATTATTTTGTATCATATTTTATGCAAAAAAATCAACAAATAACGGCCAAAAACTTTGGAGTACATAATAGTGAAGTCATGGAATCTTTTGAGACAGAACTTGTCATCGATGCTATTACACTCTTAACATTCGATGTTACTTTGACATTCATTTAATATTTCTTTGAATATCCTGCATGTTTGAGAACTTCAGCACAAGAAATTTATAACAAACTTGTACCTTCTACATAATCGTTCACAGACAGTATAAAAGTGTAGAATGTAAACATCCTCTTTAGGAATCTAACTTTAAACTTCTCATTTTATCTTATTGAGATAATTAATAGCCACATAAGTATCTATGACTTGTTTTAGACCATAAGTTTCAAAACTGTTCCTTTCTTGAACTCTATGCTCACTCGAGTGACATCAAATAAAGTGGGATGGAGGAAGTAATGCTTTGTGCGTGTGTATCTGTGTAACATAACTTACTACCCTTGCTTTTTATCCGACATGTTTTACCACAAAAAGAGAGAAAATACAGCTATGGTTCCCGAGCTTTTTTCCTCATATAATCCACTTGTACTTGATATTCCTCAGCAGCAAGTTGTTTCAGTAAACTGCTAATGCCCTTCAAAACTTTTTTTTTCAATCTTTTTAATACACAATACAAGATGAGGTCCAGGGTGTATGCTATATTGCTATTTGTTTAAGATAGCGAGGGTGTCAGCCAAAAGCTTGTACTGTGGAGATGCATTCTAGAGAGTTAGAGGTCGTTTGGTTGGGAACAAAGTTATTATGCCATCCATAGTACGTTAGTGATTTCAAAGATTTGTCGATCAAATTACCATATGTTCAATGCACATGCAAAATGTCATTTTTTCTATTAAGTTTCTGTAAAATGGAATGTCTCTGCTGAAATAGCCTGATGATCGCCTTTGCAGGTACCTGCAGAAGGATACATACAAATACCAGCTTATTGGTGTAGTAGTACATTCGGGGACGATGAGGGGAGGTCATTATGTTGCATATGTTAGAGGAGGTCCCAAGATCACAGGGAAAGAAGAGAACGCGGAAGATTTTGTCTGGTATTATGCAAGTGATACTCATGTTCGTGAGGTTTCATTAAAAGATGTTCTTCGCTCTGAGGCATACATTTTATTCTACGAAGAAACTTGATATAGATTTCTTAATTTATGATAATTTTTTGGTATACACACACAGAAGGAAAGGGAGGGGAGAGTGAGTTATCTCCAGTATCAACACCCATTTTTTATTTTCAAATTTTGAGTGTAATTGATCAAGGAAGTTACATACTTTAGAATGTAATATTTTAAGAAAGAGAATATGATTTGTTCTTTTTTCATGAGAATTGAATTAGTATACTGGATGAAAATAAACATATCAAGGGGCGGAGCTAGACTTCTAGTTATAACTTCGATAGAGCGAATAGCTCTTGCCAAAAATCATGTGTTTGTAATAAGAAATCCACTTAATATGAATAGATAGTTTATCTAGATTATGTGAAATCGAACTTACTATGTGAAATCGAACGATTTTATAACAGTTGGATCTAACTTATGAGAAACAAAATATACCTAGAATCAGCAGAAGTATCCCAAATGCAATGGCAGGTGAACAGATTGCAGCAGGATGGCCTGCTTGGCTTGTTGCAGCGGGCACTGAAGCTATCCATGGATGGCTTCCTAGAAAACTCGAATCGTTCCATATGCTTGATAAGATTGGTTATGGAGCTTACAGTACTGTCTACAAAGCTCGTGACCTCGAAAACAACAAAACAGTTGCTCTGTAACAATTGAAGTTTGACAATGTCGAATTTATGAGGAAGGAAATCAACATTTTACAAAGGCTGGATCATGAAAATGTTATCAATTGGTCGTAGCGCGGGGACGTTCTCCTGCATTTGCCTCCAATCTAGCCCTCGCTTTTTAGTACCTTCGAATTCTCTTCTCTTCCCTTCTTGTTTTCACCTGCCTCACGTTTGTTCACCTTACTTTCCACCGCATGCCTGGTTCTGTTTCTTGTTGGCTTACTCTTCTGTCTTATCTATATTTGAATCCTCTTCTTTACTGATCTGATACCCTGCATCTTTTATGTTTTGTTTTACACTCTTGCTTCCATCCCCTCTCATTCTCGTTTTCGTCTCCCTATCATTCAGTCCCCCGCCCCACTCCAAATCCATCTTTGTCTCTTATCTCCTCGCGTACCAACTCAGACTACCTCGTCCCCCCCCCTCCGTTTGTCCTTGGTTCCGGAGCTTCCCTCTAATATATGTTTTTCGAAAGTGTTTTTCTTAGTTTTTTTTCACCTGCTGAGGATTCCCACTTTTCTTAGGTGCCCATCGCTTGGCTCGCCATGGTCTTATTACCACCCATCTGCTGCTATGCCTCTACTACTTGGCTTTGAACGTAAATCTGCACTAGCCCCGTAATAACGCCCACGGCCTGTTCGCTTTATTTCCTTCGACCGGTTTAATCATCTTTGCTAGTGACCTATCTACGCCCCCTCCCAGACGCTCGTGCGCTTTCCCATTATTTTTCTCACATGCGGCTTCACGCTGACACACAGTATGTCCTGGCCCTCCTTTTGTTTTCGCCTTGACCAATACTCGTTACCTGGTGCTCGTGTCTTTCCTTCGCTTACGCTTCTGTTCTCGCGGAGCCCATATTATTCTTCGCTAATTTCTCCTTTTTGCGAATATACCTACTATCTACGATGTATACCCCTTCCCCCGAGTTGTTACTCCCCTACTCCGCCCCACGTCGCCCGCCCTTAAGGAAGTTCGTTGAATTCTCGTCCAAGATAAACGCGGGTTAGCGTTTAGGTATGTCTCGTCTATTTCAATTCTATCCGCCACTACTTCTGACGACCCCTCCATCATTTGTTGCCGCCATCCGCCTGCTGTGGTTCCCAGTTTTTGTTGCCCATACATTTCCAACGATTCTGCTCTCATTATCCTTACCCTCCACGAAGTCATCGCGTCTAACGCATCATCAGAGCCACTTCCCCTTTATATTTTGCATCGAGCTGTGTTTCGGGCTATTCGTTAGAATTTATCGCTTTAAATTCAACCCGTTTATGCCTATTCTTACCTACTTAGGCCCCTTTCATTTTTTTTGATATGTCTCCCCGTTATTTTCCTTGTATTTTGGTCTTCTCTTGTGGAGCTCCTGTAATACTTTCGTTCATTGCTAGCGCACCGGTATTTTGCCACAGGAACGAGGACTCGAAAGCAACAGGACGTAAAGGGAAACTGATGGGGGAATGAGCTTCTTGTTTCGCATATGGCCGCACATTCGAGCGGGGTTGGTACAAGCCATCATGTTAGCATTCCAGCGTGTCGTGGAGGCCGTCTTCGCGAAGGTGTCGTCCAAGAAAAAGAGGAGGCGAAGGAGAGAGAGAGGTTGGAATTGGGAAAAAGGCTGTGTGCGAGGCAGGGGGAGACGGGGGTCAGGGCAATTTTGGATGGACTGAGGAATGGGAGGTCGCGCGAAGGAAATGCAGGGGTGGGGGGGAGCGGGAAAAACACGAGGGATACTTGCCTCATTACGTGAACTCGTCTCTTCATGTTCGCATATCAACCCTCCCCCGGGGGTTGTTAAGTGTTGAGAATCTTGATTGCGTTACCGTGACTGTCAGGGTTATTTAACTACCTCTTCCACTCCAGCCCAAATGCCGTGCTCCCTGTACCACGTTAGTTTCAAACCGTATCTGCTCCTTGTTTCTCAGTTAATGAATATAATCGACTGGTCGCTATTCAACGAAAAGGAGGGCAACATATCTACGGAGAAATAGATTTAGTAACCTCCCAAGACAGACTGAAGTAAGAACACTAGATCGCCGACTCCACTAGACGCGAAAATTTACTGACTGTGAGCAGGACGCTGCATAGTGAAAGAAGCTTCCGACAGGTTACGGGCGACGGAAAGGGTAGCATGAAGTTGTGTCGCGTTTTTTTTGTTTGTTCTGGCTGTTTGGGTGACAATTAACTAAGGTGTCCTATCGATAGCGTTTTTTGTATGTGGTTCTTGAGTGAGCACCCCCCTTTCCCTAGCCCCCCGCCCGCAGCATTTGCCTCTGTTCGCCTTTCCACCTTCTCCTCCTCTTCCCCTAGCCACAAAGTCGTCGTTAATGTTTAGTCGTTACCCCGTTTCCTTGGTTATTGGTCCGGCTCGTACAACTCTTTTCAGCGCTACTCTCGTGTGGGAAGCTCTTCTTCGTGTGGATTCAAGGTGCCTCTATTACACGCTTGTTACAGTCCCTCGCTCTGTAAGTAACCGAACCTCAATTTATGGTCTTGGCGGGGGAGCTCCCCCCAGCATTACTCTTTTATGCACGCTTTCTTTTTTTCCTCTTTATTCTCTTACCGAAGCCCTCGCTCATCTATGCACCCCTCTTAGATTTTATCTGACCGCGTGCAACGACCACATCTTCGTCTATCCCCATTTGGTAATGTACAATCTTAACACCCCTTTCTTTGGTTTTATCATCTCTTGGTTCACCTCTTGACCAGCCCCTCTCCACCCATCTCTCTCTCCTCTCTCTCTCCAAAAAGTTCGTTTGTCCTCTATCCGCCCCACTCTCGCTTCCCTCACTCGAGTTCTTTATTCCCCCACCTAATTGTACTTTAGGCTATTCCTTCCGGACCCGGCTAATTTCCAATAACGTATCTCTCTATGTCTACCATATTCCATCTGCCCACCACCTCCCAATGTTTTTTTCCTCACCTTCCCCACGCGTCTCTACCTTCTTTTTCCATTGTCCTTTTCCGATTACACTCTTTCCGCTCCCTCCCAGTAGTTCCTTGTCATCTATACCGTTACTATTCTCCCTTCACAATTACGCTTGATTTTTCCAAGATGCAACCCCCATTTTTAAAGTGAGCCTAGAGTAGTAATCTCGAGGCCTCTGATCACCTCACTTGTGTGGCATTGGACATCATCGCTTTCACACTAAGATTAACGAATCGCCGGGTATCCTGAAAATTGCAGACTTTGGCCTGTCTACACTTTCCAAATCCAAGCTTAATGTCCCTTTGACTAGCTGCATTGGGACTCTTTGGTATAGAGCACCAGAACTGTTAATTGGATCGTGTTTTTATGGAATTGAAATGGATCTATGGAGTATTGGTTGTGTACTCGGAGAATTGTTTAATGGCAAAGGAATTTTGCAAGTTAATAACGAAATTGAAACAATTCGTCTAATGCAGCAATTTTGAAACAGAAAGTACCTTACAACGCGAAAATAGAAGAAACATTTCATGATTTTCCTGTTGCTGCTCTGGAGCTTATGCAAATTCTGCTTTCTGTAGAACCACAGTGCAGAGGGACTGCTGCTATTGCTCTGGATCACAATTTTTTCAAAGTTGAACCATTTGCTTCCGATTCATTTAGTTTGCCTAAATACCCTCCAACTAAAGGATTGGATGTAAAATTGAAGAATTCTAAGGTGCATTCACACATTTTCGACGAAATTAACTGTATTGATGATTTAACCAATGATGCTTTAGGGGTTGCACCGTGGGTAACGAATAGATGAAAGACGAAGATACAAAATGCCCGAATCTGAAAATTCTTCTGAAGAAGTTGTTAGGTTGTGGAGCCTGATTAATATTTGATGTACTGTTCATTCTCCATTTATTCTCTTTAACTGTTCATACTCTGAATTATTAATATATACCTTACCACCGTGAAAATTTATCTACGGGGTGCTACCACACCCCTACCACGTACTATTGGTTTCTCTCTAAATCTCTCATTTCTCTCGAAAGTTTTTGTGTTCTTCATTCATCATCAAGTATGTGTGGATTCGATCCTAACAGAAGTTAACAGAGATAAGGGCAAGGAGGATCAGGAACACAACTTCTGGAGTTTTATAAAGGGAAAAAAAGAAGCAAAATCATGTACAATCAACTGCTGCCTCGAAGCGAATTAATGGCCATGATATCAAGGGGAAAAAAACAACATTTTCGTTTATTGACAACTGCATCAAATCAAAATGATTGTGATTTCGAGGGAAAGAAGAGTGATTTTTCCCACCCCCTCCGCATCACACGTTGAGCCGCAGAATCGAACTCAATGGATGTGGATCGAGTGCTCAGGGAGCATAATCGGCATATCCAGGAAGTTGTTGAACGCGCCAAGGTTGAGAAGAAAATGAGAGCTAAAGTTCAGGTTGAAGGCTGAACGGAAAACTTGGTGGACAAAGCTCGAATCAGTGACTTATATAGGTCACACAGAAATAACTTTATCGTTACTTCAAGACTCCCTTCAGACCTGAAGGCTGAAGTAAGCAAATTAAATTACAAATTTAGATCAGTTATATTCATCAAGGAACACTTTTTATGTAATTTGCAATTATGCTTTGAAAACTTTTTACCCTTTTGAGCCGATGGTCTATCAGAAATCATTTATCTATCCCATGAAAATATGGCTAAGATATGCATATATGTACATCATACCTCTCTAAACGCCACTTATGATATTACACTTTTACACTTGGTATGTTGTTGTTCTTATAACCGTAAAGTTTTTTTGTCACTTATTACAGTAAAGAAACTATAGTAAGTAGTTAAATAATCTCTTTGTTATAAAACAGAGGTGGAAAAAGAAATTTCGCTTAAAAAGGTTCAAACTATAAAGAAGTAAAAACAGTATATATAGCCTTAGATATATAATACATTTTTTCATCGAACCCCACCATTCTTGTTCTGCCCCTGGTTATAAAGGTAAAATTTAGTTACCTTAATGTCAAAAAATAGTTTTTTTGGTTTTTTTTTTACAGTAGCCTACGCGCACACCAACCATCCGACTTGGAGCTAAATTTACGCTGTAGATAAAGTTCAGTTACTTAAGTATAAAACTTTATTATCGTAGCTATCAATTTTCAGTTATTAAAAGAATATTTATTTATCTAATTACTCAATTTAGGTTACTTTAGAACTCTTCCCCTATTAATTCAACACAACTACAAGAAACAAGTCTCAGTGCAACTTTGTTAAATTACTGAATGGGTTTTCATCTAATAAGTCTATGCTCTTTTATTACTAACTAGAGTTTTTGAAGGTCTAGCTTTACCATTTGATAAAAAATACAACATTTCTTGGGGGAACAACAATGTGAAGTTATTGAAAAATGGAGAAGAAATTCAGCTATCTCTTGATAAATTTTCTGGTGATCTTACCTTTGTAGTTCTCTTTCTTCTTTGTTTTATTACTTTTACACTTCAATTTTGAAAAATGCCGTCTATAGATATCTTGAATTGTGTCTTTATATTGTTCGTGCATGGATATTTCAGTCTGATTAAAACGTAATTTTGGAGATGTCTAGATGATCATTTGGTTTGATGGAATGTTCAACTAACACATTAAAATAGATTTAAAAAATCTAAACATGCATCTTTAAAGTTAAAGTGTTTAGTTGATAGCTGATACCAGAATAAAACCTCTACCTACATTATGTCATTTAAATAGGGTGATGTGTCAAGTTTTGTCCCTTTACTATGAGAAATTGTTCAATTGTTCATTCTCTTTTGTTCACATATTATCTTGTATTTGCCTTTGCTAATATTAACGTAGCTCTAGAGTGAAATAGTTGGATTCCACGTGTCTCTACTATTTAAAAGGACTATCAACTTGGTGCTCTAGTGGGGTAAAAGGAAAAAAATAGAGTTTTTTCGTTACGGATAAATTAAAATTAAAACGAAAAATTTAACGGATGATAAAATTGCTTAATTTCAAATAGTAAGAGAATAATATGATTTTTCTTCTTTTTTATTGTTTTTTTTTTTAAGTTTTTGTTTTTTTAGAATTCTAAATACCAAATGATTTTTAAATAAAAATTAAATATGCAGGAAGTGGAATTGAGTCCAAACAAAGTTATGGCTCTGGATCATTCAAAATGAGAATAAAGCTACCAAGCAAAGACTCAGCTGGAGTAGTGACAACATTTTATGTAAGAACACATATATACATTCAATTGTTCACTTCTTGAAGAGTTAAAATAATTTAGTTTTTTTTACCATTTTACAAATATTCATCAAGTTCGGTGAAAAAAATATTGCATTCAAGTAGAATTTGAGAAAGGATCGTGTCCTAATGGACGTGATATAGACAGACAATCAACCTAATACAATTATTTTGATTACTTTTATGATTCAATATCGTGACTTAAGGTCACACGAAGACAACTAACTACACCATTGCTTCAGGACCCCTCTTCCTTCTAGTACTAGATAAATTCTTTTTAAAAAATAAATAAATGTTAGATTGAAGGCTGCAAACATAAATAGAGTAACATATACAATGAGAATTCATACAGCCGATTTTTCTTTGATGTAGTAGTTACTGAATACTTCATTACGTTTAAAACTCTAGAAAAATAATTATATTATGGAAATTCTTATTTAATTTTAAGTTACTCTAAAAAAAATAATTTTTTGATCTTTTGGCAGCTACATTCACATACAAGCCACCATGATGAATTGGATTTCGAGTTTCTAGGTAATAGAAAAGGGAAACCATACATATTGCAAACAAATGTATTTGCAAATGGTATTGGTGATAGAGAAGAAAGAATTCAACTTTGGTTTGATCCAACAACAAACTTTCATGAGTACTCAATCCTATGGAATTCACATCACATTGTGTAAGTTCATATTTCTTTTCGATATTCATTCACTATCTGATATTCACTTTATAATTTTATAAATTTGAATTTGTGTCAAAAAGTTCAATTTTAACACTCTTACTCGAACTTCAAACCTCTAATTTACGCTTTGATAATAACTACATAGTAATGTTTCTTTCCAAAATTAAGAAAATTAGATTAATCTAAATGTAGCAAGTTAAAAGTTAGATCAACCGATAGGTTCTTTTAATTTAATCATTCAGTATCAAAGCTTACTAGTCTGGTTAATTTGGATCCTCATTAGTAAGCCTATTAAGGAAAGTAATATAATTTTCACATTTCTTAGAATTTTGTGCTTATTTATCACTCAATTTGGTTGTTTAGATCTTTTTGTGACCCTTGATATTATATTTATTTAGGAGTAGAGTAAGACGTAAATTTCTTCTATAGCAAAAAGTCTTTTATTCTTAAGTCTGATGAAATCGAGGCTTTTTAATTAGAAGTCATTGGATCTCGACGTACCTCTCGATGACATTTACAATTTAATATTTATTGTCTAATTGATTTGTTTATTTAAAGTTTTTTTGTAGATGAAATACCAATTAGGGTTTACAAGAACAAATCATATAGAGGAATTGGATACCCTACACAACCAATGCAATCAGAAGCCACAATATGGAATGGAGAAAGTTGGGCAACAGAAAATGGAAGTCAAAAAATTAATTGGTCAAATTCTCCATTCATAGCTAAATTTCAAGGCTTCAACATTGAAGGTTGCCCTTCTAATTATCATAGTTTAAATTGCAATTCAACAAAGTGGTGGTGGAATTCTAAGAAATTATGGAAATTAACTCTTGATCAAGAAAAATCATATAAAGATATTAGAAGCAAAAATATGATTTATGATTATTGCAAAGATACCAATAGATTTCAAAACATTCCTTTAGAATGTTCAAGTGATTATTAAATATCTGATTTTCTGATACATTCGAGTTGATGTAATATGAAATACTAAATTTTAAAAGTTTAATCTGATTAATACTTTGTTTCTGTACTGATCTGGTAATTACATTTTGCTATTTCTACGATCATATATCTTAACAATAAAAAAAAATATTATCTTTAGTGAAATTAAAAAAAAAAAGTTATGCATATAATATTTTACGTTGATCGTGTCTTTTTTCATTCCCCGACCCATCTTCTTTACCCTCGTATCCCCCATCATTCCACATCCTTATATAACTCACCCTCAAATTTTCATAATAACTATATAAGTTATATAAAGGTATTTTAAAAATAATATATTTACGTTGTCCACTATTTCAAATTCACATTGTTTGGAACATTATTTTAAAAAAAATTCTCACAAAGAAAATGCTCAATTTCCTACCCTTGATCTCATTCAAATCAAAATTCCAAGATCTTTCATTAAAATTGTAATAATCGAAACTCCAAAAATTTTCGTTAAAAATTATAATAATTTCATTCGCTATATCAATACGATCGTAAAAGAAAATAAGAAAGTAAATCACGAGATTCTGACGTGATATATTCCCAATCTCCCATACCATTTCTCCCACTCCTCATTCTCGCTGATCATCATCAATGGCGCCCCCAATTTTCCAACTGCTTCACGTATAAGTTCAATTCCTCTTCCACTACTCTCCGATTCTTCATTTCAATTTCTCTCTGAAAAAATCGAGAATGGCGAAGAATCACGTTCCCGATTGGCTCAACAATTCTCTCTGGTCTTCTCGTTCGCCGTCACCACAACAATCGTTAACTCCTGCGGAGACTTCAATTGACAGTGAGGATATGACTCGCTCAAAGAATTCAGCTGTAAAATCATCGGTTAGTGCAGAGTCTCCGGTAAATTTGCCAGTTCCAATGCCGCCTCCTGCTGTAATTAGAGCGGAAACGCGTCCTGTGCCGCCTCCGAGCCCTAAGGCGGAAATTGTTGGTCCTTTAAATGGTAATAATAGTAGTAATTGCTGTAGTGATGGTGAAAATGGGAGCTCAGCTAGTTGTACTACGACATCTGGTATCTCTTCAACTGAGGATATTTCTCGCCAGGCTCAGCTTTCTCAAGAGGTCACTCACTTCTCTCTTTTGAATACATACCTTAATATGATATATGGAGGTCGAGAATTAGGGCAGAATGTTAGTAGGTAGTCGAGGATATATGGAGGTCGAGAATTAGGGAAGAATGTTAGTAGCTAGTTGAGCATTGTCTAGTTTTCTATATCAGTATTATTATTATAGTAATTAATTACTCTTCTACTGTCTTATTATTCCATTTCTATCACCTGTTGCTTTGATTACCTATTCTGATGAAGTTCTTTGTTACCTTTGCTTATGTTATATTGCTAGTGTTCTTATCTTCATTATTCCAGCATGACTTTTTCACTACTGTATTTCCTTATTCGTAATGTTTTCCTGATATGCTTTACTTGAGCCAAGGTTTCTTTGGAAACAGTCCCTCTACGTTCACAATATAGGGGTATGGCTGCGTAGATACCCTCGGTAGACCTTGCTTGTAGGACTACATTGGATTTGTTGTTGTTGCTGGGATAGAGCTTTAATTTATACACTTGTTACAAGGTCATTTGGTTCATATACTGGTTGTATCATGGATTATAATGTAGAATTGTTTATAGGGAGATTAATTAATTTTATGGTTTAATACTGTATTAGCTATCCTATGTACATAATATGAAGTGTAATATGATATCTGATGTTGGTAAGTGTTCGATCCCCTGCCTGGAGTTACATCATATACTAGAGTTAATAGTATAACTTCCACGGCTAGTTTGAAATGCTGTTGATACAGAGACCTTTTATGATTAAAACGTATGCATCAAAATTCAGGTCCTCAGGGTAAATGCATTAAAACAGAACAATTTTTGCAGATGGTGCTGCACCGGTTGGTGGCAAACTTCCCTTCCCCATTCCCCTTCCCTCCCTTGTATTATAATACTAGTTCTCGGAACGTGCATCGCACGTTTGTCCCCTAATTGATATTAGAAAATTTAGTTTATAATAGCTAAGTTCAAATTATAATGTCTCTTTCATATGCTAATAAGTTTTACATAAACAATAATCTGCCTACAAAATATAACATGAAAATCCTTGTGTTAGATGTTGGAGAGTTGATATATGAAATACTCATGAAAAATAAATATTTTATTTTATTAGAGGAAGTAATATATTTTAATACTAAACTAAAGGTTTAATAATCAAAAGAAATTGTCTATAAAAAAGCTAAGTATAAAGAGAAAATATTATAAAATGTTTGAGCGGTTATACATCCAATTTATAGAAAAAAATTTACAATTGCAACGAAAAACAAGAAAGAGTAAAAAAAGACCCATGACATCCATAAAGAAGAAATCACATTAAAATATATAGACAAAAATATTTTATACTAATTAATTCTAAAATAAGAATATTCAATGTATCATATTAGTTCATTTTTTTTACTATACATTATTTTATATTTTATATTTACTTTTTGCCACTTATTTGTACCTCTCTATAACAGTTAAGTACATGAATTTTTGAACATTTGAGATTACATATAAAAAAGGAAACAAAGTACAAAAATGTTGTTTAAAGCATAAATGATTATCAAACAATTGTAAAAAGACATAATTATTATTCTATGAGATTTTTATAACATGTTTACCCTCAAAATAATTAATGATAAATACAAATGTGATTAAATAATATATATATCATAAAAATAGAAGAAAGGATGAAAAGGAATACAAAAATACAGTAATCCAACTACAAAGTATATATTTTTTTTTTAAAACTCAAAACGATGGGAGATGTGAAAAATAAATATTTAGTTACAACTTATATTGGAGTATATTCATCTTGTAAAACTATCTAATTTACATATTCTCAACAAAAAGAAGATGAATATGCATGTGAAATTATAAAGAATACAAAAAGAAAATAGTAAGAATTCTTATAATTACAAATTGAGATGAAAATTTACCAAGAGACATAGACTAACCTAAGGTAGTATGCAGATGATTAAAAACTTGAATAAAACAAGGACATATATAAGTGGTGTAAGTGTATTGTTTGATAGACTCGTCATTACCCACTTTAGCTTACAAATTAAAGCTTAAGAGTTATTAGACTCTTCATATATATAAATTTAATTAGTACGATGAATATAGGATGCATTAAGATACTTATTTGATGCCAGATTTAAATATAAACTTTTAGCTTAATATTTGATAGTAAATAGATAGAATTAATATTAATTATTTTAGAAGGTAAAATAAGGGTAAAATGGCAATTCAACTTTAAGGTTAGAAGCTTCCCACTTATAATAATATATGATGATATATGATAAAAAAGATTTCAAAAATATATACTATCTGAATTGATGTATAACTGTATTAGTTAAACCAGAAATAAAAAATGGCCACCAAACAGAGGACAAACAATACCAAATTTTGATATGGGAGGGATTCTTTTTCTTAATCTTTCCAACCAAACAACCTTTCAACTTTTATACTAAACTGCGCATTTTACTCTATACACAGCTGAAAAGACAATTCCAAGTAACCAATTGTGATTTGTAATCTGAGAAATATGGTTAAGTACCATGTTATAATATATTTCCTTGAGCCGAGGGTCTATTAGAAACAACCTCTCTACCTACCAGGGTATGGTAAGGTAAGGTCTGCATACACTCTACCCTCCCCAAACTCCAATTTTTTGTTATACCATGCAATAGTATGTCAAACTACATGGATAATGTAAAAACATCTTTACATTGTTAGTGCATATAAGTTAAATCTTGTGGGATTGCATAACTTGGTCGTATCGTCCACCATGTATATGAGAAACCTTTAGGTAGCCAATGACCTTTTTTAGTCTCTTTTGTCTTTTAAATAAATACAATGGCAATAAATAATTATGTGCTCAGGGTGAAGCACCTCTATATTGGAGGACACCCCCCCCCCCCCCCCCCCCCCCCCCCCCCCCCCCCCCCCCCCCCCCCCCCCCCCCCCCCCCTTCGCAAAGAGTAGCTAGTTTTATGATAGGAAGGCCGATTGGGATTGTTCTTCTTGTTCCTAATCAACTGTTCCGTTTTTATATGATGTAGTTGTCAAGGAAGATTATTAATTTGGGGGAAGTCCGGAGGCTAGCATCACAAGGGATACCAGATGGACCTGGCATTCGTGCTATAGTATGGAAGGTACAAAATGTGTCGCACAACTTAATATTATAAGACATTAATTTCTGGTATTCGTTTTGGTTGAAGTTAGAGAAAATTCTTTTTCTAGAAATTTGTGGATAGTAAAAGGTCTCATCTTGGATATCTTTCAAGTATATGGATCATCTCGAGTGCATGTCTTTGTGCAGCTATTGTTGGGGTATTTGCCAACTGAGAAAGCGTTATGGCCAACAGAACTGGCTAAGAAGAGGCCTCAGTACAAGCAATTTAAAGAGGAGCTCCTTATGAACCCTGTAAGTTCTGTTTTTTTACTAATGCATGACATCTTACAACTTAGAATAACTAAAAATAAAGACCTTTATAGTCATGTTTACCCCTCCTTTGTCTGTCGGTACTTCTCATTCCTGGCAAAACAATAAAAATCATCTTTCATAGGTGGAGGGGGTTGTAACCATTGATTACAAGAACTGCCAGTTGGAGCTTTACCGTTACTTTTAGATTACCAAAAGATATATAAAAAATGAGCAGAGGACAAAAATAAAATAAAAAATTTAATAATGTAGAGCTAATCAGATAAATATTGAATCTAAAATACTGAGAGCTGGTGAAACTGGTGTACCAAAATGCCAGAGTGACAACATAAATTAAGATTACTGTAAATTGAAATTTGAACGTGATCTTGAACTGAAAGGTTTTAATCTTAATTTTGCTTACGTCAAGTACTAACAAATAATTTCATAATTGATAATTGAGAGTTTTGGTAGATTGTCAAGAGAAAGAACTGAGAGCTTCAATGGTGAAAAATGAAGTTAGGATTGAAAGGTATTTATAGTTGATATTTGGGAGGGTTGAAATTTGATCACTCAAAGTAGAGAGTTTGAAATATGAGTCCTTAAATCCCCTGAGTAGAGCTGTTTAAAAGTATTTAAATATGGTTAACTACTATAACAAATATTGTTTTGGAAACACAGACTTTTTTCCAAATAACTAATTTTGTAGTTTTCCTTCTCTTTTCTGCGGAACATTATAAACATATTCTTGCGAGGATTGCTTATTGCTCATGCTATTTAGTCCCCTTGGTATTATTAGAAGGTTAATGTGTAAAAAAAGATTGTAGCCATCACAGAATCAATACCTATGAAAGAACAAAAAGTGTTCTCATGGAATCAATAATTCATGTATACTATGTTAGTTTTGTTATTCTGGAAGCATCAGTTGTTTTCAAGTACAGAAGTTTCCTGAATGTTGTTATGGCTAGGCAGTCAGAGATTGCGAGGAGGTTGGAGAAGTCTGCAAGTCTTGAGAATGATGGAACAGAAACAGACATTGAAGGCAAAGGTTTACTCTCAAGATCAAAAGTAACTCAGGAAGAGCATCCTTTGAGTCTTGGAAAAAGTAGCATTTGGAATCAGTTCTTCCAGGTACCACCTTTTTTCAAATGATCTTTTCCCCCAGTACCTACCTCTAAGATTATGTTGGGGTTCTTCTGTTAAAGCACCATTGTGGAGCATAAGAATACATGTCTTCAAGACGAGTCCTCAAACCGAATGTCACGATCTATTTCGTTCATTCTGTTTTCTGTAAATGTACCTTAAAGGGGCCATTTGATTCTTATACTGGTTCTGCAAGGATTATAATGCATGATGTATTATATAGGGAGTATTAATGAAGGGACTATTTAGTGTTATCAAAGGCGCGCTTAAGCCCTGAAGCGAGGCGTCAGACGTGCTGTCCGAGCGCTTTATGATGCGCTTATTTCAATGTTGTATTAATGGTTCTAAGGCAAACATTTCCTCGGCCCCAATAGAGCTCGTAGAAGAAGTGCACTAAATAATTGATTATTTATCACTTTTATTCATAATTTCTTTTTCAATTTCTTTGCGTCATATGGCTCATTCATATTTGATAAATTATTAGTCTTGGATAAACAATATAGTTGTATATTTTTCTACCTTGCGCCTTTTTCTAAGCCCACGCTTTATTTACGCTTTGCGCCTTAAAGCCCCCATGGATGTTATGTAGGGATTACCTACTTTAAGTGCATTTCATCTACAAATACTTTTATCGTTTTATTTGCATTTCATCTACAAATACTTTTATCGTTGTATTACTAAATACTAACACTCATATTCTTATGACACATTCTATCCCGATTCCCACATAAAATAATACATAAAAATTCCCAAATAGCTGAATTCATATATTTAGTACTGCCAACCAAGCATTGATTCCTTATAAGGGGACCTTTTTTTTCGTATACGGCTGACCAAACACTACAGTAGTTGTGCGTTCCAAATCCTTCCAACCAAACATCGCATCATTTCATACAGAACTTCAATTGAGATGATTTTTCCTAATATCTCCAACCAAACGACCCCTATAAGTATGGTACCCCTGTCTAATACTGCACTGTTATATTAAGACCATGATAGACCCAGAGAGGGAACAAATGGATCAAGATTTTTCTGAAAGCAGCTTTTTAAATTTATTTTCGCTTTGACGATGTTGTTAGTATTAGTGATATATTATAGATTATTTGTTTGATTTCTTTCCTTAACCATACTTACATTACACTGGACACATATCAATTCTATCCTGGCTGTCTTTTGTACACAATTAACATTTTAATTCCTACAAAATGGAAAAAACAACTAGAAACTGCAAAATTTGTCAAGTTGACAGGAGTATGTCTAAACTTATTACTGTTGATAATTTGTCTGACTCTATTTTCGTGTAGGACACAGAGATTATTGAACAGATTGATCGGGATGTAAAGCGCACCCATCCAGACCTGCACTTTTTCTCAGGAGACACACCGTCTGCAAAATCTAACCAGGCAAGAGCTAGTCTTCTGGATTTATAATACAAACGGCAGTGGATTGACCAAGTCTATCTTTTGTTTCCAGGATGCTTTGAGGATTATACTCATTATATTTGCCAAACTGAATCCTGGTATTAGATATGTGCAAGGCATGAATGAGATCTTAGCACCACTTTTCTATGTGTTCAGGAATGATCCCAATGAGGAAGATCCAGTAAGTGTCTAAGTGATGCTTTGTTCCCTTAGTGACGTTTTGCGGTTGTGGGTAGTCACTCCCAGAACATGATAAACCAAGTTTTGCAAAAGAATTTGGGGCCAGCTGACCTCTTTGACACTTGCAACTGCTAATCTTTGACCAATGAATTATTTTAAACATGGTTCTATAAATTTTATCTTGCTCTTTTGTCTTATGGTTTTCCCTTGTGGCTCTGGTTCTCTGTGATAATGATAGTTGTGGTTCTGTATATTGATCATTTGGTGAAGACTGCTACTCGGTTTGCAAAACCTTTTGTGTGCTGTATCTTTTTTCTAGACTCAGTTATTTTTTCAGCTGTTTCTAGACTGAGGCTTCAGAGGTCCTCATCAATCAGTCTATTTATCGTTTCTATCTGCAAATTATACAGGCAATGGCAGAAGCAGATACTTTCTTCTGCTTTGTGGAGTTGTTGAGTGGATTTCGTGATAATTTTTGTCAGCAACTTGATAATAGTGTCGTTGGTATTCGTTCCACAATTACAAGGCTATCTCAACTTTTGAAAGAACATGATGAAGAGCTATGGCGGCATCTTGAAGTGACAACTAACGTAAGATTCCTTGTTTAGTGCATTATTGGCTGTTAACATTTTTGTCCAGTTTTGAGAACATCTAATTTACACACCCTCTCTGCTTGCTAATTCTGTTATTTGCATATTTACATTATTGATGGCATGTTTTATAATATTAATGTAGTTAGTTACTTAAAGAAAAAAATGCAGCGTTAATGTGCTTGTCAACCTGGAGGCTTAATCTTGTCCAGAACCTTACTTCTTGAATGCAAGTAAGGTGCTATGTTACACAGATCCGCTTATAGGTAGTACATATCTGGTATGGGTATCTCAAGTGTTTTTACTATCTTTAGTGTATTTGAAGTATTTAGACATCCCATATGTTTGTGATTGTCCTTGTGCTTTCTTACATCGGAATTGTTGGTTTTACTGATGGATGTGCTTAGTTGGTACAGTAAATTCAGCACGTTTTCTTATTTTTCCTTTTAGGTGTGAGATATTACCTTTAACACTGATCTTTTATGTGTTCGTTGTTGGATGTTTACAGGTGAATCCACAGTTCTATGCATTTAGGTGGATAACTCTCCTTTTGACGCAAGAGTTCAACTTTCCAGATTGTCTCCTTATATGGGACACTCTCCTAAGTGATCCTGAAGGACCTCAGGTTAGATGTCATGGAGTTAAAAGTTGATGTTCCATACTTTTATTTTTCAAGTCCTTTCTTTTTTCTTTGGGCAAAGTAATTTCACTGACTTAGATGACAATTATTATTATCCCAACTTGCAGGAAACACTGCTCAGAATCTGCTGTGCTATGTTGATTATTGTCCGGAGGCGTTTACTTGCTGGTGATTTCACTTCTAATTTGAAGCTACTGCAAAATTATCCATCTTCTAATATCAGCCACCTTCTCTATGTTGCCAATAAACTGCGGGTCAAATCACCTGGTTTAAATATTTAATCAGGGAGAAAACATCTTTTTATTCACTGTTTAATCAAATATGCTGTAATTTTTAAGAACGTAAATGTCTGATCTAGGTAATTAGTCATTACATGATCTGCAGCTTTTGAATTTCGTATTTGGTATGAAAGTGATTATTTTTACTTATTTTTTGGTATTAGATAAGCAAGCAAAAAATTATTGTCCCAAGATCATTTATATATGATCTTGACTTGTATTAGGGGATTGGGGGTGGGGTTAAGGAGGGCACCATACTGAACCTGAAATAACAAGCCAACGTATTAGTTGTCAACGCCAGAAACCAGAACTCCCGTTGACAACCTGATGAATTGTAGGAAAGAATGTATTATTTTCGTATGAGAACGTACCAAATCAGATACAACAATGGTTCTCAGCTGATGAAGTAAACAACATCCTCAGATACTCAAAAAGATACAAAATGGAAAAAAATGAGCAAAATTAAATGCTCAGATTATCGACATTTTAAGCATCGAATGACTCTGATATTGCCGAAAGGAAGGTGCCGAGTCCCTTAGTCATACATATGAAACCTCCCTGGATTCTCGTTGATCGAAAAATTAACTCAAACACCAATCGAGGATATTATCCATATTGTTATCCTTTTTTTCCCAGAAACCTAACCTCCTATGCTGCTTTTATCCATTGGCAGCTACATTTACTGTTATCACTTGTATGATGATCACTAAAAATGTACAAGTAAAACCATCACAATAACTAGATAGAATGGTCTGAGATAAGTTATACCTGTAAAACCAACTCGTAGATAAGGAAAACCATTGCATTTCTTCCGTTTGACCTCGTGGTGTCGCGTCATTTCAAGATCCATAAATATTACCAAGAAACTTCACACAGAACACCTATTTATCCATGGCTAACGTCAAATTTGATCCACTTGCCTCAAAGTCACTGATTCCTTCCCTCTCCATTTGACTATTTAAGACTTCAACAACGTCATGTGGTGGACATTTATCAGCAGGATTTACAGCTGATTTTTTACAAAAGCACTCTGGCCAAGAATTAGTATAAAATGATTCAGGTGAGATCCGCTTATGAGGTCCACCGAAGTTTGTTTTTAACATGGCACGCCTAACTGCTTCATCAAAACCAGCTGTATGACCCTTCTCACGATCAATAAAGATAGGAGCCAGTGCTTTCCTATCAGGTCGGATTGTCGTGCGAAAACCATAGTATAACCGATGACCAAGGAGATTGTTCGCGAAATTGCTTGGTCCATCATATGTTGGCATGAAAATATCAGAGAGAAGACAAACCATATAATCCACAGCTGAACCTAACAAGCCCATAGTGTTCTTCCCCAGCTCACCTGTGGTGTCCACTGTACTATGGTTCTCCAAGCGGGGGAACAAGGAACGGAAAGGTTTCATGAATCGCTCACCACCAAAGAGCTCACCTGCAGCAAGGTATATCCTAGTAGAGTTGTCAAAACCCATTGCGCGTAAAATAAGACCCACCTGCCAGATTAGAAGGGGAAATATCAATTACCTGAACAGAAATTATCCAGTTAACAATACAAGTATTTTTGTATATACTTATAAACAACTCATAAAGACTGAACCAAATCACCTATTGTTTGAAAGAATTTCTACTGTTAACACTGGCGCAAATATAAATAAATCAAGTTAAAATTGAGCTTCATTAAACAAGAGGATGTTGAAATACTTTGATTTTTACAGAGTCAAATTAGTATTTGAGCTAATTCTCAATTTAATGATGTGCAATTCTGAAACTGATTCAGGTCTTGTCTCCTTGATATGATATTAAAAATTCGGATTAATAAAATATCATCATAAAGAACCACAAGGAATTATGCACTCATGGCGCCATATTTGTGCACCTTCCTGTTGTATCCTTAAAAGGTATTCTTGGCTGGTTATATTACAAGATATATCAAGTTCAGTGGATAATCTATTTAATGACTTCTAAAGTTTGCCCTTACATAGATGCACTTCCTTAAATTTGTAGTTACTCTAATTAAAGAACAGAATTGAATAGGATACAGACTATTGATATCGTAAAAGCATTGGAGCTATACTAAGCATCTTTCACCTCTACTTAACCATTCTAAGATGGCTTTAAATCAAGTAACTTAAAGCAAGGATAAAAAATGTAAAATTGAAGAATATCCACACATTGTGTACAAGTATCTATAAGAGTTAAGAGTACCTCTTCTGGAGTTAGTGGACATTTCCCAATTGCCCTTCTTTCATCATATATAAGTCTCTTTTCTGCAAAATTTTCCTGTCTATACTTCTTCAGAATCTTTTGCTCCTCAGAAGAAAATATGTCAAAGCACCTGGGGAAATCGAGACAAGATTAAACAGATCTCTAAATCAATGCCAAAAAAAAGAAACTTGTTGTCTACACTAACTAGCACCAACTAGAAGTACTTCAAGGGCTAAGGATACCCAGTGGAATAGAGCAGCTATTTTTTCCTGGCCAAAAGAGGAACAGGAAAGAGAGACAAAGTGAGTACGAGAGAGATTTGAAGAATCTGTTCTTTCTCTTTCAATCTCTTTTTCTATTACATTGTTGCGTTTTTTCCTTTGGGCCACCTCAGGAAAGGACAGAAGATGGGGGACTAAAGCACCACTTGAGCTTTAATATACTAAGGTGCACACAACAATCAGTAACTTACCCAGCAAATGCTAGCATATCCATCTCAAAACGAAGATGTATTGTCATAAAGTGGCCTTGCGAACGAAGTTTAGTGACAATTGATTGGCTTAAATCCATAATATGAGGCTTAAATCGAAGGGCATGATAGTTAACTCTACATCTCAGCCGCTGGTACTCAGGATAATCGATTTCTTCAGCCAGTCTATGTGAAAAAGGAGTAAGATAAATAGCACCGTGTTCCTTCATTGTCTTTAGAGCCTCTGTTGTATACCAACTGATAGGAGCATCTCTAGGAGGTCGAATCTGAAAAAAAAATGCTTTCTTAAAATCCATTAGAGCCTTAAGAAGAACATGATCAAACTTTGCTGGAGCAATGTATACCTGTTTTGCTTTTATCTTCTTGACCTTTCCATTTTTTCGGATTTCAGGAATGCTTTCCACTATTCTTACGTCATACTTCAATGTCTTAATAAAATGTTCAACATCGTAGATACCTTGAAATCCACTGAGGATTAATAGAAATAAAGTTGCACGTTATGCCTCAGTTAATGGTAAGAACTCAAACTATTAAACAGTTTGAGAAAATTATAAATGAATCAAGAGCTAGCTTGGGACTAAGTTAATGGTAACAAACTAACTCCGACAAATATTTTGAGGGACTGTCTAAAATCAATCAATATCATGCTCAAGGGAAGCTTCCTCCTCTAGTGATAAAGAAACCAGTGCAACATTCTATTCATTGTAAACACCATGATGAGGCATAGGATTTACTAGTCTAATCCTACTTCCCAGTAAACTTTTTGGAGAGCAGGATCTCACAAAGAATAGCAAAATCACTCAGTAATAACATCAGCTACATAAAAAATAAATTTTAAAATATCATGTAAGAAAAGAAAGTGTCTTGATGCCCATGATTCAAGATGAGTGGCTGAACTTCAAACTGTCTTTAATTTCTCAATTTTCTTTAATTTGTAAAGGTCGTCTCTATCAGAGAAAATCCACCAATTGCTGGGTGCATGACAAGTATACTTCTATATGCATAAAGTTTCCCTTTACTTCAGTTTATAAATTCTTGAAATGGTTATAATTATAAGAACAAAAATAAATAAATAAATAAATAGAGAGCGACAAATATCACACTCAAATAATTTTCCTTCGTGCCATTAAGGTACAAACCATCTGAAGAGTATAAGATAAATTGTTTTCTACTTTTTTTAATCATTGGCCAGCCAGCCTGTATACTTCTTTCATGACAGACATAGAATAATACCTTGCATGTTGTTGAGGATACTTAGAACCAATGTCATTATGGTAAAGAGATTTGAGCAAATTCTCAAATAACAATGTCAATCGTGATACGTGTTTTAAATGGTATAAGAATTAGGGAACTAAGTACCTATCATCGTGCCAGAAGGAATTTGCATCCAACTCAGGTAACACCAGTGTAGCATTCATAATTCGTGCAGCAAGAACTGCATTACAGATCTATAAAGTCACAAGCATTTGTTATGTTGAATATATCAATAACATAAAGGACAAAAAATGAGATACATATCAATCCCAAATTAGTTAAGAGTAATTACATGAATTCTCATTATCCATTCTGTTATATTAAGGTTCAATCAGACAATACTAAAAAAGTGTTTTTTATAACACAGGTGTTTAGGCCAGCTTGCACATGCCTAGACTATTCCGCCGGGTACATGTTGCCTCCCACCAACACAGATAAGGAGTAATTTTGTCCAACAAGGCTTAAGTAGATAGGAAGAATAGCCTAGTGTTTTTGCCTTCACAGAAATTTGAACCTGAGATCTCATGGTTCTCCTACTTTATAGATCCTTAGGCCACACCCTTTGGGTGCAATATCAGGGAAGTGCTTTGAGGCAAATTAGGAGTCGTTAAAAACTAAATTTTCACGAAATCTCACATGTATCTTTACAAAGAAATAACTAGCTGAAATGGAAGTACAACTAACACCACACATAATATTCGTGCAACAAGAAGAAGTCCTAATTCAACTATATAGAACTTCAGTTCGAATTATGTTCTGTTCTTGGCTAAACATGCATTCATCACAAGAGACTACAGGTCTTTGAGATAATACATTCACTTAAACTTTGGTCAAGTTTATAACCTTTAATTATCAAACTGTAAATGATCAATGCATGGGGAAGTGTACAAAGGATACGGTCAAACAATTTCAAGCAACCTTATGGCATGCTCCCTCTGTCCCAATTTATCTGCAATGCTTGACTAGACACAATTTAAAAAAGAAGGGAAGACTCTTCAAACTTGAGGTCTAAAATAAGTCAGAGACATTTTGTGTGGCTATAAATAATCTTATTATGAGTAAAATGGAAATTCAAAGTTAAACTATTTTAAAATAAGGAAGTATGACATTCTTTTGAAGACATACTAACAAGAAAATGACACATAAATCAGGATGGACAGAGCATTATTCTGGAAATTTTCATCTTTTATTGGATAACTGATGCAATCTCATATGACTGCAAATCCAGTTAACATCTCCATTTGAACAAAATTATATTGTAGATGTTGAGCCTTAAGAGGCCAACATGCACTCATATATTACATGTACTGGTCTCACAATTGTTCTATAGTACTTAAGTTTCAGAGCATTTCACTATATTATTATTGACCTCACGTAGAACATCATGAATCTTGCTAAGACCATATTTAAGATTAAAAGGAAAAATACTTGTTTGATGGTATCACCAATCTTTTGTGCTTATGAGGGGCCCTATAATACACATTCACCACCAAAGTTTTCATTGGATTTCTGAGGTTAGCCATGGATTACCCGAATTAAAAAAAAGAGTAACATCAGGGATTTCGAAGGGGTAGAATTGAGTTTTTGGCAATTGAGGAGTAGTCTCCAATCCCATATTTATTTTTGGCACACCCATGTAATTCCGGGATGTATAGAGGATCGGGTGTCTTTTTTAGAGAATCATATCTATTTGTAGGTCCTTTACTGGTTGGTATACCTCTTGTATAAGGCCTTCTTTTGGCCTTGTGATTAATGAAAATATTTACCTGATAAAAAAAATTAAAAAGAGAAAGAAGATGCAACTTCAACAACCACTTCAGTTTAATCATTGTTAAATGTTAATGTATCTTTTTTTACACATAGAACTCGACTTCATTAATCAGTGCTATTTCAATTTATGTTACATTTTCATCTTAACTTTCACTTTACTAGAACACTACGACTAGATCTATCCAAATCTTTCTTGTTCACTAGCTTTTTTGACCCATCCTTCCAATATGACAAGGAAACCTTCCTATCTAGCTCTACTTCCCGAAGTTGATGTTGTAGACCAACTTTATGACCTACTTCCGGAAGATGATGTTCTTTGATCAAAAAATAGTAATATGGCAGTTAGAGGGATTTACTCCAGTAAATTATATAAAAAAATATTCATAAAAATCAAGCCAAGGAGGCAAGGATCAGTTACGCACTGCACTACGTTGTTGGTTCAGACCACCATTACACCGAACCCGTAAATAGCCATTGCTTTCACTGGCCAGGAGGCCAAGAGAACAGGATAAAGATGATGGTGCAAAAGCCCTACAGCCGCATTGACAGATTTGATGTTTTAGTTATTATGCGGAAAGGAGAGAGACCCACCAAATCATGCAACCTACAACATCCACCTTTAGTTCGACCCACAGATAGGAGTCCCTGCCGACCCTCGCCAAATCCAATAACCACCCTCCCCTCAACCGCTACCCCCAGCATAACCCGCTACAAAGGCTGCGAGACCGAACACACAAAAAGACTTCCCCTCGATCTCCCCCCACCACCCCCTCTCCCAAACCCCCAAGTCACCTATCACTCAGGAATAACTCCCCCCATATTACAACAAAACCACCCACCCTTCCTGACACCCACCGAATAATACAAAACCGCCGCGCGACCTCAATACCCAAACAATGATGGCGAAAAAAGCTACACCTGTACCGCACGCACATTACTCCGCCCCGCTTCACTCCGCACCAGACGACACAGCGAAATACATGTCTTCTACAGATTACTTAGAGCGGTACACACGAAATAAGCCAATCCAATTGTGTTCATTTTGAATTTGGTCTGGGACATAGATAGATAAAATTGCATACGAGGCCAATCTGATCGAGGAGCAGATGACGCCCTCCAACCATCAGAAGCAGCAGTTCCCCAGAGTGCCTCTGTATTAATCTGCTCAGATAGGAAAAAGAACATAAAAATATGTAACATAATAATCTACTGATGAAAAGTGAACTAATGGTTCAGATTCCATGATGGAAAACAGATTACATATTTATATACAAAAATAGCTAAAACCTAGTGGAGATGTGGTAAGATAAATAGCTCAGCTCATGCAAGTATTCTACATTAGGTAGTATCATGTAATACTATATGCTGCACATTTATGTTATAAAAGACGACCATATCAGACTCGCAATTATCAACTTCCTGCTTAGAGAAGAGGAAAAATGTAAAAATTTGAAATGAACTATCATCAACTGAATTTGTAGCTGAGATTTTCATTAGCCGTAAATAGAACTGTTTTTCTAGCTAAATCACCACATTTCAAATAAACACTGCAGATTCCTAACAATACTAAATTCAACAGAAAATAGGACCTTTTTTCTAGCTAAATCACCAGATTTCGCTTATATTACTGCAGATTCCAAACAACACTAAATTCATCTGCAAATAGGACCATTTTTTCTAGCTAAATCACTAAATTTCTAATAAAAATAAGCAACTAAAAAAACTAGAAAAGCAATCCAAGCTAAGTATACAGCTTAAAACGCAATACCACAGCTGAAGAACTGTTACTATTACTACTCAACATCGCAGACATGAGCATGAACAAACAAATCACCACAACAATAACAGCAAACAGGACTCTTTCTAGCTAAATCACCACAATTCTAATCAAATTAAGCAACTAAAAAAACTATAAAAGTAATCCAAGCTAATTACAAAAAGCTTAAAACACAGTACCTCAGCTGACGAACTGTTACTATTACTACTCGACATCGCAGACATAAGCAGGAACATACAAATCACGACAACGATTACAGCAACCGAGAGCCTTAAGAACATTGCCTTGACACCTCCTAATTGCTGCTTCAGCGGTTGCCGATATCCAGGCCTGACGCAAAACCGCCATAAACATCAGATCCAAAGCGATATTCAATCAAATCAACATACAGAAACCAAAAAACTTGCAGATTTTTGTGAAAATAAGAGATTTATGCATGAATTTACCTCCGCATTTTTGCTGAGATCCGAGAAATGGAAAATTCCGCGAAGCTTCAAAGTTGAGAAGAATTACGTGCGCTGAATCTCTGGAGAAATCTGCCGACACTAGGCGAATTGAAGGGCTAAAAATTTAAGAGTGAGAAATAGAGGAAACAATTCGGATTCGTATACATATAATCGTGTTATTGAAGTCAGTGGTTTTTTTAGTTTTAGAAATTTGTGATACCATTACTTACGGGTGTATAATCAATGTTTTTAATTTTATTAACAGGTTGGCTTAATTAAAAAATATATAGGTAAGTGTTAGCTATAACAAAAAATGTGTTTTCAAAAAATTGGTAAATTTATTATTGAGAAAAGGGTTAAAAATATTTTTTAATTTTGTTTTATTGGTTAATTATATCATTGCCGTTAAAATGAAGTAATTTTTACATATCATCTGCAAACTTATCATTTATACCCTCCAAACTAACGATTTACCCCAAATCAAACTTAAATTCCCAATTTCAATCTGATTTCCCATTTAGAACTCATCTAGGAAATTATTTTGTAATCCAACCCATATAAAAAATGCACCACTATTATAAACAAAATCAAATTTAATTTTCAATTTTCTCAATCTTGTTAAGTCAACAAAAACAAAAAAGAATGGATTTCTCCCTTGTTATTGGATCTGTTGTTGTTGCTGCTCCATGTGTAATGTCGTCAAAATCATTGTTAAAAGCTTTTGAGGGTATAAATAAAAGTACTACCTTATAAGTCTCTTTTGTCTTTCTCTCTTTTACATTTATATATTAAATTAAATGTATATAAATTATCTTTTTTTTGTTTTATACAATTCAGTCAAATTGTATCTTCTCTGTCCAAATTTCCTTTTCTTTTTTTTTTTTTTTCTTTTTTGTCTTTCTCTATTTTCATTTATACAAATTTCAAATTGTATATAATCGTTCCTATCAGTTTAACACTTCGTTGTATACAATTCTCTGTCCAAATTCTTCTCTTTATCGTTTTATACATTCGTTTTTTATACAAATATATATATATAGCGAATCATACATATATATGTTCGCTATGAAACGTAATTATGCAAACTTTTGCTATAACACACAAATATAAATTTTATATTTGTTATATGTGAAAGTTGTTCAGCAAAGTTGAATATTTTGTTTTTTTGTTTTTTTATGAAAATAAAAATATTTTAAAAAAAAAAACATAAAGAAAAATCGATTAAATACACTCTTAAGTGGTGATGGCTATACCTGTTGCATCACCATAGAAGCATTAAAATGTCGCTTTACCGGCAGCTCCTCCGTAAAACCCCGGCGGCCCAAACCCTAAAACCCATTCTCCGATCAATTTCCACCACCGCCGACTCCACATCTACCGCCGGACAATCGCATCACAATGACCATCAGAGGAACCATGAGTTCCGTCCACCGAGCGACTACCTGAATTCATGGACAGCACCTAAGGATCCTAAGGAGGCGGAGGCTAAACTAGCCCGTTTGCGCCGTGAATATGCGAAGAAAGTGAAGGAGGTGAGGAAAGAGTACATACAAGAAATGGAGCTTCAGAGGATTGAGAAGATGAGAAAAGATGAAGCTAAAAAGGAGGCTCAGAGGATTGCTAATGAGGAACGCAAGGTTGCTAAAGCTGCTGAGAAGAAAGCGAAGGCGAAGGAAAGAGAAGCTGCTGAAGAGGAGTTCCGCAAAACTCTGGTATGCGATTTTAAAAAAATGAACTTTTTTGTCAGTTTTTTGTACTTACATTGTTTTGATATTACTTGAGTATACCGATTTTGCTTATCCTAATATTGCATTTGGTATGGATGGACACGGTTTGAACATTTTTTCGTGTTTGGGTGGAATATGTGACGTGGTAATTTTGGTGTATATGAACTCAAATTGTTGCTGTAATATGATTAGCTATTGATCTCTGAGCCTCCGAGGTGATCGTTTATCCTGTATTTATCGTCATACAAGCAAGTTTGCAGAGAGTGGATTGTCAAATTGTGCATTTCATTGAGGCAAGGATAAAAAAGTCAGCTTGCATTGTTGTCAAATTGTGCATCTCCAACTTTCTTTTTCCGTCCATTTTGAAACAGTGTGATTAAATCGTGTCAGTTCCCCATTATATTTGAAATCTAATACTATTTTTCCTTATTCAAATACATGCGAATCAAATGTTACTTGAGGCTTTCAAATGTTCTTCTGATTGAATTAAAACTATTCACGCTCTTGTCTTAACTAGTCAAACTTACACTCGATGTGTACTCTAGGGTTGCTGTCTCATACTTATAGCATGTGTTTTTTAAATGCTGATCTTTATTTTCTGTGTATATAGTTTGTAGTGACTTTCACTTCACTCTTGCATTTGCTGTTTCTCTATGGATCTTCTGTGAAAGTTGCTGGCATTACTAAAAGCTTGTTACTAAGCAGCATATGTTTATTCTTATTATTATTATAGTAAATTCTAGGTTCAAATTGTCAGTTCCAAGTCTGAGTATAGGAGAATAGTTATGTAGGTTGATGGTCAGCTTAGAACTAGTCGCCTATGATAAAATCTTTGCAATATGTCTTATTTTATAAGGTAATATGCCAATTTAAAATCTAGGACCTGCAAAACTCATGCTGAATCTCCCACTGCTTCGTCTGTTCGTTTTTGCTAGACAACCGCCATAAATTATAGGCCTAAATGGAGCAAAATAGATGTAAAGGATTCATATAGCCGGACCAACTAGGTCGGATTGAGGTGTAGTAGCAGGAGTTGTGATTTTTACTGCTTGAAGTAGCTACTAGGTGATGGTAGTTTTTACTTCATTGATGATGATTGCCATCAGTGAGGAGTCTATGCAAGTATTAAAGTTCTAGTTAGTTGGTTTAGGATGTGTTGTAAATGAAAAGGAATAAGGTAATTTTACTAATTGTCAACACATTCTGTATGATCACTCAATTGTTGGATACGGGCAGACTTAGGACTTACATTTTACTTGTAATTGTATTACTGAAAAGTGTCATGAAATACTTTCTTTTGAGGTTAAAGTATGAAGACAGATCACATTGCTTAAAAAGCCTAAAAGGCAGAGAATAAGAATCTGGACTTGTTCTTGCTGCTGATAAATACTGATAAGCAAAGCTGATTAATGCATTGAACGCGTCAAGTTCTAGGTATCCTATCTTATGAGCTTTGAATGTCCTCAAAGAATGTTTCATAAAAATAACTAGAAAAAAGAGTTTTGATTATACATGTAAGTCGTAGAGTTGCAGAAAATATTAACAAAACAAGGGATGTGAAAGAGGTCTGAAGTTATGCCTGAAACTTCGATACAACATGTAGACAAGATTAAAGATAAACTTATTATGCATGTTCTTCGTCACTTAAAGCAAGGAGTGTTGAACAATGAGATGTTTATTCTTTGGATCTCAACTTTTGAGGAATTGGATAGTAGAGACAATTATATATTGTATGCTGATATAAGTTATTTTAATTCATAAATCAAATGGTACTTGTGGCTCTCATGTTCATCCAATTTAGATTTAACTGTACAATTCTCATCGTAATAGCCACTGAAATGCAGACATTCAATGGTTAGCAAGGGGGATTGTTGTCCTTTAAGCAAAGTGTTCTTCAAATATAAATTTTTGATGCATGGATGGTTTATGTAGAGCCTCTAATTCATGCTATTGGTGTAGTTCGGGATATATAGATGATCATGTAGCGATTGTAGACATCTTAGGATCCTTTAAGATGAGATAGGACCTAGAGATAGATTTTCTTTTTTGTGGGTTGCTGAGCCTACTCAGTTGTATGTGCTCTGTGATGTAAATTTTGGGATCCCAGCCTTAGTGCTGAAGGTTTATATACAAACTTGTTACCTATGTAAAAAAATAAATAAAAATACTCAATATATCACATTGTAAGCTATACTTAGGGCCCGTTTGGATGGGCTTAATAAAAGCCAGCTTTAAAAAAGTTACTTTGAAAGTGTGAAACTTATTTTAAAAATAAAGCAGTTAGGTTGTTTGGATAAAAGTGCTGAAGAGTTGCTATTGCCAAAGTGAAAAAGGAAAAATGGCAAGAGAATAAATGGTAGGGTTATGTGGTAATTTGGAGTTGTATAAAAATATAAGGGTAAAAACCACATAAAAAATTTGGTCAACTTAAATAAAACGCTGAATAAGCTAAAAGAAAGGAAAAAAGCACCTTACCCCAGCTTTTAACTTTTGGCTTAAAATAAGTTTTTTTAACTTAAAATAAGTTATTTTCAGTATTGCCAAACAGCTAAATAAGTCAAAAATCAGCTTTTAAGTCAGTTTGACCAGCTTTTAAGCTGAGCCAAACAGGCTCTTATTGTATAGTGCCGCCTCTTGAAGACAGATCCATGCACACGGTGAGGTACATGTATTGGACCTTGTTTACTAAAGCACTCCCAAGTGAGCCTCTATGTCTTGTTTAAGGGCTTTAATCCACCTCAAGCGTGCTTTTATGAAATTATAGTAGTTTGTTCACCTCGTTTGTTTAGAGACGATACACACGGTTCAATTAGCAGGTTCAACTGTTAAGTAGGTTTAAGAGTATAGTCTGTTATATCGTCGTTGAATATGACTGAAATGCATATAGCATTGCTTTGCAAATGTTCTCAATTACAAATAACATATTATGTGCTTCTTTAATTATTATGTTTCAGCTTAAAGAAAGACAGGAAAAGCTTGAATATTGGAGGATGAGGGAAGAGAACTTCTCAAAGAAGAAGAAAGAGAAAAATGATCTTCTACAACGGCAAAGTTCCATGTGGATTGATGAGAAAGAGTTGGAGAAAAAGACACTTGAGGCTATTGTTGACACTGTTCATCTTTGAATTGTTTTCTCTCTCAAACATTTTTGGTCGGAGTGTTGTGTTACTGTTTTGAATAAATTTGAAAATGTGTAACTTGATTATTTGGATAGGATTCGAAAGTTTACTGTAAAACAGACTTTGGGATGCCATTTTATGAACTCAGAATTGCCTCTCTTTCTCAGATTTATGTTTGTGGATCTTTACTTTCATGAAATTGAACATCGATTAAAATCTTTTAGATTAACAGACCCTATGTGAGCTTACCTATGTAAGGGGCTTTGATTTTTCTCTTGAACCCTCGCGAATTCACCATACATCAGACATATTTTCATCCGATCATAGGAAGCAACCACATTTTCATTTTGAATTGGTTTATAATAAATGAAAATTCTTACTTTACATGAAAGATTAGATCTTGTCACTAGAGCTGTGTGTTATCGACAAAGAAGAGGCATAAGCATCGCCTCTAGATACAATCCATCTTCCCTGGCCTTCACATTTCCTCGAAATTTTCTACCAAAAGACAATTGCACCACAAAGCAGTAAAAAAATTGAGACTTCTTTGACTATACAGATGTGCTACGCCAGAAAATGAGGTTCAGAATCAAAAACCACATTTGTGGGCACTTGCATATTGCAAAATAAACCATGTTTATAACAGTTCCTAAAATGCAAAATCAAAAACATCAGAGAAAAGACTACTAGTTAGTCATGTCAGCCTTCTATAGAAGTATAAATATATGGTACACCGGTTGACCACTAATTTTACAGTAAAAAATGAAACTAATTCAAACTTTCATTTACACATCTGCAAAATGGAGAAGACAAACAATCAGTAGAGCTGGCACTTGTTCCTTGGAGCCATTTCATGCGCGGTTTTTTTTTCCTTACAGGCTGAATTCGGAATAATAACTTGTGCTACTGAGCTTTTAGTTTATGGATCTTTACATATGGGAAAAATCCGAGGAGGTGCTTGATTTTTGGATTCCATTCTCTTTGCTGAGCACGGCAGTACATTAAGAATGTATTGGCAAAGTACACATTTAAACCCATAAGGACATGCCACAGTGCATGACCTTGTGGATTGAAGGACCAACTTGAAATGTGTTTGCAGAAAAGACGGTCACACAGCCAACAGACAGCTCCAACTAATAAAGTGGCCACATATAACTTTGCAAGCTGCTTTGCGGATCTGTCTTCTGTATGAATGTAATACTTATATGTGCGAGGAATGCATAGAAGGCACAATACTGCATAATGTAGCATGAAACCAATACCAAAGCGAATCTGGGAATGCAGAAAGGCAAATACGACACCATAAAGGAACAAAAATGTGGGCATTGTAGTCTTGTAATGCCAATCTGGTGAATAAATGATATAAATGTAGAGAAGCATTTCCCAGACCATGGGCGTCTCATCACATTGCTGTTGCCTATCAATTTAAAGCATGGATCATAATAAATTAGAATAACCATCAAATTCAAGCACATATGAGCAAGTATTAGTCAACATCTTGGATTTATGACAATTATTTCCCATCCATTCTGTAAGCACAAGGCAAAAAATAGTTTTTATCTAACAAGAAACTTCAATATCAGGCATACAACATTCACACAAGAAGCAAGAGGGATACTAAAGGAGGTCAACTTCGTATCTGGTTCATAGTCAGCTTTATCCTTTTTTTTTTTTTTTGACGACAAGGGAAACCCGCAGGCCGCAGCCGCTACCCTATGCTTTATCCTGTTATGCAGCAAATTAACAAACATGAGACTAAGGGCAATCATTTATGCAAATATTTAATATCTAATGGAGCTACACCATTCACATGTAGATAGGTCGATGGATTTTCTAAAGGCTTCATTAATTTGTAAATTAAGACCATCTTGACGTAGCCTCTTTTTTTTTTAGGGGGGAGGGGGGGGAATCTTTTGATTGACGTAAAGAGGAAGTTTACAATCCCCATGGTTTGAAGAAAAACGAAAAAGAGATGGCCAAAAAGAATCAGAATCAAATAAATATACCTATCATATACATATATGAATTCCTTCCAAGACAAGATGCTACAAGAAAAAGCTCATCCTAATTATCTATTATCAAGTTCACATACCAAAAAGGAGATATATTATCTCCTGTCAAGGTTAACAAATAATTAGGTAACATTAGCTGTCCATGAGTATTAAGGTCATTTTACTTTTACGAAGATTTTGGCTTCCAACAGTCCTAACATTCTATTAGCTTCTTAGAAAGTTTGATGTAGTGAATGAGACCGAATAAGATTCTCATGCATTTTACAAATTTTAGGTACTCATGTCAATAATGGAGTCCTCCTTCATGCTCCACGAATGTGGGTAATAAATAACAACAAACCAACTTTATAATGAAAGAAAAGGGAAATAAAGGAGGAAGTGCTTACATCTGCCCCAACGTGGCATGATATATCATGCTCCCTAAGGAAAGTATTATGTTTGACATATGAAGGACACTGAACCTTTTCTCAAACCGCTGTCTGAGGGCATTCACAAGACCAATCAAGGCCAAAATAATGCATGGGACATTTGATATGGTATTAAAGAACTCAGCAATATAGGAGGAGTGGACATAATTTAGCTCACACCAATCTTTGGTAGATGTTACAGGACCCCAAAAGCTTGAAACGTCATCTGCCATTTTTCAAAATATATATGTACCTGCATGAAATAATGAGCTAGTGAGCTGTTGCTATATTTCTTTGACAGAGATGCAATTCCAATATTCTGCGTAATGATAATAGTCAAAGCATGTATCATTAGTTACTATAATATCAAGAAATCAAATACTCAGTACTTCCCTAAAGGGGTGTGCATCATTCGGGTCGGGTCGGGTCGGTTATATGTATTATCGGTTCGGTTTATCGGTTTTCGATTTTTAAATTTGCTAACCCAATAACAAACCAATAAGATATTCTTTATCGATTTTTTATCATTATTGGTTCGATTTTCGGTTTACCCAATAAGAAAATGTCTGTTAAAATATTAATTGCTTATCAGTTCAAAGGGTTGTATAGTGACACAAGGAAAGATAATGAGAATTGATTAATAGAGGAGAAAATATATATGAAGATATAATACATGTTACAACCAAAACATAGTATACGATTTTTTCTGTTAATCAAATTACGGACCTTCTACAAAACTTGCAAATGCTACAAATACAATTACAACTTAAAACAAACTAAAACTAACTAAAATCAAATAGCTACAATTGTGAACCTTTATGTAATCTTAAGGTTTTGAGGTAAACAGTAAAACTAGTAACGCCGGCCCTAGTGTCAAGTTGGTAGCGTACTGAATAATTTGATGTTTAAAGCGCTAATTATATAGTAAATTATAAAGTCGATAATGAGGAAGGATTTAAAATAAATTAGTACCGTCTTATTGGATTGGCTGGTTTACCCAAATAACCCATAGTAAAAAACCGATACCGAATCAATAACCCAATAATTTTTTTTAAAAAAAATCATTAAAAACCCAATAACCCAATAACAATAACTCAATAACATTTTTTCGGTTCGGTTTATCGGTCAATTCGATTTTTGGACACACCTTTGACCCTACACAAGGAGGAAGAGAAACCACAAAACCAAAAATATAGAGACAGTAGGGACTTGGGCATTTGCAATTGAGTTTTAGAACAACTAATATGTGCACAAACAATATCAACAAATCACTTAATAAAAAAACAGAACAATGAGATTATATTTGCTAAGCCAAATAGATGAACAACAAGGTTTTTTTTATCCTCTCAAATAACATCAAGAACAAAAGTGTTTCCCAATTTTAGTTTTACAAAATTTTAATCAGATTCGCCATGCTTAACCAATTTAGTACATTATATGCACATATCTTGGATTCAATAAGTAAAATTTCATAGCAATCTAGCCTATGTGTATGACCTATCAACAAAGGGCATATGCAAGAGACTGGAAAACAGAATCATTAAACAGTTTTCCACAATAAGAAGCATGTAGCACCATCATTCTGCATGCTTAAACCAATTTAACTATCACAGAAAAACTAGCCTAGCAGAGGCATTTAATATTTTACTAGACATCGTTTATAGTTTCCTCTCTAAACAGACCTCCTTATATTAACCTTTCCTTTGAAGATTCTAAAAAACAAAGTATCAAATTTTGGCACATTTTTCATATATCCCTTCCTAAGAATAGCCACCAAATTACAATGATTAATAATCATAAACCCTTGAATCACCATAAATGCAGTTATATCAAACAATTTTCTTGATATCCTGCTAAAACAAAACCTTCCAAGCAATGACTAGCCAAGGGTATTTGACATGAGTGGAAAGATCATTTGAAGGGTTACTAGGTGTTATATGTCAACTGAATTAAGAAAGTGTTAACCACTTGCTTTTTCAGGCTTCAAGTACAATTGCAGCAGCAGATCTCTGGAGTATGTTTTTCTCAATTTTTTTACGAGTCTCTGGATCATGCCTCACAATATATCAAAGAAGCTTATGAGAGCTAGTGGTCATGGAAAGTTGATAAAGCCATCATGAAAATCTGGTTAATGGTGCCGGCTAGTATTTTTTGATGTATCTAGAAAGAAGTTGTCAATGTTTCGACGGATTCTCAACTTCAAATCACTCTAAAACCCAAATATTTACTAGATCTGTATAGCTAGCTCAACCAGGCCCTTGTATCTACTATTGATCATTTTTTGGATTGTATAATCACTCTGGTTATAGTGAAATATTTTGTATATGAGCCGACTCAATCTCTCTTTTGCAATTTTTGCTCTTGCACCTGCTTGATGCTATTAATGAAATCTACTTACTTCATCAAAAGTAGCATCTGAAAGTAACTTCTCCAAACATGATAACAAGTAGCGCATTGACTTCGGAGATCACACATAGTGTATATCACTAATTTTGAGTCTTGATGTTTTCCAGCAACACAAGCACCATAGAACTCTATGTTTGCTCCCAACTCCATCTCGACTAGCATCTTCCTCTCTAGGGTAAGGGGTTTCTTTCCTTATCCAAGACAGGCCCACAGGGCTTAATTACTGAAAGAAAATACTTTTCCCGACTAAATTTCTATCTTAAAATAGATAATGGCATTTCAAAGAACTATTTCCTGAGAATTCCTATTATATCACTCAATTCCTCTCACATGTATACTTGGTGTATAATCTTTGCACCATCTTTCATCAAAATCCCAAATTGGCAAAGAATGTGTCCTACTTTGCTAGAAATGGTTGAACTCGTAGAAAACTAACATATATCATCAACTCCTTCACATTAAGGATTTTATCCCCATAAAACTCATGCCTACAAGCATTCTATGTCAAATTTGATATCTTAACCATGATCATGAGCAAGTGCATAAATATACTCCTCTACCTTCAAACCTAACTATTAATTCTTTGTCCGTTAAATCATGTATTCCACATTAACTGAAGTAGCCATAATAATAAGAAAAAATCAACTCCAAATAGATACCCTTCCTACCAAAATTAAATAAATACCACGAACAAAATTTGCCATTAATTCATGAATTCAACATTAATAGTCAAAATTGATAATAATTAGCAAAAATCACCTCAGACAAACCTCATTCCCAACTTAACACAAATGGTTACCTTCCTACAGAAATTAAACTTTTAAGATCACCTTGAACAAAATTTTCCATTAATTTACATATTCCACATTAATTGATATAGTCAAAATTGATAATACTTAGCAACAATCACCTCATATAAACATCATTTCAAACTTATCACAAATATAAAAAAAAAATCTAGTTCCTACCGAGAAAACAAAATTGAGATCATCGCTGAACATAATTCAAAAACAGAATACAACAAATAAGAGAATCCAATAACATTACATCAAATAAGTATATTAAATTATATGATTGATTTTAGCAGGTACCTAAAATCCATGCAAATAAAGTACAAATTTACCTTTCAAATCAGATGCAATCCACCGTTGAACTTCTCTAAATGTGTATCAATTTGCTCCCGCAATATATATACATATATATATTTGTATATAATATACACACACACGATCTTCTTCTTCTTCTCTCTCGCTAGGGTTAAGAAGAAAAAATAACTACAAATAAAATGGATTTTGTAAAAGTTTAAAGGAACAGAAGATGCTAATATAATGGGGCGAAATTCGAATTTGGACATTTTTGAGGCTCTTTAGAGAGAAATATTTAAATGTAACTTCGGACTTCGTGGGAAGCATTACGGGTCGATTTGGATTGAATTGTATTAGATTGAATCAAAATCAAATCAATTTAATTAATTTTTTAAAATATAAATTAAATCAAATTCAAAAAATTGATCTCATTATTATTTATGTGCTCCAACTTAAGCACGGACAAAATTAAGGTATAATATATAAATGTATTTTTAAATTTGATTTTAATTTTAATTTTTTATGTGTATAAAACAGAGGGATGAAATTTAAATCAAAATTGAATTATAGACACATATAATCTTACATTGGACATGCTTTATAAATATTGGTATGTCGTAAGTATTATGTCACATAGAACGTGTGTGTCTGCTTGTTCAATTTATACAAATTTAAGTGAGTATTTGTGAATACTTAAAATTAGAGTTTATGAATCAGTTGAAGTCGAGTCTAATATTAAATAAAAAGACACATGTGTTTGTGTTTTATATCGTGACTTTATACATAAAGAATGTGAATTGTTGCGTTGACATTATGTAAAATGAATGTGGTTATTGTATTTTATCTAGATTTAAGTGTTTATTTATTCACTTTCAAAATAGGATATATTGTGCTGTTGAAATTTATGTGACACATTTTATTTTCTAAAAGTCAAACAATTTTAAGTTTGATCAAGAACTTGTGCATGAAATCTTTGATTTTCTAAAATGAAATTTATATATTTGTAAGCTATATAAAAAATACTATAAATGACAATGATTGATAATCCAAAATATTAAAAAGATATATGAAAAATTTATGATCAAGATAGATTTGTTTATCTTAAAATTTAAAACGTGTAACATAAATTGAGACAAAAAGGGTATGTTATTTCAATCATAAAGCAGGGTGGAGCCACCTTGGTACAAGGGTGTTCATCCGAACCTCTGTCGACGGAAAATTATACTATTTATATATGCTTAAAAATAATATTTTAGGTATAATATAAATAGAATCGAAACCCTTCGAGTTTATTTTTATATATCATTTTATAAATTTTAAACCCCTTATTAAAAAATTTGACTCCGCCGCTGTCACGAAGTATTAATTAATAAAAAAGATAGGAAGATGGTAGAAATGAGAAGCTTTTGTCAATACCATTTCTTGGAATTAACATCATACCTTTTCTTGTTTGTTCTTTTTTTGGCACTTCCAACTTAATTATAAAAAAGGGAAACAAACTGAATTGTGCATTAAGAAAACTCAAAGTTTCTAAAAGAAATATGGATTTAATGAGAAAACAAATTACAACAAGTTTAGTAATTGTTATTTTCTTTGTATCAACAGTTTTTGCAAGGAATATTTTGTTGCAAATATTGAGTGAAAATGAAGATGGAATTTGTACATCTATGGTGGAAACTCAAGGCTATGGTTGTGAAGAACATAAAGTATGTTCAATACCATACGATTCATACAAAAGGGTTGTTTGATACGAGGGACACGTGATAATAATCTCGCGATAGAATATAAAATCATTTCATCCTATATATTTGATTAGTGTTATTTGCTAGTCTCAAAATTATTCATCACATCATACGTATTATAATGACAAAATAAATTATCCTATCATATTGATCAAATAATTTTATCCTATCTCATTTACATACCAAACCATAAAAACATAAATTATACATAAATAACAACATCTATCACTATTTTTTTTTTGTTGATGTAAATATCATAAAGACTATTGGTACGCATAATTTAACAATAGATTAATGATAGAAAAATTCCTAGATCATTACATTCTCTAGTTGTTAGTGTGTATAGCTATAGATATATTATATATATACATATATTATATTATATATATATTACACATTTGGAAATATTTTTAATTTGGAAATGTTCCTTTGAGTGACAACAGATGATGGTTATATTCTGAGTTTACAAAGGATACCTAAGGGAATATCTGGAAAGGAAGCAACTAATCCACCTGTTCTTCTACAACATGGACTATTAATGGTTAATTAATTCTTCACTTTAATTTTAGTTATGCTTATATTCTTTTACTTCACATTTACGAAAAGTCGACGAACAAAGTATTTTGTATTTATCTAATATTTGGAGAAGGGTGAAATAATTATAGAATAAATAGAGATAAAAATAAATATTCGAGAATTCGAGAAAGGAGAGTAAACCTCTCTAAAGGAAGAAGACCTAGCTTAGCTTTCTTTCGCACTCTAACGAATATAATATAGACAGTCTACTTTAATGCAAGTATTCCTAGACTACTAATTGTTTCTACAACTTGAACTCATGATCACACTAGATTATTCTATCGTTACGTTTCTCTAAATTTCAAGATTTTTCAATTTAATTTCATACATTACTTCATTTTCTCAAATCTCGACCAAATCATGTTCAAACACTTGTTACAAACTCTATTTTTGGGGCGATTAAGTTAGCGACTTTCAGTGACAACAACTGATAGATCGCCACAAATGGTTATCATTGTAGTATTAATGAAGTTAATTGCAAGCTTAATGGTTAATTCTTCTAACTAATCTAAATATTAATTTCCTATTGGGAACAACCTCTTTACCTATAAAATTAAGGTAGGGGTTATAACTTATAAAGCTATATACGACCATCATTGAAAATTTTATATATGAGATTATCAGTTTATTGTGTGCTATAGTTGAAATAATAATTTTTTTTGGTTTAATGACAGGATGGAATTACATGGCTACTAAATCCTACAGATGAATCATTAGCTTTCATTCTAGCAGATAATGGTTATGATGTTTGGATTGCAAATACAAGAGGAACTAAATATAGCCAAGGACATACATCACTCAGCCCCAAGTCAGTTCAGGTTTTCAGTCATTTATCGCACTATAATTTCTCATATATTTAACGGTAACATTAGCAAATCATTGTAAAACGTTTACAGTCATGATTTTGAGTTGTTAAAACAATTCTCTACAAAATACAAGATAAGATTGTAAGACAATAGACCTTTGTGGTCTAACCATTTCTAAATCCGCGCATAGTCAGAGCTTAGTGCACTGAGCTACCCTACTATTATCTCATATATATATATAGTATGTTAGCCAAACTAACAATTTTTATAATTTAATCTATTTTTTTTTCAATTATGAACAGGCTTATTGGGAATGGTCATGGGATGAATTGGTGGATTTTGATTTACCTGCTACATTTAAGTATGTTCATGATCAAACTGGCCAAAAGTTACACTATGTGGGCCATTCTCTGGTGATTTTCTGGCTATTTTTTAAATAGTATTTCACTTTCTTGATCTAAAAATGGATAATTATTGCCATAAACAATTCGATCCAATAGTTAACATATTAAAATACATAAATCGTGTAACTTTTATACTTAAAATATACATATTCTATACATTTAGTATACATATTTATAAATATAACATATATAATCAATGTATAAAATGTGTATATTTCGATCATATCAATTTACTAGTCCAGTTGAATTATATATATCTAAAGATCCTTTCATTTCACTTATGGTCATCAAACTTATCTTTTTAGACACTAAAGTTATAAAACTTACTTTTTGTCACAAACAGTTATTTTCAATTCTATCTTTAAGCAATAGTTATTATCATAGAGTTTTAAAATTTACGAGTAAGAATTTCAGATAATATCTCGACTTTTCACATGTAAAATTTGAAAACAAAAAACTATTTTTAGATTCCAAATATTGAAAACTGGCTATTTCTTAAAATGGACGTTACCTCTTCATTTAAAAAATAATCAGTCATGTAGCTTAAAGTTTCATAAACTGAAAAGTGGGGCTATAGTTCAACTATTTTTAAATGAAAAATTAGTTTTGTAACTTTAAAATTTAATGACCATCAATGACGTGTAATGATTTGGGCGCTGTCACGAAGAGAGGCTCGATGAAATAGACATGTTTGTAAAGATGCAAATAGACGGTTCCTCGAAAAATGTGAATCTAATAGTTATTTAAGAATAACTAACCTTTTTTTTTTTTTTTAAAATCTCAGGGAACTTTGATTGCATTTGCAGCAATTTCAGAAAATAAGCTATTAGACATGTTGAGATCAGCAGCTTTATTAAGCCCAATTGCTTATTTGGGGCAAATAAAATCTCCTCTTGCAAAAAGTGCTTCTCAAAATTTTATAGCTGAAGTAAGAGAACTAATTTTCTTTTATCATTTTAAGCTCCCGTTTAGCTATAGATTTCGATAGTAGATATCATTTTTTAAAATATAAAATAAAAATAAAAGTTTCAAAACTAGTATCGAGACCGATCAATTTTTGAATTTTCAAGTGAAATTTCACTTTCCCTCACAAAACTTTAATATTTTTTTCAAATAAAATGTATGTTCAAACACAATTTCGAATTTCATGAACTATTTTTTAACAAACTTCAGGAACTCATTTTTTTATGTTTTAACTAAATCTATGGGTAAACGCTAGCTTAGACATGTAACTTTGATTACACTTTCAATAAAAGTAGGTAAACATTTCCTTTTTATGTTTTTATTTTCCAGGGTTTGTATTGGTTGGGAATCCATGAATTTGATCCAAGAGGGTAAGATATTTCGGATGATCATTCAACTTTTAGTTTAAACAAACAAACAATTATCTATTATATTTTTTACTTATAGATTGCCCTGTTTCGAATAGTTTAAAGATAAAATTCGCATATTTTCTGGGAAATGCATAAGTACCCCTGAATCTATGTCCGAAATCTCAGAGACACACTTGTAATATACTAAGGCTCTATTACCCTCATGAACTTATTCTATAAATAATTTTCCACCCCTTTTCGGCCTATGTGACACTAGCTTGAAAAAAAATGTCATCACGTGCTGGACCCACAAGATAGTGTCACGTAGGCCGAAAAGGGGTAGAAAATTATTTATAAAATAAGTTTAGGGGGGTAATATGACCTTAGTATTGTATAAGTGTAGTTATGAGATTTTGGGCATAAGTTAGGAGGGTACTCGTGCATTTTCTCTATTTTTTTGTTTTCATGGATTAGTCATTAAAAAGGATTTTTTAGCTATTTGGATAGTTGAAGGATATTTTTAAGTTTGTTGTCTCACAATGATGAGTCATTTGGGGGAAACAACATAACGAATGGTAAAGTTGATCTAATTTAAATAGTTTAGAAGTACTTTTGACCCTTTTTTGTTTCTTTTATACTTTAGTTATTTATATCATATCAAAAATACATTTCATGTTTGTTTAATTCATTTAGAATTTGCACTTTTGGCTGAATTATATACAGAGAGGCTGTTGTCAAACTTTTGGAAAAAATATGCCAAGATCCAGGCAACAATTGCAGTGACTTAATGAATTCTTGTACGGTAATCTCCACTCTTCACCCAAACTCTTTCATTTCTTTACATTTTTGTTTTTTGGACTAAGTCACATATCTGGCCAATCGACTAAGAATAATTATATTCGTTAGTCAAATATAAATATACATATGTATACATTAATATACAAAAAAAAATATACATTTATTTACTATGCATTTCTCATTTTCTTTTTATAATGTGTACTATTTTTTATGGTAGGCCCAAATTGTTGTGTGAACTCTTCAAGAACTGATATTTTTCTTGAGCATGAGCCACAGGCAACAGCAACAAAAAACATGGTCCATATAGCCCAAAGTAAGTTTGCTACTTCAATGCACATAAATATACATAAAAACTTCAAATTTCGATATAATTTAACGTATGGTCATTAAACTTTACTGCTATATAAAAAGGCTCTATTTTTTAATTAAAGTAACCGAATCGTATGTCTCTAATATGCAAATGATTGAAAGGTCAAATTGACCAGAGACGCCAGATTATGTCATGTCACTCACCACATAAATAAAAAAATTGTGGTCTTTTTCTCTTTTCATATTCTATAACATGAAATTTAAAGAGTGACAAAGCCCTTGCGTGGGAACGGACATGTTATAACTCAACGCGTAAAATTTGACCTTTTCATCATTTGTATTTTATGATCAATTCACTCATAGTTTAAGCAACACAATACATAAAATTCTGGCTTCGCTACTGACTTTTTTTTTTTTTTTTGGATAGTGACAAGAAAAGGGACTATAGAAAAATTTGACTATGGAAATGATGAAGAAAACAACAAACATTATGGTCAACCAAATCCTCCACAATACATAATTTCAAATATACCAAATAATATCCCACTATTTTTAGGCTATGGAGGGGCAGATTATCTTTCTGATGTGAATGATGTGAAAACTTTGTTGGATAAATTGCAAAATCATAATCCAGACAAACTTGTCTTGCAATATACAGAAGATTATGCACATGCTGACTTTGTTTTTGGTACAAATGCTAAAGAAATTGTGTATAATCCTATAATGGCCTTCTTTAAACTTAATTAAGAAGATCTTATTATTAGGTTAATAATGTATATTTGTTGTTATTGATATTTTTCATTATATAATAGTAGATATATTATAGTGTTTTATTTGTGACTTGTGATTCAAAAGTTGAATAAGTAGTATATATATTCCCTCTTTTTATTTTACTTAGCCTATTATATCGAATATTTACTTGTTCAGTTTTTGAAATCAAATGAATTTTATTAGAGTATATTTTATCGTATGGTATTTACCAGCATTATAACAAACAAAGAATGTTATAGTAATTATATAGCGATAACAATATAATTGTCGTAATTATATTATATTTAACGATAATAATAAGTATGAATATTTATAACCAACACTCTATATAAATGTCGTTTATTATTTTAGCAACTCTGAATATAATAACATAACTCAATTGCCATTAAAAAAATTTGTGGCAATATATCAAGAAAATATATTGTTACTAAATATCTATTTGTTGTAATGTAGTAGATAAATTTAAATTTTAAAGCATCATTAATAATATTACTTTAACAAAATATACCTCCAATTTGTGTGCCGCGTTAACATTGGTCAAGTTAAATAAAATGAAAAGAATAACTACATAAAGTAGCAATAAAAGAAACTACGAATATATATTGTTCGGACAACTAATTTCCATTTTCACAAGAACAAAAAGGCATGTAGGAATTAGAAAGTAAATAAAAACCAAAGGGACATAATAACATAAAATAGATGAGAAAATTACAAGATTCAAATTACCTAATGTTAGGTAATTTAAAATTGCAAGAAAATTGTTAATAGGGAATGAAACCACGATGTCAATTAAGTGTTTAATTAACTTAATGCTTAATTAATATAAGTAAGTTCAACACCTAATACAAATTGGTTTTGTATTTTTTTCAATTAATAAGAGAAGACGTAAACACAAAGCATCCAAAATTTTGACTAACTAGCTAACTTTTATTAAAGAAAACAAATATTACTAATCTTAATGATTAATATATTTCCATATATAGAGATATTTGTATTTTTATTAGCTGTTATCATTCAATAACGAGGGCTGATTAATATATTGGTCATATATAGAGATTAATGTATTTTTATTAGCTGTTATCAGTAACAGAATTAAGATTTTCACTAAAAGAATATAAAATAATAATTTTAAATATGTATGAATGATACAATTTTTTGTCGAGTGAGGTGACCCTTTCTGAGTTTGGTGATTCGATGAAAAATCGATTTTAGTTCCCGAGTCAATTTGATTTTGTAAGGTTGTAAAAAATGAATATTTATTGAGTATTTCAATAAAATTTACTGACAAATTTAAGAGACCTTCGATATATTATATATTAATATGCATGGCAAGAAATAAAATGATTATGCAGATTTTTCATCATTATTTAATATGACGATATATTATTTTATCGTACTGGCTTTAGAATATATTCCAAAATTGTCACTACATTTGTCACGTTAAAGAAATGAAAATGAGTATTTTATCTTTTATGGAGTACTATTTGATTTTATGAAGATTTTTCATCATTTTTTAATATGGTGAAATATTTTATATTGACTTTATAATATATTCCAAAATTCATATGTATCGGCAGTTGGCTACTACTTTAATAATTTGTCACGTTAAACAAATGAAAATGTGTACGTTCTGCTAACTCTTATTATTATTATTTATTTATTTATCAGAATACTATTTAATTTATCATGATTTTTCTAGCAAAAAATGATTTAAAATAAATTCCAAAATAAATATGGACATAATAAGGTTAAATCATACTGATAAATGGTTGATATTTATTTGTATGCATCAATTGCTTATCTAAAATTAATAAATATATAATATGTATTGATTAATATATATAACCATATATATTGCTCAATCATAGCTAATTAATGAATCATTTTAACCATAATAAATCATATTTATTTAGTATAAGCAAGAAAGTATTTTAACAACTCGACTTGGGATTGATATTTATTAATAATATGTTTAGCTAAATTTCTAAATCAATTTATTAAAATATTTTTCTTGAAAAAAAAAATGTAACTAAGAGAGAAGCATAAGCCGTTATATAGGCTTGATTGGTTAATTATTAATCATACAGTATAAGATAATTTCAATATTCAAATTTTTATTATTCATTTCGACTTGTGATTATAAATATATATTATTCACTTTTTTTTAATTAAGAATAATATTGCTTATCATATAAACAAATCTATATGATTAAACAAATCTAGAGAATTGATAAAATAAGATATTAATATCATGGCGTTAAAATAAAAATAAAAAAATTTAAGTTTTACATGTACAAATCTCGAAATGTTAATTCACATGGCTTTTGAGTAGTTAGTGAGCTACTCTCTCTGTCTTAAAATATTTAATTATGTTTTTTATTTACATAGTTTTTAAATTAATTAAGAAAAATGTCATATTTAATGTTTATAATACAATATTTACATGTACAAATCTCGAAATGTTAAATTCACATGGCTTTTGAGTAGTTTGAGAGCTATCTCGCCATCTTAAAATATTTAATTGTGTTTTTTATTTACATGTTTTTAAAATTAATTAAGAAAAATGTTCAACTATTTTATTGTAATTAATGTTTATAATACATATATTTACTTTATTTTTGTCATAATTGAGATATATAGTCTTCAAGAGCAAGTACGATTCCAGCTAGTTGGGGAGCCAACATTAAGATAATGAGGTTCAAAATTCGAAAAAATAGACACACGAAGTAGTCGCAGGGGTTCGACACCTAAAAAATTAGTTTAATCATGTATAAATAATATATTTTTTTTATCGAAGAGGATTCTAATGGACCCCAACTTGTAAGGTGGCTCCACCACTGACTCCAATACTCCTCTATTCATTTTTTACTTGACACACTTTTCAAATAGTATATCGCTCTTTAAATATAATAACTTGAATATTTTGGGGTGTTGGGGGGGGGGGGGGGGGGAATGCATCAAAAAATGAATAATACTTAATAATAAGAGTAAATATTGAATATATATAAAAAATGATAAGTTATCTCTTTGATTATTTAAAGCTGAACAAGTAAAAGCAAACTTTTATTTTTAGTATATTTAGCAAGTAAAAATGAATGGGGGAGTGCTAAAGGTAAAATAAGAAAAAATTAATTAATTTATCTTGAGCTTTTAAAATGACAAATTTTTGAAATAAGTATATTTAATAAGAACGATAAATATTTTGAAATAGAGAAAATACGAGGTTAATTAAATTGTGATTTTTGTAATCCAAATTGATAACTGAGCATAATTAGAGCAATTTTTAATGAGAATGGCTTGGTATAATAGACTATATAGTATCCTACTTTTTTTAATAAAACGAGGGACTAATATAATGTTTTCTTTTCTTCTTAAATTGACAAGTATATTAAGATATCGAAAGGAAGTAGGGATTGAAATAAAAGAGTTTTGATTATTGTAAGATAGTGATATAAATTATTAAATGTGATTAGGTGAAATGAATCTATAAATTATATAAAACTAATCGTCATATCTTTTGATTAGTAGAATTTTTCTTAATTAACAATTTCTTCAAGTCGTGAGGGGTGGTTTGGTCGATTCGGTACGAAAGTGAATTATTCATATATTACAAATTGTATAATTAATAAATATTTGATCTTATTTAAGCATTAGTTATGTAGAAAATTTAAAACACATTAAATATATATCCTGATAAGTTGTACCTAGATATATATATAATAGATATATATAATATAATATATATATATATTATATATATATATATATATAATATATATATAAATCGAAGCAAAATCATATAATATAACAAAATGAATAATTATTACAACAAACCAAATTACCAGATGACGCGTCTTTAAACATAAATCAATTAAAAGGTGATAGTGCATCTACTTTGAGGAATAGTGTAAAGTGTTGCGTTATTAAAAGGCCAATGTTTATAAGTTTCCATTATTAAAATTCTTTTGACCGAAATATGAAAAGTCAAACAACTTTTTTTGTAATATATATAAAATAGTAATTTGATTAGTTTTTTTTTTTTTTAGAGAAAAAAGTTTCTAGAGAAATTTATAATAATTATTTATTAGTACAAGTTATATATATCAACAAGTTTGTTGTGATTTGTGACGATCATGATATTAACAAGAAAAAATTTATTTGTAATTGTTATGATGAAATAGAGATACGTTATGCGATTTTTGTTAGTTTAATAAGCTTTCCCATAACCAAATTGTATATTACGTATTGGAAGAAAAAATCATGTCATATTTTATCACAACAACGGTAATTGAAGTTTGGTATAAATTAAATTATCAAACTATACTTGCTCCATACGAGCTACGTGCATGGGTGTTTAATTGCAATAAATCATATTAATGTATCAAGATTAAGAAATTTAATGAAGAGAGAATAGAGATTATTCATTATTAGTGAAAGTTATTATTTATAAATCTAAAAAATTATATATGCATTTATTTGCAACAGAATTAAAGGGATCGAAAGTAAATTGTAATTAAAAATAAAATATAACGAAATATAATGTTATTGATAAATATGTAGATACAATTTTGTTTTTTTTTCACATGATAAGATATATATCCCTAATTCGAGGGTTGGCATATTTTTTGAATACTTTAAATTTAACTTTTTTATGAATATTTTATAAATTTGTGTAATATTTGAGATGTCTTTTTAAGAGAATACAATACTCTTTATATAAGAATAAGTTATAGTTTAAGTATAGAGTAGCTTTTTAAAAATCTAATCAAAATCTAATATTTTTTATTAGAATTTTAACTAAAAATGAGTACGTCTGGTAAAATCTCATAAAATAATCAAAGGGAAGGAAAATTGTATGATAAATAGCCAACTAATACCTAAATTAAATGGAATAGCCTATGGGTTTGATTTAATTAATTGTGATCCATAGCAAACGGTGACAAAAATTTGCCAGGCGTCTCTCTCCCAGAAGAAGTCTCGCTCGCCACTATCACATTCTCGCCTCTCTCGCTTTATACAAAGAAGTGTATAATTCTGTTTCTGTTTTGTATTAAGCGAGAGCAAATTGTATATATACACATGCCAAAAATGTATATCTTCGTGTTATAACTAATTAGATAAGTTCAAACATTTTCTTCAATATGCCAGAGAAAAATGCCAAAAGCAATTATGACAATTGTGAATTATCAAGATAGTGAAATACAATTTTATACTTTATACAACAGAAGTGTATATATGGTTTCTATGTTTTTATAAGGAGAAGAAAAACATATATCTTCTTGCTATGCACTTTAATTATGCATATTACATTTTAATTCGATTCAACTGTATGCAAAACAAATTATACAAATTGACAGCGAATAAGGCCAGGCGGAATATACAATTTAGGCCAGCGAATTATACACCTGTATATGATAGCAAATTATAACAGTTTTAATGTTTTTGCTATGGAGCGCAATATACAAAGTTTGCTTATAGACAACAAATATGAATTTTCTTTTTGTTTGCTATATGTGAAAGTTGCCATTTAATAAATACTATACCATACCAACTTAACTTTGAAATTTCTAAGTCATAAAGAAAAAAAAATCTCTAAAAGGGGTTTTCAATAGTCAATACCAAGTCAAATTTGGTAGAACCCATTCAAATTGTATCATTGCTCTTCATAATTAAATTTTATGTTTTTTTTCCAATTCCAATTTTATTAAACAATAATGTAATGAATAAAATTTATACTCATTTTTAATTAGAAGTTTATAATTTAAATTAAATTATAATAATTGAGAAATTTTTATTGAATGGACTTTTTGGAATGCAATATTTTAAATTAATTAATGAGTAATTAGTTAAACTCTGTCATTATTTTATTACATTTAATTGATCAAAATTTTAAAAAATAGTACTTTCCAAAGTTTCTTAAAATAATGTTTATAATAAAAGGAAAGAAAAAAGTTACCCAAATGATAATTTAACTGACCCATACACTCACCCCGCTACGTACTTTTCATATTATTTATCTAAATTATGTATAAATATTTTTAAAATAAATATTTTTAGTTTACTTATTAAATATACATACTTAACAAATAGTAAAAACTCTCTTCATTTTTATGTATATATCATTATTTTAAGTTTTATGTCACTTAAAAACTAAGTAAATTTATCATTATAACTTTATTTAGTGATTTCTTGAAATCTAATTTTTAAATAAATGAATTGATTAATTAATCAATAAATATAAATTTAATTATTTAATTTTTTATGTCGATCCAATTTATACTTACAAAAAATATACGTTTTTAAAGGTAACAAATGTTACTATATGTATGGACCATTTTTATGAAATATCATAGATATTAAAAAATACATCATGTTTTTATAGGGAAGGAAATTGTAGTATATATAGCAACTACTAACATAAAATAAAGAGAGTAGATAGGGTTTGATTTAATTGTGCTCCGATAAAAACGTGGATGCTCCATAGCAAACGTTAGTCTAAAGTTGTTAGGCGTCTCTCTCCAAAAATTCGCTCGACCACTCTCCATCTCACTCGCCTTCTCCGCTTTATACACAGAAGTGTATAAATTCTGTTTAGTTTTGGATATATAAAGTGAGAGAAAATGTATATACACAGCAAAAAATATATCTTCGGGTTATACACGTAATTATTACAATTTACAACCATTTTACTTCAAATATGCCAGAGGAAAAAGGCCAACGCGAATAACAAGTGCAGTGAAATATTTTTTTAATTTTCTCTAGCTTTTATACAACAGAAGTATAATATTGTGTTTTTGTTTTGTATTAAGCGAGAAAAACATATTCTTTTGCTATCATTTAATTATGCATTATACATACATTGTTAATCGATTCAACTGTATGCAAGCAAATTTTATAAAAAGATTTGAGCGAACTAGGCAGCGAATTTACAATTGGCATACCAATCGCAGGGAAGTGAATCGGTAGCGAATTTACCATGTAGCGAAAGAGGCCAGCGAATAATACAATTTAGTGTCAGCGAATTATCAATTGTCATGTATAGCAAATTATACAGTTTTATATTGCTATGAAACACAATTATATAAACTTTACTATAACATATAAATATAAATTTTTTATTTACTATATATGTAAGTATATCCATTTTTATAATCATAATATGTAAGGCCCCCCAGGAAACTGTTGGCAGCACACTTGCGCCTCTGTTTTGCACTCCCCCTTGATTATTCGTTATTTTGACCATGTCACATGGATTAGGAAATAAATAATTATGCACTATTGGCTATTCTTTTGTTAAAATTTAATTATTTAATATTCAAAGTACCATGTAATTAATTTAAATATTGAGAAAATCTCATATCTAAATTATATTATATATATTATATTGAAAAAAGATTTAGCTATAGAAAAAGAGAAATATGAAATTGTTTTAAGGGGAAACTAGGTAAATATCCTTATAAAAATAATATAATAATGAATATATACTTTTTTATATTTATATTCCATTTAATAATTATACTCCTTTTATTTTAAAAATATAGACCCTATTCTTTTTTTAGTCTATTCAAAAATAGTGATTTCTTTTCTTTTTGGTAATTATTTTAACTTTAACTTTCCATATGGTATATTTAAGACCACAAAATTAAAGGACGGTATATTTAAGGTTACTTTAATTTAGAATTATAATATTAAAAGTCTTCTTTATTTTTTAAACTTCGTTCTAAGTTAAGTAAGTCGTCCTTTTTGAAATGGAGAATGTATTATATACCCTCAAACTAATTTCTCTCAATTGATACTAAATCAGTATCATGTGTTGCATTGACATCGTTAAGATTGATAATTTCGCTTTGTTGATACAAAATCAGTACATATGTAGTCTATTGGTATCATTAGAATTTCTTATTCAAAAACTACTCATTAGTCAATTATACTATAAAAGTATATATATACTCTTAGTGACTAACGAGTAATTTATGAACAACAAATCGTAATGATACTATAACTATATGCATTTACTCTTATAGTATTATGGACTAATAAATCATTTCATAACAAGAAACCTTAATGATACTACAACAATATTCATATATTCTTAGGGGTCGTTTGATACAAAGATCAATAATGCAGGGATTAGTAATGCAGGGATTAGTAACGCATGGATTAGTAATGCAAGGATTGGTAATGCAGAGATTAGTAATGCAAGGATTATTTTTATCAAGTATTTGGTTCATTGTTTTGTACCCTAATTTTGGTGTGGTCTTTTAAAGGTTAAAAAAATCGCTTTGCCAATTATACCCTTAGAGTTATTATGAAAATTTTCTATTTCATGTAATTGAGTCAAGATAGATAATTACGAAGAATATTATTTTTTCTATTACAGTTTTTAACTTGCTGGAGGATAGAAATTTATTGTCATGTTCATATTTTCTCATTAAATCATTTGCGAATGAATAATTGTCACTTAAATAAATTGGAGGCATATCTCAAGTCGCCATCACTATAATGATTAATAGAGAAATTTTATAGAACTTTGTTGGTATAAATAATTTTAAAAAGACTCTTTGATCATAAAAAATATTGTAGAGTATTTTTATACTCGAGACGAGATATGTGTGTGTGTGAATATATCTATATATATATATATATATATATATATATATATATATATATATAAATAATTAAGATATATATATATATATCTATAGCGCACACTCTTGTTTTAAACTACTTTGTGTAATTTTAATGAACTTCTCATTAAGAGACAAATAGTTATTATGATTTTTTCTTAAAGTAAGACATCAACATTAACATATTAGTCGATGAGAATATTTAATTAATAAATAATAGATTAAAATAACTCATATTTATAGTAAAAAAAAATATCTAATAATAAAAATTTGTACGCTAATTTATTTAAATACATTTAGTTAGTATAAATATTAATATAAAATTAAAAAAAAAACAAACTGATTAAAAGATTTGAGGGGGTAGGGCATTTCTGTCTTTGCCTAGATTAGTCCATGTTAATTAGAGTTAATACCACCAAATGGAAGGTTATCAGTTATACACCTCAATACCATGGTAGGGTTGTATAACTAATCCATAGATTGACCCAAAATTCCTTACCAAATAGTATTTAAATAATACCACACATAATACTTGGACGATTTTCTCCTAATCTTACAAACGAACCACATTACCCCTTATAGTACTCTTGAATAATGAAGAATTTTTAAACAAGAAACCTCAATGATACCAATACAATATGTGTGTATATTGGGTATATATATAAAATCAACATTAATTAATGGATGGTGGGGAGGGCAATAGTTTTTTCAAGACAAGGACATTTGTTGAGGACTTTATATTGGGTATGCAACACGTATTATTTAAATTTTATGAACCTTTTTATTTATTTTATGTAATGTTTCTTGTTATACAATTTGCAAATAACACATCATACCAAACAGGTAATGATGGATTTTAATCACATTAACAAATTATAATTTATATCCAATTACGAGTCATATAATTATATTGATTGTGAATACGAAAAATTTCCAGGACAAATCAACACGAGTTTACTACAAATCAGCAAGATGACAAGTCTTATACAATAAAAAATTGAATGTTATCGTAATAAAAACCGAAAAAAACAAAGGGAAACATCGCCAATACAAATACAAACCATTTCATACAAAATACAAATCAACACGAAGAATTGTAGTTGGAATTATACAAATTCGAAGTCAATTCACGTTATTATTAATGCACGTCCACAATGTACAATGCCAAACACCGAGAGCACCACATAATTATAGCCACAAAAAAAATATAAACACAAACTACAAATACGTGATAAACTTAAGTTGCGCCCCCTTATGTTTACATTGTAACACCGCGAAATTTCCCGTCACATACTGGGTAAAATATATCCGTACGAACCCATGATTCATTCAAAAAAACTGTGACATATCGCAAACCAATTATTACCTCAATCACAATTAGTCTGAACAAACAATCAACCCAACGCAACCAGGCACTCTAGTTGCCCAGATAGTAAACATCTTTGTCATATTACAAAAACCCAGGCGACAAAATCACACGACTGTCCTTTGTGGCCTCTATATATTATGTGGATCAAACCCAATATAACACACATAAAAAAAAACAATAAGTTTCAAAATCTGCAATCAAAAGAGAGACAAAATGATGGTTGCAACCCAATGCGGTAATCCTACAAAAAGCAGACTCCGCTAAATTTCCCCTTTTCTCAACCCACCCACCAACAATTTCTCCAAATCCTCGTCTATTTTTCCTGAACAATCCTTCGAATCATGGAGTTTTGAGGACAAAATTCGTTTCATACAAAGCTAAATCGAACCTAAACGATGTCGTTTCTTATACCGACACCGGTAAGAGCTTTTACGATCTTCTGGGTATACCGGAAAATGGATCTTTGTTGGAAATCAAGCAAGCGTACAAGCAATTAGTAAGGAAGTATCACCCGGATGTTTCACCTCCAGATCGGGTTGAAGAGTATACACAGAGGTTTATTAGGGTTCAGGAAGCTTATGAGACGTTATCGGATCCTGGAATGAGAGCGTTGTATGATATAGATATGGCTAAAGGACTTCACTTTGGTTTCTCTGCTCGTTCACATGAGGTGTGTTTGCTTTTTCTTTTTCAATTTGTGTCTTTCGTTAATTATTGAATGCATGAAAAATACCCCCAATTTGACTGCAATTTTGCCTTCTCTGTCTATATTGAATGTTTATTTTGATATATTCTAGCTATACTTTAGCTCAAAGCACAAAATTTAGTTTATGAAGTTAAAATCAGACAAACAAAGTAAAACCCTAGTGGGATTGTAGAGAGTTTGACTTCTCATGTAATTACTCAGTTACGTAGTTATTATCTTAGAAAGTCATGTTCTTTGTTGAAAAAACATTTGAAAAATGAAGAAGAAAGTGACTGTGAAATAATAATTATTACTAGTTGAGCGACCATATGAGAAATCAACTCGAGTTCCGGGATTTCATTTATATTTGGGTCTGGTTAGGCATGATTCACTTATTTTATGCTGATAGGTGAAAAGGATTAAGGGTATTTGCACATAAAGGTCAACGAAAAAGTAGGCAAAGTAGAGTATGAAATTCTGAAGATCCATCCACTTGCATATTGGTTTTATTTTATTTGTTCTGTTTCTGTTTATTACCGGTAGTGTCCGAGCAGTTTGCATGCACCTTGACTAATCACCGAGTGTGTGCTACTCTCTCTTTCCACTGAGGTTTAGGCAGATGGGACTACTGGTGTGACCTTTACTGTAATCCATACCCAAGGTTATGAGACTTATCCACATCATAAAGGATTATATGCTGAAGATAAGAATTTGCGTATATGTTCTAAAAAATGTAGAATCTTAGTATATTTGGCTAACTGTTGAGTTCAAAAGGGATATTATGTCAAGATTGTGGAATATTTTCTGGAAAAATAGTCGCTTGTCTTTAAATTGTCGGTATCTAGATGCCTGAGACATGACAAGTCTTAAAATGTTCGTGCTCGGGGTCAACTTAGGTGGGTTCCCCTTTTGGTCGGATGACTGCATAATATAACCAACAAAAAAAAAACACTTTATTGAGGCATCTACTTTAGCATTAGGCAGAAACTACATGTATTAATGGGGTATGACAGAACTGCTGGCAATTAAGAATATATGGTTTAGTCATTTGGTCTTTTTCATATAACTTTGGTGTTCAATGGTGGTATTCCCTTGCAATGTTGATGCTTGTAATCTTTGGTGTTTCCACTGTTTTCTCTATTTGATGGACTAAATGAATGTTATCATGATAGATCTCATTGATCAAGTATGAGATAGTCTACTGTTTCGTGGAATAACTCAATTAGTGGAATCTTAAAGTAAAAGTATGAAAATACTTCATTTTTCCAATTCTTGGGACAAGAGGAGTGAATGGGTGTAATCTTGGTTGATTCCAAGAGACTTTAATATGCGATGTTCTTTTGCATCAGATCCAACGTTTAAATGATAACAAGTTGTTTGACCTTAGCATACTACTTCTGCCACTACATGTCTATATCCAAATCACTTTCGATTCTCATTTATCTCATCAAAACTTGTCATTCTTATGTGATCACTTGAACATAAGATTTTTCTTAAGACAGCCAGCCACTCTGTTCTTTCGACATTCATGTACTTGATTGCTTGTACGCTCTTATGACATGTATTATGTTCCAGGATCTAGGTATCCTCTTTGCTAATTCGAGTTTTTTGTCATGCTTTAGGCGATGGAGGAGAGAGGTGAGTGGAAAAACCGTTGGCAGTCTCAGCTATCAGAGCTCAAGAGACGAAGTACGTATAAGGAATCCAGTAACAGTATGTCTTGGGGAGCACGGATGCGCAAGCAAAGGGATGATGCATAATCTTAATCGATAATAACTAATACATCTTATTTTATTTTGGATATACAGGAATGTTTTTAGTTTTCTGCTAGTACTAACCATATATGGATCACCTTATAGGCAGTGCATATTGTACATAAAGTATATGAATCAAGAATATCATTTCCAGTAGTACACTTGTCTCTGGTACCTTGTTACTTTCAGAAAAGACTCTTGTTTTACAGTAGTATATTAAGCAAGTTGGTGGCTTTCATTGATGTTGGCTGATATACATTAAATTGTGGGGCGGCTCTTTCACTTTATGGACTGTCAAATCTGATTTTTCAAAAAATTCACCACATTTTGGAAAATTCAAACGCATGTCTTCGAAGAGTCTGACCAACATAGTATATATGTCTATTATCATTTGCCAGAAGAGAGAATGAATTTTTCTTCTGATTGTGGTCAAAATTGGGTGAAATTACATGATGTTGTGAAAAGGTGTAATGCCTTTTTTGTTTTTTGTTTCCACCATGCTGCTGTCAGTACACAATGTATGAAAAGTGAATATGAGGTGCTTTTTACATTATTATTCACCTTATATATAATTATACAATATATGCATACATTGTACAAACTACTACTAAATAAAATAATCTCGAAACTAGCTAATATCTTAAATCAAACATGAAATAAAAAGTTAAAAGCCAAATTTTATTCCAAAAATTATTATTTGATTTTTTCTTCAGTATTATTGATATGGACAATACACATCAAAGAGAAGAAAAAAATCAACTTAGCTTATTCTTTTTCTATTTTCATCGATTTGTAACACCAAAAATGCAAATAATGAAGTCCTCTAAATAGAGAAGCCATTGCTTTGCCAAAAAAAATATTGAGCCATAATAATTTAGAACTTTGAGCAAAAAGTAACAATATCATTTCCCCTTATAACGATGTGGTATAATGGTCAATGAAATAATCTCAAATCACAAAAAATTTCACTTTTTCTCGTTTGTCCAAAACTTGATGTATAAAACTATTATATATCTACGACTACACACATGAAAAATAGCAGGTAACCCACGTAGAAAAAAAAGGTACCAATAGAATATGTCAAATTCTTAATATTTTTAGATGCCTATATTGATGGAAGATAACATGTATCCGTAAAAAAAAAAAAAGTTATCTATAAAAGATGTCAATTCTTGAAGTTGTAGTCAATTGTTAGTCTTTTTCATTATCATCTTGTATGACTCAGTCTAGTGTTTAGCTGATAGACATAGCATTTTTTTTCCCCTTAAATAAAGACCACAATTACAAAATGTGGTGTTTGGGCTATCTTGGTTTCTAATATCTTCCTATTTTTAACCAAAATATATATGTTGCTTTCTACAATTTGTCCTGTGATATTTTTTTTTTCTATTTGGATCAATTGAGTACATACACTTGTTAAAATCTTGGTCTTATTTTTTCTAAAATATTTTAAACCAATCTTTTTGGACCTTTCTTATTCTGAAATTTAATTTAAAGAATAAGAAACTTCAAGATTGTGATTCACACCTCTCATGTTATGAGGGAACCTTTGGTTATTATTTGTCTAAAGTTGCCCCACATTTTAAGTGATTGTTAGCATAAATAATTTCTACTTCTATAATAATAATTAAAAAAAATGAATAAGAAAATAAAAGAAAAATCCTTTTAGGGTAGGGGCCTAGTGAAAATTTTATAGCTCGAGATATTACGCTTAACATAAATAAATTCTTCGGGATTAACAAATTCTTCTAATATAAATTTGAGAGTAAAATAAGAGAGACTCAACAAACATTTGTTAGGATGAACGAGCCCTTTACTACTCCCTCGGTCCAGAATTATTTGTCATGTTGCACTTATCGAAAATAAATTTGATTAATTTTTTGTTATGCTACTAATATTTGCTCTGCCTATTCTTTTTTTTTTTTTTTGCCCAATCTGTGAGAAGAGTTACGGGGCGTAAAAACAAAACAATATTGCCGATCGGCATACAATGTGTAATGATTCCCCATTCACGATAAATAAAAAGATTCATTATTAAAAAAAAGCCATTCCATTTCGACAAAAGACACACCACCCAAGTTCCCATCGCTTTGGTTCGCTTATCCAGATCATGATTTCCCTACCCCAGAGGGAAGGTACTTCCCTTTTGGGCCCGGGCTGTGGGCGAGGAGGGATTCGACCCGACACTGTGGTTCGTAGCCACGTGCCTAATCCTCTGAAGCTACAGGCCCCACCACGTCTCCACTGTGATCTGTTCCCGGGAGTACCCTCAAAAAAAGGAACCTTTCCTCTCCGCCCGAGTTGCACATCCAATTGCTTCGATTTGAAGACCTCGCCCGTGATCACACCTACGGTCCAATCAATTGGGAGAGAATCTATTATTAAATCACATTAATTCAATATTTTAAACAAAAAAAATTAGATATTTCAAAACTATACGAAAAGTACTATAAATTACAATTTTTTGCATAGTAATATAATGAAAAAATGCATTTTAAAATGTTCGTCAAATTTTTTATAGTTTTACTCTAAAAATAGAAATCATGACAAACAATACCGGTCGGAGAAAATATATACTAAGAGCAATAACAATATTTCAAGAAGCTATTAAAATTCTATTAGCTTTTTAATTCAAAGTATAATCATAAAACCGATAATTAAATAAATAAATAAATAAATAAAAATAGAAAAGAGTGAAATTCTCTTGCGGTACAAATTTTAGACTTTATTTTATTCCCTCTAGAAGCTTTGACTCCAAAAGTGATTTTTTTTATTTTTCTTCACATTTTCTTTTTATTGGTGCAATTTCTTTCTAGAAGCTTTTTAGACTTTTTGTTGTCCATATATATATATATTGGACATAAATCATGAAGGTCAATAAAAATGGGCCAACTCACAAGTATCATTAAAATAGGTGATTTAAGGTTATGAATTTTCATGGTGTTAAAACATATGATTGGTCTATGTAGTAATTACATTTTTTAATAAATTTACTTTTTGATTATCATCTTCTTATTTATACTAATTAGAATTTATGATAAAAAAATAATAATTTACCTTATGTATACTGACAAAGTATATGCTTTCTATACCATCAAAATTAAATCAACCCACCAATAATATAAGAAAAGCATATGTCCGAAAAAGTTTATGCAAAAATAACTTAATTTCAGTCATATTTGTTTACGAGCCTGTTTGGCTCAGCTTAAAAGCTGGTCAAACTGACTTAAAACTTGATTTTGACTTATTAGTTGGGTGAACAATACTTGAAATAGATTCTTTAGTTTAAAAAAAAACTTATTTAAGCCAAAAAGTTAAAAGAGGGGGGAGACGGTGCTTTTTTTTTTAGCTATAAGCTGTTATAAGTTGACCACAGTGTGATCTGGTGGGGGCCGAATATTTTGATGACACTCGCAAATTACACAAGAACCTTAACATCTCTTTCTTCCATTTTCCCTTTTCACGTTTGGCCCATAATCAACTTATAGCACTTTTATCCAAACAACCATAACTGCTTATTTTAAAAATAAGTTTCAGCACTTTCAAAAGTACTTTTTTAAAGCTGCTTTTATTAAGCCCATCCAAACGGGCCCTACACTACATTCTTATGAAACTTCAAATATTGTATATCTCTGAAATTGTTCTAAAAATGATAGACTCGCAACTGTTTACGCACTACCATTATGGCTTAGCATGTGGTATGTAATCCAAGTTCACTACTTACAACTTAAATAATCTAAATTATAGAGAAAAAGGTCTGAAAAATATTATAACTTTGATCGAAATTGTTATTACGATACCAAACTTTATGGAGGATTTTTTGAACCATGTAATATTTAATAGTGTATTTTAAAGATATATATGTGTCCACGTGGACATCATAAAACATGTCCTTTTCAAAGTTCGATATTATTACAACAATTTCGGTCAAAGTTCAAATGTATTTCAGACATTTTATATAATTACACATCATTTACAACCAAATTCAATGATTGCATCCATTGAAGTGTATTGAAAACCAATGATCAAGCTTTGAAATCTTCTAAAAAAAAGCCTATGACAAGATCCAAAATAAATGAACTTCAAGACAACCAAATTAAGTTTCAATTTTATATTAAACTTTGAGGGAGCCCAAGTCATGGAAGATCTAATGTGTGGCTCAAATTGAAGTCCAAATGACAAAATTTTAGAGACGAAAAACACAACGCTTACAAATTTTAAGCCCAAAATCTCTAAGTTATCATGTTCGGTCTCAAAATTTGATTCAAAGTTACTAGTTAGCCTAATTGCACGAGTGAAACGCGAAAGTCAAGCCTTTTATACTGCCTAAATTTGAAGCTTTTTCATGTCAAGTCAATCAAGATATTTGCCTAAATTTGGTTTTGGCTTATAATCCTAATTTTGTTAAGACTATGCTTATTGCTTTTATAGGTAGTTTGGATTTATTACTTTTTTCATTATTCATAAGGTAGTTGGTATTGTTTTCCAAGATTGACTTCTTAATTAATTTTTTTCCTATTGAAATCTTATTTGTGTAGAGATTTAGGCTAAATTTTGTGACCCCTTTAGCATTATATATAGGTGTCTTTATCTTTTTTATTTAGAAATTATTCAGATTATTAATAAACTTGAGAGGGTTTTCTCTTTTTACATCTTTGTGTATGACAATTATTGATCCATCTTTGAGTTCGTTCCAACGTTATTTTCATTTTTTTTCTTCAAAGTTTTTATTTTTCTTTATCAAGTTCCCTAAACGTGATTATTATTGTACATAAAATTCCAAATATTCTCTAAACAAATCAATGTGTTTTGCTATAGTATAGAGTGTGTTTACTACTTGTATATTATGGGGTAACAAGCATAGGTGAACCCGCGATTTGAAGATTTTGGGTGCGTCAAAATTATCTTAGCTTAAATATAAGCTTTACGATAAACTTAAAATAAAAATAGTAAAATAAGGCTCTAGATAGATTCAAACCATAGTTTCATGGTTGGTTCCTCTGGCTTATATACCAGCAACACAAGGGCACAATAATTTTTTTCAAAGTTAACAGGTACACATGCACCCCACCTATAGAGGAGGTCCACCTCTTGTAACAAGGGGTGGAATGGTCTAGAGGCGGTGGTTGCAGATCATTGAGAGTGAAGAGGAGACCGAACTTGAGAAAACAATTACTCCCTCCGTTTCAAAAAGGATTTCCTAATTTGACTTGAAACGGAGTTAAAGAAAAGAAAGAATGACCTTTTAATCTTATGGTTCTATATTAAAGTTATGTCAAACGCCCTTAATCTTGTGTTCTTAAACATGTCACGTGGAAAGTTAAAGTTAAAGTGTTGCTAAAAAAGGAAAGGGGACATTCTTTTTTATACAAACTAAAAAGAAAATAAGAACATTCTTTTTAAAACGGAGAGAGTATATTTTTTTCGATTCTACTAAAAAAAAGTCATTTTTCTCATTTTTAAGTATAAAATAATGCCTTCCAACATATATCGGCAAACCAAACTTGAAAAAAATTAGAAAATATTTTTCCCTAGGTTCAACATATCCATAATGTGGCAAAATGTTTGCTATTGGACAGTTGCAGACCGGATAGAAAATCCATACATTCAAATTGAAAGTTGAAAATCAAGTGTTTCAAGAACCAGTTTTTAATATTAAAAAGAGAATCCCTAAATAAAGGGCCTAATTCCAATGTACATAATTTTCGTCGCAATTAACTTGAAACATCATGTTATATCTCAGTAAATCAAATGAATGCAACTACTAATTTTTTTAAAAACTTTTTGTTTGTCCTTTTCATCCCCTTCTATCTTACAACTATAGTAATACTATATGTTACAAATCAAAATTGTGGATTTATAAAGACCACAAAAAGCTAGTTCTTTTGCACTCAATGTGAAAGAGCATCCCAAGCAATAAACTTTCACAAGCTTATGCATCTTCCTAGACACACCGAGTCCTGTCTCGATCCGATCCACCTGGGTATGTAGCCAAAAAAAAAACAAAACAAATTATTATGACAATAAAGTCACTCCTCGCCTACGGCCTAAGCTAGCTATCTCAGGTACAGCCGCCCGGTGATTGAAACTCTCGGAGAGTCTTTCGATTGGGAAGATACAGGAGCAGAACAATCAACCTATTGTTATTGGATGGGTCTTCCTCAAGAAGTTGAGTCAATTTCAGAACAAGCTGCCACCATCATAACCTTGCTCCGTGCTGCAACGCGCTGAAAGAGTTTTCTCCTTGGGAATCATCATGTTAACAGCATTCAATAAGGTATAACATATGGCAGAGCACAAACATCAGCGGAGTCTATTTGCAAAGCTTCAGACCATACACAATGTTCCTTATTGACTTCATCTAGACTCATTTCGGTACTCTTGGGCAGAGTTCTTTTGCTTCTGGACAACCATTCCTGGTCATCATATCCAGACCAATCATCCATCACAGGAACTGAGAGTATCTGGCTTAAATACTTGGAATCGGGATGAGGAGGTCTTTTAGATGCTTCTGCAATCTGGTCATCACCAGGAATCAAAGAAGAAACCTTTGCCTTAACACTGGATAATGGTTTTTTAGATGCTTCAGCAATCTGTTCAGCACCAGGAATCACGGAAGAATCCTTTGCCTTAACACTGAACAATGGTTTTTTAGATGCTTCAGCAGTCAGATCAGCACCAGGAATCACGGAAGAATCCTTTGCCTTAACACTGTATAATGGCATTTTAGATGCTTCAGCAATCGGCACAGCACCAGGAATCACGGAAGAATCCTTTGCCTTAACACTGAATAATGGTTTTTTACATATTTCAGCAATCTGATCAGCACCAGGAATCATGGATGATAAGCCAAAGGTCCTCGATGGTGTGGCTTGAACCTCCTCTAGTGCTCCGACGTGGGTGAAAGACTAAGTGGGGGGGCAGTCCCGTCGTGATTTGAGGGGGTTGGAGGTGGGGTCAGCCCACCCCCCGCGGTCACACCCCACCCAAGAGCCCTCTACCCCACACCCCCCCCCCCACCCCCCCACACCCCCCCCCTCCCCCACCACCCCACCCCCCAAGACGTCCAACCCGCCCGCAAGACCCACACCCACAGAGCGTCACCGCCGGCAATCTGGGTAGCAGCCAGGGGGCGAGGGGCCGGCCTCCTAGATCTATTTCACGTCCACATTCTGACACTTTCCATGTTCTTTTTTGTTAATACTGAACATGGGCTGACCTTCTATACTACCATTTATCTTGTGCTCCTTGTTTTCCACTATTGTATCAGAAGCAACTCCCTGTATAATAGAAGAAAATATGTCTGCTTTTGGGTGAGTGTCCAATTTCTTTCCATTCTGTGTTGGCTGCTGAGAGGATGAGGGGCGCAGCAATTTAGCAGGCCTGACTTCACTCTCTGTATAGCAGAACAGAAAAGAAGCAACACTAATCAGCCAAACCAATAGCTTAAATAGAGCTGAACACGCTTGTTTTAATTCAAGCAATTTGCATTAGAAGTACAGGATATACGGTGGTGTCTACAAATTCCCTAACAGACTACTACTATGCCAAAATCACAAGAACTCTAGTAAGGCAATCAGATACATAACTCGCATAGCTTTTGAGGGATCCACAGGGTATGAGGTACAGTCAATACAATGGAAAATATAATTTGTTAAACTCACCATGCAGGAAACCATTAGTTTCAACATTCTTTCTCTTTTTGACAATTCCCTCGGTGGCCGTACCAGCAATGTTTTCTTTGGACACCAGTGGAGGCTTATTGTTACTAAGAACAACAAAATCATTCTTATTGTTGTCTTTTGATTTATCCTTCCGGCTTCTCTTGTGTTCATTTTTATCCTTCGACTTCTCTTCCTTTTTCTTCTCTTTTTCCTTGTCTTTCTGCTTTCCATGACTGTGCTTTTCCCTTTCTTTATCCTTGTTTTTTTCTCTTGGCTTGTCATCACGTCTTTCCTTAGGTTTCGGTGTTTCCTCTCTGTTCCCAACATTTTGTTCCACTGGTCGGGGAAATCCTTCAAAATTGTTCTTTGCCATTGTAGAAAAACTGGGAGGTGTTGCATTAGCTCCAATTCTATGTTCACCCCTAAATGTTTCCGCGCCCATCTTATTGTTATTAGATCCTCTCTCCTCCTTATTCTTTTCCCTGTCAACCAAATTTCCAAAAACTTTGATGCCCACTCTGTCTGACTTTTCATCTCTTCTCCACTCAACTGGAGATCTCTCTGCCAACTGACTTTGTGCACCTTTCTCTTCATCTCTGATCCTCCTATCCAACTCCTGCGCAAATTTTGGGTCCTCTGCCTCAACAACAGAGATGCTGGTCTTAAAGGGCTTCTCTCCGTGCTGGACATGAAACTGATTTGGGAGTTTGGCTTTCTCTGAGCTAATGTGTCTTTCTTTATGTTCATCTCTCTCATGAAGTTTCCCCCCACTAGAAGCCCCAGGTGGAACGGCAACTCTTCCCTCCTCAGAGATGCTGCTTTTCTCTTTATCCTTATCCTTATCCCTGTCCTTCTTTTTGTCCTTGTGTTTTTCCTTCTTGTCCCTGTGCTTATCCTTTTTCTCTTTCTTTTCTCTGTGTTTCCCATCACTTCTGTCTCTGTCCCTTTTTTCTTTACCTTCTCTCTTCTCCTTGTCCTTCTTTTCCTTTTTATGTTTTTTCTCCTTTCTTTTCTCCTACACAACATGAAAAGGGAACTGTTAGTTTATACCAAGCAGGTCGAATACAATTTATTTTTTTTACAACTAGGTCAAGTACAACTAATGCCAACATCCTTGTGCAAGGAGGAAAAATCCAGAAAAAGAAATTACAAATCTAGCACAAAATTGTAAATAACTGATACAATGGCAAAATTTGGAAACCAAATAAGGAATTCAACTTCAGGAAGAACAAAAGTTTCCAATTGCTAAAGAGGAAGAAAATCAACAACCAGTTGAGAATCTAAATATTCACATCATACCAAACAAAAGAATGAGTAAACGCAGTGTGAAATAAGTAAGTGAAAAAAGAAAATTGATAATTAGTAAGAAAAGAGAAAACACTAAACAGAGGCATACAATCACATTGACTAAACCTGGCCCATATGTAAAGCTATAACAAATTGCAGAACCAGATATCCGCAAAACAATCAATTTAAAAGGCGATGACATCTCTCCATGGCTCCAGCTTAATTAGCAGGACCCAAGAGCAATAATAAAAGTTTTGCATCTTAAATATGCACTTAGGCCCCTGATGGAAACATTCAAAAATCAAATGATTCCTAATCACTCTACGTTTGAGAGTCTTCCATGAACAATAACAGTGTTTCAGCTACAAAATTATAACTACTACTATACCTCAGTACCAAACAAGTTGGGGTTGGTTACAAAAGTGTCAATGCCCAAAAAAAAATCTCACATTCACCTCAGAACACAAAATCCACTACAACAAAAACATACCCCGTCTAATCCCACAAGTGGACCTGGGAGGGCAAGGGGGATTACACTAGTCACTAGGTATGTTGTTGTAGTGGATTTTGTGTTCTAATGAACTTACAAACTAAATAGAGGCTGTACAACAACCATTCATATACCTGATCAAAAGTGAGACACAAAACCAATATTTGTTAGATCCCTCAATAACAAGAAATCAACCACCTTACTTTGGACAAAGGAGGGACAAACAAGCAATTACATAATAACACAAAAAGCAAGACAGTCCAACTTATCAAGAAGTAAATCTCACATTAGCACTTTTCTTAGGCCAGTCTGAACAAAACCAATACGAAAGGAAACCCTCCTAAAGACACCATGACCAAAGGTCCTCCTCATCTTGGTATATAATACAAATGCTCCACTAACAAATAAATAAAAAATTAGAACTAAACTATATGTTCACATGCTTTACAAAATGATATGAGCGCAAATATAATCAAATGAGATAGCATAATGCAGCTGGTTCGTAAAAAGCTCTTGGCACTTAACATTTGCAAAGGACACTGTCACCTCAGAAACTTTCATGAAAGGTATTGCATCTCTATTATATAAAAACTAGTCATTTTATGATGAATTCTCACAATTTAGAAAACACCACAGAGACATGCTCGTCTAGGCAGTAGGCTTGTGTTACATAGGCATATGGGTGTGGTGAGAAATTGGGCAAATGGTTCCATCACATCGTTGTCATATGAGCCAGGGCTCCTAGGGGTGTCAAGTGAAGTAGTTAGTTCAGCCTCGATGAATTGCAAGACAAAGAATGGTTCCCACATCATGAATGGACAAGGGCAAACTAGCATGACGTGAACATATAAGAACAAAAAAAAATATTTAGTGTTGCGTAAAATGTCGTGCTAGTAAACTCATGAGCCAGGCAATAAAATTTGGGAAATAATAATAGAGCATAGACTTAAGGGACTGTAAAAATAAAGAAATCAATTGGAATTTATAGGCGGAGTGTTGGCCGGTCGCACATCCAGAAGATGAGAGTAGTGGAAATGAGAATGTTGAGATGGATGTGTGGACATACTAAGAGAGATAGGATTTTTTTGAAACTGGTAATTTTACTAGAAGAGATGGGATTAGGAACAAAGATACTCAGGACAAGTTGGGAGTGGCCCCTTGTGGTGGACAAGATGAGGAAGGCGAGGTTGAGATTGTTCAGACATGTGAAGCGAAGATATATAAAGAAAAAGAATTCATATAAAATATATAAATCTCATAAATATGCATGAAGGATAGTATGAAGGAGTCATCACTATTGTTAGAACAATTTTATAAGATATAAAGCAGTTCCTCATAGCAGTGGGCTAGACCCAGGATCAGCATTGAAATCGTACTAGTTCATCCTAGTTATGGATGAGCTAACTAAGAAATATACATGATAAGGTCTCATGGAGTATGATATTTGGTTTAAGCTATAAAGAAGTAGTCCAGAGATAAAATGCTTTTGACATAATTAGAAGATTGAATATATGTACTTCAAGTTTAGCCAATATCAAAAGAGTGAAGCTGAGGTCGGATTAATCGGGATGAAGGTTCACAAATGCAGCAATCCAAATGTATACGTTCTAGGAGAATTGTATAGGACATAAAGATGTTACAATAAGACCAAACTATGATGGTTAAAAAGGAGAAGGGTAACCAGATTCAGTAACAAAAAAGTAACGACGAGTGGGTTCACTACCATGTTCAACCTAGTGATTCTCCCAAGAACAGTCTTAACAATCTGTTTCCGCCAGCTACAATAAAAATCTTACTTTTCAGATGTGTTGCTTTTAGTAATGAAAATACACAAACTACTAATAAATTGAACTATTGCATGAACAACCAAATGGATTGAGACTTGTACTAAAACACAAATCACACATTCAAAAAGAGAAAAAATCAAGAATTCAGAAGTGTCTAGTTAGTGTGTAAGCTTCTATCATGCCAAATGAAAGGCAAAAATTGATAGTGTAGATTGTAATGAGAAAGTTCCGGTCCCTACGACCTGAAGGCTGAATTGAACACCCATCACCACAGCACTAGATAACTTCATTTCATCAAGGGTTCTAACATTGTTTAATCAATACATAGTCACATGTCCATGTTAACATTCACCTTTTGTGCGACACTCATCTTGTGGATATGTTGGAACTTAAAGGCCGAAATGGTCAAAGACAAGCAATTACAATGTTATATAAGACTGAATGTTCGCCCTTTAAGTTCCAACATATCCACAAGATGAGTGTCGCACAAAAGGTGAATGTATTGATTAAACAATGTTAGAAAATTATCAGTTTTATTGAAGGAGCAAGTGACAAACAAAGGATAAAATAAGATGAGATCGCTTGAGATGGTTTAATACGTCTTACGTCAACTTTCAGAGTGAAACTATGGTGTTTAAAGGAATTGGGACAAGCTAGACCTAAAATTGAATGGAAGGAAGTTATTGGCAAAAATTTATAATCTCATGAAATCCATATTCCTATAGGGCTGACAAAATAAATACAAATAAGGAAAAAAAAAAAGAAAGTGTTTAAAAAGAGAAACAGGGTGAAGGAAATTTCCTATGTTCAAGCTACATATGAAACTTGTATTTTTAGAATGATATGTGATTGATAAGAATGTCAGGATTATTTAGTTTATAAATGTCTTTGATCCTCATGGAACTCTTTTTTACAAAAAAAAAATCAGGGTGTCGGGACAGTGTGCATACACCTTGACCAATTCACGGGGCACTGCTACCTCCCACCAGCACGTAACTCAACCTAGTGTATTTTGCCTCTACTGGGATTTGAACCCAACCCACTTCATTGACGATTAGACCACATCCTTGGTGCAAATCACTCCATGAACTCTAACCTTAATAAATAGAGTCATACTATCTAAAATTAACCAGATTAGCCTTGTCTACACATTTATTTTCTTCCACAAATCTAGCAATCGCCAATTACCCTAAATTTGGACTTTAATGGACAACAACGACATACCCATATGAGTATTAATTGACACATGGCCCAAGTTAAGATTCAATATATCAAGATCATTCAACTGAAACCACAGATATGAGTAAAGAGACTATACAAACAAGAAAATTATGTAATCGTGTGAAGTACGATGGAAGGAATCATCAGTTCCACACTAAGGATGACAAACATGGAAAGCATCCAGCACAAATTTCACCAACAAGGTTGAGTATAACACATCGATATGAAAAAAATTAGCATACGATTCAATTGGATTCAATAAAGAAAAGATGTTACCGGTCAACTCATACATGTTCTAGTAAAATTCAGATAACTAAAGATGTAATCTACTTACAGAGTTCATCTTGAATTAAATACTAATTTGAACAAAACCAAAATCAGATCCCTTTATATTTCCTTTAAGCAACTTTAGACTATTTTTCAGCAGTGCTTTTCTGTGTTGCTTGGACTCTACAAAAAAGTTATCAGATGCGTGTTGGATCCTTAAAAAGTAGTGCATTTTGGAGGATCCAAAATGGGTACGGCATCGTTTTTGGATCAACTTAGGAGCTTTTAGATAATTAAAGATGTCAACAATCTACTTACACGGTACACCTTCAATTACATACTAATTTGAACAAAACCAAAATCAGATTCCATTATATTTCCTTTAATCAAATTTAATATTTTTCAGCAGTGCTTTTAGAATGTCCTCTTTCAATATATTAAGGCAATGTCTTTTAGCATGTTATCTCCCTATATATTAAGACAATCACACTAGTCACTTCAGAAGCATCCATTCTTTTAAACTTTGAAGCAATTAATTGTCATTAAGTATCATCGAAAATAAAGATTATTCGAATAGTCCACGTATCACAATCCACAGCCAATAGTCTCCAGATTATAAATAGGGTACTCAGTAGGAATTATTAGAACAACAGAACACATCCACACGATGATGATAAAATTGAACAAACCTCTTTTAATAAGTCTCCTTCCTCTGGTCTAAGCTTCTTTTCATATCCTGGTGGTGGAAAAGGAAAACAGCGCGACATTGCACAAAATTGTACTCCGAGATAAAAATGCTCCGTCAAGAAAACAAAGAACTCCAATTAATTTCGCACAGCAGTGTTCCAGTAACGGAATGAACCAGCAATTATACTCCCGTCCATGCACCATATCCCCACATTCCTTTCCAGCTTCAGTTCGCTTTCATTTAAACCACTGTCAATCAATCAATCCAAAAACCTAGTAAATTAAACTTGCTCTCCACTTCAAATTTTACAAACAAGATTCCAACACAGTAATTCCAAACTTTGTCAAGGTAAACTTCCAACAATTCTAGAAGTATCTACAGTCCTCTTCCATTGCCTAAATCATTCTATTATCCAGGGTTAAATCCCCTGTCAATATCCTCCCATTAACGGGCGATCTGCCTATGAATGGTCACAGAAAACTCTTCAAAACCCAGGCAATCAAACCAACACTTGGGAGTAAGCAATCCGATTGACAAACCCTAGAAAATTCCACCAACACCAGCACAAAGAGCAATGTCTCAGTAAGCAAAAAAAAAGTACAAAAAAACTCCAATTCCAACAAAAAAGTCCAAGAAAACCAAAAGGGTGTCGAAATTCAAAGGAATCAAACTGAAAAATTCGAACTTTTCTTTGTTTTATCCAAAAAAAAAAAGTGAATCCAGATAAAACCCAGCAATCCTAAACTACCCAAATGGCTAAATTTCAAGCTGAAATCAGAATCAATTGAAACCAGATTAAAACATTATTCTAGTTCTTCTTCTTTTTAGTGAGTCTATAGTATATATATATATATTTACCTTGTCCGCTCTACAAAATGAAGAACATTGTAGGAAGGACAAGATCTCAAGATAATCGGCAATAACAACAAATATAATAATACACAACAACCATCTCACTGTGGTTGATAATCGATTTTGCAACTCGTTTTTGGTTTTTAGTAAAAAGGGTTTGAGAAAAAATGGGTTTTTTCTTCTCTTTGCTTGGTTTTTATGGGGTTCGGGAAATACACGCAAAATAGGGCAAAGAGGGCAAAAGAGAGAGAGAAAAGGGCGAGGGCCTAAAGCCTCACATATATTGAGAGAGGAAAAAAAAATGTTTTTGTACAAATGATGGATTTTAGAGAGAGAAGTGAGATCTCTCTCTCTCCATTAAGTTTTTCTTTGTTCCAAGTATTATGATAATATGATAATTTGGTTCTTTTTTTATTTATTTTGATATATTTTTTTTCGAATTGAGATTTATCAGAAACATAATTTCTACCTCCTAAGATAAAGACGATGTGCACATGTTTTACCTAAGGTTATAGGTAGTATATTCTTGTCGTTTAACCTCGAAACAAAAAATAAAGGCTGGTGACGGAATCTGAAAAACAAATTGATATATGTGGGCGCTCTTTGTACTCTATAAAGTTATGTATCTCAACTCTATACTCTTTTTTGTATTTGTGTACTATCGAAAGTTATATTTACGATGATATTTCTGAATAGTCTTTGATTTTTAACTTATCACGTGAAGTAGGTTATTGTCTCCATAATAGGATAAGAATTTTCATCGAGATCTATCATTAATTTCTCGTCTTGATCCATTATACGCTCTACTTAAATCCTTTACGTTGGAGTTTAATTTATAATTGCTTGGATGATACGGACATGACGTCATCTTCACCTTCTTCCAGTATATTATTAGCTGTTTTTTATGAGTGTGGCCCACATCTTTTTATTTGTTTCGGTGTAGTTGTACACTTAGATATCTCATGTTTTCTTGAAAATGTAATTCTATGAAGATTTTGGTATGAGATCCTATCGTTCTTCTTAAAACATATTGATTTGACCCCATATGAAGGATCTAGCATATTGTTGTCAGAATAAAAATTCTATGTAGAATCTCTTTGTTGTTTCGGGCAATTAGAAATAAATTCTTTAATTAAAAAATAAATCAATTTTGATGGAAGATACATATTTAAAAGTTTTCGTAACTTAATTATAGATGATAGAATACATTTTTGACTTTTATGATCTTGTGTACTTAACAAAAAAGTGAAACAGTTCCAACTTCCATTACTCACGCGACCATGCCATGACTGATGTCACTTGGGCTTGGATGGCCGATGTGCGCAGGCTACGATCGATGTCGTCTGACCTCGGCTAGACCGATGCGTTCAGGCTACGATCGATGCTCCTGGCCTCGGTTGGTTGATACGCGCAGTTAATTTTTCATCTTCTTCTAGAATATGTATTTAATTTAAAAAGTCATTTTTTCAATTAACAACTTATCTTGATTAATTAATTGGATTACAATTTTTGTTTTGATCGTATTACTTTTTTATATATTAGATTGTCTCATTTTATCTTAATAACTCTCCTAGCAATACATTATAACTCTTTGTTAGCGGGTAAGCACTATTTGGAGTGAGTTGATTACTATTTATCTTGACCAAACATGCAATGGAAAATGATAACAAGACAAGAGTAAAAAGATTGGACAAGTAGTGATCGTTCTAAGAAAGATAATTCAGATTTTTTGTGCTTGAATTTATTGTAAGCTTGATTGTTTTCAGCTTTTTCATTAGCAACACAATCAATTAGGTGGAATATGATTCTAAAATGTTTACTTTGATTTACTTTACTGTACACTCATTAAGAACGTATATGATATTACTATTAAAAATTGCTTATATTTAGAAGCACTTTTTTAAGATAGTTTTTTTTAAAAAAAAATGCTTTTGAAAAAAAAAACAATTTTTACTTGGCTAATTCATTTGAAAAGTGATTTTCATAAGCAAATTGTGTTTAACAAATATTTGTTAAAAGTGCTTTTGAGAATCGAATTAAGAAAAATGACAGATATCAATGTGCTTATTATTTTACAGAGATAAATCATTTTTAATGTCTATTATTAAAAAATAATTTTATTTTATTTTTATTTAAATAAAATGTACATATTCAAAGTTAATTAAATATTATAACTTTCATTTTACGGTATTATTAAAAAAGTTAAATTTATTTATTTTTATTAATACACCACTATTCATTTTCACTTAATATTTACCTTTGATGGAGAGATGACTCTTTAAACTATTTTTTCTTTTTTTCTAATCTTAAAAAATATTGTTGTTATTTTTTTCTAATTATGCAAAATAATCCGTACATAAATGTTACAATAAAAATAAAAAAATTTATTATGTAAAAATATATATATTATATATAATTCTAAAGCAATTTTGTGTTCTTAAGTGAACTCAATTCAAGTGAAGGTTTATGTTGATAAATTCTTAGTTGTGTGGTGTACCCCTCTTGGTTATAGACTCTTTAGCAATGTAAAGATATTTTAAAATTAAAATTAATGAACTTTCATTTTAAAAAATATTTTAGTAATTTTTATTATCAAATCATATATATAACTTTAATACTAAGTGAAATAAGTTACTTCAAAATTTGAATGTGTAGTGCACCCACAAACGGTAATGATGTTCAATAAATGAAGGGAAAATATGAGAGACACATTTGAGGGAATTTAAATTTTTGGAACATGATTAGAATGGTAGATATATGAGACTATTTTAGGCTATTTTAAAAGAGGGTGTATACTTAGGATATGATATCAAAATATGCCTAATAGATATATTTCTTAAGTTTTTTTGTTGTTTTCTTTTACTTATAATCTTAATAAGTTTTTTTTTTTTCATCAAAGCAAATCTTTTATTTTTTTTGGTTTTAAGTAAGTACTCCAACTCTAAAATTATACATTTAGAAATCTTAATTTTATACTAATTGACAATTAAATATACTAATTCATTTTTATTATATATTATTAGCATTCAATATTGATGTGATATGTAACTTTTATAGGATATTCAGGACGATCATTTTATAAGTTACATTGTTCAACTGATACATGAAAAACACAAGTAGATATGTCTAGAAGTACATATTTTCTTTTTTACTCTATTTTCTATTATTTTCTGTCTTTTTAAAAAATGACAAATATTCCTCTTTTTCATAATTCTCTTACTTTTCTAGATACATTACTATAAACTATCACCCCAAAGATTTTTTTTTTTCTTTTTTTCATGCCTAAAATCATGTATCATCAATTATTCTGAATTTCAAAAATTTTCTCTTTCTATTTAGTAATTGCAAATTATTGAAGAAGTAGTTATTCTTCATATATATTTTTTCTTTCTACTTAATCAGATAGTCGATTTTTCATTTTATTTTTTTTTTAATTTTTCATCTACAAATTTAATCGAAGAAGGATGCATCTACAATTTTAAAATCAATTATGGAATGAATCCGCCAAAAAGGGAGGAAAGCAAAGTTGGTGGTGGCGAAGACAAGGGCTTTAGTTCGAGATCCATGGGTGTCGTCATTGTTGAAAGTGAAAAGAAAGCTACGGGAGTTGATGTAGAGCAAAACAGAAAGTGTAGAAGGATTTTTTTTTTGTTTGTTTTCAACAAATTAGATTGTTGACTTTTTTTTTTTGATTTTTTGTTGTTCATCTTTTTCTGATACATAGAGTTCAGATCTTTTAATGTATCTAGTTAATTTTGATTCATAGTTGTGAATGTGACACGTAACTTTGTTGTGTTTATAACATAATTATGTATCAGGTGTTATTGATGTATCATATGTTGTTAAGTGTCTATCACGTTGTTTTAATTCTTTTGGTATATGATACATAACTATGTAAAATTGTCGACTTTATTTTGAATTAGTTAAGATTTGAGAGAAAGAAATTTGAAATGTGAATTGTTTGGAGCTATTATTTAGAGAGGTTGGCATCAATTTGATATACATGATTTGGGAAACTGACATTTAATTTTATATTTAATTTCCTTTTATCTCAACAAACTAATTGTATAATGTATCACAATTAATATATCCGAATGAAAGTAATATATCCGAATGACTGATATTTGGAGAAATTTTCATAAAATAGAAAAGAGTGGGGATAAAATATTACTTAGATATTACACTATGTGATGTATGTAAGTTATACTTCAAAAATTAATTTACTTGTTATTTAAGACCCAATTTAAATAGAGAAATTTTTTAGAAATAACAAAGATAAAAAGACATAATAAGATTCTATAGTTATAGTTTCGATAATAACGCTCCATAATTATAATTTTATTTTTATGGAGGTTTCAATTTTTGTTTATTTCGTTTAGCCATTTGTATATTTTGCTTACGTATATACAAACAAGACAAATATATAAAAATGCAGGTTTGTATATTTTGCTTATGGACTACAAACAAGATAAGTGTACACAAATTTTGCATATATATATATATATGATTTTTTTTTGATAACTCTGTTTGTATGTTTTATTTGCCAATATACAAAATGGAACAAGACACTTTATGGGGACAAGTCTACAAAACAAAAGCCTTTATAGTATGATTTTTTAATCATATGCAAAATAAAGAAGAAGTTAAACAAAATCGGAATTTATATTTAAATCAGAAGGGCTTACTATAAATTTTAAATTAAATCATCAGAAATCAAATTATACAAATAAAAAATCAAATTGCAAAATTTTGCAATACTATAACCACAAATTAAAAATAATCAAAACTATTGCTATATTACATAATATACTATAAATGTAATCATTTCACATAATGTTTCCATTTGACTACTTACATATTATATATTAATCCTAATAATTAGATATCAAAATGAATGAATCAATATTAATTTGAAGTCGTATCACGTATATCGTTAATAATTTGATCCAAAAATTATCCGACCCTGCACCGATTCTAAAAGTACAACAGTCGAAGTAACCATATTTACACTATAAATACGCCAAAGATATTTTCTCTTAAACACCGCTTTTATAAACTCCCTTCTCCATATCCGAGAAGTGGCTTAAACCCTAGCCGCTCCTCATTTCGTTTCTCTTTCTCTCTCCTTAAACCCTGAAACTTCCTCTCGCTCAGGTAAGCTTTTTTACTGTAAAAATGGTGGATCAAAGCTTTGTTTTTCCATTTCATGATTCAATTTTTCGTTGTTTTTGTGTTTTGATCTGGTATTTTGTTTGTGTTTTCGTTCTGCGTAGCCTAGCGTAATAGTATTAGTTTATTTATGCTTTGATTACGTGTGTTTTGAGCCGAGTTTCTAATCGGATACTGTCTATTTGGTGGTGAAGTTTGCGTACAATCTAACCTCCATGACTCTGCGTGATTATACTTGTTATGCTGTTGTTTGATCTGTGTTTGTGATGTGTTTTATGTGATAACTTGAGATGATTTGATATATTTGTTTTGAGCTGAGTTTCATTTGGAAATAGTCTCTCGTATCCTCTCTACCGGATAAACGTGTAGAGGTAACGTATGGTACATACTAACCTTTTTAGACTCTATTTGTGTGATTACCTTGTTGGATCTATGTTCCTTGATGTGGTTTATTTGATTGCCTGTGATACTTGCTGTGTATCATGGAATATTTGTTGAATTTGTTACTCTTACTAATCGTGTATGTTTCTCGCTGTGATCTGAAAACTCTTATTTGAAGGTTGACAACATGTTATGATTTGCTTGTGATTGGTGTAATTAGTCTTCCGATGTTGATGTTAACCTTCACAAGGTTGGGGTTATAATCCACATGTTGGGTTACACTGAGTATGTTGTTATCGTTGTGATATTGATGTCTGTTTAGTGTAATTTCTACAGTAATATTTGTCCAGAAGATTTTTGGATGCTAGGGTACCAGATATATTGTAAATACTCTATGTTAAACTTAAAACTTTTCATTTTAACCGAGAAGCTTTTATAGTCACTCTGATGTTGTGACGTGTTCATAATTACAAATTTCAAAATTTAGATCTTTCGTAAATTACGCGGTTCACATAAATCGAAATTGAAAAAGTAGAACAATAATAGATATATTCAAGGTTTGTAGATTCACATGCTTTGAGTTTCTGTGACTTCTTTGAATTAATACTTTGGGATAGATATGTAGAGGGTTGGTTTCTAATGGTTCCCTGTTGCTGTCATTGCATATGATCATTTATCAAATTACTGAATTATTGTTTATGGTTCTATTTTTCTTATGGTTGATGATCCTTGTGCTCTTTTAAGTTAAGAGAATTGATTTCTAGATATCTTATTTGGCATTTCTATACTGTGCGCAGATTTGTGCATTGTCTGCACCCCAAAATGCTTCTGCAAACAACCTCGCTCGGTGGTGTCTGTTGAGGGAGAACGAGCCATTCTCCAAGGGAAGATTTGCAGTTAAGTGCAAATTACAACCGCGAACGACCAGCAATGCTTAATGCCATCCGGTGCATGTCATCAAAGCTTTTTGTTGGTGGTACGGTTTGAATCGTCTCTGTATCCTTATTGGTTATAGCTACTGACGGGTAAAAAAAGTCTTGCGGCTTCATAAATATTTGATTCTTTTATTCATGTATTTTATAGGTCTTTCATGGGGAACAGATGATCAGTCACTGAAAGCCACAGATGGCTTTACTAGCATATTACAATTGACCGCGTAGCGTTGTTGATGTGGAGTCGTAAATAAGGCTACGTCACCTAGAGTTTCACACGGCTCTGAGCTCAAAGCGGAGTGCAGTTTAAGAGTAGCATGAGGAGTTCTCACTGGTGAGCAGTGAGGAGAGGAATCCCGGCCACGCATTGGCTTCACCCACCGCGCCTACTAAGCTAAAACCCTACATGACATACTTACTTTATGGAAGTCGCACTCCCGTAGTGAGGTACTGCGGTGATACGAGTGAACGGGACCGCGAGGAAGGCATAGCAAAGCAAGTCACCATGAATAACATGGTCTTGTTGTACTTCACAAAGGATGTCAGATCATACTTTGTGCATCTGTTTGTACGTATCATTTAATTTATTATGTAAATATGGTTTTGGTTGCTTCATGTATCTGAGAATCGCTTAATGGTTGACTTCCACTTCTCAATGTCTGTCCAGTGTGTGCACTGATTTTCACCTCAGACTTATTAACATTCTGTTACTATCATTCTCTGACCTGCTGCCTGCTTGTATTGGTGTGGTTTTTCTGTATACCTTAAATGGGTTTTGAGTGCACAATATTGATGTAAATTTGATGGGTTCTCAGCAGCTTTTGAACAGGGGTTTTATTATATATATATATATACATAAATATATATATTTGGTGGAATTACACACTGAGTAGGTCACATTTGTGAATCATTAGCTTTAATTTGTCGCATGCCTAGTGATTGGGTAGGGAGCACTGCATTTTTTCAGTCTGATAAGTTGTTGCCTCTTTTTCTTGATTGATATGGGGTATAGATAGCTAAAGGTGGAATTACTCGTTGTAGCTTTGTTCCTCTGAACTGTTCTTCTTAGGCCGTTAAGTGCTTCTGTTTTTTCATTGTTTGTTGCTCAGGCTGTGAATGTGCTTCCGCTTTTTCTTTGTTTGCCCATGTTGTGAATGTGCTTCTGCTTGTTCTTTGTTTGTTGCCCAGGCTGTGAATGTGTTCATGCTGAACTTTGTCTTTTTTGTTACAGCGAAGGTAATCTTGACAGAGATTCTGGCAGATCAAGGGGATTCGGATTTGTGAACTTCTCAGATGAAGATTGTGCAAAAGAAGCTATGAACGCAATGGACGGTCAGGTAGAAACATCATACAATAAGACTGTTCTGTGCTCAAGTCTAGCGTCCACATTTAAATGTTCCTGTTTGCATTACAACTTCTTTACTTTTATCTGTCATTGCTGATGATACGTTATTATGTCCTTGCAGCAACTCCATGGAAGGAATATCCGTGTTAATTTAGCCCAAGAGCGTGCCCCTAGAAGTGGTGGATATGGCGGTGGATATGGTGGTGGTGGTGGTGACGGCGGATATGGTGGGGGCTATGGTGGTCAAGCTAGAGATAACGATGCCTTCTAAGTCAGTTTTATCTTCGCTATTAGCTGTCATGTGTGCATGACAATATTTATCTTAGTAGAGAGCACTCGGTGTGATAGCTTTTGTTGAATTTATCTTTTAAAACTTCTTTTCTGCAAGGTTTTTTTAGTATCAATAATTTTTCCAGATTTTATCAGTCATTTGTGTCCTAGATGCTGTTTATTGTAATCAATATTCAACTATGCGGCACTTTGCAATATTGTTCTTTTATTTATAGTGAAGATGATAAATATGAAAATGAGTTAAATGGAGATGGTGGGATTTACATAATTTATCTCAACTTAGATTGAAAGTGAAACGTACACTTTGAGCCCGTTTGGCCCTGTGATATAACATCATGATATGAAATTATTTGTCAATGTATTTGAGTAAAAAAATGGAACACCTTTGTGAGTTCAAGTGACTAAATGTTGAAGAGAGTAATAATTTTTATGTTTGGAGTGAGAATAATAATAAATTTTAAAAAGTAATGATGTGATTATAAATTTTATTTGCATATGAAATAAATAGTTAACAAATACTAATGGGAGTTGTTTTAATAAAATATAAATTTGTGGATCAATTTTTGTATTAAAATATCTCAAATCATGATATGAATTCCCATATGATTTCATATCATGGTTTTTGGAGAATATGGAATCACATCTCATGATATGAAAAATTAACGTAAAATTGCATGTCCAAACGCTAATTTCATTTCACGATACCATATCGTATGGCCAAATATCTTCTTTGTTTGAATAATTGTTAGTTGTTACGTATTGTTTTAAGATCAATTATTTTTTGTATGATAATTATAATGTCATTGTTATACAAAGTTGGCAAACTGAAGAATAATTTCGCAAGAAAAGGTCATAAAAGGCTAGTTCATATACTAGGGTATAATTAAGAATGATAGGGTAACAGTAAATATATTATAGATAAGGGATGAAATACAAGTAAAATAAGAAAGAAAAGGTAATGTAGTGATAATATTTGTCTAAGAAGTGTTAAAGTCTCATATTCTTTTTATCAATGAAGTGAGTTTAAACATAGTTGCATTTCAAGTTTAGAAAATTAATCGAGTTATTTATAAATTGATTCGAATAAAAAAATATCACGTAAAAATAAAAATAACATGACATAATTTAAATGCGTCGAATACAAAAATTAAAAAAAAATGTGGAGGACCCACGTTACTTGATTGGGTGTAAGTGTATTTCCTATTTTATCCTTGCTTGTATCCCATAATAACTTAAATACCACTTAACAAATTTCCTTAATCCACTTGACAAATTTGTAGTCGGCTTATACCCAAAATCTCTATACGCCAGGCTCACGTTAGCATGAGTAAACGGAACGTCACCGTTTCGGGGCATTCTAATCAAATTCTTTTTAGCCTTAATGTTGAGTAAATTTTCCAAAATTGCCACTAGCTTCTTCACCGATACCGGCGAAGTATTCCCCAAATTATACACTCTCAACTGCGCCGGACCTCTCTTCTTTCCGCCGCTACCGGTGCTTTTCTCCGCCGTATCAATCGCACCTAAACAACCTTTGACCACATCATCAATGTACGTGAAGTCACGCGCCACCTCCTTATCCGATACGTAAACCTTGATCGGCTTCCCTTGAATCATATCCTTTGTAAAGAAGAAATACGCCATGTCCGGCCTTCCCCAAGGTCCATAAACAGTGAAGAAACGTAACCCAGTTAATGACAATCCGTAGATATGGTTATACGTGTGAGCAATTTCTTCACCGGCTTTTTTCGTTGCAGCGTAGAGGCTAGCTGGTTGATCAGTCCTGTCATTTTCAGAAAAAGGTACCTTCGTGTTTAACCCATAAACAGAGCTTGAAGAAGCCCAAACAATGGCGGGTGGGGATGAGAGTTTACATTTCTAAAACAAATGAACAAACAAACAAAATCATCACCTTTGAAGTGTACATTACGAAAGAGGATTCTCCATTGCGTAACGAACGCCGGCCTGTGCAGCTAAATGAAGAACATGAGTAAACCGAACAATATCGAACAATTTATTAACCAAATCAATATCATTGATATCACCATCGACGATAAAAATCTCATGTTTCGACATTAATTCCTGACGAGCACGTTTCAACGATGGATCATAATACGAATTGAAATTATCAATTCCAATAACTCCATCTCCGCGTTTCTTCAACGCTAATCCACAATGAGAACCAACAAATCCAGCTGCACCGGTCACCAACACTACCTTCCCGTTGATTTTCTTAGGTATAGAAGAATGCCGGACTTTTTTCTCCCAACCCGCGCCGCCACCAAAGGAGAACAGGCGGCGGCCGTGTTGATTTGAGTCGGTAGAAATGAATAAAAAGTGATTTAATATGAATGAGCCGATCAATAACGCAGAAATTAAAATGGCGATAAAATAAAGAAGTTTAATAGAAGCTACGATAAGTTTAGTGCTACTGTTAACTTTATGAATATAAGTATTACGATCTAATTTTGTTGATTTTTTCGTATCGATCGAAAAAAGAGAAGCCATATTAGTGAAAAATTTTATGATATGAAATTGAGCTCAACTTTATTATTAGTAAGTAAAAGAGAAGAATTGAGTGAGTATTTATAGAGGAGAAAGAAGAAAGTAAAATACTTATTCATTTTATGTGATAATATTTAATAGAGTACCAAGTTTAAAAAATGAAAATTTTGAAATATTTATATAAGTTAATACTATTCATCCTATTTAATGATAATAATATATATTTCCTATTTAACCATGATTAAACTAATTTTTAAAGTGAAATTAGATGTTTCATTTGTTTTAATTTATCTCTAATTTTAACTTAAATATGAATTCTTAATTATAAGTGTTGTTGTTTCTAATTTTATTTTATGTAGGGAACATAATAATAGTAAATTTTAAACAAATCATTTTATAGCTTACTTATTTTATAGTCTCTACGTTAGCTTAAAAATAGACATGCATAATAATTTCAGTCATTTTATTTTAATTTAGTGTTGTTTTTGTTTGTTGTTATCGTATTATTTTTTTGGTTTGTTTAATTTGGAATTTTTTTTATATTGTCAAAAATAGAGGAAATTTTATATTTGTCTTGCTCTTTTTAGATTTTATTTGTGTAATAACGCTAGATTTATTATTATTATTTTGAAAGAAAAAAAGTTGATCTCTATTGAGTAACGACATAAATAATTTGAATAATTAAATTCCTAATAGATAATTCAAAACTATAAGTAGAATTGCAAAATTTGTGATTATTCACCAATATCAAAGGAATTTAATATACAATTTTTAGGAAATTGAAGGTTGATATATTTAGTTAAATATTATAAAAATTAACATTAACATTAATTATCAATAATTTATTTTCTATGGAGGGAGGGGTCACTGTAAGCCCATTTGGATCGACTTAAAAGTAGATCAAACCTATTTTTAAGTTAATTTTTGATTTCTGGATGACAAATATAACAAATAACTTAAAATAAGTCAAAAATAATTTTAAATAAGTTATGAAATGTTTGACATAGTAAAAAATAACTTAAAATAAGTCAGAAATTAAAAGTAAAATTCCCCCTACTTTTTATTTTTTGATTGAAAAGTCATTTCAATTTGACATTTTATTTTTGACTTAAAAGCTACTTTCTTTAAGTCAATCCAAACGGACACAAAGTGTTTTAAGCTATTTTAAAATAATTATGTCACTTCTAATTGGGCCCATTTTTAAATTTAGATCTTAATTTAGTTATGAAAAATTAGAAGGATCTTTTCGTTACAAAGGGTTTTTGTTTTTGAAAATTTTCTCCAAAGATGTGCTATTGGTAGATATAAGAAACTGACTATCCAGTGAAATTTTTATGTCATTAGCTAAAAGTTTTAGATTTCAATTTTAAATATCGAAAATAATTTTATTAGAAATATCATCTCAAAATTTAGAACCATATATATATAAATTTGAGGATAAATCATTTTGTACCTACCTATTTCACTTGACTTCATATAAGAAGAAAATCTAAAACATTTTATTCATTGATTGATAATGATTACGAAAATAATGATTTTTGATTGATCGTATTCTTAGAAAAAGAAGAAGAGATCTTCAAAAAAGAACGAGCAAAATTGAATTAGTCAAGCTTCAATATAAACGTCATATAACATTAAAAAAAAAATTAATAAAATTTATATAGTCTAATGATAAGTATCCCTTCATTTTTAGTTATAAAATTTCAATTATTGAACTCCAAACATTATATCGTCTTTGATAAAGAAAACATGCACCACAAAAGTTAAAATATTTCTAATATTTTAATATAATCAGTCTTAAAAATAAATATCAAACGCATCATATAAAAAACGAAAACCGGCCATGCTGTTAAACATGCTTATTAGTAATTGGGAAGCTTCTTGTCTATTCTGTCTGCAAACGGCACTCAAACATCAATAAATATAACATGTATAATTATTATAATAATAATTACTATATAGTATAGTAATTAACTAATTATAATGATCTGAATAATTGTGTCTTATAAAAATTTAGGCACAACGATCATTGTACGAACTACGACTTAGATATTTTTGCATTACAAAGAATTAATGGGATTAATTCCTCTGTTAGTTTAATTATATATCTTCTTCCTCATCGTATATATTTGATTTTTACATTGAAGTTTAGATTAATTATGAATCATAAATTGCGAGATTTATTTAGAGGTGATACTCTTGATAAAAGATTCTTCATACTCGGAACTCAACTTCTGATTATTAGTTTTATTCCGGAACTATTAACAACCTTAAAAACACCAATCTATTTGACTAATTAAACTTAGATACATCTCCGGTTTGTCACATGACATAATAAGTGGTGTTACACTTTTGTAGGAACATGAGTTCGGATTAATTTTGAATTGCGCACTGCAAAACTCATCTGGAATTGTCACTCCTGGTAATTTTTTTTCCATACATGTAACCCGACTTCGATTAAGGATTAAGGATAAACAATTCTTTTGAAATACTTCTGAACGTGACGGAAATTATATGTTTCGTTCTTGAACTGTTCAGAACATAAAGCCCAACTTGACATATGAGTACACCAAATGGTCTCAAACTCTTGTGGGAGCTAGCGTTGGACTCTTTAATTAAAACTGAGAGACATATTGAAAACACTCATTTGAATAGTTTTTGCTTCGGTAAATTGCCCGGGGTCTATGCTTTTTGAATCCAACCGTAGATATTATTTCAGTCGTACCTCTGTTCTTTTTTTTTTAGCCTTTGTTTGGCAAGCTGCTGTAGGTTTTGAATTTAAGAATGTGTTATCACTCATGTTATAAGATTAAAGATCTATTTAAATTTAAATAATCAAATAATTTTTAAAAAAAATTATCAATTATTTAAAAATAAAAATAAATATTAACATTGAGTTTATATATATATATATATTCTTTTCTATCAGTCAACATTAACTCAAGCTACAAAACTCATCATGTTTAAATTTAATGCACTTTACAGTGACAATAACATTGCCTTTCTTCAACTATATACTGTCCAAGTGATGGAGGTTTTCAATCTTCACATCCTGTCTGAGCATTTTTTGGTCTCTTATTTTACGTGATATTTTTCGATTTTTAAAATTTTATGATATCAAAAATTTTAAATTAAATGAAATCAGATCAACTTATGAATATTTTAAAATTAGATTTTAGATAGTTAATTGTTGTCTTGTAATGTTAATATACTAAAAAAATACATTTTAAATATTAATCAAAATTATATAATATTTTTAAAAACAAAAAATGTTGGTTTTGTTTGTGGCTTTAGTTTCTTCTCCCTGTCTGCATGCATGCGGTGATCTTGAGGAGTTTTTTCGTAATTACTTTGACTCTAATTGTTATTGCATAGCTCTAATTTTCTTAAAAATTGTATCGTATACGGTATATCAACATGAGTTGTGATGTAGTGATGAAACTATTTTATTAATTAAGAGGTTTTATATTCGAATTTTAAATATGAAAAAATTAGTGTATAATTTAAATTTAGTTGAAGCTCTAATGTGGACTCAGAACACGAATGAGAGATCAAAAAATTAAATTATATTACATAGGAAATGTTAATTTAAATGTTTCGTAAAAAAAAAAAATTAAAATTCCCTATCTCTAATTAAAAATTAAATACAGTTGTCCTTCAATTGTTTCCCCATCATCCAACATGTTGACATGTTTTCACTGTTAAGGTGATTGAATTCTTGATGCCGGTCTAAGGTGGTCCATGCATGGACCAGGTCAATTAAATACCTCGATCGTCGATCGATAAATTAAAGGTTCGAACTATATGAAAGGGTAAATGAGAATATATTAATTTTATTGAATTGAGATTTAAAAAAATGTATAATAATAAAGTGGGATGTCAAATATCAATATGATATATATATATTTTTAAATTTTTTTACAAATTAATGTACTTGTCTATTTTAAAATTCGAAAATATAAATATACTGGATGTCAAATTTAAACGACGTTATGTATTATGCAATTAAAAAACTCAATATGTATTATATATTTATAAAACTAATTTCAATCTATGTATATACCGTATAATTTTTTTTCAAATGAACAGATGAATTTCATAACTAAAAGTGAAACTATTATAAGTGAAACTTTTAGCTTTAATGTTCTACTTGGATTAGTAGAAAAAGTTATATTTACGAATTTTGTTTAATAATGGAGTCTGATAAGGGGTAGACTGTTTCAATTGTTTATTTGGAGATGTTTAGACATTTTTTTATATAATTTTGACTTGTTTCAAACTATTAGTAAGCCAGAATTTGAATAATAATTGAATATTTAGATTTTTATTTCGATAATGTTTGAAATTTAGACTTAGATTACACTAAATGAAATTTGAATATTCAAGAATATATCGAAAACATGATGTGACTTTTGTAGAAAATAAAAAATTTCTGACGTATTAGTCAAAATATAATTAAAAAATAGTGAAACAACACATGAGACCCTTATATTTGGCTCAATTGGACCTTTTATATTCGTTACTTTGTCAACTAAATTTTTAAATTTATTAAAATATGATATTTGTGAAATGTCATGTCATTTTGTAGGATTTCATGTCATTTTTAATGACACATAAGAAATAATTTTATTTTTTATTTTTAAAAAGACATTTTGAAAATTTTCATTATTATGTTCTTCAACATTTGCTATCAAATTACAATTGAGGACGAAAATCATGCCGAACATGTGTAATTCTTCTTATTGAATTCTTACATTAAAAATTCATGAAATCAATAATTTATCGTCAAAATTTTAAATTAATTTCACAAAATGACAAAATCGATGTTCTTCAAGCTTATTCATATATTTTTTTCAATTTATCAATATCTATCATCATTCTTCACATTATGTCATATAAGATTCGAGAAAAACTTACAAATCGAAGTTTTGGAAATGAAATTTTAGCAGAAAAGCTTAGATGGTATGATTTGCAGCAAAGAGCAAATTTAAATGAAATATTTAGAACTAATTTGTTGGTTTGAGTGGGGGTTAGGCGTGGATGACTAACTTTAAGCCGAAGAAGAAGTAGGTGGTGGTTGTGGTTTCGAAGAAGAAGAAAATTCTCAATTTTAAAAAAATATTTAAAAATATTTTTTTAATATAAATATAATGTTTACTCGCCTTAATACGTGTGCAATCATATTTTTTCTTCTTCAAATCAACAATCTTAATGCCATGTAAACTTGATCAATGATCAAATGTGCTTAAAATATTATTTTCAATTGATAAGCATTCAGTTGTCAAAGTCACAATTATAAGGGTTAAGTTGGCAAATTCATGAGTATAAGAATACAAGTTACGAACTAAACCAAACCAAGTACATGAGTCTTTCAAATCATTCCGCCTAAAATAATTAATAAATAAATTATCTATGTTGACTATAGTTATCAAAATGTGTATTAATTAATTATTTAATTATAATTATAATAATAAAAAATTATCTTCGGACATTCTATCTTTTGAAATTGGTGAAAAATGCTAAAGACTAAGTTTGTTTGATTGTATTTCAAGCACTTTGATTATTGAAAAACAAGGAAAATTTGATCAATACACTAGTGAATATAATCGTTTTATCATGAGAAAGGACATTATGCATTTAGTGGCTTGATTTTTCTCTTTTTGTTCATTCTATTGTTACAGATTTTGGTATATTTTTTGTCAGCCATTAACTTATATATGGTAATGTTATTAAAGATAAATGATAAAATATTTTAATTTTCATTTTTTTCCTTTACAATATTAATGTTCATTACTATTAATCTTGCATGTAAAATAATATAGTGTTTTAGTTTTAATAACCCATTAATTTAAGTATTCGGAATTATTTTATAAATTTCGTGATATCATCAATAATTTTACTAATTTATATATAGTATATATATATACTAAAATAAAAAAAACAAAAACAAAAGGAACACATAGGTCCAGAGCCTGAGATTTTACTAAACCCCAAATGCGAATTTGCCGTCGACGGAGCTCCGGCAGAAGCTGAAAGAAGAAGAAGAAGACGATTAGCAAAAGATGAGCACTGTAGATAAGATGCTCATAAAGGGCATCCGGAGTTTTGACCCGGAGAACAAAAACGTTATCACCTTTTTCCGACCATTAACTCTCATCGTCGGAGCTAACGGCGCCGGAAAAACTGTAATCGTTCATCTCTATAACTCTATTTACGAACATGAATTGCTATGGAAGTTCAATTTCTGCATAATATGTTTGTTCATAAGTTATTTAGTTGTTGCATAAATTTGATGCTCAACTTAATTCATGCATTAACTTTTTCTTATTTTAGTTCTAATTTTATTTGAGTTTGACTTCTATTGTAAATGAGTATAAGATCCATGAACTGACTGTGTAAGTGTCGGAGCCAGGATTTTAGTGAGTGGTTCAAAATATGAAAAAGTAAACAAATGAACAAGTTAAGAGGTTCAATATCTATTATATATACACAAAAAATGTCGTATGGACCCCTAGGCCTTACCTAGCTTCCATAGACGGTGTAAAAAGAAATTTACACTAAAAATGCAATTGTAGGTAATTCTCTAAGCTCGAGTCAGGCACTTTGTCCTGCTTTGGGGCTTTAGTGCAAGGTGTTAGTGGTTGCATAAATTTGTTGCTCGACTCCAATCATGTATTTAACCTTTTTTGTTAAATTTTTTTTCTTGGCTCTAAACTTTTTTGAGTATAAGATCTATTTTAAAGGAGTACAAGTTCTATGGACTGTCGGTGTAAATTTTTTTGATGCTATCAGGTCAGTTATAATGCAACTGTAGGTATTACTCTAAGCTCATATTGGTCACTTCGTCTCGCTTAGGTGGTTTAGTGCTAGCTATAGTTTTGATAACGTGATTTGTTATAAGAAACAAAGTTTTAGTGTAAAAAACCTGATCATTACAAAATATAGACATGTTTCATACTTTATATATTTGGCTTGATTATAGCATTTCAACAAGTTAATCAATATTTTCCCCCAACTTCTTTTGTCCAAATAATTACTGTTGGTGTTTGAAATTATAAATTTATGCATTGATTATAAAACTTAGTTGTGCTTTGCATCCATGATAATGTTTATCTATTCATGCATTGAACATAAAACTTAGTCGGAGATCTCTGGTTAGAGTCCAGTTAATTAAAAAGATGACCTTCATATGATAAAAAAATAGGCCTTTCATTGCAAGAGTATTTCATATGTTCATTGTTCTTCTTGCTGTGGGCAGACTGTAATTGAGTGCTTGAAGGTCGCTTGCACTGGTGATATGCCGCCAAATTGTCGCTCTGGTCATAGCTTCATCCACGACCCTAAGGTATCTCTATGGACTTACTTGTGAAGGAGTAAAGAATTTTTTGGTATCTTTACACAAATAGCTGGCTGGATTCATTGCTTACTTCCGTATCCGTATACATCGATTATGCACTGAATATATACATATTATACATATATTGTACATTTGCAGGCTATGTTTGGTTTAATCAGTTGGGTGGGCAGCTATTTAGGTTATTCTTCTAAATTATTTAGCAACCTCATTTCTGTATCAGTCACCAAAAGTTTAATATCATGTTTAAAATAGCATATTAGCCAAACCCAATAAATCAGTCAATGATCCCATAACTGATATGAACTGTATAGTTTATTTTAGTTATTATCTTCTGTTTACACTATTTACAGTTTGTGATTAAAACTGAACACTATTGTGGTGAAGGTGGCTGGAGAGACGGAGACAAAGGGGCAGATAAAGCTGCGGTTCAAAACAGCAGCAGGGAAAGATGTGGTGTGCATTAGGTCTTTTCAGCTAACTCAGAAGGCAACAAAGATGGAATACAAGGCCATTGAGAGCGTTCTACAGACTATAAATCCTCACACTGGAGAGGTATTACTAATTTATTTGACGGTTTTGTAATTTTTGTACTTTACCTGTCTTCTTGATTGTGATGTTTTATCTTTTTTGGAGATTCTTTGATAGGATAGTAGGATTAGTATAGGGTTATATGGCTGGTGAATAGATATATTTTATCATCAAGGGTAATGATGTTATCTTTGTATTAATATCGATCACATAAGATTGTTGAGGGTCATATACGAGTGTGGATTTACATGGAGGGATGTTAGTTTACGTGAACCCAATGCGCCCTTTGTGTATAGCACTGCAACTATCTGGATAGGATACTTTAATTTATAATGGGAACCAAGGCTCACGAGAGCCTACTGGTGTTTGGTGGTCGTGTGCACCATTCTTACCAGGTCAAGGGTTCGAATCTCATGCCTGTCATTTATTTGAAATCCTGCATTTCTGTAGCTATTTTGTTTTATGTTACTTATCTTTTTTTCCTGTTTCCTCTTTGCCTTTTTTATTCTTTGTTATTTTTGGGTTTCCGTTTTGATAATTCCTTTTTTCTTCTTCTCCCCTTGGTGTTTCTCTTTATTTTCGTTTTTTTTTGTTCATTTTTGAATTATAATATTCTTAAAAAATTTGAAACACCCATCTCCTCCATGCTGTTCTCTCTGTCTGAATCTTTAGCAACACCTTTACGAAGTAAGGTCACACTTTTTACCAAATATCTTATGGTTTCTCTCCTTTTTCTTGTTCTTCATTTCTTTTTAAAAATGGTGAAGTGGATTTTCATCAAATAATGATGCTGATCATTTTTGAAGAATGAAAATTTGTTGAGAATAATTGTAAGTTCAATAACATACTTTTGTGATAATTGTATTAATTACGGTTGTATCTACCTTCACAAGGTAGGGCTGAAGCTGCAGATACACCACGCTCCCCTGATACCACTTGTGGGATTATTTTGGTTATGTTGTAAATTAAATGGTAGTACAATGCAACCATTCTCTTGAAATCCTGGATACGTCTCTGTTCATATGTATACACGTGATAAAGATAAATAACAATTGAATGCATGATTTGTTGGTGATTATGTTATAGAAGTAAATCATGAATTAAATATTGATTAAATGGTTGGGTACGTCAATAACACTCTTTATAAAGCTTTTCCATCAGTTTAATTCATTGAAGGAAGGACTTGGGCCTGTCGATGTTTGGGACACAGGGGGGAAATGTGCTACTACACAGAGAGAATGATTCACTGAATCTTTTGAGTTTGGTTCCGCCAATTTGTACCTTATATATTAGAAATAGATACTAGGATGGCTTCTTCTTGTCATACCTGGAAATTCAAATGCAAGGTCAGTATCATGGAAATTTAGAAATGAAGAAGTTTGATTTTTCTTTTTGTGGGGGTTGGGGTTGGGTTGAGTTCACATTAGCCTATCAAGGTTCTGAAAAAGTGTTTATGTGGGGAATGACTAGAGCTAGTCGAGAACTTCTTGTGATTGATGGAGGATTAAGCGTTGAGAATATGTTCTATCTGACAACTTGAGTTATCAGATTGGATAATCACACACTTAAATCATAACCAGAAAACCTCCTTTAATAGGAAATTAATATGGCAGGATAGAGGTTAGACCTAGCTTGTGGAAAACCTTATGTCCAATTTACAAGAAGTGGCTCATTGTAGTGCTGCTGTGTATTGGTCAGACCCTTAGAAGATGAGCAAGAGCTGATTCACACCTAACTAAATGTTGGAGCATTGTAGTAAAAATGATCGAATTGTAGTGACGTTTTAGATTGATTGGATTTGGTGGAGGTCATGATATCACAACAATAGCTGGTTACTGGTTTATCATGTATGAGGCTAAAAACTCTAGTGTGAAGGCTTGTTTGCTAATGATTAAAAAAAAAGAAAGAAGCCATGGAGTTATTTTCATTACAAATCGAACCCATTGCCCAATTCTACAATGCTCTCAAGTCTCAACCATTTTCTTTGCTTTCTCTCTAAATTTATCCTAACGTGCAGCAGAAGAAAACATAGTTGAATGATGATAAACAGGTTATGCATATTGCATGTGCACAATTAAAGAAACATGACATGATGATACGATAACCAACAATGAAGTTTTTCCTCCCAAAGAATATTATTACCTCACCAGAACTCTAAAAGTGACGGGGATCAAAGATACCAAATGGAAACTAAAGAAGTTATTAGCACAGAAGGATGCTTTTAAGTTTCCCCTTTTTCGAGGCTCAAAAGTTGCAACTTGCAAGCATTCATACAACCTCTCCTTTCCTTCCTTTCCTGACCTAATTTGACCACTCAAGGAGATAAGAAAAAAATGTATACAACTTAGTTTTCAACCTTTATCTCCTGGAATTTGTATTTTAGCTACCATCGATTTGCTCAGTATGTGTTAAAAAAGAGAAAGTAAAGAACCAATACTACTCCTAGTACAAAATCATGTAAATATTTTCGTTGCATGTGGATTTGGACTTGGAAATACATTGGCCCTTATTCCTCAAAGTTGCCGCCATGTGACCAGGAGGTTATGGGCTCAAGTTGTGGAAGTAGTTTCTTGCAAAATGTAGGGAAGTCTGCGTATAGACGGTATAGTAGACCCTTTTGGTCCGTCCCATCCTTGGATTCACACATGGCGGGAGCTTTAGTTCACCGAGCTGCCCTTAATTATATAACTTTTTGGCATCTCTTTATTTTTTTGGCATTGTACATTTCTGTTGGTTACTGTGTTTGTCTGGGTCAACTTGTGTGCACCACAAGTAATTCCACGCCACTAGCACTAATGCCTGGGTATGTATCCACCAAGGCATGGCAATGTGAGATAAACACCTAGTGTTTCTTGCCTCCACTGGAAATTGAAAGACCTCATGATTCTCAACCCACTCTGTTGGCCACTAGGCCTCACCCTTGGATTCTTCTTGGCATTAGTACATATTGTTTCTTTTCCTTTCACATTCTCACAGGGGTAATTGTAACTTGTATTTTTGGAATGTATGTGAGCTAGATAAGAAAAAGAATCTACCTGTGCCAAATTTACTGCTCTGTTTTGTCTTTGTTATACTTGTCCAGTTAATTTTAATATCTGTGCTTGTGACTTTGTCTATCATTTCCCATAAACGTACTGTATCATATATCATTGTAGTTCTTAGGATTTCGCAAGTCTGATGGTAGAGGCTTAGACTTATACTTTAGCTTTAGGAACAAATCTTAGGACAGGGAAAAAGTTTTCTTTCTGAATTCTTAGTTTATTCACTTGCAGAAAGTTTGCCTAAGTTATAGATGTGCCGATATGGACCGAGAAATCCCTGCTCTCATGGGTGTCTCAAAGGCCATTCTTGAAAATGTGATATTTGTTCACCAAGATGAGGCAAATTGGCCATTACAAGAACCGGGTACGCTGAAAAAGAAGTTTGATGATATCTTCTCCGCTACTAGGTATTCTTGTTATCAATAATGGAATTGTTAATTCATTATTATGGAGTTCGTGTTTGAAAGATGTATTCTTTTGTATTCACCCAAATAATTATATTCTTGAATATGCTTGAAATTCTAACCTGACTTCATTTTACTCAGTCAAGAACGTTAAAAATAAGAATACTTTCTGCCTCAGCCTTCCCAATGTTCCTTATTTTTTATTTATTTTCTGCATGTATTTCGTGATTGATCAGTAGTGTTTTATCAGTAAAAGGTACCGAAAGGGTGTTCATTTGCAATGTCAAGAATCATATATGCACCAGTTAGTATGATCTTTTTATGCGAAAATTGCGGAAACCTGGAATAGAATATTCAATCTTCCTCTGTTTAAAGCTCTTTTAATCTAATCCATGTGCATCTGTATGGTTCTTTTCTTGCAAATTGCTAGAGTTACTAATGCTTAAAACTCTGTGTCTAGGTCCTTTCGGGTTTACCGGAGTTGACACTATTTAAGCTACATTCTTGGTCCACTAGTTCTCAAGTTAGGGTATCTAAGGTTTAATGTGTTTACGAGGATTCATGCATGACTTGATGCTGTCAAACTTACTAGCTTAGTTCTCTAAGAAAGAAGGTTATTTGTTTACCACTTATTAAGTCATCAAGATCAGTGGGTTTGGAATTAGTACGAGATATCATGCTCAAATGCTCTATACCAAGGAATCATGGTTTGTGGGGTTAGCCTTTTCACCAGATGGTGCTTTATAAGCAGGTGTAAGATTATTCCGAGATAATTCAAGCTTTACAGAAATCTCGTGCTTTCATTGTTTTATTTTATATATAAATATCTAATGTGTCTTTCTTGCTGCTGAGAGTTTTTCGTTTGATTATAAATTAAGGAATATTATGGTAAAAGGGACCCGCAATAGGAGAGTGCAGGAAGAAATTACATCCAAGAGGAAGAGCTTACAATAAATGTCTAGCTACTGATTCAGAGCTTAGTTCACCATCCATTTTTGATCTTCAAACCCATGTCATTGGTTATCTTCCTCAAAGATGTCTTATTTGGTGTTCCCTGAGATGCTGACGTGTGTCAACAGAAAACTAGTTTGGTGTATCTCTCTGTGAGTCAGAGGTCTTTCATGATTATGGTCTAAATAGGTAGGTGATATTCATGCAACAGCAGTTTCTGATGTTCAGTTGTTGAGCTAATAGGAACCAAAAATGAAAGTGGTTTCCGGTACGCAGGACAAATTGTTTTTGCATTTTTTGCCGATTTTCTTGCTTGGTGTATATTGTATTTGGTTTCTCTCTGAGGGCCCAAAAACGGATAACTCAAGTCAGTAGAGTTTAGTCAGGGGGATATAGAGTTATTGGGTATGATGACTTATTTAATCCACTCTGTGCATTAACTTCTGCTTTGTTCTACTGTTCAGATACACAAAGGCATTGGAGGTTATCAAAAAGCTTCACAAGGAACAATCTCAAGAAATAAAGGCATATAAGTTGAAATTGGAGAATCTTCAGACATTGAAAGATGCTGCTTACAAGGTTTTGAAGTGACCTCTATCGTACTTGCTTCAGACCCAGAACCATATCTTTCTTCCGTCTCTTCCCCTTTTTATTTACTCAGGCAGTTTCTTCCAACATTATAAAAGCATTCGCTTCAATCAGTTCTTTCCTTGTTCCTAGTCCAGTGTAGTCCATAGAACTTATGCTTGTTGATATTTACTCATTAATTTATGATGTCAGATCCTTTTGCTTGAAATGGAGGAGCTATGATTTGAATCCCTTGTTTTTGACTAGATTATGTAGTAAAACAAAGAGAAGTTTCTATTCTGAACACCAAGAGAAATTTCCTATCCTGAAGAAGAAGAGGAACTAATTGTGCATTTTGTTGAGCATGGTGAATGGGTTATCAATATCAGCCCCCCCCTTCCTTCTGAAAAGATAATTTGGCAGATATTTTGTTGATGGCCTGTTACTGACCACTGTCCAATATTGCCATCCACTCCAGTAAAAGATCTCCAATGAACATAAACTTCGTTGGCTATGTCAAAACTATTTGCTACCGTCTGTCTATCAGCTGGTGGCAAGTGGGGCTGTTCCTTCTTCTTCCTTTGTATCCGAAGGGGTCGTCATTGTGTATATGAATACTTGAAAATAGGGTAACAACGTTTGACTGAAGTATTTGTTGGTGCTCGATCTTGGTTTTGTGTTTTCTTGTGATATCCAAATGTACATACACATAATTTGTTTTACCGTGATCTTCCAGAAAGTATTACTGTGTTGTTTTTATCATGTTTATTTTTTTGACTGTTGAATGATGTGAATATGTAATTGTCAAACAATTTTCTTCCCACTTCAGTTGAGGACTGCACGAGATTAATGAATGCTATATTTAAAACACGTGCTAGAGGCAAACTTGTAGTAATTTGATTTTGTGTTTTGATCTAGTTGCGGGAAAGCATTTCTCAGGACAAAGAGAAAACAGAGGCACTGAAGAGTCAGATGGAGGAGCTTGAAAAAGAGATTCAGACTTTAGATAGTAAGATCCACCATACCGAATCAACTTTAAAGGACCTTCATCAATTGCAGCGAGACATAGCCACCAAAAATGCTGAAAGGAGCACATTGTTCAAGGAAAAGGAAAAGCAGTATGCAGCACTTGCAGAGGAGAATGAAGGTTTACTGAACTGAATACACTCATATATATTCTTTTTCTTTCAGCGCAGAAGTAAATGCATCAAGCAAACTCAATTCACCTTGTTAATATCCGAAAGTTATACTCTTATTTTGTGCATGTTTGCGTGTTCATATGCTGAAATACTTTTTAGTAAAAATTAAAGATTTCAAATATTTTCATTTTTAATTGTCAGACACTGATGAAGAACTGAGGGAGTGGAAAACAAAGTTTGATGAAAGGATAGCACTTCTGGAATCAAAGATTAGCAAGTTGGAGAGGGAAATGAATGACTCAGAGGCAAAGAGTTCCTTTCTTAAGCAGTCCATAACAAACTATATCATGGAGATCAGCAAACTTCAAGCTGATGCCGAAGTAATTCCATTAGTCCTGTGTTCTATTTGTTTTGTGAAGTTCTCTCACATCTTGCTTCCCGTTCTTAAGATTCTTTTCTCTTTTACTTCTTTTGTGACTTAGGCTCATGCAGAGTTAAAAAATGAAAGAGACTTCACTCTCAGGAAGCTTTTTGACAGACACAACTTAGGGGCTGTTCCAACTGGATCACTCAGTGATGATGTTGCTTCAAATTTAACAAATCGTATAAAACTACGATTAACAGATTTTGATAAGGATTTACAAGATAAAAAGGTGATTCTTCCTTTGTTATATACTATACATACATATATTTAGCTATGCTATGTTGTTTAACTTGTCAGTTTATGATTTGTAATTACTTTGGTTCAGCTGTATTATAAGCCTTGAATGCCCTTTTCTCTTTGTTCCATTTCTGTTGATTATTCTATCCAATGGCGTACATGGGTCTTAAGTCTTGCTGTTAACAATGAGTCGAGTCTTCATCGAAATGAAGCTTAGCTTTGGCATCATTTTGTAAAAATATCGTGCACTTCAACTTAAAGTAGTCTTATTTGGGTCTAAGTTTTAGATATTTGTTTTCACCATATGCTGTTTCATATAGTGCCTTGTCCAACTACAGAAGATATACAACGTCATACCTGAAGTCTTAAGCTCTTAGATGCAGTCGGTTGATGTAAATGCTTGATGTTAGTGCTCCTGCAATAATTCTATGTTGTCATCTTGAGGGCTCCTCTATGTGGAGTTCAAAAATTGGAACTTGGATCTCATGTGGGCAAACCATGATATTTCTGGTAAATGGTTGTTTTATTTGGCTTGGGTACAACAGATTATGGTAGTGAACCTTAATAATAATAAAAAAGGATTCTAGTATTGAACCTTGCATTTGTTGATTAGAAGTGTAGGTTCAATCATTCAAGTAAATATATGATTAGAAGATGCTTTGATGGAATATCAACTACCTACCAATCTATAAAAGCTAACTGCCTCATGTTTTTGTATTGGAGTTTATTTATCCCCTCTAGATTCCCCTGATTCATTTTTGAACTTTGTCAGCTCTCCGACTCTTATAATTAACAATGTAAAGGAGAGCTGGCCTTTTGCTACTAAGCTTTTTAACTATTATGCATCTACTTGATGCCTGCAATAGAACTAAGTACTTCATCAAAAAAAGAAGATTATTTTTATACTTTTTTACAAATTGAACTTATGCATTACATATTAATCCCGTTTCACCTCTATTTCAAGATTAACAAAACTCATATATGTTTAAGCATTTCTTCCATACTTCAACTATCAAACTGTGCAAAAGCCATAGTTTGTTCAAAGGTGTGGGTTTTCAATAACAAAATAGGCATCTTCTAATGCTGAAGTTGCTACCGCCTTCTAGTTCTGCATCATTTGTTCCGCGAGTTAAGCTATATGCTGATTTTTTAATAAAGTAATAGTTAATTATGTGAATAAAACTTCCGGTATCAAGTTGTATATCTGGCAACATATGGTTCTCTACGAAAGACATCACAATTATCACATTTGACAAGAACTTCGTTAGCGCACCAAACTTTAATTAGAAAACAGATGATCAGCTCTCAGCTGTATGCAGTGTTATCAAAACCAAAAATCCCAAAAGAGCTCTGTGATCCTTGGGTCTTTAAGCGCAAAACACAAATAAAACGTGGGCTTTAATGGAAAAAGGCGCAAAGAGAGGAAAAATGGAAATGCATATGTTTAGTCCAAGTTTGATAATTATAAGCATGAATGATAAATATATGAAAAAAGAAATTTGAAAAAGAATTACAATAAAGTGAAATATCAATTGTTTGATATCGCCTCTTCAGAATGGGCTCATTTGCGAGGAAAAGTATGCCTTAGAACCTTGATGACAACTCTGATGTGCACATTAAGCGAGGCAAAGAGCTCGACATGTTTTGAGCCTCGCTTCAGGGATTATATGCGCCGTTGACAAGACTGGCTGTATGTGCATGAACTGTGATCTCTTCTCTATTGAGTTTGACTATTAAAAGAAACAGTTTCTTCTTTCCTCTCATCTCTCGTTTCTCGTGGTATCGGAGTTAACATTTGGTATGCTTTGCAGCCACTGCATTACAGTTGAAGTATGAACCTCCAGAAAAGAGTTGCGCGCCAGAGAGGGGGTAGAGTTATATAGTTGTCCCATACGGGTTGTGTAAGGGCTTTCAACGAGGTGTATAAAGTTATGTAGTTGTCCGCATGTGTTGCGTAAGGGCAGCCGAAGGGGTTTTGTATGTCTCGTGCTGCTCCACCTATTGCTTTTAAGGTTTTGGGTTGGATGCTCAGATTCTTTCATTATGGTATTAGATCCAAGAAGAGAACCCACTGTGATTTAGGTCAATAAAGTCGATTGGAGTTTCTGCAAGTTCGTGTAGCGTCTTGTCACTTCCTTGATCTGTCATTCTCAGCTTCTTGCATATTTCTGTTTTATCTAACATTTAACTGACATCATATGAAGATGCTAACTTTTGCTTGGAGTGATGTTGTTCTAGAAATCGAATGAGGCAGAAATTGCAGCTGCATGGCATCTATACGACATTGCAAACCGCGAATGGAGCGAAAAGGAGGCGCAAAAACAGGCTAAAGCAGATATTAAGGTTTATTCTTATGAGTAACATTATTGTATGTTAATGAATTGGGATTTTTACACTTGTTTTGGTTCCATAACTGGCTGCAGAACGGCATTTTAAAGCGCATTAAAGAGAAAGAGGATGAACATGATGTGCTTGAACGGCAGATTTCTGATGTTAATGTGGCTCATCTTGATGAGAGGGAAAAGAAAATGGTTTGATGTCTCTGCTTAATGTTTCAACTTTTTTTTTTGACTAAATATTTTGCTATTGTGGCTAACACATCTTTGCCTTTCAGCAAATTGAATCTGAGAGGAAGTCTAAGCAGCTGGCAGAAAGAGAATTTGATTTGAACATAAGGCAAAAACAGACTGAGATGTACACCGTAGACCAAAAACTAAAAGATCTTCGCGATGAAAAAGATCATATGGCAGCTGAGTCTGAGGACAGAATTAAGCTCTCTCTTAAGAAGGCAGAGTTGGGAATTCTCGAGAAGAATCATAAAAAGATGTAAGTCACATTTCTTTTTCATAAATTTTACATCCACATTTTTGATTGTGTTTATTATGGTTCTATGCTTTTTCTCCACAAAAGATGATGCTTTCTTTCCCATGAAATTAACAGAATAGATGATAATAAGGATAAGATAAAAGGAGTGTTGAAAGGAAGGCTTCCATCTGACAAGGACTTGAAGAATGAAATTACTCAGGCACAAAGGTTCGTTTACCCCATCTCTTGAGTACTCTTTAATGAGTATAATCTTTTGGATTGTTTCTTTTTGGTTACTAGATCATTCTCAGTGTTTTTAAGGCTCAGAGAAGTATTTTTCTTATTGATAAATGAAGACGTGACTGCTATTGTTGTCATATGCGAAGCAAAACACAGGCATCAAAATATACTCCACATTGCTGGGGTAAAAAGCGCATTATTTGATTCTCTTGTCTGTTTAAAAATATGCACGCGTTAAATCACAGATGAAAGCTACATTGCATATACATGCAGATGTCAGTACCTGTCAATCAAAATGACATATGTATACTTTAGTGGTATAGGATTTATATTTTGTTCTTTCCCCAGTTTGAATACATCCTTTTGAAAAACTAATGTCCTAATCCCGTTTGTACCCTATATATTACTGGAAAAGGTGATGTTTAGGAGGCATAACAGCTGAAATGACCAGGACTAGGATCAAAGTGAACGAGTATGCTGCTAATGCTTAAGTCATCCTAGGAGGAGCAGCTTCGAGATCACATGGAAGGCAAGCGCCTTGTAGCCAATTGGCACAGACAATTTGGCGTCCGAGGACCAAAGTTTTTGCAGGTGTTTTATGGTGCTGAATTGGAAAAACTTTACCACCTTACCTGGGATTTCCTCTCGGGTTCGATAGTTGAGGATATGGGAGTCAATAGTTGAGGATTGAGAATTAGCTTGCCACATGGAAAAACAAAACATATCCAATGGAGGTCGATTAGATGTCTTACAATATGACTAGTGTGATCCCTACTTCTTATTTGAACATGTCTATTTCTTACCTCATTTCCCTTTAATCTTAGTGGGAGAATGGATGAATTGAGGAAGTTTCCGGAAAATGTCACCAAGTGTGAAGAAATAGGTATTGCTACCAGAAACAAAAGGAACATTGGGGGTACTAGGAGCCTCAGGAAGCACAATGGAAGCCTTTTAGTCAAATGAGAATGGAGATTTCCAAGTGGGATGAAGGATTTGGAGAACCTCAAAATATGATACTTGTAAAGATGGATAGATCAGTAACAGAATTGAATACCTATAAAAAGATGTCACCGCAAATCTCCATAGTAGAACTAAAGCTCCTCGTGGGTCTGCATTGTGGAGGCATGTAATGAGAGAGAGGATGATCACTTCGAATTTACTGGGCTGTGGTAGAACTGTTGGAAGCATAAGATTTGAGTTGGACATGTATCAATTTGGAATTACAAGGCTGGTTTAACATCAATGTAAATCACTAACCACAATTGTGAAGGACAATATATGTGTACAATCAGCAGCAGAAGCGGAAAAAGACTGATGGGGCATTGCAATAAATCATTCTTAAGAATAGGGGGTGGCAGCAAAAAAGCAAGGGATTAAAGGAGAAGAGACATGGTAAATCACTGTTTCTCAAATGAATGCTCATGATAGGTTGAGTGTTTGACTCCGTAATTTGAACACGAGACAGAAAGGGTAATTCCTAGTGAAATTTTACTCATCCATCCTAACAAACAAAAATAATGCATAGCAGCTTCCATGTAAGGTCATATTGGCTACCTGCATGGCTGCACCCCTTAACGATTCTTTTTTAGGTCGAGCTGCAGAATGGGAAGCATCTTGATACTGGGGGTGTTCGAAGGTGCAAACAACAGCGTAATAAATTCTTTGGTGAAGCTGGCTTATGTGCAATGACACATGTTCTTCTAGATATGGGAAGGCAATCAGTGCATAAGAAGCTAAAGATTCCTAGTTGCACCAGATGGACAATAATGGTGTGAGTAGAAGATGTTCCCAAAATGAAGTAACTAATTCTAACAACCTTGAGAGATAAAAATTATATTTTCTTTTGGTGCAAACGTGTAACTTGTAAAGACCTTCAAACTCTTTATTACCCAAAGGGTGTGACATAGAGTTCAATGAAGTGGGTTGAGAACCATGAGGTTCTCACGCTTAGGTTCAAATCCTAGTGGAGGAAAAAAAGACACTAGGCAATCTTTTTCCATTTGTCCAAGCCTTAATGGACAGTATTACCTGGTACGTGTGCTAATGGGAGGTAACAAGTACTCCATGGAATCAGTCACGAACAAGTTGGTCTGAAATTCCATGGTTATTGAAAAATATCTTCAAACTCTTTTAGAATCCTTATGGAGGTAAGGATAAAGTTTTTGTAGACATTGTTTACTAAGAGAGCAATTCTATCATGTCAATAAAGTGAGTACTTACTAAAACCAGGAGTTTCGTCATAAGGAGGTCAAATTGTTTATATGCAACCATTTTATTTGGTATATGTTTCTACTTCTTGGTACACTTCATTTGTACATCCATTTTATTGCCGACCATACATTAATAAATCTATTGCTTTATCTAAAATAGAAGACAAAATGAAACCACTTAAAAGAGGGATGACAATCAGATCAAACACCAATTTTAGTTTTCTTCTGGGTGAAAGGTGGTTTGCATAGGCACAGTTACATTCATGGTACACCTCTATGTTTGCTAATTCCTTATTCTACTGATAAAATGGGTGAGCACCAATCACAATTGTTATCGGTGCACCATAAGGAAAAAGGAATAAGGGGCTATTCCCTAATTCTCTATTATACTGATAAAATGGCCTGCTTGGTTTAGGATTGACTTGTGAATCCGTTTTTCCTGTGGATATGGCGATCCCCATCCCCTAACACTACTTCATTCCCGGTGGAAGTCCTTTCACTATACAATGATCAGTGAATCTTACCCTTCTATCTTTTGATGATCTCTGTTCTTTTTTTCTATGTATCTCTGTGCATCTTTATGTTTTTCTTTTATATTCTTTTAAAGCTGTACCTTCCTAGCACAGGGCTCTTCAGAGAGAGGTTGATGACTTGAGTGTCAAATCCCGCGAAGCTGAGAAAGAGGTCAATATGTTGCAGATGAAAATAGAAGAAGTCAATCAGAACTTGACCAAATATCACAAAGACATGGACTGTAAGATTCATATCTGTGCTTTTGTAATATGATTCATGAAGAAATGTCTTTTTAGTGATTGTTCAGAAGCTTCTATGAAAAATTCCCTATTGCAACTTGATTAAGTTTAGATAGTCTCCTCAGTCAGATTTTACCTGAATTGCGTTATCTGGTGTATACCAATTTAAAATAGAGATTGAGAAAATCTTCCTGAATAACTACTTGAGCTTAACAGTCATTTCACTTGTGACTTGCCAAAACACTAGCAATCATGTCAGTCATTTATACTATCTGTATTTTGAGTCATGTTTAAAATCTATAACTGTGATACCAGAGTTGAAATTTTTATTGCAACTTTGGTAAGTGCCTTAAAGATAATTCTCTTAACCTGTATATAGCTGGACATAAGGGGTCATTGACATAGCAAAATAGCAGTATTGAGGGTTTTTGTTCTCCTCCTTTATTTCATGCAAATTAATTAATCTTTATCTTGAGCTCTTTTGTTTCCATTAATCTTTGTGGTGATGATCATTTGTATAGAGGGCTTACATAGATCTTCCCTTACTGCACTGCAGCAAGAAAGAGATTTCTGGAATCAAAGCTCCAGTTGATGGACCAGGAATTTGCTGGTATAGAGTCCTATCCAAAAATTATGGACTCAGTCAAAGAGAAAAGGGATGTCCAGAAAAGGTTGGTCAAATTGGGGCCATTTCCTATAACGTCTTCTGATATTCAATCGTCAAAATTTCACTTTTTGCTAAACTAACCACATAGAGATTATGTATCATTTTTTCTTCAAGAAACTCTTTTTGATTCTTCTGTTTTCGAAATATAGTATTATGCTTGGTTGAATGTGGTTGTCTTTTCAAATTTCATGTGATGATATGCAGCAAGTTCAACATTGCCGATGGTATGCGGCAAATGTTCGATCCATTTGAAAGAGTTGCTCGTGCTCATCATATTTGCCCTTGTTGTGAGCGTCCTTTCTCTGCTGAAGAGGAGGATGAATTTGTTAAGAAGGTTGTTTCTTTTATGTCTATTTGCTATTCTTTCTGTTGGAGGGGCCATCTCCTAACTACTACTTTACTGGCTCTTTTTTTTTTTCACTGCAGCAACGTGTAAAAGCTGCAAGCTCTGCTGAGCATATTAAAGTATTGGCTATGGAGTCCTCAAATGCTGATTCTCGTTTCCAACAAATAGACAAGCTTCGTTTGGTTTATGAAGAGTATGTCAAAGTTGGAAAGGAGTCAATACCTCAAGCAGAGAAGAACTTAAATGAGCTGAATGAAGAATTGGACCAAAAAAATCAGGCTCTTGATGATGTAATTTCAGATCCTGTTATATATTTTATTCTAGTATTGGGACTTTATTAGTATAGTCAAACTGTTTCTATGTCTGCTTAAGTAATGACTTGAGTGACCCACCCTCCACCATTTTGGCCCTATTCCCCACCATCTTCTACATAATTTCCTCCACTTTTTGTTTTCTGATCCCCCCTTCTCCTCCTCTCAGTAGAGATGCTAAGTTAGGACTCAGCAAAATGGATATATCTGCTCCTAAGGAGATATCTCCTGGGACCAATTCGGAATTACATACATCAGTGCATCAATAATAGGTAGGGAGGATGTCCATCATCCTTTAGTATTTTATCTGAATTACATACATCTAGGTGTACACTAAAATTGGCAAGCATATTGTCTATGTTCTTGTTTGGAGGACAAATATTCTTATATATATTAGATGTAGATCTTACTGAGTTTCAAACATTCGCGACTAGCTCTCATGGATTCTTCGGTTATCAAGAATATATTCTCTGTAGAACTTGTCTTGGAGTTACATTCACAATAGATAAGATGATCTCTTGACATCCTTTGATGTTAATTTCACTGATTCCTGTTATGATATTTTGCATGCTTTTTACATGATATTATATATTTCTCACCCTCATGATTTCTCATTATCAATTTAAGTTAATCTTATTGCATGATTGTAGTTGATGTAGATATCTGATCTGTGTCATCATACTTGGAGAACCTAAGCCTTAGGTACAGAAGTTAAGATAGTCATCAAACTCTGAAAATATGGATCCCCCTATCAACTCCATTAGAGATTAAGGACAGCCCGAACAAGTTAACCAAGGTCATCCCACAAGTGATTGCCTACTTTGCTGGAACATCCTTTGCTTACTGTGCTTTGTCCCTCTCCAACTTCTCTTTATGCTTCCCTTTTTCTTTCTCATTGTTTCTCTTTCTGCTGTTGTCGAATAACACCCTTCTGTAGTGTGTAAGTTAAACGGTGTATCAGGATCTACTCGATTAAGTTCTGTTTCGTGCTGGTTTGAATAACTTTCTGTATGTTGGTTTCTTGTTTTCTGCTATTTGCAAATTCCAAAGAACTCTGCATTTGGTTTGGTTGGTGCTTCGCTATATTGGCTTGACAGAGTTTTGAAAACGTGGGTTTGGCTGAGTTATATCCAAGTTTTCAGTGTTGCTGCATCGTTGTTTCGAGCTTCCTGTGCTTGCTCAAGGCTTTGCTTTATAGCTTCCACCTGATGTCAAACCAAAATCATTAGGAGAAGCGGATCCCAGCCTGAGTTCACACCTAGATATGAAGTAGTCAGGCGTTTGCTTTCCTTGGCTGGTTCAGCCACGTTCTGTGGTTGTGTTGGACTTTCATGCAATAAAACTTTAAGATAGTGCCCGCCAAGCTTGAGGTTGAGGTTTTTGTGATAATGATTATTGTTATTAGATAAACAACATGCCACCTCTCGTTTTCATCCACTGCTTATCATTTGCAGTTCTAGTCACATCATTTTCTTTGGGATGCGGCGAACGGTGCAAGGAACTTTCACTTGGTGCGGTGTGTGGCCGTCACATCACCTAAGAAATAGGGAGGGCTTGGTAATAGACTTGAAGGTGTTTAACAGAGCATTGTTGGGTGAATGGTTGTGTAGATACGGAGCGGAGGTGCTTTTTGGAGAGAGGTAATAGTTGATTACTATGGGGCTTTGGAAGGGGAGTGGAGATCTAGTATGTGTCTATGCCTTTTGGTGTGATTTATGGAGGCACATCACGAAGGGATGGGATGATTTTGGAGTAAATATCTCATTCAAGGTTGGAAATTGGAAGACATTCTATTTTTGGGATCAAAGGTGGTGTGGGGATAATTTATTGTAAGATGATTTTCCCAGTCTACGCAATATATCTTGCCAAAGAGACTTGACAATACAACAACTTAGGGGGACACTAGGTGGAGAGACTTTTTGGGACTTGAGATCTAGGAGAGACTTCCAAGACTAGGTGGGGACTTAGTTATAAAGATTGTTGACTCTACTCCATAAGCAAGTTACAACAGTAGATTATCCCGAGGCTTTGTGGAAGAATGGCATGTTCTCCGTCAAGTTCTTTTATGAAAAACTTTTGGCCGGGAAGGAGGAAGTTTCCCTTGTATCGCAGTGTATATAGCAAAGGTGCCGAGAATGTGTGTTTTTCACTTGACTAGCTACTAGAGGGGTGTGCCGGCAAAAACTCTTAGGAAGTGGAAGGTTTTCTGCTTTAGCTGGTGTTATATGTGCAAAGAGGCGGGTGAGGATGTGGATCATCTTCTTCTCCATTGTGGTCTTACCATGAGACTATGATGAGATATGTCTAGGTGGTTTGGTACTCCTTTGGCTATGCTAAGACCTGTGTAAGAGTTGATGTTCAATTAGAAGAGCCGAAGAAGGAGGAAAGGCGCAGGGCTTGGAATGTGGTTCCACTTGCATTAATGCGGGTGGCATGGAAAGAGAGAAATAAGAGAGCTTTTGAGGAGGTAGAGTCGAGCTTTCTCAATTGAGGAGTGGTCTCCGATCCCTTATTTTCTTTTGGTGGACCTATAGCATTCCCAATTGTATAGATGACTGGGTGGAGTTTGTAGAGAACATGTCTTTTTGTAGATTCTTTACCTTTTGGAAAACCCCTCGAATACGACCAGAGTTTTGGCCATGTTTATGAATGAAAATGTGCTTATAAAAAAAACATTCAAATAATGTTACTTGTGATATTGGGCACACATTTCTCAGAGCTTACAAGAGAAAGGGAACTAATATTCATACATGTGTTTTTATTGACTTTTTCTAATTGTACATGATAATCCTTTTTGCTGGCAGGTGTTAGGTGTCTTGGCTCAGATAAAGGCTGAGAAGGATGCAGTTGATGCGCTAATACAACCTGTAGAAACATTTGACAGGCTTTTCCAAGAAATTCAAGTTCGGCAGAAGCAGGTTGATGATTTGGAATATGGTCTAGATATCCGTGGGCAAGGGGTAAGATCCATGGAGGAAATTCAATCAGAATTGGATGAACTGCAGAGCAAAAAGTATATAGTTATTTCTGTTCACTAAACTGCATCTTCTTTCTTCTTTTAAGTATGTCATACCAAATTTGTGGCCTTCTTAAACTCTATTTATTAATTTTCAACTCTTAGGCATATCAGTACTAAATTGTAGTATACTCCTCACATTTTTAGACTGTAACTATTATCATGTCCTATAACTGACAACCAGAGACAATTTGTATACGGAGGTGGAGAAGCTGAGAAATGACCAGAGATACATGGAAAATGAATATGCGAGTTTCCAACTAAGATGGGCTAATGTAAGGGAAGAGAAGTCACGAGTAGCAAACAGATTGGAGCAAATTAAAAGGATAGAAGAGGAATTGGATCGCTTCACGGAGGAGAAAAATCAAATTGAGCTTGAAGAGAAGGTAATTGTTTTTTTATTAATATTTTATACGTGCATGATTATCATAGTTTCATTTAGCTAGCCAATAGCATATAGTTTCATTGTTTATGGCATGTACTCTTCTTCTTTAGTCCTTGGGTAAGCTGTTTTGCTCCTAGCATGTATAGTCTTCAAGGAGTCTCATAAAGGAGCAGTATATTGGTAGTTATATGTAAATAGCAGCTGCAGTCAGTCACCTCTATACTTGCTCCACTTTGCTCTTGTGTATCAGACCTTGCAAGGACTACTCATTTATTATAATAAAAATTACTGAGAGAAGAGCACATATGACATGCACTTTCAGTCATTTACCTAAATTCACAGAGAAAATGATACATTTGTAACCTTTCTCGAATTAGGTGGAGTATTATTCAAATAGGGGTCAAATTCTTAAAAAGTATTGTTGACACTGATAAAAGATCTTGTGGAGGAGGTTGATAATATTTTTGATCTTCCCACATCAGAGAATACCCAATGAAAACACACTTGAGGGTTCTAGGATCAAGTTTTCCAGCATTATTTGTGTGGATAATGCAGCCACAATCAATAAATTCATTCCTACCCTTTTGCTTCAGAGCTCAGAAGAACTCTGAAAAAATCAAGGGTCTAAAGTGACATTATATTGATAAGATAGGCACCTGCTAGAATGACACCCCCATAGTAAGGGTTTGGTAGAATCATGGTAAACACAAGATATCTTGCCACTTCTAACAAATGCCTATTCTTTCGTTCAACAGTCCCATTTTGTGCACTAGTGTAAGGACAACTAATTTGATGGAATATCACATTGGACCAAAAAAGTACCAAATCTTTTTATCCATGTCTTCTGGTGCCATTGTCAGTTCTCGGTCTTTTTTTATCTTAGCCTCAGATTAAGTAGAGATCATCTTATAAAATGACTATAAGCAAGAGAAAACTTTATTTTTAGTTTTTAGCAAATTCACCCAAGTCATCCTCGTCCGACAATCAATAAAAGCAACAGACCATAGTCTGTAGGCAAACACTGTTTAAGTAGAACTCATACATAAGAATGAATAGTAAAAGGAGTAGTACTTTTATAGTTTTATTATCACTTAAAGGGTAAGAGTTTCTAGTATGATTGACATAATCACAAGCATTACAAAATAAATGAAATTGAGTTCTTGAAAACAAACTAGGGTATAATTTCTTTATGGGGGCTCTAACCGTCATCCTTAATAATAAATAAGAGGCTTGATAAAAGTTTTTTGAGTTCCATCAAACATTTAACCATTATTCAATCTACCACCACCAATCCTCTCCCCCATTTGAAGATTTTGAAAGACACAATGATCAGGGAAGAATTTGATTTTACAATATAGGGCTTTGATGCTGGAACTAACAAATAACAAGTTAACAAGAAATTCTGATACATGGAGAAAGGACGAAAGTTTAATATTGGGTGTACAAACAACAAACTTGATTCTGGGGCAGGGTTTATAGAGCCACTGGTTAATCTGGCATTCGTTGTTTGAAACAGTTAGCATTATTCTGACATCCATTTTGAGAATGCAGACTTATCTTCGAGATTTTTACATGGACTAATCTTTTTCTTTATGAAGAAATTACATGAACTACTTTACCTGTACTTTAATGTCTGCCATATAAAGCTAGCAATATGGATAATCCCAAGTTCACAGTGCATGCGTTGTAAATTTCAGCATCTTGCAGATGCTTTTGGTTCCTTATTGAAGGAAAAGGACAAACACTTTAGAGACCACAAGGATCTGAAAATAAAACTTGGTGAACAGTTGGAAGAGCAGGCAGAAATTAGAAGAAATTATCAACAGGAAGTAGATTCACTTTTGAAGATTACCTCCAAAATTAAAGAGTATGTTTATATAATTAAAATATTAGATGGAGCAAAAGATCATTCTAAGTTGTTCATATTGATAATTAATTCCCTTGCAGGTATTATGATTTGAAGAAAGAACAAAGATTGAATGAACTGCAGGACAAGCGAAGCCTGTCAGAATCTCAACTCCAAAGTTGCGAGTCCAGAAAGGATGCGATTTTGGCTGAAGTGAAGAAAAGTAAGGATTTAATGGGGAACCAGGATAGCTTGAGACGTAACATTGAGGATAACTTGAACTATCGTAAAATTAAGTCTGAAGTTGATGAGCTCACTCATGAGATTGAATTACTGGAAGATAAAGTGCTGACGTTGGGTGGGTTTTCTACTGTTGAAGCTGAGCTTAAAAAGCTTTCACACGAAAGAGAGAGGCTACTTTCTGAGGTATGAATCTATATCTATATGAATATGTTGGGCAATTACTTTTGGTATAAATATCCAATCTATGAAATCATGTGCTAGCTTTTGACTCTTGATGAACGTGATTAAGATTGTTGAACTTTTCTCTTCTGGATTCCATATGATTTCAGTAAAGATCGCCATATGCGCAAGCTTAACCATGATGGAAAGTTCAATTCAAGAGGCCAATAATATGGTCTGGTTTACTTTTCCAGCTAGAACAGCAGTGTCTCTGAAAGTACATTTGTTTCTTGGACACAATTGAGCTTCAGCCATGAGGACAAAAGACATGATTTCTTGGAAAGAAATTTTACTATTTCGCCCTTCATAATTACCAATTATCGCATCAGCTATGTAGTGAGTCTTGTAGTTGTTAATTTACGTTTCACTTGTATACCATTCCTAGTGAGTCTTGTAGTTGTTATACAATATTTTACCTTGATACTGTTCCATTATACCTTGGCAGTTGTCATACCTCTTGAACAATTGGCTGACACCTTCTTTGCTTTGATATTCCTTTCTTTCAGTAAAAGGACTGTACATGTTTTAGATTCAACTCAAACCTCAGTATCCAGCAAATTGTTGTCCTTCAAATTTACGTGGTTACTCTTAATGCTGTTAAACAAGTGCAACAACTCTGCTACTATTGTTCTCCGAGTTTACATGGTTACTCTTATTGCAGTTAAACAAGTGTCATGGCACCTTATCTGTTTATCAAAGCAATATCTCCAAGAACAAAGTTGATCTTAAGCAGGCACAATACAAGGATATTGACAAACGCTATTTTGATCAGCTAATCCAGCTTAAGGTAATATCTTAATCCAAGTACATGAAGCTAATTGCTTGGTCATTTATGACATTAAAGTATCTAATAGTGTCGTTATTGTACCTGTGGACAGACTACAGAGATGGCAAACAAGGATCTGGACAGATATTACAATGCCCTTGATAAGTGAGCTTCACGTACTTCGCCATTAGCTTCTTTCTGCATTTTATGTTGGTTTATGTGCATTTCACAGACAACACATGATTCTAGCACTCAACGTTTTCTTCTAAGTTAAAAATATTGAAGATATATCAAATGGAGAAGTTCAAATATATTTTGTTTTAATGAATGGAGTACAAAGGGTTTTAGTATCCCTTAAGGTAGTTATACGCGGTCCGAAATGTGGTCAGTAATTGGCGTGCCTTTTGATATCCTCATCTAGAGGCTATTCGAAATCCTTTTCCTTTTAATTTTTCACATGTGAGGCAAGCTCTTCTAGTCACCAACCATGTGAAACATTTAATCTTTGATGGGATGTTGAATTTCCAGATCTGCCTCCATCGCCCTGGTATGCTGCCAGGTTGCTCCATTATATGCCTCCTATATAGTCTGTTGACAGAGAACTGCCCATCCTTATCATGTTTCCAAATCATTGTCTGAAGCTATAGTTGTACCTCTAATACATCATTTACTGTGTTTATTAATCCTTCAAAACCTGCTACTGTTTAGATAACTAACGAGATTCTACTTCCTCATATATTGCACTTGTTTTACTTCTTTTCTTAGGTGTACATGAAGGGAAATAAAATCAATACTTAAGAGTCAGGGAGCTGACAAAGTTCAGAAATGAATCAGGGGAATCTAGAGGGGATAAATAAACTCCACTATACAAAAAAATAAAATCAATAATGAGGTCCTCTTTTGGTGAACTAAATTTGACTAAACATAATTTCTTATTGTCTTCATTTGACCAAGCCGTAAATCTAGAAGTAAAAGGAGATTTTGCTGATAGGTTTAAACATTCATTATTTCTTTTATGACATGGTGTAAGGAAATGCTGCATTGATTTCAAATTCTGTTCCACTGGTGTTTACTAAGTTGATTCTACTCTATGCATATTTCTAATGGTCATATAATGTTTGTTTCCTAGTCAAGGTTTTGAAATTTTTTAATCTATGTCCAACTTTTTCGAGTTCCCCTGCTTAATTTTTTATGGTCTTGTACAGACTACACCGGTACAACCATTTCTGTGTGTTGCATTCTTTTCAGGTGTCTCGTGTACTTTCTGAGTGTAGATTCTGATTTCTGAATACTCTCACGTTCTATTTGGTTTCTCTTTGTTTCAGAGCACTGATGCGATTCCACTCAATGAAAATGGAAGAAATAAATAAGATTATCAGGGAACTGTGGCAACAAACATACAGGGGCCAGGACATAGACTACATAAGCATTCATTCAGATTCTGAAGGATCTGGCACTCGATCCTACAGCTATAAGGTAATAAACTATCTTGAAAACCTGCTCCGGGTAGTGCTTTCTTTATCTACTGAAAAAAGAGCATATTATCTTGGATTAATATTATCTCTGTTGTATATTGGATGTTGCTTATCTTGATTGTATTATTACTAAATTCCCATGTATGGTAATTTTTTTAATCTTTTTCTTTGTGAAATGTGCGCTTTGCAGTTAAAGCCCATGAACAGTTGTTGATAGTTTCTGAACTTTTATAATAATGCCTGTGATTCACAGGTTGTGATGTTGACTGGTGATACTGAACTAGAAATGCGAGGGAGGTGTAGTGCTGGCCAAAAGGTGATCAGTCATCTCAATTTTTATTTTTTCTTTATCATGTTCACTTAATTTCTATGCCAATAAAGCTTTGGTTTGAACTCTCCTTTTGCTTAGCTTCCTCTCAGCCCCACCCTCTCTTCAAATAAAATGGAGGAAAAAAGAAAAAATCCAAACCCCAACAGAACTTTCACTGAACTTCAGTTTTTTTTCTTTTCTTTTGAACTGGTTTTTTTTACCAGAGTTTTGTTATTCTTCAGGTCCTTGCATCACTCATCATACGATTGGCGTTGGCTGAAACTTTTTGTCTCAACTGCGGAATTCTAGCACTGGATGAACCTACCACAAACCTTGACGGCCCCAACAGTGAAAGTCTTGCTGCAGCTCTGTTAAGGTACGTGTTCATCTAATTATGAGCTCCTTCTGGATGTGAATTCTTAAGGTTGCCTCTTTATTCCGTCAACATCACCAGAATTATGGAGGACAGAAAAGGCCAAGAAAACTTTCAACTAATTGTCATTACACACGATGAGCGATTTGCTCAATATATTGGCCAACGCCAGCATGCAGAAAAGTATTATCGCATCTCAAAAGACGACCAGTAAGGGCTCTGTGGTCACCATTCCCTTGATATGTTATGTTTATTATCAACATGCTGCATCATTTAACTCTTTGCCTTCTTTTTCCAGTCAGCACAGCATAATTGAAGCTCAGGAAATATTTGATTGATATCACATGGTTTCAGTCTCCAATGGTATTATATATTAAGACGCTTCACAGCTCGACTTATGTACGTATTAAAAAACTAGTAATTCACCATTTGATAGGAGAATCTCATTGTTCTATCTTTTCTTGTATAAAATGTATTCTGTAAATTAGTGTTCATCTCATCTTAAATTATATATGCTGAACCACTCTTTGTAAAATCTTCGACTCTGCATTTCCCTTGGCATTTTAGGGGGAGTTTGCAAGACACAGCTGAAATGCATCTGATAAGACCCCTTTGGCGGGAGGTCGTTTCTGATAGACCCTTGACACTGCTTGAGCTAATGTTTACAAAGTATTTACGTTTTGACAATCATTACTAAATGTTGGGACTATAATTTAAGTGAACATTCAATGCAAAGCATATATATTGATTTTTAACAATGGTAGACACTAAAGTGTGGTGAAAAAAGGAATGGGGTTATGTTTTTTAAAATACACTAAAAAGAAAAATATATCATTCTTTTTAAAAAGGAGTAATAATTAAACAGTACTTCTACAAATATGAACACACACGTGAAACCAAAATTTTACAATATATTTAATGAACACCATTATCTTTTATAAACATCTGACGAGTTTTCTAGTCATAAATATTAGATTGATATTTTAGTCCAATAAAACTTGTACCTTTACCGGGCAATTTTTTTTTTTTTTTGTATTGTCTATATTAAAGGTTGTCACCTTTTTATTGCTTAAAAGTGCTGAATGATTATTTAATACTCCGCCCTGTCATCTGAAGAAATAATTATGGACAAGAAAATACCATTTTTTTCCCCTAATGTGTAGAAGTGAACAATCATATATAAGAAATGAAACAACATATTCTCTTGGTACTATTTCTTTTGGACATTACAAATATTTGGTAATTTTAGAAGCCACAAAGGCTACTTAAGTACTTCCTTGCAAGACAAGATCCAATGATCTACAATACCAAGTGCAGAATTAAGTACAACCATGATTTTTTGGTCTAAACTGAATTAAACTCGTCGAGAAGAAAAAAAATTCCTTCCATCCAAACAAAAGAAACAAACCGGGAAATGTAGAGCAGTTGTGATGCATACTGCAAGTTTAGTCCTGGTACTTCATCTCGGACATCTTGAACCCAGGCATGTCAAAAGAGGCTGAGAATTTCTCGACATCAACCTTAAGTTCTTCAATTTCCTTGTTGTTAACGAGACCCTTGTTGAAGTCCTTCAAAAGCTTTCCGAACTCCTTCTGGATGTTCAAGGTGATTGTAACAGCCCTGTGGAGGAACTCCGCGATCTGCTCAAAGTCCTTCTCAACCAATCCCCTTGATGTCATGGCAGGAGTACCTACCCAATAGGGACTTCAGTTAGTTAATTCATTAAATATGACGAGCTGAAGAACACCCTTTCACGGTAGTAAGGTGGTGATCCTCCCAATGTACTATTGGCACAGAAAAAGTTGCACTAGTAGAAACAGCAATTCGCCAAGTACCATTTAAGGTGGGAAGTTCTTTGCTCTTTGCATGTCATTTAACTAATCAGATCTAAAAGAAGTTCAAGGAAATAGTGAATAAAAGAATGTCCAAAGCTTCTCAGCTCTTACCAATACGAACACCTCCTGGGGCCAAAGCACTGCTGTCTCCAAAAACAGCATTCTTGTTAACAGTGATGTTGCAAAGGTCACAAAGCTTCTCAACCTTGTTACCTGAGAATACCAAACCCGTAAGTTTGTATCAATCACTATTACGCACTTAGAAGACTTATCCAAATAATTGAGAATAGAAAGGACTTTTACCAGTCAAACCAAGAGGTCTAAGATCCCAAAGGACAAGGTGGTTCTCAGTCCCACCAGTTACAAGTTTGTATCCTTTGCTCATCAGGTAGTCACCGAGAGCAACTGCATTGGCCTTCACTTGCTTAGCATAAGCCTTGAATCCAGGAGTCGCAGCCTGTTTCAGGGCAACAGCAAGAGCGCCGATTTGGTGGTTGTGAGGACCACCCTGGAGAGAGGGGAAAACAGCAAAGTTAATCTTGTCTTCAAAGTCATAAACTGCATCTTCAGGCTGGCCCTTCTTTGGTGGCTTAGGGCCCTTGCGGTAGAAAATCATACCAGCTCTTGGACCCCTCAAACTCTTGTGTGTGGTGGTAGTAACCAAGTCACAATATTCAAAGGGATTCGCTGCTTCCTGTGTCCAGAAATAATTAAATTCAGCCCATTAGAATACAACACATCATTTTCAGGAGTCAATTGAAAATAACATAAACAAGTGTTCACATAGTCACCAAGACTAGTATCAATTCACCGACAGAGTTATGACATCCAAATGACAAGGACATCTTGATAGAATTGAATTCTCGAAAACATGGATAGGGACAAGCACATGCACATGCACTTTTCCCTCCTATATCACATACAACTTGTATAACTACAAGTTGAAGCATAATTTGAGAAATCTGACCTCATTCCACTTTGATCTGATTAGTCATAACATAGTATAAGATCAAGATTGCAGAATTTACTGAAAATGAAATGACAAGAAAAAAATTTGACGGCAGGTTAATGGTGACACATTTCCTCGACTTAAAGACGAAGGATCCAAATTTTTGTTCAAATTTCTTAGATCCACAAGTAATACACTAATAAAAAAGAACATATATCAATATTTCCGTAAATGAAAGCAGTGGCTTGAAGCAAACAAGAAAACCTAGTGAAGTTGCACCAATTAGGAATACACATACCTGACATCACAGAGAGTGATCTCGGATTGCATCAATTAAAATGGATGCCAATGATTCACATCCGATTTATGTATGTTGCTTGTTCTTAGATCTTTAGTGCTATTGTCATTGTTTCTTTTGTTTCATTTATCTTATCATCTTTTTGTTGCGACCGGCTGTTATAACTGCTTCTTTTTCAGCTCTTCTTGAACCAAGGTGTCTATCAGAGTAGGGTAAGATTCGAGTACACACTACCCCCCTCCCCTAACCCCACCTGTGGTTTTTACTGTGTTTGTTGTTGTTCTTGTTGCTAACGATTCACATCAATTCAAGTGGTATAAGAATTATTATATCGAGTCTAAATCATTGCCTCATTGATCCACATTAAGCCTCACAATGCTCATGTAAAGAGAACAATGAAGCACCAGCTCAACCAATTATAGTTCCCACATCATGATCATCTCCTCACTCAGATCCTACTTATTAAAGAGAAGATCTTTAAAACCTTCACATGAAACTACCTCAAAGAATATAATTAATCAAAAACCAAACATGGATGCCAAAGCACTCAACTAATTCCATTTCCCACTTGATAATCTCAAATCCAGCCTACGGGCACCTCAACTAATTCCACGGGATACCTATCACCTCCCACCAGCAAAAGGTATCAGACAACTGAGATGTGAACTCTCAGATCCACTTGTTGAAGAAATGATCTTTAAAAATTTCACATGCAATTATCCCAAAGGGTAATTTATCAAACAGAACACATGGATCACAGAGCAAAGCATTCAGATCTATAATACATTAAGGCAATTCACACAAGCTCTAAATCAAATGCAGATCTACAAATCAAAGAGATTCAAAATCCTCATGCAGATCCAAAAAAAAAAAAAGGAAAATCGCAAGTACAGAGCAGAATTTTTCTCACCTGAGCAGCAACAAGACCACTAATGTGAGCCATATCACAAAGCAAAAGAGCCCCACATTTGTCAGCAACCTCTCTGAACCTCTTGTAATCCCAATCTCTTGGGTAAGCACTTCCTCCACAGATAATCAATTTTGGCCTAAAATCCAGAGCCTTCTCTTCCAACCTATCGTAATCAATATACCCATTTGTCGAATTCACCTTATAAGGCAAACTCTCAAAGTAAATCGAAGTAGCAGAGATCTTCTTCCCACCAGATGTATAATACCCATGTGTCAAATGACCACCAGAAGGCAAATCCAATCCCATAATCCTATCATGTGGGTTCAAAACAGCAGTATAAGCAGCAAAATTAGCAGGGCTACCAGAATAAGGCTGAACATTAACACCCCATTTGGTTGGATCAAGATGAAAAGCTTCAAGAGCTCGACTTCTTGTCAGATTCTCAATTTGATCAATATATTCATTACCACCGTAGTAACGGTTTCCGGGTATCCCCTCTGAGTATTTGTTGGTTAAAGCACTGCCAAGTGCTTCAATTACAGCAAAAGAAGTGAAATTTTCTGAAGCAATCAGCTCAATGCCGCGACATTGACGGCGTTTTTCCTTCTCAATGAGATCATGGATCTCAGGATAACAGTTGAAAGGGGTTCATTACCCCAAACTGTAACTGGATCCATTGAAGAAAATTGAGAGAAAATTTGCGAAGACCATCGAAATTTAGGAACGAGTGTACAGGGCTGTGCCCCCAGCGAAGTGGCCGTGACAGGGGCCTATATCCCGCGTTGAGACGATGACCTAATGGCCATACTGCCCCCTACTCAACCTCCCCCCTTTCCTCTCCCGTGGTTTCGGATCTGACTAAATTTAAATTTACGTATTAAAAGATTCATTTTTGAAACGACACTTTTAATATGAATATTTTGTGTTTATGTTGCCTCACATCTGACTAAATTTGAATTGACGTAGTGGAATGTTCGTTTTTGAAACGATACTTCTAATATGAGTATTTTGTGTTTAGACTGTCTCGAATCTGGCTAAATTTAAATTTACGTATCGAAACGTTTGTTTTTGGAACGACGCTTCTAATATGAATATATTCATGTTTACGTCAAATTTTGATACATGATATATGCATATTAATTTATTTGGGATCGATTTTGATTAAATCGAGTATTTTGTGTTTATGTTACCTCGGATATGACTAAATTTGAATTGACGTAATGGAACATTCGTTTTTGGAACGACACTTCTAATATTAGTATTTTGTATTTAGATTGCCTCGGGTCTGGCTAAATTTAAATTTACGTATTTGAACGTTTGTTTTTGGAACGACGCTTCTAATATGAGTATATTCATGTTTACATCAAATTTTGATACATGATATATGCATATTAATTTATTTGGGATCGATTTTGATTAAATCTAAATTTTCGTATTAAAGGGTTATTACTTTTAACATGAATATCTTGTATTTATTCAAAATAATATATAATTTTTTTAATAATATAAAGTTTTATATTTGTACAATTATCTACTCTTCTTCTTTTCTTTTTATGATTTTTTTTGTTGCATTTGTTGGTGAAATTGATGTTGAGGTTGGTGAATAAAAGGACAACAAGGAATATGAGTAGTGTTAGGTAGTTGAATACTTTTTGTCAATGGAGGGATGTACTTATTACTTATATTGGATTTTTTTATTATTATTTTTGTAATAAAAGATATTGTACAAAAATTAATAATGTTGGAAATTATATCATGACAATAAGGAAAAATAGATTTACTTAATGGTTAATTTTTTTGAATTTATTTACTTTTGAAGAGTAAATAATTAGTCAATTTAAAAGTAACTTGACTAAACATGCTAATTAAAGTGTTTTCTTTTGGTACATTGAAAATTTTCTAAGTTAATATTTCCATTTTTTCAAAATATTTTTATTTTTTTGTTGCAAAATTATTTTTACAAGCTGTCCCTTATGATGTACCAACCCACATCATTTTTTTTATGATAAGAGAAATTCACAATCGCTATCTTTTGGGTGCACACAGAGTTAAATTCCTGCTCTTATACAATTCAAATACTTCGTTAATTAAAATAATATCATTTCAATTAATAAATGATTCTATGAATGAAGCATTTTTAAGAAAAATGACGCAACTTAATCAAACTTTTAATATTAAATACATACTAAACTTTTTTTAAAATAAAATAAAATTTAGTCCATTGTTTTTGTTTTTTTTTTTAATGAAATGGGAGTAACTTGCCCACGTTTGTGCATTTAAATCCAATTATCGACATTTTGAAAGTACATTTTTCTACTTTTTGTGACTTCAGCACCACCGACACCCTGTCTATAGATCTACTAAAAAAAGACATAATTGCCCCTACAAAACCGTCGTATTTTAATTTATTTATATCATTTTCGTTTGAAAAAACATTTATTTATTTCATTATTTGTTAATTGAAATAGCATAAATAAGCTAAACTTTTAAACAAATGGCTTAAATGAACGTATTTTTTCAAAGTTTAATGAAATGTTTGAGATTTTTTTTCCCTTTTAAAAGATTATTTCATTAATAACGTGGTTGAATCATAATCACCACTTGTAAAAAGTGGTATTGCAAAATCAAAAAAAAAATTCAGTTAAATAAATAATGACATGAATTAACGTTTTTTTCAAACAAAAACAGTACAGATGAGTCATAGAAGTAGTGGGGGGGGGGACGGGCGAGTTTTTTAAACAGATGTCCTATATAATATTTTCCCCTCAAAGTTTGATGGCATATTAGAGTGTTTTCCTTTAGGAATTATGTGATGGATATTATTTTTGATATATCAAATTAAATAATGTATATGAAATAATCTCGTCATAAATAATACAAATATAACTAATTCAATATTACTGAGACATCATACACAAAACTATTTTTATATAACCAACCAAACGACTTTTTAAATCTTTAAAACCATGAGAGAGATATGTTTCCACTACTCTGTCCATTTTATATTAATTGTCAACAATACTAAAAATAATTATCATAAATTAATTACTACATTTTTTTAATTTTTTTTCATTTTTCTTCTTCCACGGTGATATTCGTGTTTTAAAGTGCAAACATCTTCAACAAACCCAACAGAATATATATAATGCATAAAATAGTATGTGACTTATTTCATTTTCTTATTCCATTTTTGGATTTCCCATTTAGTAGGTGATGAACCAACAACAACTTTTATAATTATTTTTTTAATTTTGATTAAGGTAAGACATTAATATTGTATTGTTTAAACGTTAATATCTCATACACCAACCGTATTTTACCACCATCCTTTTGAAAAATATTATAAAACTTCGACAGTATTTTAATTTTTTTTTTGGGCAAAAAAGAGTCTTCTACAAGGCCATAATAACACGAAATATTTTAGTATTATTTTTCAAGAAATTGGTTTGAATTTAAAATTTCATGCTTTATTAACAACCACCACTACCTACTTTTTCAACTTCTTTTTTATTTCTAATTCATATTTAAATTAAAGTTTAATTAAATTTAAATTAGCGTTTTCTAATAAAATTAACTCTATATTTCGGACAGCACACTTGGTGGACTGTCCTCTAACAAATGTAACTTCCTATATTTAGGGACACACTTGCTCGAAAAGTTATTAAGATAGTAGGATAATGCCACAAGTGCCCCCTCAGACCTATCCCAAAATCTCATAGACACCACACTTATAACTATACAAAAGGTTTCTATTACCCTTGAATTATTTTAATTAATAATATTCTACCTACCTATCTACCCCCAATTCTCATATTCTATTCTACCAATAATATTCTATCTACCCCTTTTCGATTTAACGTGGCACTATCTTGTGGGCCCAACCTGGTTGACTTGTTCCTTTCAACCTAGTGGGTCCACTAGACTAAAAGGGTAGAAATTACTACAAATAGTTCCAGGGGTATAGGACCTTAGTATGTTAAGTGTGTCCTGGATTTCGTAACCCTAGCTTGAAGGGGTTATTGGTGCATTTTTTTTCTCATTAAGAATATATAAATGAGTACTTAACACTACTTTTTTTAATTTTTCATATCAAGGAGAAACTAGTAACTCTTTACTGAACCAATTATGTTAATTAATTTGGTTCAAACATGTATTCTCACTTTTGAGGCAGAGTTACAGAGAATATAAGTTGGTGAGAGGAGAAAATAATATATACTATTGATTATTATTCGTATTATGTTGGTGTAATGACTCACAAATATAAAATATTACAGTTGAAAGAAAATGAATAAAGAAATTTTTAGGTTGAGGCACAAATATCTCGCTCTCTTTAAAGAGATTCAAGTTCACTGTGACATAATCTGCATCGATTCAACAGTAATACTTTTAACTTGTCCGATTCAGTACACAACAATCCAACAACATCGTACAACTCAAGCAACTTCGAATAAGTTGAAGACTCCAAAACTTCACAACAACATATATTTTTATTAATATTAAAATATCACACCAACATATTATATAGTGTAACCGCGTCATCACCGTAAGATTCTTTTTCTCATTTACTTATTATTCAATAATTCTATTTTATTATTTAATATTCCTTTTCCATTAGTTATACACCATGTTCTATTTCAAATCATAGATGTATGACATTATGTAGAACGAAAAACAGTATAATCTATTCATCAAAATGATAGAGTAAAATAACAACCATCCAATCAAAATGTTCATTGTTATTGGGTTATTATGTGATAACAATGTGTTATCAAAACTTAAAAAGGTAAATTTTTGCAGAGAAGTAATTAGACCAACATTGTTTATGGTAATGTTGGTCAGTTAAAGAGATTTTCATGTTTAGAAGATAAATGAAGCGGAGATAACGATATTCAAATTGAATGTGAATATAGTAAGAGAGATATGATTAAAAATGAAGTTATATGAAGTGCACGTGAAGAGGAAGTGCATGAATATACCGGTAAAGAGGTGTGAGAGGTTGATAGTAGCGAAAGTTAGAAGAGGTAAATGTGTTTAAAAAAAAGAGTAGATGATTAGACAAGAAATCATAATTTCAACTCGAATTAAGATAAAAAGTTAATTTTTATTTTATTTTTCACGGGATATGTTATTGGTATTATGTAGAGTTTTTATGCATATTTTCAGTAGTTATTTATACATATCGTAGCTCTTAATAGGATAATAGTACTATTTTGGACAAACTTAAACTGAAATTTGATATTTATTCATATATTTTTCAATCTTACTTTTAACATTAAAATAACTTACAAAATTACATCAACTGAAATAGCTGAATAATTTCAACAAATTACCCTTTATGCACCAAAATTCAGAAATCAATTCAGTCCAAGAACTAGAAATGCCTTACAAGCCAAAGAAACTCCAAATCTTTATTGGCGTTTGTGGATATTGGTAAATTCTTTATTGTCTCCGTCTTTTTGGAATCTTAACAACAATATATTTAGTGTAATCGCACTAATCGAGTCTGAGGTAGAATTACCTCACAAACTCTCTAAAAACTTGTTCAAATTATTATGTGAAGATCCGCCCACTTTCACAGCTTCCATAGCCAAATCTCTATATTTCTTCACATTCCTTCGGATTTCATTTCCTTTCTCTCCATCTCCCATTAAAACTCCCAAACACCTCTTTAACTCTTCTCTTTTCACAATTCCTCCTTCTTCTACTACTCTTGCTCTCACTCCTGTTCCCCAAACCTCCTCCACCATCTTGATGTTCGTAAATTGATCGGCTAACTGTGGGACTCCAATTAGTGGAACGCCAGCTATCGTGCTTTCTAAAGTCGAATTCCATCCACAATGACTCATGAAACATCCAATTGACTTGTGAAATAGTACCTATGAGAATTATACAAGTTTCTTATTAGTCCGTTCTAAACAAATGGTACACTATATTAAACATCAAATCGATTTGACTTGAACTTCTCATCCTCGAATGGACAACTCGATGCACAAAGTACTAAATGTTTCACGTAAGGTCCGGAGAGAGAAGGGAGCACTCAAATATATACATTAAGGATCGCTTCTACAGCTCGAACATGTAACCTGTAAATCACATGGAAATAACTTTACTGTTGCTCCAGTACTCCCCCTAACTTCTCATTCACAGCTCGAACATGTAACCTACAAATCACATGGAAATAATTTTACTGTTGCTCCAGTACTCCCCCTAACTTCTCATTCGTTAAGGATCGCTTATACAGCTCGAACATGTAACCTATAAATCACATGGAAATAACTTTACTGTTGCTCCAGTACTCCCCCTAACTTCTCATTCGTCAAGGATCGCTTCTACAGCTCGAACATGTAGCTTATAAATCACATGGAAATAACTTTACTGTTGCTCCAAAACTCCCCTTAACTTCTCATTCGTTAAGGATTGCTTCTACAGCTCGAACATGTAACCTATAAATCACATGGAAATAACTTTACTGTTGCTCTAGTATTCCCCTAACTTCTCATTCTTTCGAACGACATATTAACAAATTTCGAAAAACTAAATTTTGGATTTATTTTTGAACTTCGTATCAGATCAAACTATTACGGTATGAATTCAAAGAGAAAGGAGAGCTTAAACATTACCTCCATTTGTGAACACCAAGGAACAATCATCCCTTTTCCATTCAATCCATAAATTTCATCATCATTCTTCTTATCATCTTCTTTGCTTGATCTATTTACCCATAAAAATGGCATTTCACTTTCCAATAAACCCTGCAAAACCTCTTCCTTTTGCTCCTCTTTCACCATTGCTATGCTTCCAAATGCTACATAAACAACCGAACCTTCGAGTTTCGAATCCAGCCACTGGCAATAAGTTTCAGATTTCTCAAACAAATCGCATCCGAATGACTTGTCTTCGAGTTCAACTCCATCGAGAAAAACCGAAGGAATCAAAGGTCCAATCGAGTAGATCCCAATTTTATCGATAATTTTCAAGGATTTCTCTTCTAATTCGTTGAAAGTGTTGATGAGAACACGAGGATTAGTATCGAGTTCGAGGTTTTGTATGTGTTCTCTCATTACAGGGATCATGAAAGAAGAGTAAGGATCATCCAGCAGTAGAAAGGACGGAATATCATCGCGAAAAAGCAGAGGCAATTCCGGTAATTTGATTGGGAACGAGAGGTTAATTTCATTGGTAGAGCTGTAAACTCCATTGTTATTGATGCTAAATAAATGGTGATAGATCGCAAAAGCAGAGTGAGAAAGATTAAGAGAGTCAGTAAGCAGAGTAGCAGTAGCAGATGAAATAAAATAGAAAAGCAGACGGCAAGTTAATCTCACGCGCCACCTCTGCAACCCACGGCCAGATAAATGTGTAGACTAAGCAAGTAACTGGATGACCGTCGCCGGCATATTTATCGATAAGTTTTTTGAGATTTTCCGATCCCACGCGCTTTAACTGTTTCATGTAATCACCGAAGTCCATTTTAGCTGTGCCGTCGTCGTTTCCATCGGAGATAGAGGCGTAGAACAAACCGTCGATGGACGGAAGGTTGTTCAATTTGCTGAAGCCATTAACGGTGGTGACGAAGGTGCAGCGAGCACCGGCGCGTGAGAGGTTTTTAGCGAGTTGGAGAGTGGGATTTATGTGGCCTTGGATGGTAAAAGAGATGATAATGAAATGATGATGCTTCATTATTAGGAGTAGTGTTTGACTAATTTTTGAGAAAACAAACACAGCACTAATGGATTTATACGATCGAAAAAGGATATACATGGGATATTGATTCCCCCGGTGAATAAAATTATGACACATACATATCCATTAGTGCAAAGGGTATATATGTTCTAATTTTTGAACGGTGAGACACCTATGTCCCAAAGTATGACGGAAACGGTGGGACACTTATGTCCCAAAGTATGACGGAGGGTATCCGCATACCATTTGCGATAGTCCAGAAGTATATTTGCCATTTTTCTCTTTATATAAAGGTAAGTTTTCATCGACTAGCTCGTTCACATGGTCGACCTCAAGCTAAATTAAAAAAATAATTATCGAAGGTTAATTGCGAAACAATTGTTCTAAACACAAGAGTATAATCTTCGTATATCCTATCTTATACATAACACTTACGTTTAGTAGTAATACATTTCATTTAGCTAAATTATAGAAAAAAAAATACTAAAATCATACCTTTAATTTATTTTTAATTTCATTAATTCCCTACTGAAGTATTAAATTACTAAAAAAAATCCTTTTATCCAAATGCTATTAATTAAATTTTATACATTAAAAGATTAAAAAGGCAATATTTACTTACCAAGGAAAGCAGAAATACCTTCCCAATGCATTGACTCCTTTCCCCACAAAAATCACCTTCCCAAAATTACCTTACCAAGATTTCGCCCTCCCCCCCCCCCCCAAAAAAAAAAACTTCTCATAATTTTGTTCCCATAATTTTTTAGTTTATATATAGATTCAATTTTGGAAGTATCACGTGAATATAATTGATTCTTGTTTTCTTTTTACTTATTATTTCGGATAGATTAAGGTATCAAATAATAGTATATGTGTAAAAAATTTAAGTATCTAATTTTGAAATGTGATTTTGAGTATCTTTCTTTGTGTTGGACATGAAATTTAAGGTATCAAAGAAATATTTTTAAAATTTAATATTTCGTTTATAATATAGTTTCAATTAGTATTTTATAAGTATCAGTTTACCTGTTTATTTATATTTTAGTATAAGGAGAAGGATTAAGTATCTTTTTAATCTATCATGATTTTTGAATATAAATTTGTTAGTAGTTCATTAATTTTATAAAGTATCATTTTTTGTGCTTCATGATAGGAACTGATTCTTTGGTTTTATTGTACTTATATTTAGTATATATTAAGGTATATCCAATAATAGTATATGTGATATCATGTTGTCATAATCTGTTATAAGATCATATTTATATGAATTATTGATTAAGTATATTAAAAATTTAAAGTATCTATTAATTGTGAATTGAGTATCTTTCTTATGGGTTGACATGAAATTTAATGTACAAAAGGAACTATATTTACATTTAATATTATTTCAAAGTGTTTACACCCAACTATGCAAATTTATAATTCAGTGATGTGTACCTATTAAGAACCATGATTAAGTAGAAGAATTTCTTACCAACACATAATGGGAGGGTAAGGGGTGGGTAAGTTTTTTATTTGCTTATTTCACATTGTCATATCACTCTTTGAAAGTTATAGTTATGTTATTTGGGCAGGACTTACGTTATATTTAAAATTTACTGCATTAGTTGGAAATTTTATGTTTAATTACGTAATTCATATTTGCCAATAAAACACATAAAAAATTTCAATGAAAATATCTCACCAAGTTTATAAAGTATTGAGCGCATTCTAAGTAATATTCCCCATGTTTTAAATGTACTCAAATTGCATAAGCTGATACTAAATATAAAAATCAGTTCATTATATTTAAGTCATCATCTGTTTTATAAAAGTATCCGGACTTCTTGCAAAAAGGGTATTTGTGATAAATATGAATATTATCGGGATAGAATTAGATGAATTTATCATTTACAGTATTGTCATTCCCTAATTTTTACTAAATTATAATCCAGCAATAAGCAATAATTATAGGTAAGTCTGCCGGGCAAGCCTATAAGTTACTGGGTTCCACCTATAATACATTTATTAAGTAAAAATGATAATAAGACACTAATTATAATTTAAATTTTATAAGAGACAAAAAAGAAAAAGTTAAAAAGAATATTTTTTTCATTTATCTTAATCTTAGTAATAACAATCGATATTTGAACTATTAAATTGACTTTAATCATAAGTATCTTATGGATGTTAAACCATAAATCAAAACATCAGGCATACGTTCTTTAGAAACTGAAGTCATGCGAAGGCATAATTCGTTGGATATTACGATACGAAAATATAAATTTATGCGTCGTAGTTATTTGTTATGAAAGGGCATAAATCTAGAACCAACACAGAGTAAGGGTTAAAGTAAATCAACCATGTTAAACCTGTTTACTCTCTAATCATCAATCAATAATCACAAGCTTCAAGATAACTTAAAATGACACAGAGAAAGCAAAACTGTTGTCCACAGATGTATATGAGATATACCTTAAATTATGAAAGAAATCCAAAATAAGCAAATGGTTTCAAAAACTTCCTATTCTACAAGCCATAATCCAATAAACTACAACTATGAATATTGAATCAACGCGAAAGATGACACAAACTCTTTGCCTGGTAATAACTAACAAAAAAAAGGAAGTCGCCGACATAAACTATCTTCTAGTTCAACAGCCCGAGGGAGCAAACACGCCATTTGACTTAAAAACAACCCCCCCCCCCCTCTTCTAATATAACCATAGAGAACAATGAGTCGAGTTACTGTTTATTTTCATAGGAAGCAAAAGTACCTCCACATACCTGAAAGAATGTCATATGTAGTCTTAGTTTTCCATATAATATCTGGGATTGACCTCTCATCTTACGGATGATGGGAAGAAAATTATGAACTTCCGACAAGAGGCTGGCAGGATAGATGAGGCAAACTCAATGAGATTTTCACATAATTGTTTCTTCTTGGGTCAAGAAGATTGCACAGCTAGCCGCTGAAGATGCTCAAAGAAAACTTGAAGGCTCACATCATCTGTAAAGATCACGTCTGATCCAGCTGCCATTTCATTTGCATTATTGTATGTGGCAGATGGATTCAACTTTGCCAAAAGGAACCTTGCCTGTCCAGCATGAGTGAAATGATGTTATTACTTAATGACGAACTTACAATTGATCCTCTACTTCCAATAGGCATGTGAACGCTCACCAAGGCAACAATATTTAAATAGAAATAATCCTTTACCTGGGAACCATGCTGATCACACACTACCAGTCTTGGAACAGGAAATCTCTCACGGATGATTGCTTGGGCCTCATCATGGGGAACTTGCAAGAGTTGTGCAAATGCCTGAAAAGAGGAGACAGGGAAAAAAGAATACATATTTTTGTTTTACAAACAGATTATGAAAAGGTTACAGCATAGCTAGTCAGCCAATTCTGCAATGCTGAGGATTTCCGAGGTCGTCTCATTCACATTGAAAGCTACCACAAAGAATTTAAAAAAACATCACTAGATGAGAGAAAAATGTGAGACATACCTGGTGCTCAGGCTGTTCCTGGTATCCCATGTTTCTCCATTGAGCTATTGTCATTCCATGGAAAATAACTACACTAAAATAAGCATCCAACAAGAGAATGCGATCAGCTGCAATGGATGCCACATCCAACAAAGCAGGGAAAGGCAGTGAATTGAATGAAAATGCTGTTAGTGTTGGCTGAATCATGACAGCAGCATTGCTTATGCCCTCCCGATTGAGCAACATGCGGAAATATGCTGTCTCATCTGGACTATTATTGAACACCTGTGACACACATACTTAAGTGAGAAATAAGAACATGTACATCCATGACATCAATTTGGTATGTCATTGACACTGAGATAAGAAAGAACATGCTGAGCTATATTACTTGTAAGAACTGGGATCGCCGTAAATGAAACATGAACTGAGGGAACAATGAAAAAGAGGGATTCAGAGTGAATGAGCTGGGTTCATCCTTCCGATAATCACCAAACTTGGAGCACAGACGAATGAGATTACGATCTAGCCACCTTGTGGCATCAAAATCTTCCTGAAATCAGTTAGCCGGGATTTATCAATAAATCAAAAAATGAGAAGTGGGAAATTATAAAGTTCAAGCACAAAACGATAAGTGAATGTAATATTCACCATAATTCATGTTTTAAGGACTAATTCTTCCCTACTTCAAGTATACTCAACTGACCTTGTTACTTCACTATTTACCAAGCATGACAAGCTTACCCCCTGAGTACTGTAAAAATTTAAGCAGAATTAAATAATAGCCTAGAAAAGTTACCTCCATCTCCATTTTGTAAGAAGCTAATCTAGCCACTACAACTGCAGCAGTTTCTTGATCAAATCCTTGCACCAATTCCTGGAAAAAAACAGATTTCTTGCAGTGTCAGGATCAACATACACTCGTATGCTCTCCAAAAAGTTCAAACAATGAGACAAAATTTCTCAACAAACTTCTTTCAAAAAGATGAGGATAAAATTCCTCAACTACTTGAAACAAGAGCAAATCCAAACCAGACATTCTCGTTCGACGAGGTACCCTTTGCAGAGGACTTCAACAGATATAAAAAGATACTTTCACAGCATCATATTGAAATAGGCTGAATAATGTGGTCTCTCTCTATCTCTTAAGTTTTCTTTCTATGTTTTCTTATTTGTGGGACCCGAGGGATTAAGGATAACCAAATTCTTTTTTGATGAAAGGATAACCAAATTCTTCTTTTGTCCTTTAGGAAAAAACTTCCTCAAAAAGCACAACTCAGAAGATTACCAGAAATCAGCAATAAAATTGAAAGACAAGTAACATTACTCTATGCTTGCGCAAAGATACATTTGAATTTGGAGTGATACAGAAGAGAACAACGAAGTTAATTATGTAACAAATGATACTTCTAATTCAAACTTTTAGTGCCATACCTCATTACTAACAGCAGCATCAACCCATCTTCTAGTAACGGTGGTGACTCGTAGTTTTGTTTGGCCATCAGGGCTCTGGTAACTGCATTTACATCAAAGCTGGCAAATTTTAGATGTATAGTAACTCCTTTTTTCCTCTATCTAGAGTTGTTCAAGAAGGAAAACAGTGTAACAATCCATTAACAAAATTTCAGCTTAAAATATTTATTAAAAAGAACACTAAAGGATAAGAAAGAAATAGAGGTGAATGTTTCTAGGGTCCCAAGTACCTCGTGAGAAACTGTATGTACAATTGTGGATTTACATTGCCTGAAGGGTCTGATTTTTCACTAGATGAAACATCAAAGAAAACAGTTAAGCAAGTGTTTTTGTCGAGACCACACAGCTTCCAAGCTGTAGTATTCCCCTCACCGGTGACCGTGCTGGAAACAGCAGGTCCTTTCTGCATTGCACCAAATGATCAATGTCAACTGTCAAAACTGTAACTGAAAGAGTTAACTTTTCTTTTGCAGGGGAACAAGTTCCCGGAATAGAACTTAACTGTGCAGCTTTAGGTAAAAATACTCGCTACTGATAATATGTAAAAGTTAAGTGAACAACCTTATCTAAAGATGTGCATGGTCCAATTATTCCTTGAATTTTAATATCCTTGGAGCAGTTGATCTCTAATGTACCACTGAAATAATTTAATGTATCAAAATCATTTAATTAAAAATAAAATGCACTGTAGCAGTAGAGAGTCAGAATCCTACTTCACGTCATTATGCAGGCAATATTTATGCTGCACAAACTACAACTAATATGAATTCAAATACATACTTCTGTAAAACTACAATTCATGAGAATCACTTCCATAACAAAAGTACCCAACTTACCAAGGTATATCCTTTTTATGTTAAGGATAAATGTGGAGAGAGAGAGTATTTCAGGGCTTTTTACTTTATCATTATGGAGAATGAGAACTTTTATGAATTTAAGTAGAAGAAAAGTCAAGTATACATTGAAAACACCACAAAACGCGTACCAAAACTCTCTAAGGTCTAACCACTATGTCCAGTCCCATAAGAGCTAACCTAGCTAAATCGATCAACTAGAGTGTAAGGACTTCAACTGGTTGTTCTCACGCTGCCCTTCTTGAAACCAAAAGATAACCAAATAGAGTGTGCAATTTTCAAAAATTCAATCAATCAATCGACTACTATCAATCAAAAAATAATTGGGATATATGATTATCTTCTGCTCTATTGGGGCATATTTCATTCTAACACTAGCATGTAATTTGTCTTTGAATTCGAGAATTCTCTACAATCTTAAAGTTCTCCAAATCTCACAGTTGTCTCTGCCAGGACCCACTATAAGTGCAACAATAACTCTCAACTAGTTGGTATTGACTATACGGATCCTTGCTTCATCTGTACTCAACTTTTAGCTAAGTCTACATCAAGTCCTGTCTTTTGAGATATTACGCAATCCAGCCAAAGGATGAGCAATGTAGTTACCAGTATAATGGAAAATGAGTAACACCCACAACCTATCTAAATTGTAGTGTCAATCCATATCTATTGAGCCTCCCTCCTCCCAGTTTCAGTGATATCTTCTTCCTATTCCTGATTGTAGCTAGCGATCCATTCCTATAATGACTTCCATGTTTCAGGCAAACAGCCTTTTTATAATTAAGAGAGCTGGAACCTACTTATTAAACCTTTCATCAGCTAACATCAAGCTTTAACTTATAACTAGGTACCCAGTACCAACAAGTTATTTTTTCCATTTTTCCACTCTAAAACGTCACTAGATTGAACGCATTTATTACAGAACTGATTCTACTTTTTAAGATTAAGAAATGATGTGTGAACTGAATTTGATTATGATGAATTTCTATCAAGACCACCAATTTTACTCATAAGAAAGTTGGACATATAACTTTAGTTTGATAATCAGGTACCATCTTGTCAGTTCTTTCAATTTTTTCATTGAATTCTACTGTACTAGATATGCACAGCCTCTATAACAAGGCTCATCCTTTTTATTCGCCAATTTACCAAATATGTTGAGTTACTTAACCCCACTCTACCAAATTATCAACATAAATACCCCTCCACTGGGTATACAGCTTGGACCCAGAATAAAAAAAAAAACAATAAACTCCAGACAAGTATATTCTTATATCATAGATACTTTGAAATTTAGTTCGTCTTGCTAGGAAAAAAAGTCCCGGACATAAAGTTAAAAATTGGTTCCACATTTCAAAAACAACAAACTGAAAACAAGCAAAGTAGTTGTCCTTTGCAAATGAGACAGAGCAGAATAATATATCGAGAAAGCTTACTTAAAGGAAGCCCAAGAGACTGTCACCATCTTAAAGATTTGCGTGAATGAAAGAATTCTTTGAAAAACAGATGACACAAAGCTTTCAGATTTAGAAACAACTAATCTCTGTTTTTTCAATAGGAACGTTCCATATCAGCAACCCACCTGAACAACAAAAATTCTTAGTACAAAAACCAACCATGACATCAACTGCTGCAAACTCACCGGCAGCATCAATCAGTCTAAATTAACATCTAACTTGACATGAATAACACATCGATATGCAGTTAATTAAAAGTACACATGATGGAACTGAACACACTAAGAGTCTAAATATCACACACCAAGCATATGATGCTTATATTTTGTAACATTTGCTCAATCAGCTAATAAAAATACACGCAAGTCGTAGCTTTTAAGAATTCAGCATAATTGTAAAAAAGATGCCAGGATCAAATGGATGATTAGTAACTAGTGAAACACTATCAGGTTCATTTAAATGATTCAATGACACAAAACACACATGTCACCATGCCAAAGAACTACACAGACAAACCTGATCAAGTGCTGAAGCAAACACATCCAAGACGTGACCTTGACTAACAAGCTGTTTTGCGAGTTCCTCATAGAAATGGACAGCCTTTTTGAAAAAAGGTGCTGCATCCTTGTGAAGATCCTTATGAGAACGAACTGGTTCTGATAGATCTTTCGACACAATCTGCAAAAAAACAAGGAGATTAGTCAAAGAAAAGGAAAAGCCATTTAGATACATCAGTAGTAAGGATTTGATTTACACAGGCAATTAATGTTGGTAGAGACAAAAAAAGGAAACAATTGGTTTTTCATCATTAAGGATCTAATTAAGTGTCAGTCTCGTGAAGATGCGGGTAACTGTATTCCTGACTCAAATATGTTTCGACAATATGGCTTTTAGCCTCAAAATTTCATGAGCCTTGGGAGAAGGTAAAAAGAGCAGTGAGCAACTTGATGTTTGAGCCAGCTTGGACGCACCTCGACTAATTCCACGGGGTAGTTGCTACCTCCCATCAGCACAAGTACCAAGTAACTCTATCTACCAAGGTTTGGATAGAAGGGAAGAAACCACCTACTGTTTTTTTTACTCGGCTATGAATTGAACCTGAGACATCATGGTTGTCAATCCACTTCATTGACCACTAGGCCACAGACCTCCATTTTGCTCCCTCTTCCGCAGTATTCACATTCCCTTTCCCCTTCTGCACGCCCGCTCTCATTCCTGCCCTTTACTTTCCAGTGCCATTGGTTACTCTTCCTCCTCGTTCTCATACCCATTTTTCCCTCTTGCACCTTTCCTTCCACCTTCCTTCTTTGTCGTTTTTTTATCCCATCATCTTATCCCCCCCTTCTTCTCTGGTCTATTCCCCACTTTCACCCCTGTTGGTCTATGTTTGTTCGTTGACGTCTCTTTATCATCCGTTACTCTCCTCCCAGTCTTCCACCTCCCTTCACCCTTACCTCTTTACCCAGAATACCCGTCCCGCATGGTTTCTCTCCCCCTTATCCCCCCCTTTTCTTAACCTTCATTTCTAACCCATCGTTTCAATCCTCATCCTCCCCCCTCCCCTTTCTCTCGTCCTATCCTATGCCTTACCACATCATCCCCTGTTTTCCCTCCTCACTACAGCCATTCTAACTTCTCCTCCTATAAACCTGCCCCTTTAGATTCTCCCACCACTCTTCCCCCTGCCCCACTCACCCTTCTACTCTCCCTGCAGAGGTCTCACCCAGTAAAATTTTTCTCTCTCCTACCTTGCCTAACCTTTCTCCTCCCCCTTCCATTGTTTTCTCATCTCCTTCCTACAATTATTCCCCCACCGTCCTTCTCCCTACACTATTTCTATTTTTCTTTCATATCCATTGGTGCTCTCCTATCCATTCCCCTCCTCTCCTCTCCCTTCCTCTTTCTCCCCCCCCCCCCTCGCTCCACTTTTCCTACCCCTCCCTGCCTATCCCCGCCTTCTTTCCTTCCTTTTCCATTTTCTCCTAGACTCTATACTTTTCCTTCCCTCCTTACCCACTTTTTCCTAACAATCTTCCTCCTTGTCTCTCCACACCTCAGGTGTGGGTGTGCGAGTGAGTGACTATATTAATGATAAGACAAAATAAGCAACAAGGTTCATTAAGGGAAGTGAATTCCGAGAGTTTTCAATACTTTCCGAGAATCTCCAAGGGTATCATGGCATTCATATGCAATGGAGAAACAGAAGAGTTTGCCTAGTGTATTCACCTTGATGAAAACTATGAGTGGTTTTGGTAGGGAGGAAAAAAAATTTATTAAAAATGTTTTCCAAGTTTCACCATAAGAGAAAAACATTTCGGAGCATCTTTTTAGTATTTGTTAAGGCATAAATATGGGTACATTAATCGTGCAAAGTAACTGCTAAGAGTAGTGCTCTAGTGATCTTTTGAGCATTTAAGGTTGATAATAATGCTAAGTGTTAATTGAAGCAAGTAAGGAGTAGAAGTTAAGATATTTGTGAAGGAAAGCAAGAGAAGTCCAGTTCTCCATTTTGATGAAAATTATTGTTCTTCCAGAAATTATTCCCCACAATTCGAAGTAGCTAACACTCGTTGTAGTACCAGACACACCATAAATAGACATTCAAACCATAATTAGAAGTCTGCAACCATGAAAAACTCAACCTTATCGTAAGCATCACCTCAAACAAACAGAACCTTTTCATCCTTGGGTTGGGGAGACAGGTAATTTTGAGAGTGTGACGTGACGAGCTAAAGAAAACAGTGAAAACAGATAGTAAGGCTCACCGTCCCAGGTCCCTCTGTGCATGGACCGCCCACTAAGGCCATGATCCGAGCACCAGTACCAGCCACACAAGCTCCAAGCAATCCAGCTGCTACACTCAAAGCAACACCAGTGCAACGTAATGCTCTATTCCCCTGTGGGACTGGCCATTGATCCGTGCTCAATTCATCTAACAACTACAAAAATATGAACGAAATACAAGTCAACACAAAAATCACTAAGCTAGATTGCTACATCAACTTAAAAAGATAATTATTATCAACTGAAACCGACAGAATTCAAGGTATATTCACACTCCGAAGCAGGCAATAAAAATCTAGCAACACCAAGATTAGGAACCCCAGTTGGTCCACCACCCTTCTGCATCCCGGGGGCACCACCAGTCCGTCTTCCACCCGCAGTACCAAGCCCCAATTGATCCAAAACTTGATCTTTTGACAACTCCTTCGATCCCCGAAAAACATACACCTTAGACATATCTGCAAACCCCAACTCATGCACCTGAACCTGCGTCCCATATGAAATAAACCCCACCATAGCATTATCCGGCAACATATCAATCGCCCTTTTCAAGGCCGATTTGGCAAACTCCAACTCCTCTTCCAACATACAAGTATCCAAAACAAACAAATAAACCGGTGAAACAGAAGATTCCGGTAAAGGGTTTTGTGGGTTAGGATTAAAACTCTGTGGGGTTTGCGAAGGAAGCGTATATTGAATCGTAGTGAATTGAGGGTAAAGCTCTCCAGGTACATTAGTTTCAGATATACCGGAATAATGTTGAGGGAAATGGTTACGCTGGAAACAAAAAGGGCAGATCCAGATTAAGGCTTGGAAATCAACACGAGCAAAAGGGTTGAGAACAGCGGTACATGTTTTACATCGGAGAGGTACATAAGGAAGTGTAGGAAGATCAGTATGAGGACGGATCAGATGGATCGATGAAGCAATTGGGATAACGCACTTGCTAGCTTCAACTTTCGTCCTAGGCCAAGCATTCCATGTCATACGAACTCCATCGATCCCTTCAGCATCAGGTTGTGCCATCTCTGTCGCCATTGATCCAACAAAAACCGAAAAAGCTCTTCCCTTTAACGTTTTCCGGTTGAAATTCTGGATACCCAGATACAGAAAAGCAAAATTGGCGCGACCCCAAAAGGGAGAAGGAAGGGTGGGTGGGGGTGGGTGGGGGGCTATAGGGGTCACACCGAGGAAACAATGAAGAAATCAGTCAAAGTGGGGGAGGATGGAAGAAAGACAAAACAGGGCTGAGGTGAGTTGGTTATGCTAATCTTGAATGAATTTGGGGATTTTCAACAATAGTATATGTTATTGTATTAATCAAAAAAATATATTTATTTTATAATTTAAACTTCAATATATTAATAAAAATAAAATTATTTTATAAGTATTTTTTAAAAAAATAAGGGTAAAGTTTATATGGTACTATACTAAAATAGTAAAATTACTCGCGAAAGCGCGAGAATTTATTATCATGGAATATATAAATAATACTTAAAAAGCGATTCAATCATTTAAAAACTTAAAAACAGTATAATCATCTTACAAGATTATGTAGTAAACCAAACATTAATTAATGATAAAGGACCATTAAAATTCCATACATTATCATTTATTCTTAATATTCAAGCATAGTTAATGACTAAAAAAATACATACCAGGATCTGTAAATTAAACAATAGGTGTTAATGAGTACTCAACATGAGCAAAGTCTAAAAAATTTTATTTGTGAAACAAAAGAAGAAGAATTTTTTATCTTTTAAAATGAAAGGAAATTCCTCTATTTATAGATAACAAAGAATAGTGTGAACAAATGTTTATTATGCCTTATCGGAAATGTTATAACTATTTGAAAAAGTTGCAGCCCTTCAGAAAGATTACAATCTTTCATAAAGTGGTAATTTTTCATAAAAATGGTGACTCTTCATTTAACTCTTCATTAAAGTTGCAACTATTCATTAATGTCGCAACTTCTCATTCAAGTCACAACTCTATATAAAAGTCGCAACTCTTCATAAAAGTCACAACTTTTTTCCGTAAAAGTCACATCTTTTCATGAACAGGAAGGTCAGTTTTGGAAAAAACTAAATTTAAAAGGAAATGTTGGCTTGTGGTGGCGCCACGTAGGCGGGTATATATATATATATATATGATTTATTATTGTTAGGATCTTCATTTGATAATTATTTTGGATATGAGTTATGAATGTAATATCATGTTCGGTAAGACTATAACTAGTTACGAAATAAGTTATTTATTTGTAATATCGGTAAGATGTTTGATTTACAGTTATAAATTTGGACTAATACATGTATAAGTTATGAGGACTTTTATGTATGATGTAGGTGAAACAACTAATACGTGAATAACTAAATCATATATAATTAATACATAAATTATATTATACGTAAATATCTTCGTAATTTATCTCTTCATTATTAACATTTACATAACTTCGATCAGTACTATAAGATGACTAGTGATTTTGCTCACAACTTTAATATTTGTGTTATTCATTACGGATAAAATGAAAAGTGTATCAATAGAAATCTTTTTCTATAGTTAAAAGTGTGTCATTCGTCTTTCCAGATAAAAAATATAGATATATTTATATAACATATAAGAAAGATTTATAAGAAGGCATGGTGTTGACGCCTAACATCTTTATCTCTTCATATACTCGTTTCGTCATATTTTATGAATATTTATCTAATTGAGCATGCAGTTTAAGATAAAGAAAGAATAATATTAAGAAATAAAGAAAAATATTATCATAGTCTTTTATTTTAAGACTCAAAGTCTTTCTTAAGTTTTCATGTGAAGAATAAGTAATAACTAATACATCATCCACTTTATATAGACCGCCGTAGAACCAACCTCACAGTTTCGTACCTCTCCAACCAACAGCCCCTTCACTCATGTCTTTCAATCTTGATTTTATAGGTAAACCTCGTATGGAGCGAGATGTTTGATCACCTTTTCACGATATTAGTGCACCCTAAATACCCATACAACTCCATGTGAAAGAATGTAAGAAGAAAAATGTATTTTTTTTGTTTAGTACAAATATTATTGCAGCTAAAATCAAGAAGTTAATCACGTCGATTCTACATGTAATAGTATAATTTATTCTTTCCTTGCAATGTCATATGTCAAAGTGTTATTAGTTTAGCTCCAATAATATTTATATTAAGCAAATTAAAGTGTTTTTCTCCTCACCTTCTTTACGTAAAATTATTATTTCTACTAAATATATAAAAAGACAATTGACATTTCATCTACAAAACTATGGACAAAATCAATATTAAAAATAGATAAATTTTTTGGAGAGGACCAAATACCAATATTGCAAATACGAGTGATTATTGTGCCTCAATGTGACAAAATTAAGAAGGAAGGGGAGGGAGTGTCCTCTCCCTCCCCGCCTCCCCCCCCCCCTCCTCCTCCTCCCCCTTTTCCCCCCCCCCCCCCCCCCCCTCTAGTATTAAACTCAAATATAAGGAACTATTTTAATTTTTGTCTCGTCAAAAATACATTTGAGTTATTATTTATTCACGAGCTCAACACTCCAATTTTAATTTGTTCCCTTTTCCCATGTGAGCTTTTACCATACATGTTTTATGATACACATTAACTATCATTTGTCCTTTATTACACAGACGATGAAGTTAACCACTCGGAGAGGGCTATAGTAGAGATAAAATGTTAGTTAATGTGTGCTTTAATTAATACGATATAGTGAAGTATACGATATCATTATTTGACAAGAGTTTTATGATTGCTATAATGAAGTGTTATTATATATGAACAATGACATTTATGTTTTGATCTTGATTATTTTTCTTTACGGGGTCTGTTGTAAATAAGTTAGACGGTATATAGTAATAGTGTAGATAGATGTAAAACTCGCGAAAAGATGACACTTCAAACAGAAACAAATTCATAAAAACGAGTAAAGGTGCCATGCTATATGTATATCTCAGTTGAAACTTTATATATTTATAAGAGTGCAACCCAACATCGTCGCATAAAACATACAAAACACATGATGTAAGACCTTTTCTATTTATCTAGTATATATTCATGCATTTCATTCAAATGAATTGAACAATTCAAGTAATTGCTTACCGCTTGTATCATGATTTGAAATCATGATATTAAATCAAATTAGTATGAAATTGAAGATTTATTTGAACACGTAATTTAGATTATAAAATTGTAGTCTTTTCATAAATATGAAAAAAACCTTTATTTCAAATACCATAAAAACTTCTTCAATTTCTTACATAAATAAACTATAGCTCATAAACAAAGTATCATAATATCCTAAAATATCGTATTGATAAATAAAGTATCGTAATATCCGTCTTCCGCGTATAGCGATAATAATAATAAAGTAGTCAAACCGACCAATACCAAACAAACAACATGTGTTAAATCATTACACGAGGGTAATACAGTCATTTCCCACAAACTCCAATGGGAAAAGAGCTCGTAACTACAAGCACAACAGTCACTGTTTTGTTTACTGTATAATACACAGAAAGGAAAATTGGGATTCTCCATTAGCTGAAGAACAATTCTTCAATTTTCTGCTGAATTTCATTATCTCTTTCACTTTTTTTTTGTGAATTTGGAGGAGATAGTGCATGTTGTAGATCAGGATGTTGTCGCTGCAAAGCGATCCACGGCAGTATCAGCAACAGTTGTTGATTTCTAGGGTTTCACATGATGGTGATCCGAGAAATGATTCGTCGTTTCCGTTTTATGCTGAGTCGGTTTTGTCATCTGTGAGTAGCAAGTCTGACTTGTCTAGAGAAGGTAAAGTAATAGTCTATTTCGAGCTGTTTTTTTTTTTTTGAATTTGGTTAGTTTGATGTGTTTAGGTTAAAATAATGTTTTTATGTTGAAATTTGAAGTTTGAGGGTTAAGTAAAGTATATTTCGAGCTATTTTAATTTTTTTTTAAGGTTAGGTTGATGTGTTTAGGTTAAAAATTGTGTCTTTATGTTGAATTTCGATGTTAGAAGGCAAAAGTAAAGTATATTTTGAGCTGTTTATTTAGTTTGATTGTATTTAGGTTAAAAAATTGTGTCTTAATGTTGAGTTTTGATGTTAGAGGTGAAGTAAAGTATATTCCTGAGCTATTTTTTTTATAAAAAGATTTGGTTAGTTTTATGTGTTTATGTTAAACATTGTGTCTTTGTGTTGAATTTCGATGTTAAGTAAAGTATATTTAGAGCTGTTTGTGCTTTTCAAAAAAGTTATTTATATAGATGTGTTTAGGTTTGGAATTGAGGTGTCTGTCTTTGCAGTTGAATCGAGTGTTAAGAGGGTTTAATTAATTAGGAAGATGATTTTGAGTATTAGAGAGTATGTATGTATATTTTTTGAAGTGGGATTTTGTTTTTGATAATTGTGATGTCCGAGCTAGCTTATGTGCAACTTGACTGATTGCATGGATAGCTTTGTCAAGTTGAAAGGCTAGAAGCTTAAGATAGTCATGATTTTTAAGTGCTGAGACGTAGTTTACAAGGGTCAAGGACTCTTTAACTTTTCCCTTATGCCTTTGTCAAGTTGAAACTAACACTCAGTGTAAGTCCTGTGCTGGATTCGTCCAACAAATTATGGTTACCAGTAAGTTGAAGAACATAAAGGGAAAAAATGAAGAAGATTAGAATGGAGTGGAAGCCCACTTGCTACATGGTTTGCTTTTAATTCCAACTTATTATGCGGATAAGGGTAAGAAACATGGGCTATGGGGGACTAATGTCATTATTAATGATATTAATTTCCAACAATGGCAGATTTTATTGTTTAGTATAACTTTTATTAGTAGCACAAAGTTGAGATATGTTTGGACGGTTCACGACGTGTGGATCGAAATTGACAAATAAGTCCATATATCAACCAATATGTTTAGTAAACCACCACACCTACTTGCCACCTTTAGGTGATAAGCAGAATATGAAAGTCGAAGCACATATGAATTTTTTTTGAGACAAGGGTAACTTTGTATTCACAAAAATTCATCATCCAAGGGATTATGAATTAGAAACTTACATCCCACACCCTCAAAAAGACATACAGAATTACAAGTTTCCTATAAAATCGACCATCTGTTTGCTTTCCCCCCTAACAACTCTTGCTTACACCAAATAATAAAAGACTTAAGCATTTCATTTTTATCTTCTGAAAACTATCATTTTGTCCTTCAAAATACCTACCATTCCTTTCTTACCATAGAGTCCACCATAACAGGCTGGCATAGTCTTTCACCAATCTTCACTTTCCCTCTGTTGCCAATTCTTGTCCAGCTATTAAGGAGCTCCATGGTTGTCTTTGGCATCACCCAGCTAACCCCTAGTATACACAAAAACATATTCCACAATTTTGAAGCTGCTCTACGGTGAATGAACAAATGACAGTTGAATACAAATAATATCGGAAAATGCTAGATAGTCCAATAATATCCGGCTATGCCAAAGATCCCATTTATTTTTTTTAAAAAATGAAGTAAGAATATTATTATCAAAAGAGAATTAACTAGGCCGTGTACAAAATGTAGAAAATCTGACAGAAATACTTGTTATTCTACGAAGGCCACCACATCATCTATACAAAAAAGTTACTTTATGGTGCACCAAAAGAAATAGGTAAACAAGGCTATTTCTCAAGTGTACGACATGTTTCTCTATTCCATCAAAAGCTCTCTTATTCCTCTCTCTCCATACGGTCCTCATCAATGCTAAAGGTGCAACTTCACATGTCTTGCATCTCCTCCCCTATCTGTGTCTTCTACAAGCCAGCTAAACACCGTTTCTCTCACAGTTCTCGGCATTGCCCACTCAAAACCAAATCATCTCATCAGCTCCCCACATAACTAAGATGCTACTTGGCAGTGTGAGAGCAGTTGATATATGTCTTCCCCTTTTTCTTTGCACATGAAGCACCAACTAGCACCAGTAAGCTTTCTCTTCCTCGAGTTCTCCGCTTTCAAGATCACCCTCCTCGTGGCTAGCCAAGTGAAGAAGCACACCTTTATTGTTGCTCTAGGGATCCATATCGAGGTATGTGGGAACACAATCTCCTCTCTCAAAAAACGGAGAAGACTCCATTTCCCCGTTCCCATTTCCAAACATCCTGAGAACCCATGTTAATTTTTTGATGGTGGAGCAAACCAACCAAGTTTTTATTAGCCTTGTAAACCTCAAATCCCAAAAGATTCTTAATGTGAGAAAACTTGAATGCTATATAGCGCGACATTTACTTTTGTTGGTTTTCCATTTCTTGTGGTAATGACATCATTAGTTTGGCATCTGTATTTCTCATTTTCTTGTGCGACAGATGATGTGATACACCTTTAACTCTTGCTTATCAGAACCGTCTTATTAATGATAACATGCATTGCTAGTACACCCACCCACTCTCTCTCTCTCTCTAGCTTTTGACATCTGAATTTCTTGTGCCACAGTTGATGAGGATACACTCTTAACTCTTGCTCATCAGAACTACAAAGCTGGAAACTATAAACAGGCTCTAGAGCATAGCAAGGCAGTTTATGAGAGAAATACCCAGCGCACTGATAATCTCCTTCTTTTGGGGGCTATATATTATCAGGTATGCTTTATGGCAGTGTTTTATACTCACAGTGCGTACTGCCTCCTATATCTTGCATGTACCAATCTCCATAGATCTATGTAAAGAATTTTATTTTTACTTGTTTTAGTTGCATGATTTTGATACATGCATTGCGAAAAATGAAGAAGCCCTCCGAGTTAACCCACAGTTTGCTGAGTGCTATGGAAATATGGCAAATGCTTGGAAGGTATGGTTGTATTAGTTCTTCTAGTTGCTAACTTTTGCTTTTTGTGATTGGACATTGATATGATTTGTTTGCCTTCTATTACTTGCAGGAGAAGGACAATATCGATGTTGCAATACGCTATTATTTGATTGCAATAGAGGTTTGTATGCATCTTCATTTGCCTGATTGGAATTTTATAATTTTCATTATCCTACTTAGGTTCGATGGTTAATAAGCATGACTAAAGCTGTTGGAATAACGAGCTTTAGTTTTTTTTTTTTGGGTTTGTACCTCTTCATGGCTTTTGTTAACATGGAGACTTTTGCTTTTTAAGTTTTCTTATCTCTTGATTTTCTTTGGTGCGAACCACATGGAAGCAAATTTAAGGACTCTTCAAGTTCTGTTTTTATTGCTGGGGTTGTTGAGTTAAGAATTTTTTGTCTCAGTAGAAATCACCATAACTTGATGGCATTATTCGTTTTTGGGCCCCACACATTCCATCTAAGCATCATCTAGGGCCTACGCTACATTCATCTTCTGAACGTGAAAGTTACCCTGCCCCATACAACATGGTAGGTCTAACCACCTTTGTGTGAATTCATACTGCCCACAACTTATCCTTCTTCGTACATAAGTTCCTAAATAAGTTCCAGAGTGACAGACTGCTGGACTATATTAGAGTGAAATGTCCAGTACATTCAGGCCTCCTGCAAATTTTGGGTACCATATCTTATCCCAAGACAGTATAGCTTTGTGTGATAACTCCATGCTCCCTGTCCATAGTAATTTCCTGCATATTGTAAATAAAGTTGTTATTAGTCAAATACTTGGTTAATATATTTGCATTTTATATAGAAACATTTTCTGTATATATGCAAGGACTATTTTGGATAAAGAATAAAAGGAAAATAAAGAATTGTTGCCTGAAATATGCTAAGGATCCTCTTTGGGTATCAATCTATCCAAGGTGCTATGTGTCCTGAATGTTCTTGTGTAACGTGTAAGGTATGCCTAACTCTTTTGTGGTTTCGTAAAAGACAGTTCTAACCCACAATCCGAGGGTTGAAGCATGGTTGATGTTGAATCTAAGGGATCATATCGTACTCTCTCGACCAGGTCATCATAAGAAAATACTGACAATCTTTCCAAAGTGAGAGGAGGGAAGGTGTGTTACACAGAACAACCAGCTGAAAACTCGATAATGTGCATTCATTAATACACAGAATCCAATAATAATATCTTGTGTTGGTTTGGAAATGGGTCTAGGTATGCTGCCTTGGTTTTTTGTTGCATAGACTATGTTGCATAAGTTGCACATCTCAACCCTCAGGTAGGAAACATTTAGTAAAGGTGATGCTAACAGAAGTTAGGGGTTTGAGACAACTATGTTTAGATTGTTGTGGTCTTGTTGGCCGGGGTCCCGGACCCTTCGTCTCTTTGTGCTAAAGCGCCACTATGTGAAACAACCAACAAGTCTCGTATCTAATTCAAAACTACTACAATTCACTTGTTTGTTAAGTTTTTTTTCTGGGGTTTTGGCTTTTGATACTAAAGTGACCTTTCTTTTTGCTATGCTTAACAACTTGTTCAAAGATGAATTTTCTGTTGATAACAGGCTAATTCTCGGTGATTTAAAATAACTCTTTACCTTTTCAAATAGAGCTCACAAGGATATGTAAAGGATATCTGGTTATCGAAAAAGAATGTATAATGCGCAATTTGGATAGGAAAAGAATATATACAGGTCAATTTGGGTCCCAGAAACGCTCTGTTCTCCTTTCTTCTTTCAAAAACCGAAAGAAGACTTTTCATTTTCCGACGTGATGGAAACCTATCTTTCACAGAAATTATGGCAACATGTTCCTCAACTATATATTTGCAAGTTTGGCTTTTTGTTTGGAATCTTGATATAGCAGCAAAGGTGTTTGCTATAATTCTGCTATAATATAACTATGGTTCATTAATTGTTTAACGACTTAATTTAAGGTGATATTTTGGATGCAGCTGCGTCCTAATTTTGCTGATGCTTGGTCAAATTTAGCTGGTGCATATATGAGGAAAGGAAGGCTGAGTGACGCAGCCCAATGTTGCCGTCAGGCTCTAGCTTTAAATCCTCGTCTGGTATTCAAGATTACCTATTTATTTGGCTTCTTTTTAACATTCAGTTGATTTGCTTCTTGCTATATTTCTTTCTTGACTCCCTTGTATTCTATCTAGGTTGACGCACATAGCAATCTTGGAAATCTGATGAAAGCACAAGGTTTGGTGCAAGAGGTAAAACACTGGTTCTTCATAACTTATATTTCGTTTTGTTCTGTCATCGATGGTGGGCCCTGTATGTATATAACGAGTGGCTGTAGGGTGGTTGTGGACTTGAACTTTGTACAACGTCTACACCGTGTTGAGTGAGAAGTACTCTGCATTCTCCAATTTTGTTATTCTTTGACAGGTCTTTGAGTCTTGAAGTGCAGTTCTTGTGCATTTCTGTTGGCTATAGATGCTTTGCTGGCTCTTGTTATGCTGGTTGATTTTCTATTGTCTTGATTATTAGTTTTCCCTTAGGCATACAATTGTTATGTGGAGGCACTGCGAATACAACCTACATTTGCTGTTGCATGGTCCAATCTTGCTGGCCTCTTCATGGATGCTGGCGATCTTAACAGGGCATTGCAGTATTACAAGGTACGGAGTACCTTATATCGTAGTGTATATCTCTTTATTTAATCAGAGATTTGTATTTGTTTTCATTTTGCCTTCCTTCTTTGTTTATGGGCTATTAAGTTGATTCACTATTTGTGGTTTGAACTTCTCATATACAGGAAGCTGTCAAGCTAAAACCAAATTTTTCAGATGCATATTTGAACCTGGGAAATGTGTATAAGGTAAGCGCTTCTGCATTATGCTAATATGGTCTGTTGTGCAAGTGTCTGGACAAGAATGTGAGAAATATGTGTATCTGCTTTGTATTTCAAGGCTCTGGGGATGCCACAGGAGGCCATCATGTGTTACCAGCGTGCTCTCCTTGTGCGACCAGACTATGCTGTGGCTTTTGGTAAGTGCACCTTTCTCGGTCTTAGCTCCATATTCATTGCTATGAGGTTGCTTTCTACGGGTGATTTTCATTTATACAGTACTCTCTATAGTTCTATACTTATAGACGCCTTTCTTTTAGTTAGTGTATTTATTGATGTCTTTGCACAGAATTATCTCATCATATTCCTTCCCTTCCTTTTTTTCTAAGGGATAAATCATACTGCTTGTATTTTTAGCATGGCAGTCATTTTGGCAATTCCTCAAGTTTCCATTTTACCATGAATTTAGTTTATGCTGTGGAAGATAAAGTAGCATGGAAAACATGGCTTGAACATTAACCACTGCCACAAAAAAAGGGGGGGGGGGGGGGAGGTGACGGAAGGAAGAGCCTCACAAATTCTCAGTCTGCTGAAAGTTTTATTTCAGTGGTGTTGCAGCTCATGGTTCATATAAGCCTATTACTGAATTCCTCTTTATCTTTGGGGGAAAGAATTCATAGGGTAGTAGTGTTCAATGATGATGATTAGTCGTTGTACACAGATCGTAATATGTAAAAAATGTGCAGGCAACTTAGCTACTGTGTACTATGAACAAGGTAACCTGGAGATGGCCATGCTTAATTACAGGAGAGCTATAACCTGTGATGCTGGATTCTTGGAGGCATATAACAATCTGGTGGGCCTTTATTATTTCGTCTTATACTGTGTAGCTGTCCAGCACAAAATTAATTTCTTCAGGTGTTAATTATCTACTCTCCCCACTCTATTGCTTTTAGGGTAATGCTCTGAAAGATGCTGGTAGGGTTGAAGAAGCAATTCATTACTATCATGTAAGCCATATATACTTTTTGTGTGGATGCATGCTTTCTTTTTTCTCTATTGTGCTATTTTCTTAATCTATCCGATTGGTGTTTACAGCAATGCCTCTCGCTTCAGCCTAACCATCCTCAAGCACTGACTAATCTTGGAAACATTTATATGGAGTGGTAGGGTTAACTTGATTGAATTAATTATTTTCTTTTGTTTTTACCCCCTTTTGGGAGGTCTGGAGATGCTCAGATCAAGTAATCTTCAGAGTTGTCATTCCTGATTCTCTAGGAACATGACGAGTGCTGCTGCACAGTGTTACAAGGCTACTCTAGCTGTGACAACTGGGCTTTCACCTCCTTTTAACAATTTAGCCATAATATACAAGCAACAGGTACGTTTATATGCAATGTTGAAGAAACAATAATTTTCATGTCAGTGAAAGAAAAGCTGTTCAGACGGCTGTGTGTGGCTGCAAAGATAGCCAGAAGTGATTGTTCTTTTGACAAATTAGTGCGCTCCCATTGCAGGGTCTTGACCAGACAAGTGATTATTTTTCTTTTGGTTAACTTACAGGGTAACTATGCAGATGCCATATCTTGCTATAATGAGGTACTCAGGATTGATCCCATGGCAGCTGATGGACTAGTCAATAGAGGTAACACATACAAGGAGATTGGTAGAGTTAACGAAGCTATTCAGGACTATATGCGAGCTATTACCATAAGACCAAATATGGCAGAGGCTCATGCAAATTTGGCTTCATCTTATAAGGACAGGTTCATTGTCTAGTTTGCAAGCTTCAAATAGTTAATGGTCCTTTCTCATGCATTTTGTTCATGTCCATTTTGCTCGTTTGTAATGCTTTTATTCAATCTTCTGCAGTGGCAATGTGGAAGCAGCTATAAAAAGCTATAGACAAGCTTTGATGCTACGTCCCGACTTCCCAGAAGCAACTTGTAATCTTCTTCACACGTTACAGGTATCTTCACTCATCAGTTGCCAATGTTTTCTTGGGTGGGGTTATCAAAAAGTCTATGTATATTTGCTGCCTTTTTTAATGTCAGCGTGATCTACCTTACCTGCAAATATTAAGCTCATAAGTTAATATTATCTGTTAACAGACTATATACTTGAGATATGTTTCAACAACTAAACTACTTTATTTAAATGACAGTTTCACGCTGTGCTCTTTTCTCCTCTGTTTTAATATGTTTTATTTTAAGACTTAGATTTGTCTTGTGTTCGTTTCTATCTCCGATGCCAATTTACCAGTTTGGAAGGAAATACTTAAGTTCAGTATTTATGGGTCGTTTGGTGTGAGGGATAAGAATAAATAGTCATGGGATAATATTTTGGTTTCTTGTTTGGTTGTCATGTTTGGGATAACTTATTCCACCGTTTATACCATAGCGATGGCCGATGGGATAAGTTATCCCATATACAGGGTGGGATAAGTCATCCCAGGATAACTAATACGACCCCTTAGTGTTTTTTAGGAACTTAGGTAATTTCCATCATTCCATGTGCATCTCGTTCATGAGGAACAATAATTAGCTTCATAAGACGTTACTTGTTCTTGAGCTGGTATTCTTAGGTAGGGATGGACACTAGAGCGATATATTGACTTACAAGTGATTATGGACTGAGGCTTAATTTGTACCTGCTGATTGGATGAATGTTTGCTGGAATTCTAATTTTCTAACACACTTGCTATATTTTATTTTATACTTCCTAGTGTGTCTGTGATTGGGATGATCGAGAGAAGATGTTTATTGAAGTTGAGGGGATCCTGAGAAGACAGATTAAGGTATCTCAGCTTCTCATTCAACCATGACATGTCGGTATTGTAAGCTGTATATTGATCACTGTGATACTGATTCATATTTTCCTTAATTGTTTTCTCTACCACAACTTTGTCGTAGATGTCAGTTATCCCAAGTGTACAGCCTTTTCATGCAATTGCTTACCCTCTCGATCCACTGCTAGCTCTAGAAATCAGGTGAGGGATTTTCTTTTGGCGATGGAAAAGAATGACTAGACTTCCTAACTAACGTTTCCTTTGATTATACAGTTGTAAGTATGCCCAGCACTGCTCTGTAATTGCAGCTCGTTTCTCACTTCCTCCATTCAGTCCTCCTCCTCCATTGCCAATAAAGGGTGGTAGCCGGAGTGGTCGGCTTAGGGTTGGGTAAGTTTCCGGACCAGTTGTCTACTGGCTTACAGCTTTCCTCGGATAATACGGTACTCACAAATGTTACCAGTATAATGAGAACTTTTAAATGTGCCCAGATATGTGAGTAGTGATTTTGGCAACCACCCACTATCACATCTAATGGGTTCAGTCTTTGGCATGCACGATAGAGAAAATGTTGAGGTATGAATAGCACATTCATTTAAGATTAAGATGCATTGTGCTGTTATGATCCCCCCCCCCCCCCCCCCCCCCCTCCTCCTCATCCTCCATTCTCCTCCCTCCACAGTTTCCTATTAGCCTACAAGGACTCCTGTTACCAGGTGTTCTGCTACGCTTTGAGTCCAAATGATGGCACTGAGTGGAGGCTCCGCATTCAGTCAGAAGCAGAGCATTTTGTTGATGTATCGTCCTTGGCATCTGATGTGATAGCTAGGATGATTAATGAGGATCAAATACAGATCCTAATCAATCTTAACGGTTATACTAAGGTAAGATATCGGTTCCTAACCTTTTTAATGAAATCATAGAACCAGAAATAAACGGAGCCATCATTGTTGGGGATTCTCCTCAGAATTATGGAGATCAGGTTAAAACTTGGATAAGCATGATCTTGGGCTATGAGTATTTCGAAAATTTCATCTCACATTTTTTTCATAGCCCAACTGCGGGGTTCTGGAAGGTCTCATGAGCTTTACTACTTCAATTTTGTTGTCATATGACCGCATATTTATTCTGCAAAATTTTGCATCGTAAGCTACTGCTCATCTTTAACCTGCTAATTATGTTTTGTAGGGGGCCCGAAATGAGATCTTTGCAATGCAGCCTGCTCCTATCCAGGTTTCGTATATGGGGTTTCCTGGAACCACTGGAGCTAACTATATACATTATTTGGTTACAGATGAGGTATTTTACTTGTTTTCCGTTTTCTTATGATCTTGACATGTATATATTTTTTTTAATACACTGCAGTTTGTTTCACCTACACAGTACTCACATATTTCAACTTCAAATTATCTGCTGTTCTTTCTTGTCCTTGATATTGCTTCTCCTGTATACTTGGTAGTTTGTGTCACCTACGCGGTACTCACATATTTACTCAGAGAAGCTTGTCCATCTCCCTCATTGTTATTTTGTCAATGATTATAAGCAAGTGAGTTCTTGGGCTCAAGCTTCTGAGATTCTTATTTTAAATTTTTGTAATTGTTCTCCTTCTCAAATATTGATGGGTTTTATGCCACTGTCTAGAAAAACCGTGACGCGTTAGATCCAAGCTGTCAACCCAGGCGCTCAGATTATGGGCTGCCAGAGGACAAATTCATTTTTGCTTGTTTTAATCAGCTCTACAAGATGGATCCTGAGATATTTAAGACATGGTAGTGTTCGGATGGCTTTTATATTGGTATATATACTGTTGGTTAAGACAAGTTGCATTATTCTCTTTGAGTTTGATATTGCAGGTGCAATATTCTTAAGCGTGTACCAAACAGTGCTCTTTGGCTGCTCAGATTTCCAGCTGCAGGGGAAACGAGGGTTCGCGCACGTATGTTTCTCCACATCACTTCTGTTACTTTAAGCTTGTGTGATGAGGCTTTTGAATTATTATTCTATGGAATCTGTTACCAGAGATATCCTAATGTGATTTATTTTTTGCAGATGCTGCCGCACAAGGTGTGCAGCCGGATCAAATTATTTTCACAGATGTTGCGATGAAACAAGAGCACATCAGACGCAGCTCCTTGGCTGATCTTTGCCTCGACACGTTAGAATATTACAACTTCTCTTGCATCTTCCTTTTGCAATATCCTGTGTTGATTCAACTCATGCCGATGAATTGGTTTCTTTTTCCGCAGACCACTGTGCAATGCACATACCACTGGAACAGATGTACTTTGGGCTGGTCTTCCGATGGTCACCCTTCCCCTTGAGAAAATGGCAACTAGAGTGGCTGGTTCGTTGTGTTTGGCCACAGGGGTTGGTGAGGAGATGGTTGTTAGCAGGTAGGTGTTTTCGACTTTGCAGGTTGCTATGATGGCTTGGACCTGACAAACATGTTCCTTTCTTAAGTTGATATTTCCATTGAATGGCACTTTAGAAGCTTTATTTATGATACATGTGAACTCTTATCTTGTATGGCTAGCGGTCTACTATTGGTATATATCTTTGGTACGAACTCAAACTGACTGTAAGACGGAACAATCCAGTAAAATTTTATTCTGCTTGCGAGAATTGCATTGTGAAAAGGGTATCCTACCTAGATATAAACCATATAAAGCTATAGTCTCAGACAGGGATGATGTGTGTAGAAACAAAGAAAAGGAGAGGATACTTCTCTTATCCGTGTATTTCTTCCTTTCGGGCTTTCATTTTGATTCACTTTATTGTTTTCAGTATGAAGGAGTATGAAGAGAAGGCAGTGTCACTGGCGCTGAATCGTCCCAAGCTCCAAGATCTCACCAAGAAACTCAAGGCTGTTCGCCTTAGTTGCCCTCTGTTTGACACAGGGCGCTGGGTGAGTGATTCAATGCTTATGACGTCAAGTACTTTAAGATTTGCTCAACCCCCGTTACAAATGTGTTGCTTTGAGTCCTACTCTTTTAGTTAACAGTGCTTATTCTTTTCTATGCATCATTAGGTACGGAATCTGGAGCGGTCTTATTTTAAGATGTGGAATCTCTATTGCTCTGGCCAACATCCTCAACCGTTTAAAGTGACTGAGAACGACATGGAATTTCCTTATGACCGGTAGATGTAAAAACAGTAATATAAACGGGATTGTAGATAATACTTAGAATGTGAAGAGCTATTTATTCTAAAGGTTGACTAGGTGCCTCTCTGTTCGTAATGGTATTTAACGGTGAGTTTCTATCTTATATTGTACTGTTTCTCCGCTTTGCTCCCTTGGTTACTCGAATCATAACGTCAAGGTTGGAGGTGGAGGTTGCTTACACTTGAACAAACCTCTCGTCCTATCTTATCTCGTGATGTTGAGTTATTCGTCGTAAGTAAAGTATCTGAAAAACTCCAGTTTGCCATTCTTCCAAGGTAAAACCACAGTTACCTGACTGCAAGTATGTCCTCTACCTAGAAAAACCCAACAGTGAAGCAACTGCAGAATGGTTACAAGAGAATAATCAGCCATATCTTAGTTTGCATTTTTGTGGTGAAGGCAAATGATTCATCTTTGATTGTATTTGTTAACATCTATAAGCATTTATTAATGTTTGCAATTTGACTTTGTGCAGGCCTTAGCTGAAGGATGACCCTAGTAAAATCACTGAACGATTTCTACTAGGAGTTTTTTTTATTCCTACACTCAAATACGAAGCCTCTGGTTAAGTTTTTGATACCACTTGGTAATCCCACATATATAGGGAGAGTTCAAGCATTTTCATCCTTTGGTACCAATAAGGCCATAAAATTATAGAGTGGATACACCAAGCTATAGAACTTCAAAACAATTCTAGTTAAATCATGCAAATTAAGAGTGTAGATCTTATACATTACTGGGGTGTTTATATCAAGTCAATATAATTATGTGATTTAACGAAGTGAAACATACGTTAATTAATTATGGTTAAGTAAAATAAACTATAAATACTCGATGCAGGTAAGTTTTACCAAGCACATCCTAATATTTATTAAATCATGATTTTTTGGCTTCGGCGCGATGCAATATTTCATTGCCAAGCCTTAACGAGTAGTGAAATATATTTCAACGGTTGAGACATGATTTTATTTGTTCTAGCTTTGTTTTTCTACTTATAATATAAATTAAATATAAAATATAGAACACATTTTGTCTCAACTATTTATTTATTTTTTATTTCTTCTCTGGATACGACAACTATTTGTTTTAAATGTGTGTTTCTTTTTTTCGAGTTAAAATATATTATGATAGAGTTTTAATCATATACTTATTAATTTTATTTTTTTTTTAGATGTAATGACTATTTTTATCAATCATATAATTAACTTTTTCTTATTTTTTTTAGCCAAATCTAATAAATAATATGGTAAGACAATAATTAATTTTAGTAGAATAAACTTTTTCGAGTTTCAACTTTAGATGCAATCGCGACTCTATTTTTTTTCATGCCAAATTTATTAATAATTGTTTTTACTATTTTTGGCCAGATAAATATTTTATATAAAAAAGTGAAATCTCAAGCATTTTTTTTAAAAAAAAATTATTTCTCCTTTAGATGCAACAAAAATTATTTTAATCATTAAATTTTTTCGTTTTTTCGAGCTAAATATGTAAAGAGTTGCTGAAATCTCAATAGTTTTAAATAAAAAATTTAAGTCAAAATAACGAAGTTTTAGCCTAGTAGTCCATCTGTTCACTTTTATTTGTCATGCCGCGTTTTTTGAAAGTCAATTTGACTAATTTTTAAAGTTAAATTAGATTACATTCTATTCTTTAAAGATATTAAAAAACTATACGACTATAAATTGCAATTTTTTTGCATATAAATATGATGGAATTATATATCGTAAAATATTGATCAAAGTTCTCATAATTTGACTCTAAAAAAGAAAACGACGACAATTAATTCTGAGACCGAGGGAGAATTGATTAAAAATTTCTAACTACAGAATGTTGTTATCGTTATACTTGGTTCACATATATAATTTGTGTGTATAAATATCACATATGTTATATTCTTTTGGATAAATTATACAAAAATTCTTAGAAAATGATGGGTGTATATGTTTGACACCTCTTAAATAGATGCCAATTGGATCGAACCCTTTGTTAGGTTATGAATCTCTCTTTATAACTTTTTGCTTTTATCCACATGCTAAATCTCTTATTGTGAATACCAAAGTATTTTGTACCACAAAATTGATTGTGTTCATTTTTTTTTTTATTATATGCTATAGTTGAGAGAAAGATTGACCTAGAAGAAATAATAAATGATTGAGCATATTAATTACTTCTCCGTTCGTTTGTTTGTAATGATTTCTATTTTCGGTCAAATTTAAAAATTGACTAACATTTAAGATATTAATTTTTCATCATATGTAATATGCAAAAAAAAATAGTCTTGATAGTACTTTTCATATAGTTTTTTAGAATATCTAATTTTTTTATTTAAAATATGAATTAATTTGATCTAATTTAATTTAAAAATTAGTCAAATTAACTTTCGAAAAACGCAACATGACAAAACCAATTAGGTTTTTTTAACTTGGAGATTAGTCAGATGAACTTTTTTGTGAAAAAACGAACATGACAAAACAATGCCAAACGGAGGGAGTAAGTAAGTAGTAATGCGGAAGTAAGTAAGTAATAGTAGTAATAAATAAAGTAGTAAAGTAGTAAAAGTAAAGAGTAAGTAGTAATTCAGTAGTAATTATTTAGGAAAAAAAAGAAGAAGCAAACCCTCCAATTGTTGTCAATACTCTTTTTTTTTTTTTAAAGAATTATCCAAATAATGGGTGGATTTTTCTCATTCTATTTGTTTTTGTCTTTTGTCTTCTTTTTTTTGGGACGTTTTTGAGTTTTTTTAATGATAGTTAAATATTTTGGAATAATGTCTCAAAGTTTATCGGGTCATTCACATGAATATCCTTATTTTGGTGGTGATGTTAATGTTGACATTAAATATTTTAATTTATTTGAAAATATATCTGACATTTAAAATATATAATATCTTTTGTAAAATATAGCTTCTTTCCTGTAGAGTTTATGCGATAAAGACATAAGTTTAGTTTCAGAATTCACAAAGTTATGATAAGAAACATAATTTATTTTCACAAAACTTCTATCGAACAAAACAAAAGTTCTCTTGAGTTTTGCTTTCCAAATTTGATACTACAAAACTTAAGTTAGATACGACCCTGTAAAATTATATTATGAGTAAAGATATTTTAATCGACGAATTATTATTAAACAAGAAATACAAACAAAATTAATAATTAATAATTTAAAGGACAAAAATTAAAAAGCACCTTACAATAGGAGAATTTATGCAAAATTGATGTATACCACTTGGACAAGGTTAGAAGACAAGTTGTTTTGGGAGAATCATGTAAACCTCACATGAGACTTTTGTCCAAGGAACACAAATAAATAATAGATGTTTTTCATTTTGCTTTTTAAAGATGAATATTCATAGAGGATGTGACCTAATAATAAATAAAATACGATGTATATTAACAGAAGATTATGGGAGGAAATTCAGCGGAGAGGAAAAAAAAATTAATTTGTGTGATTTCTTTTTATTTACTTAAAAAGAAAATGAGTTACACGCTTTAACTAATACGACGATCTGTTACATATCTATTATTGTTCAAAGTGTAATTAATACCATCCCAGAACTAACGTGAAAATAAAATTAAATATAAAAATAAAATAGGCGCGTTTGAGTTGAAAATAAAGTCAAACGAAAATAATTGTTTAACCCTTACCCCATGTTTTCTCCATTTCATGTTCCTCTTCCCTTATTTTATTTCATAGTTTTTTCTTTTTATTTTTTTCTTATCACGATTTATAATTCGTCTCAATTTTACTTTTTTTTTCATCACGATTTTACAATTTGTCACTCTCAGTTTTATCATCATACCTAGAAAAAATAATTTTTAATTCGAATTTCACAACAAATTCTAAGTTTCCAAGCGAAACTCGATGCTACTTTAACACAAGGGCCGGTGTCCATCATTAAAAGTGACATCTCTGTTTGCGCATATCGAAGAAAGTCTCTGCTAGTGATGATGTTGTGGTGGTAGGTTTTTGGTGATGGGTTGATTGTTCTTCGCCGGATAAGACAAAGAGAATTGCGATATAAATTCAAATGGGGATCGGATTTAGACAAAGAGATTTGCGATATAATTTTTCTAGTTAGATTAGAGATAAAAGGGGATCGGATTTAGATTTGGAAGTAGATATGATTATTAGAGAATTTTAATAATTAGTTAGGGATTAATTAAGAGTAAGTAACATAAAGTTACTTAGAAAAATGAAACAGTAATTTCTAATTCTAAAGTGTGCGGAGTCGGCACTGATGTTGTACCAGTAAGTGTAATACATCACATACATGTGATGGTGATATTACACGTCTCAAGGTGATATTAAATTCACTTTAACTAATAAAGATGTGTTGTTATAAATCGTTATAATAATTAAAACGTGTAACTAATTATTCGATATAATTTTTTAAGGGAAAAATTTATATCTTTTCACCTAAGAAAAAAAACAATCAAATTTTGTGAATCAGGCTGTCCACTAAAATAGGTATTTATTTTATAGCCACATTAAAACTCAAGAGGATATCTTTCAAATTTTTTATGGCCCAAAAAAATAATAATTTTTTTTCCCTGCAAACTGTTTAATTCATAGTTTTCCAAAGGGAGAAAAGAAAAATAGAATTAAGAAAACAACTAGCATATTCTCTTCTTTCACTCATATGTACATCTCACAATCGGATCGTATAGCCGCTATTCTTTAGGTATACATCGGGTAAATTTGCTCTTATCCGTTAATTTGTAAAATACATAGATTATAGAATATGTTTAGTTGGACCAGCTACTCGATAGGAAGTCGACTTAAAATTCATTATCACTATAACAAAAACAATTTTATTGGTAATATATATGCGCATCAACAAAGAACACTAGATCCTTATCATATCTGTTCAGTTTAATGTTATTGGTCTAAGTCCTTATAAAACTTTACCGCCGTTATTTACAAATATATTTAATGACAATTAACTATTATCGCAAATATAACACACCAGCTCCTCGTATACCACCCAAAATCCACCTACATATAAATAAACTACACTTAAAATAAGGAATTAACAAACCGCCTAACAATTTTGCGATTTAAATAAACAGTTCAAACTATGTAAAATTTATTATAAGTTATATTAGCGAGGATTATCGAAAATTTATAAGACTGATTATTACCAATCACTTTCCATGTCCCCACACTTGTAGTAACCCTACCCCCACTCTTAGTGAACTTTGATCACTATGTGGAGAAAGAAAAGGAATGTTGTTTTGTGTGGAGAGACTATCAAATGCTTCTGATATTATTGATTCTCTCTAGACACAACTTTGAACACAAAGAAACTTGTGAAAATGGACAAAAGAGCTAATATTCTTTATTTCCTCATATGTACATCTTAATTAAAAAAAAAGTCACATATACCTTTTTTTTGCCATTAGGAATATCAATTAATATTATATAGAATTGTAGTTGTTCGACGTAAAAATAAGAGAGACAGAAATTTTATCAAAGAGTGTCATAAAGTAAAGTTAGTAAAAAAAAATAAGAAGAAGAATAAAACACATAAAGAATTGTTCTTCTTGAATAGGGATTATAATATCGTGACCTAGTTAAATAATATTATTTTCTGGCAAAATGGTGTTAAGAATATCAATTAATATTATATAGAATTGTAGTTATTCGACATAAAAATGAGAGAGACAGAAATTTTATCAAAGAGTGTCATAAAGTAAAAAAATAAGAAGAGTCACACATAAAGAAATCGGGAAGTATATATATATATATATATATATTTACTACCGTGACCTAGTTAAATAATATTATTTTCTGGTAAAACGGTGTCAAGAATATCAACTAATATTATATAGAATTGTAGTTATTCGACATAAAAATAAGAGAGACACAAATTTTATTAAAGAGTGTGTCATAAAGTAAAAAAATAAGAAGAGACACACAGAATTGAGAAGTATACATATAGTATAGATACATAAATTTAATATCGTGACCTAGTTAAATAATATAATTTTCTAGTGAGAAGTCGTCAAGACATCCCTTACCATAAGGTGGCTCGACCACTCGTCCAAAAGAGTCTTTTTTTGGGAGGTTGTAGATGTAAGCTGAAGAAGAATTTGGGATGATGGTTACATAAGATGTTATATATTCTCAACTTATCGAGGACGTAACCTAGATAAGAAGATAGAAAGATCGAAGATTAGAATAATAGAGTAGTAGATAAATATTACCTTACTTTTTACATGGAAGAGACTGGTTGCTAGACTCCTCTTCTCCTAATTTTGTATAATATCTTTATCTTCTATTTATACAATTAGTTGTTGCTTTATTTGCTTTGTTTATTTTGCTATTTTAATTTCTTTTACGCTCATGGTTTAATTTTTATTTTTTTTAAGTCAAGGATCTATTGAAAAAAACGTCTCCATCCCATAAAGACAAAAATATTGTCCGTGTACATTCTATTCTCCTAGATCTCCTATCATAAGCTTCATTGATTTGTTATTGTTGTTGTAAATTTAGTATAAATACAAATTCTAATCTCACATCGAAAACGATTCAATAATTTCCGTAGGTCAACGAATTATATGTAAAATATAACCGACTTCAATTTTTTTTTAATTTTTAAAATAAAATTTATAATTTCGCTGAAAAAAGTTCTATCACTTTTTTACAATTGGAATAAAGAGATTCTTTTAAGGAATGTGTGGTGACAAATAAGCATCCTATATATATAGTCATTCATAAAAATGATAGTATGACACATAAATCACTCCATATTTTAATTATATTGAAATTAAGATTCGAGAAATGATAGTCTGACACATAAATCACTCTATATATAGTCATTCATAAAAACAATAATATGACACATAAATTACTCCATATTTAATTATATTGAAATTAAGATTCGAGAAATGATAGTATGACATATAAATCACTCTATATATAGTCATTCATAAAAACGATAATATGAATAATCAAAGAATATGTTTGGTCCTTTATTCTTTCTTGTCATGGCTCATGTATCCATGCACTTTATTATAACAATTTCGAGAAGCATTATAATTATGGTGATTATCTTATTTAAAATTTTTTGAACTATTAATAAAGTAAACGAATAATAATAATAATAATATGAATTAGGAAAATATCTATGTATATAATTTTTATGTCAAAATTACTTGATTCTCCACTTTACAGCTCAACAATTAACATATATGGTTTCCCCTTAAAGAAAAACTTCAAAAAGATTCCTATGATGGTAAAGAAACATTTGGCCATAAAAATTAAATATTTTTCGCTTTGTTTGAAAATTTTCAAATCGAAATTTTTCACTTTATATTATTGTAATATCTTTTGATTACTAAGGATCTAACATAAACAGTCTTCCTATTACGAAAATGTAAGAGTAAGGTCTGTATATATCTTATCCTCTTCGAACCTCACAGTTTGAAGATGCGATTTTGTTTGATTATACTTTTTCCAAAGGAGAGAATTAAGACATTTTATTTGGAATTACACAGACAAAATTGAAAGACATCTTATAAGTTCAAAATCCAATTACAAGTGGAATTTAAAATTTTCACGACCTGTCAACCACTGATTCTCAAATAAAGTGAAAAATTATTCCAAAAACAATTTTTTTTTATGACCAAATGTGTCCTCAAGAACATATGAAAGCTCTCTACTCATGAGTATAAATAACAAGGGCTAGCTAGCTCTTGTCTACTCATAAAATATCATCCATCTCATGTAATAAACAAAAATTGAGCTTATTAATTATAATTGAGAAAAAAAAAATCATGCCTAGAGATCCTTTAATAGTTTCTGGAGTTGTTGGAGATGTTGTTGATCCATTCACAAGATGTGTAGACTTTGGTGTGGTTTACAACAATAGGGTGGTCTACAATGGATGTTCCTTGAGGCCTTCACAAGTTGTCAATCAACCTAGGGTTGACATTGCTGGAGACGATCTTTGTACTTTTTACACTCTGGTATAAACTCATCGTTTTATTTCATATGATATACATATATATTTTTCTTCTATTTATACATTTTAATATCTCTAAATTATTAACCTTTTGTCAATTGATTATGAGTAGAAGATCAAAAGCACAATATGTGCAAAAGCTTCTAATTATGTGAATTTATGTTAGTTTTAATTTTGATTCACCATCTAAGTACTTGTTTTATGGTTTTTATTTGAATTTGAGAACTCATAACATACTATTTATGATAATAAAAAATGTTATCACATGTATGTTTAATATTGCAAGCTTGAAGATATACAATATTTTTAAATTACTATGTTTAATCAAATAATTTTATATTTAATATCATGTAATACATTTGGATATACAAATGAAAACCCTTATTTTCCCCCCCCCTAATTTTTTTTTCAAATAAATTTTTTTTTTTTTTTTTGCTTGGTTTGGAAGATTATGGTGGATCCTGATGCTCCAAACCCTAGCAACCCAAACCTGAGGGAATATTTGCACTGGTAAGTCATCTAGCTTATATATTTATATATAAATAAATATTCATTTTGTTATATACTTCTTATTTCTCTTAAATCAATCGTCGATAGCGAAGACAAAAATGTATGTGAGATTATATAAGAACTAAGGAAAGTATTATTTCATAAAATGATAACTTTCTGATACACAAATTAATCAATTTTTCAAATAAATACCAAATATCGAATATCAACATAAAAAAATAATAACTATTATCGATTGCTTAATCCCCTTACAATTAATGTACCTAAACCTCTTTTTTTTTTTTTTTAAATAATAATAATGTTTTAACACATTATTTTTTTAATAGGTTGGTCACAGATATCCCAGCAACCACAGAAGCAACCTTTGGTAAGTTTTCTTACATTATTACCTAATGGCTCACAATTACGCAGTGACGAAGCAAGAAATTTAAATATACTTTATATTTACGATACACTGTATCCAAATCACTACATTTTTAATATAAGACACTTAGTAATATACAAAATACAACTTGTATCATCATCACCTTAGTAGTACATTATTAGTACTATAGGCCCAATTATGACTACTAATAATAAGACTTAAAGGAACATAAAATCAAAATGAAGTATTATACTATGTATATAATTTTTTTTTTAAAATCACTCCTAACTTTATATTTCATGCTTGAAACAAGGAAATACGCGTATTGAATGTCTTCGTTACTAAACTCAAACTCTCGTTATACAGGCAATGAAGTCGTAGGCTACGAGAGCCCACGACCCTCGATGGGAATCCATCGTTATATTTTCGTGTTGTATCGACAATTGGGCCGCGATGCCATCGATGCACCGGACATAATCGATTCTCGTCAAAATTTCAACACAAGAGACTTTGCTAGGTTTCACAATCTAGGTTTGCCTGTTGCTGCTGTTTACTTCAATTGCAATAGGGAAGGTGGTACCGGTGGTCGTCGCCTATAAATCACCCCCCTCTCCTCGGGGTGTGATCCGTTCTCGAACTCTGTGTCAATGTCAGATGTTTTGTGTAACGGATTTTTCTTTATCTATCGTTATTATTACTATATATCGATATTATATATGAGTTGATTTTGTTTGATAGTCACTCAACTAATTGCTTATTAACTCAGAAAGTCATTTTTCTTTTTATCAAAGAAAATTGAAAATATGAGATAATAGCTATTATAGTTGAGTGATAATCTGAAAAAAAAATCAACCATAATATATATTATATACATATATACCCAAAAAATAAAAGTCTTGTTTGGTATATATCAATGTATATGTGTTTTATATTTTATTACTGAATTTTAATTTGTATGTATACGAGTCTACATGTAAAAGTGTAGATATATTTACTATATCTATTTGACAAAAGAGTTTGGGTTTCTTATTGTAGAATTATTATAATTCAATTTTTTTTGCGTTATATATTAGGCATCTATTGAGCTAAGTAAAATATTAAAGAGTTTTTGTTTGACATTCAGACTTAATCACCGTTTATTAAAAAAGACTAGGAGTTAGAAAGAACGATTATACAAATTATTATGGAGCATTTTTTTTTAGTCATTCTTTTTCTCTGAGTTCTAGCTCTCATCCCTTTTTTTTTCTATCCATGTTCTTCGATTTCCATTTTAATTTTTAAATTCCTCTATAATTTCAATTACGAGTTAGTAGAATGTGTATAATCTATTTGTTGGTTGAGTTTAACTAGCGTTGGTCTAGTTATTGAGTTTATATTTTTATAAGATTCACGTACATTCTACTTTCTCTATAGATTATATATGAAATATCATCGAATATACTGTTGTTATCGAAAAAAAATATTAAATTACAAGACACATATTCACAAGCCTAATAATTTCATTTTTATGTTTTTTTTTTGGTTTCCACGGATTGTTTTAATAAAATTTTCTTATAAATTCTAAAGACTCAAAATCGAGATATTTAATTAAGGATGCAGACTTCTCCACCATTCTATCACAATTCATATTAATCCTAATAATTTTTGTTTGATAATCAATTTAACTATTTATGGAACCCTTTAATTTATTGAGTCTAAAAATATACATTATATGTTCATTCTAGATCGAATTATTTCCAAAGTAATTTGAGATGAAAAGTGTTAAGTTCTATCTTGTCTTATATTTGTTAGCAATTTTACTTTAAAATACACATTTTATTCTTAATGAGATAATTTATAATCGTCACATTAATCTATGGCATATTTTAGATCATAGTTTTTTTTTTAAAAAAAAACTTTTTTAAACTCCGTAGTGAATCAAACAATAATAACATATTCAGTGAAATCGTATTAAAATGAGGTAATTTGGAGAAGGTTGAGTATACACAACCCTTATCAATACCTCGTTAAGTTAGAGAGGTTATTCTCGAAAGACCCTTGACTCAAGCAAATTAAAACAGTAATTAAATAAAAACAATAGTGGAGGAAACATATCAACTAATAGCAAATCAATGCAGAATTAATATATATACAAAGAAATCGTAACAACGTGGTACGATCACCTAAGCACAATAAATCATAAATGATCCGTATCGAATCAAACACCATCACTTAAATTATGACGATGAAAATAATTAAAATACATATACAAAAAGACCGTAACACCAACACCAACAAGGTAACAATTACCTAAACACTATAAATCGTAGATGATCTGTATCAAATCAAACGTCACTTACATTTATACAATAAAAATAACTAAAATATATATACAAAAGAAATTATAACAAATATAACAACAAGCTAGATATGATTACATAAACACAATAAACCATAAATGATTCGTATCGAATTCAACAACATCACGTAAATTAAAATGATAATAGTAACTAAAAGATATAGACAGAAAAATTTATAACAATAAAATATAATCCTAATTAATATCAAATTAAATAATATTACTTAAATTAAGACGATAAAAATAACTAAAATATATATACAAAGAAATTATAACAAGAAGCTAGATATGATCACATAAATACAATAAACCACAAATAATTCGTATCGAATTCAATAACATCACATAAATTAAAATGAGAAAAGTAACTAAAAGATATAGACAAAAAATTTATAACAACAACAAAACATAATCACTTAAACACAATAAATAATAAATAATTAATATCAAATTAAATTAAATTAAGATAATAAAAATAACTAATATAATACAAACAAGTGGATTATAATTGGTGTGCACTTGCAGTCTAAATTGACTTATTTTTATTGTTATCCTAAATAAAAAACGCCAAATCTGCCAACTCAATCCTAGTGTATCCACTAGCTTAATTAATTATAATCTATTTATTTGTTAGTTTTATTTTTCATAAAAACTATGGTACATGAGAATAATAGGGGCGGATTCAAACATATTACGAAAATTTAATTGCTAGCATCCTACCTATTTTATGTTTTTTTTTTGGATCGTTCGGTTGATTGTATTAGAAAAATTAATAGATGTAAAATGAATATAAATATTTTTATAGAAGATAAAATAAGTAAAATATGTTTTTCAAACATACTTTTGAAATACTAGCTTAATACAAAATAATGTTTTTATATTAATAAAAATATTTTTCAAATTAATTATCTTAATACAAACCGCAACTTTTCATAACTAAGTAGATTGTGAAAATCTAGCTAAACACACAATTTTTCATCGAGTATGAACTTTAATAAAGTTAGAACTTTTGATTTATGATTTATAAGAGATATATAGCATTTATTAAAATGTCATTTAATTTCATCATAATCTTAAACATTCAGATGAAATATTAGGTTAAATAGTTGTTAAATAAAGAACTAGAAATAAAACAACAAAATAAAATATAATCATATGAAATATTCCTCTAGCAATCATATTTAGACTATCAAATCAATGAATTTATATTAAGTTTTAGATATTTTTTCAAATAATAAATACCACAAGAAGTACAAATTAATATTCACTATACATTCACATGCGTACCAAACATTTCGAATTATTCCTTTCCCTTATTTCTTTTATCTTATTTACTGATCGATATTTATATTAGGGTTTAATAAAATTTAAATTTATATTGAAAAAATTCTACGTTAAGAGTAAATCCACTCTATAGAAAGCCACCACAATCCTTAATATTTTATTTCTTTAAAAAATTATTTTTTTCTCAATAATTAATATTTATATTAAAGTCAAATTAAATTTAAACTCGTACTAAAAAATTCTATATTAAGAGTAAACGCTTGTGAAAAAAAGACCCCGTCACAATTCTTGTCAATTGGTCTATTTCATCTTTTAAGTCTTTTTCAACACATGAGAATGTTTAAAGGACTTTTTTTTTTCTTAATTAGCAATTATATAACAAATAATTTTTTTTATTAATCTTTTAACATTCATCTAATTCATGTTAATTTTTTCATTTATAACTAGGAATTGATTAATTACAAAGATATAATATATAACTTGTCCCAATGGATACAGCAAATACGTGTTCTTTAAGAACAATTAATTAATACAATGTAAAATTTCATTAGTTTTAGTTTTTTTTTTTTTTTCATTTCAAAAAGTATGATGTCTTTTTTATTTTAGTAATTTTTTAATTCTCGTTTAAGACCAATAAATTAAAGAATATTTTAACATATCCTATATATAATTTTTATTTTAAAACTACGAGATTATATATATATCATATCAGCAAATACTTATCCTTATTCAATCAGGAAAATATTAATTTTCTATTTTATATTACGAATCTAAATTAGAATTAGTAATTTATTACAATATTTTTATAAGGAAAAAAGATATGTTTTAAAAGAAAAAAATACGATTATTTTTTTTTTAAAAAAAGGCGCTTTAATCCAAAAGTAACAATAAGAACATGATTTTTGGATCAAATTATAAATTAAAAACATTTTTTAATTATACATAATTTTAAAATATTTTTTTTTATCCTTTTCTGTTAGAAGGATCTGTCCAATCAGATCCTTGTCATTCACACATGATATCAATATGATATGATCCTTCAAGAATACAAATTAATTATTTATGAAATTATCTAAATGTTGACTACCAGCAAATCATAATTGTACGGGTTAGGGTTGCGTATCGATCGGTTCGGTTCGATTTTAAAGTTTATCGGGTTGGTTTATTGGTTATTAATTTGTAAAGATGCTAAACCGTTGTAGAACCATTAAGATTTTGGCTTATCGGTCATAAATTTATTGGTTTCTGATCGTTATCGGTTTAACCGTTAAGATTTGACACAAAAGAAAAAACATTGAAAATCACTTAGAAACAAGGTGACAAACCAAATAAACCATGCACTTGAGTTCATAAGTTACATCTTGATAAAAAACAAACACTTTTACATCGTAAAGAATCAAGTTTTTGAGACAACCAAAAATAAAAGATAGATTTAAACTCCTAGTCGATGACTTTATACACACATTGGTATCATATAATTATTTAATTTCCATCTTTGTCGGTTAACCCATAAGAAAAAACTTTAAACCGTTAGAATCAATAACCCGATAACAAAAAAAATCAAAACCAATAACCCAATACTATAATCAATAACTTTTTTATCGGTTCGGCTTATCGATTTCGGTTCGATTTTGAACACCTAGTACTGATATTGTCTTGCCTAATTTGTGGGACCTCAATTAAATAAAAACTAAAAATGCAACTAGTGTTTTTTTTTCTTAATATATAAACTAAAGTTCTCAAGGTCTCAAAATCCACACACTTTTAATTCGTATACACAAATTCAAAAAAAAATAAAAATAATATGAGTGATCAATCGTTTTTAAATCGAAAAAATACATCGAAAATGCTCGATGAGACGATAGAGAGGTGCATTGGTGAATTTGGATGGGCACAATTGTTACAATCCATCCTCGTATCTCTATCGTGGGTTTTTGATGCACAACAAACGTTTATTAGTGTCTTCACCGATACACATGCCGTTAATGAATGGTCGTTACAGCAACAACAAGGGGTGAGTTCACTTCTCAATGGATTACCAGCGTCTTCGTTTTTCATAGGTTGTCTTATTGGAGGTTTGGTGTTATCCACATTGGCTGACACAAAACTCGGACGAAAAAACACGTTGGTTTTTTCATGTCTTGTCATGTCAGTAGCCGGAACCATTACATCGATTTCAACGAACATTTGGATTTACTCATTTTTGAGGTTTTTGAGTGGATTTGGAAGGGCTACGATTGGGACTTGTGCACTTGTTTTATCAACAGAGTTAGTAGGAAATCAATGGCGTGGACAAGTTGGTATAATTGGTTTTGTTTGTTTTACTATTGGTTTTCTATCATTGCCAATTATTGCTTTTTTGAATAAAGAGTCTTCATGGAGAGTGTTGTATTTGTGGACATGTATTCCAACAATTTTGTACTCAGTTTTGGTACATTTTTTGGTTTGTGAATCACCAAGATGGCTTTATGTAAGAGGGAACAAAGAGGAATTTGTGTCAACTTTGAAAAGTATTACAACAAGGAGTAGCTTGACATTGAGCTTCTTTGGATCCTTTTTTGAATTTGAAGATCAAGAACATGATAATGTAAGTTATTACTCCCTTCGAGATCTGTTTCACTTTTCAGTTTGTTTGTTTTACTTTGCTTTTAAAGTCTTTTTGAAAATGAGCGTCACGTACTCTTTACGTCCACTATTCTATCTTAATTACTACCATCAAATGTTTATTGAAACACACAACATGAACTATTGGTTGTTCCCTTTTCCTACTGGAATATTACCATTGCTCAGGTATAGGAAAAGGGAACAACTGATAGTTGAAGTGTGTTTTGTTGGTTTATTCACTAACATGTTTCGATAAATATTTGGTGATAGTTTTAAAATATAGAACTTGAAAAACTAAGATACTTCAGGTGTGGTTTTGATCCCTCGCTCTTTTCATAAAACTTTGTGTATAAACAAATTGAAGAAAATGAATGTGTTCAAACCCCTCTCTATTTTTTTTTTGCGCTTAGACTATATATTTGAATAAGTTTGACATATCGTTATTGAATGAAATTTTTACATGTTATAGCAAGTAACCTATCTTATTTTCTAATACAGAAATCGAACGAGTCATCAACAATCAATCTCTACTCAGCTATCAAGATGTTGATCGAAAGAAATTGGGCTTTTAGACGACTTATATCGGTTATGTTGGTTGGTTTTGGCATAGGAATGGTATATTATGGGATGCCATTAGGTGTTGGAAATTTACCTTTTAATCTATACCTAAGTGTTACACTTAATGCACTATCAGAATTACCAGCATCAATAGTAACATTTTTCCTAATTGGAAAATTAACTAGGAAAAAATCACTATTAGTATTTGCTATGTTAAGTGGAATATGTAGTATAGGTTGTGTAGTAGTACAAAATGATGATTTTAAAGTGTTACAAATGGGGTTTGAACTTTTTTCATTTTTTAGTGCATGTACTGGTTTTAATGTTTTGTTAATTTACACTGTTGAATTGTTTCCAACTTGTGTTAGAAATTCAGCAGTGTCAATGGTGAGACAAGCATTGGTACTTGGTGGTGCAATTAGTCCAATGTTGGTGGCTTTTGGGAGGAAAAATAGATGGTTTTCTTATGGAGTTTTTGGGATTTGTATAGCAATTTGTGGATTGTTTGTGTTGTGTTTGCCAGAAACTAAAGGAAGGACATTGAGTGATACTATGGATGAAGAGGAGTACAATGAAAGTGTATTTGTTTGTTAATATCAATTATTGTAAAGTATGACATTTTCTTCAATAAAATTTGAGTCGAGAGTCTTATCAAATTCAGTCTTTCTATCCCACAAAAGTCTGTGTACATCTCATTCACCCCGAACTCCACGTATGAAATTATACTGAGTTTGTTCATGTTAACATTTTTCAATAAAATTTTGGATAAAATGTGTGTCAGATTCAATCTTTCTGTCCTTAAAGGTAGAGGTTAAGTCTGCGTACACGTCACTTAGTCCAGACTCCACTTATGGAATCACACTAAGTTTGTTCTTGTTGTTGATAATTTTTCAATAAAATTTTGAGTTGGAGGTCTCTCTTCTACAGAGGTAGAGGTTAAGTCTGCATACACCTCGCTTCAATCCCAGACTCCACTTATGGAATCACACTAAGTTTGTTCTTGTTGTTGATAATTTTTCAATAAAATTTGATGTTTAGGTCCTCCCATCGTCTCAGAGGGTAGAGGTTAAGAAGAAGTCCCTGCATACACCTCGCTTCAATCCAGACTCCACTTATTGAATAACATTTGAGTTTGTTCTTGTTATTGATAATTTTTAATAATTTCTTTATCGAAGGTCTATCAGATTCATTCTCTCTATTCCGTAAAGATAAAAGTTACGTCTTCATATACCTCGTTTAACGGCAGATTCCACTAAGAAATCACACTAAATTTATTTTTGTTGTTGACATTATTCAATAATAAAAACTTATAGCATGTGATTAGACAATGACAAGATTGTTGCTTTGTTTATAGAGGAGCTTTGCTGGTTTTGGAAGGTTGACTAATGTTTTTCTTCAATTAGAATTAATAAAGCAATATTTGTGGTCTAACACTTCCCCAAAGTAGTGTTTACAGCCTTTTTAAAATTAATAAAATAATTTTTATTTTAGTGTCACTTTTCGTCTGTTCTAGAAAAAGAAAGAGATAACTTTTTAAAATTGAAATAATAATAACTCTTTATTTTTTATTTTACCATTAATAAATTATATTAAAATCGATCATAAGTCTTAAGTATACTTTATTTGTTTATCAAATGTCAATCTTGCTTTCGTTCATAAACTCCATGCTTAATTGGTCACAATCAAGAAATTATAATTTTTAATTAATCAAAAAATAAAGCAAATTAATTTTGTACAATTAAGTAACTGCAAATATGGGTTAAATGTAATTATAACGTTAATTAAGATAAATATTATCAATCAAGCCGTCTTAGCTCAGTGGTAGAGCGCGTGGCTTTTAACCACGTGGTCGTGGGTTCGATCCCCACAGACGGCGACTTATTCATTTTTTTAAAAATATAAATAATTTTCTTGAATTATGAAAATAAAGTTTTAATAATTAATATATATTAACAATAAACAAAATTGATATGTTTATAGATAACACTCCAACAAACGTAGAGTTTATAATTTTAAAATTAAGGTAAGTTACCTACTTACTATAGATAAGTAAAAATAACGTGATAATGTAGAAATTCTTTACATTATCAACATAAAAGCAAAGTTAAACTCGAGAAATATACAACATATATTTACATACACCCATCATTTAAGTATCTATTTTAAGTGTATAATCGAATACGACTAGTTATTCGTCTACGACAAATGGGACAATCCGACACTCTTGGACCACATTCTCTGCAGGTCTGCGTTCAATTGACCACAAATTCATTAATACCAGATAAATAGCGAGTTGAATCCTCATATAGTCACTTGACTAACAGTTATTATTCAGGAAAAGTTACTTTGTTTGTTAACGAAAAATGGAATCAAGACGAAACATGATTTTATGAGATAATAATTGTTAGTTGAATGACATATACGAGAAATCGATGGAGGGGAGGAATGGAAATCATCCAATAAATTGAATAGTAGAGGAAAGGAACTCACCATGTGTCCACAACCAAAAGCCATATCTTTAGTACCAGTCAGACAAACTGGGCAAGCCTTCATTGTGAACAAAGAAAAAAAAAAGAGATCAATTGTCCAAACACTCAATTAGCAATAACGTACCAGTGTAATTTCATAAGTGAGATTTGCGAAGGGAAGTCTATACACGGACCTCGTCCCTACTCTGGAAGGTAGAGAGGTTTTCGATAGACACTCGACTCAACGAGAAGCATTTCAAAGAAGTTTGAAAAAAGAAAATCACGGAAATGAAGAAATAAATAAATAGTAACAGAACTCTAATAACAAGAAACTACAAGATAAGCGAGACAATACTTAACTACCTACTACCCTAATTCGTGTCTAAGGTCTCCATCACTCAATTACCTCAGAAAAAAGAGAAATGGCATGTTCAACATGAGAAGCACCAAACGCAGTATAAAAATCTCAACGTTCTTATTATTAAGTGGAAACATGAATCGAAATTTCACGTATAATTTCAAAACCAAGAAATATAAAAGGTCTTACTTGATTCTGTTCATTTTGCGGCGATCCTGAAAAACTGCTTTGATGTCGAGTTGGGGTTGCCATACGGCGACTGTAAGGGACTGGTGGCGGCTTTGGAACTACCTTCTTCGCCTTACCTGTCCTTTTTCTATACAAGAAAAATCACAAAATGAGTAACAAGTACAATAAAGACAGTTATTGAGTGTATGGATTAATTTCAAGAGCTTCATTTCTCACAGATCCACCAAGACATTTATATTTGCTTTACTTGAATCGAGGTTCTAATGGAAACAATCTCTCTACCTTCAATAGGCAGGGGTAAGGTTTGCATATATCCTATCCTCCCCAGACCCCACAAGTAACGAAAACAGTACTTACTACTGTCACTTACTAAGTACTCTGTGTTTTTTCTTTTTTACTTTTTAGTGTTCTGTGATTGTTACTTTTATTTTTTATTATACATAGGGAGGAGGAGAAAGAGAGGTACCGAATCACCACGAATAAGGTGAAAGTTCAGGTAACCAACTACTGCCATGATTTCCCATGTTCTATGGTTTAAGATCACATTTTTAGGACTTGAACTAAGAAGATGAAAAAAGTCTACTTCATAATTTAAGGCATTTTGTTGATTAACATGTATAACTGATGTGAGATGCCAATAGTAAAGCTAGTAATGTGTTCCATACCCAAGCAGACCAAATTCTCTAGCTGCTTTATATTGGATAGGGATCTCCATGAGTGCAGCAAGAGCAAAAGCAGCTTCTTTTCCCGAATCACTTGTATTTTTTTTCATGATAGCAGTAAAATTCACAAACTGCAAACGAAAAAAGGATTGTAAGAACTAATGTCTGTTTCTACTGACGATTCTATATGTAACTTAAAGATACTAGAATTATACCTGAAAATTATCAAACTCACGAGCAGGTATACGGTCATCAAACTTTTGCATGTCTTCCCAAGGTCCGTCACCAACTCCAACAAGTACAATAGAGAGAGGATACATGCTGGGAACAAATGCTAGATGTTTGAGAATTATACTTTTTGTAAATAATTCTTTAAGAAAGTGAGTTATCAGAAAACATGCAATAACAAGTATTTTCCGGCATGTCATTGGTTTATTGTTACTAGTTCACAACACCTTGTTCCACGGTAACCTTATATTTTATATACCAGAAGGTTTCGACAGCCCAATGGAACCTAACTTATCTGCATTGAGTAGTTTGAAAATGAATTACATCAACAAAAAAAATACATCTATGCTATTACACCTTGCAGTAACGATAGACTTAATTGTGTTTTCTTCTTGTTCGCTGAGTTCCGAATCACTAGTATTGACACTCCTGGTAACCTACAGGACAAGAGAAAGCGTCAACAATTTGCAGCGGGAAGTGTATGACTATCGTCAACAAGGTTTCACGTATGTGCGCATGTGTTTATGCATGCAGGTGAGTTTTGTTTGATTAATGGAGGGGGGAGAGATAGAAGCATTTAAGAACCTGGCCATCAGCAATGATAACCAAAACATGGTATTGTCCACCAGATCTCTCTACTATATCTACTGCAGCATCTACTACTGGCCCGTAAGATGTTGGCCCTTGAACATAAAAGGACATAATCAGGACGTCACATTGACGTGGTTTAGGCAATAGGTTGCTACGTTAAAAGGAAAAGGTGAAATGAAGGAAGTGATTTGCATAACTTTGCAAATTAGAACAGAAGGATACCAGATAATTGCAGATTTGGAACTATTTTCTTGTAGCAAGCTAGGACTTCTTCAAAGCCATGGCAAGGAGAGTGATCACTATGAAAGCTAAACACGTCTTGATCATGCGTGGTCGCTAGAACCCAAAAATGAAACAAAAGGAGTTTGACGGCAGAATTAAAAGCCAACAGAAGATCAAAAAGACAAACATGATAGTGAATGCCGAAACAGAAGAGTAAGTACAGTCTACACACAGAAACTTTAGGAATGGAACGTACCATCACCAAACCCAAAACAAGGAATTAAATTGTCTTCATCAAATGGAGACAATGTCTTTCCGATGATAGATATGGCTTTCTCATATGGATTGACTGAGTTGCCTATAGCATGCAAGCTCTTGTTGTTGAACGAAACTTTACCTTCAGAAAGAAAACAAATAATTTTACCTTCAGAGTAAACATTCCAAAGAACATCTAATCACACACAAAAAAAGTTGAAAACAGTACAGTGGAACAAGTGAACTAGCAAAACTATGATGAAAACTTAATAAATCAATTTTCATTCTATTTGTTCTCGGGTATTCGACTTGGGACAGACTGTTTCCTGTCGCCACAAGCATCAGGCAAAGCTAAATTTTAATGGTCATAATACATTCACAACTACCATATGCTATACCACACGGGGATTGATTCTCAGCGACAGAGTAGTTCAACTGTTCCACTAACCTGTCCATTCGTTACTTTTCGTGAAATCAATCCCAATAATCAAATTTGATGACTCCAACCCTGATTCTCTCAGAGCTAAAGTTACCTGAAAGTGAAGTGATGATTCAGAAATATTAGATTTACAGCAAACAACGATATATTAATAAACGGACACTTATACCTAACAGAAAACAGGTGCAGTATAATAGATAACTAGATGAAACTTTGGTGTCCTTCCTCTCGATTTAGTCCTTTGACATTTTCTGAATTTGACACTGAATATACAGAAGCCAAACGTTGCCATGAGCTCAATTTACACTCTACAACTCAGCATTTTGTAAAACGATCTTTAGATTGCAGCGTCCCGGAATTTTCATCCCGAAAAAGGAAGTACACATAAATTCTATGTGAGATCTCCTAGTACCTCTACTCTTGCTCTTTTTACCTGTCTAAATAATTAGAACCAGAGTGAATGCTTAGTTTCATCCTTGACCACAATTTTTACCCTTGACTAATCGTTTCGACTATCGTAGTTTACATCTAGCAATACACTGCATAAAAATCTCCATACACTATTATAGGTTTATAAAGATATAATCAATGTGCATGGTACATTAGCATTTTTTCATCAAGCTTGTTAACTTGTATATTAATAGAGATAGTGTCTTAAAAACTACCAAATATGAGTTTAAAAAGAAGTTGCCAACTTATTGCTCCCTCTTTTATTCCACATTTTTAGGCTCATAAAAGAAATACTCTCATTGTTTTGATTTGTTTGTTTGATTTTGATTTAGACGTTTAAGAAATTTTTGAATCTTGTGATCTTAAACTAAGAACACGTAAATTATACCAAATATTTATTAATCTTGTGGTCTTAAACATATCATGTGAAATATTAAAACTAATTAATTGCCAAAAGAAAAGGAAAAGAGACATTATTTTTGAACGGATGAAAAAGAAAAGTAATACAAATAAACTGAACCAGACGGATTACTGGCGGAAAACTATTAGGTAAATCTGAAGACAAAAATACTAAGTAACTAAATTACGGTCCTATTACGTCTCCGAACTCTTTTCTTTTTTAATAATTTTGTACAACTTTTAACTTACGTAACATACTCCATGTCACCACTGCGCGTGGAAGATGTTTGAACAAAAAAATAAATTTAGTTAAAGTGTATCACTGAAATTTCAATCCTTTTTCGTTAACTTTAAAATATTTATTTTACGCTAAATAATAGGTATTAGAAAGAGATAAAAACATTTTAAGATACGCCAAAATATTATTTTATGTTTTCAAATTCGATATCTAGTCAAATACAAAGCTCATCATCTCAAAATATTAGTAACTATTTTCACGACTCGTAGACGCAAAAAAAAAGATTAAAAAAACCTGATCAACTGATTTGAAATTATCCGGAATATAGTAATACTTGTTCTTCTTATCCTTCATCATCTTCTCCGTTTCCTTTTTACTGCAATCACTCGAATCCTTCTTCAAATTCACAGAACCCGGTTCCTTTTCACTGCAATTACTCGAATCCTTCTTCAAATTCACAGAACCCGGTTCCTTTTCCCTGCAATTACTCGAATCCTTCTTCAAATTCACAGAACCCGGTTCCTTTTCCCTGCAATTACTCGAATCCTTCTTCGAATTCACAGAACCCGAACCGAAAGACAAATCCTTCGCCGGAATTGAACTGAAATTCTCATTAAACGAAGATGGAAAAGAAGAAATCTCCCGACTCGTCGATCCTCTAGAAGAAGTGCAATCACTACTGCTTCCACTAGTTTTTGTATGAAATGTAGATCTGAAAATGTTACCCATTTTTAGTTCATTTGAGTGAATTTTGGGACCGTTAATGGAGATAAGGAAGGAATTTGATTCTTAGTGGAAAATAGAAGGCAATGGATTGGATTGGTGGAGGTAAAAGGTACCTAACGCCATTAATAAATGCTTTTTCAGTATTGTTTGAAAGGGAAAGTGATTCCTCCATTTTCAACAGTTTCGTCGAAATTACACGCTGTTTAATAAGTGTGATAAATACTCATGTCAATTATGGAGGGAAATGGCCCAAACTAAATATCGGGTCCATTTCGATTATAAGATCTAAAGTAATGATTTTGCGACGTTAATTTTATATTTTTTTATTTTATTATCATTAGAATCAATTTTTTGTTTATTTGTGAGAGTCGTTGTAATAATTAAAAAACAAAATATTTAAGTGTTTGTACTATCTTTTCTTTATGACGTGACTATCTATTTTATTGCTTTGCGACTATTAATATGAATTCATATTAATATTTTTATATTTATTTTTCATTTCATTATTAATATGATTGAATATTTTAGAGTTATTCAAATAGTAAAATATTTTGTGTTATGCAAAATTTGTTATTGTCGACTTATAAAACGATCAAATTTTACATTTTGGAGTCTTTCAAATTTCAAGCATTGAATTCACTATTATTATATTAACAATTTATTAAATTCAGCGCAACACTATTTTGATTACATATGTATCAAATTTTCAATTTATAGGCCGCATTTTATTGTTTTAACTTTATATTACATTTTTTCATTGAAAATCCACATTGTTTATTTTCTTACTTCATGAAATTTGTGAACATCACACCCTCTCCAAAACTTTCTGTGAGGTATACAGAGGTAAGTTATTGTTATTAATTTATAATAGGGTTAGAATTGATTGCCCAGTGTGTTTATTTATGCCAATTCAATCATGACAGAAACAAGAGATTCGTGGTGGTTTATTCACCGATACCAGTTGACAGCAATTGGTCAGTTTTATACAGGTGACTGATTGTCAATTAAGTAGCGGTAAGAGATGATATTTACAAGAACGGGAAGCGGGTACGAACAAGCAAGAGCTGGAAGCGAAGCACCCTTTGAAAAGCTTCTATATGACAGGAGGAAGTACTCAACTAGTGAATGAAAGGACAGATGGACGCCCAGGCGAAGGTCACTTACTAAGAGTCCCTTATTTCCAAGTGTAACTAAGGTCCGCCGGAAAAGCTTCCTTTTTTCTTTTAGTCTTTCCTTGACCAAGAACCGAAAGGTGAGAGGCAGGGCTTCATATGTTTAAATTTATATTTCATTTTACTTTATTAAATCGCATAATAATACATTTTGCATTGATTTAATATAAACACCCGATACGAATAAGTTTTTTCCATATATATCAATTAAAAATTAACCCCTTTTCTTTATGATATTTAATTTTAAATTATGTTATTATTTGACTTGATACGAAATAGAGAAACCGTTTTAATAAATGGTCCATCCACCCCCAAAACAAGAGTTTCAGCGAAACTACAGTGTGATAAATGCTCTTGTTCTCATAAGGTCATACATGGAGGAAAATATTAAAATTTGTCCTTCAATTATTTTTATTTATTTATTATCTTTATTTTTATGAGTTTTTTTTTTAAATGTATACGAAGAATGAAATTCTTTATTTTTGTTTGTTCATTATTTTAAAATAGAGTTCTATTTTTATTGTCATATAACTATATGAGAGAAAAATAAATACTTTAAGTTTATATATATTTATTCTTAGCATTAATTACTTATTTTTCAAATTATTATTTAAGATTTAATATTAAACATCAAATAATAAGGATAGTGTGATAGAATAGTCACGTTTCTTAATAGGTATACTAAATTCAAATGTTTCACGTAAAACTAAACGAAGATAGTATTTTTTTTCTTCTTCATATTTTACATTCAATATTAGTTACTACTTTTCCATAATACTTATTTATTGTATTCGAACGCTAAGCACAATAAATAACTTGTGAACGTTTGTTAACTCAATCAATTTTAACTCGTTTAAATTTAATTTAACTTGTCCGTTTATCACCCAATACTAGAAATATAAATGTATTCTTTTTCATTCTAATTTCATAGAAATATAAGCATTAGGTTAATTTAAATAAACTAATAACTTTTGAAAGATTTTTACGAGTATTGTAAGCTTTATCAACCAATAAACTAACGTAAAATCTATCAATCAAAAAAGGGTCAAAGTGAAATTAAAAAAAATAATAACTCGATCCAACAATATCTCAAATAATAATAATTTGGTCCATCATTACCCTAATTTATATATTTTTTTAAAAAAGGGTCAATATATAGCTCAAATTGCCATGAAAAAAATTGTCAAAAAGTTTACATCACATTTCCCACACTTTGTATATAAATACAAAATCAATTCATATTTTTGAATATAATATCTTTTATATATATTATCATACACTTTGATATAAGATTGATATATTATACTATATATAATGATTTTACCTATATAATATTCCATCTATTTCAATTATTGTGATCAATTAATTCGACATATTTTGATTAAAAGTATGGTTTATGAACAGGATTAAAAGGGAATCTTACTAGTAATTTATGTATATATATTTTTTAAACAGACTAAAACGAAAAAAATGAGTTTATTTGGTAGCGTTGATATTGTTATTTCAAACCTAGCAAAAAGGCCGGCCACCAACGAACAGAGGCAGCAAAAAAATGGGGAGCGGCAAAGAGAAGCAGCACAAGAAGAAGCGATTTCCCTTACAACCCAAAAAAGTAGTGAATAGCAAAAGGAAGAAGGAAAAAGTGAAGAAGAGTAGAAGCAGCAGCAGCAACAATGGCGAATCTATTGAAAATGTGAAATCCAAAATTCAGTAAAAGACACCAAGTTAATTGATATTGTTCGTTTTCCTACAGCAGCGCAGCAGCTGGAGTTTTTTCATGAGCAGTATCAATCAGCTAATAGGATTCAGCTTTCTTCCCTTGAACTCGATTCCTTTACAGGTTTTTTTCGCCTTTCTTCGAAGAAACAAGTTATTCATGTATTAATTTTCTGTATAAGTTATTCGGTGTTTGATATTTAGTTATTATTATGTTTGATTTGTAATTTAGAATTTATGTAACTAATATAGCCACGAGGATAACCAAGTTCTATGAGTTAGAATTTTTAGTTTATGAGTTAGGAACCCAACAATTTTATCTTTTTTGTTTACTCTGGGATGGATAGGTTGTTTATGTCTATAAAGATGAATTTCTTTTATATAAGGGAAAATGCACGGATCGAAATCTCAGAAACACACATAAACTAAACTAATGTCTTATTACCTGAACTTACTTTTTTGGTAATTTTTGCACCTTTTTGACTTATTTGGCATCCAAATATTTCCAAGCGCCTCAATTGAGTTGAGTCACGGAAGTACAATTTAGAGGACAAGTACTTGATGCGTTTAAACTCATACATTCATTCTTTTTCCAGGCTTGAATAGCTTTTCTAACTACGATATGAATCCTACTTTGTACTGAAATGATACAGAGACATGCATGCTTGAGCTCAATCCTGATCATGCTCAAATTAGTACTGCATTGGCTGACCATATGAAGGTTGCTTTTGGATCATCATGGAAAGAGAGTCTATGTGAAAAGGAGCTCAATGAGAAAATCGATCCAGGGCAACCTGCAGTTCTGGTTATTAGCTTATCTGCCTTGCGTTCGTGCGACTTTCTCAGGTTGGTGTCTTTTGTTGAGTGGGAGCTTATTCTTTCTTTGAGTAGTTCGGCATGCATAACTTAATCCTGTAATAAAGCTCTTAGTAATGTAGCTCAACGTCAGTCGTTCTTCTCTTAGTATGACCTATAGATAAATTTGCTTTGGCAGAGAATTGCGGCCTTTGACGAGTGAATGCCTTTTTTTTTTGTTTTTAATGTTTTTTGTTTTTTTTTTTTTTTACCGTGCTTGCTGAACGCTTTTCTCAAAGCATATGAAGATTGAGGAGCAGGTATCCATATACTGCTTGTACTTATATAACAATTCTGTATACTACTTGCAAGATTCATCAAGTACAGTTTTGGATCATTGACAAAAAAGTTCTCTGCTGTTAGTGTATCCTTCCATTCATGTTTAATAATTTGTTATTATTCATCACAGGCGTCTACTCTCAAGAATCGTGTTAATATTGCAAGTGGGACACCAAGCAGGTATGTGTAGTATTCCTTGCAAGTTGGTCGATGAATTATTTTTCTATTGATATTTGATATTTCTATTGATATTTGCAACTACAATACAATGAGACATTTTAGATGAAATGAAAATGACTATTTATATAAAAGTCAGTTGATTTATACTGACTTTTTTATAAACTTATGTGAGTATACTGCCACAAAGGTGATGAAGCCTCATGAGCCAAGGAATGATGAAATCATGCATAATGGTGTTTTAAAATTGCTGTTATTATCTTGCAAGTATGCATGATTTTAGTGGGACTTGTTTCTAGCCGCAAGACGTGTATTATAACAATGAAGAGTAGAATAAAGATTAACCATTATCACTTCAATGAGAGGGTGCAAACAGCATTCACAAAAGATAAAATAAGATGTCACGTAAAATGACTTGGTGATGTCCTAGGCGTATCCCCAAATGCACCAATTTGCAATTTGATACTTTGTGGTTGAAAGTGCTATCATATACCATTAAAAATTTGGCATGTTGATTCTTTCAAATTGGTGACAGGATTAAGAGGTTGATAGATGTGGAGGCACTTGGCCTATCTCGACTAGCTGTGATTGTGCTGGATATGAAAACTGACGCGAAGGGCTATTCACTCTTGACACTGCCTCAAGTCAGGTTAGATTCTCTTTACGTTTGAATTGATTACACACTTGTCCCGATCTAAAGTTACTAGTAATACTTAAACCTAGTGTTGAATCAACCTGCCTGTTTTTCCTTGTATCCTTGACTTACTCGTTTGCCTCAGAATGTGTTATAAATAACAAATCAGCAATCTATCTCCCTTAAGCTTTCTACCTACAATTTGTGAGATCTCATTGTAGACATCCCCACTTTGCAGAGATGAGTTCTGGGACTTGTATAGGAACTATTTTCACCAACGAGTACTGGAAGGTGCATTGCGGATATGTCTTTATGACGAAATACCAGTTAACGTTAAAAAAGAGAAGAGCAATCAAGATGAGTAGCCTCTTCAGGACCCCGAAACAAGGATACTGTACCATTGTCATCCAGTCCATTTTGACATTTTTGCACTGCACATTCGTGGTAGAGGAGGGGGTATTAGAGGATCTACCAGAAGCAGAAAACTATTTTAGAATCTCTGTAGTACGTGTGTGTGGTTTAGCGTTACGTGTAAATTTTCAGGTAGGTAAAATACAATTCGAGTTCAAGTAGACGTCTTTCAGAAAGATCTATGAAGGTTTTTTTTAAAATTTTTTAATTTTGTGAGATCTTTGTGTAGCCATAACTAGTTTACTAACTTCATTGATCCAATTTTCATGATATGTGATGGTGAATTTAATGTCTAAACTTTTGTTCTATTACAAAGTTACAGAGTGCTTATTGCTTGTTTTTTTTTTACCCCTCCCTTGTGGGCTCTCTTTTTTGCACCCTTGGTGACTCAGAGTCTCGGAACAACGACCTTCGAATTGGAGATGGAGGGTGCTAACCATATAATTTTTTGAGGTTTTGTGCACCTTTTAATCTAAAGACGTTTAATAATTCTAATTGTAGGAGTATTCATTTAAATGATTCTTTATCTATCTTAACATGTCTCACTTAATTAACATTCTAGGTGTTAGAACAAGGGTAGATCTAAAAAAAATAGTATACTTGTTATTTTTCTAAAACGTTTTAAAATAAACTTGATTTGTCATAGCGCCTAATATACTCGAAATAAGAGAAGTTAACTCTTTTGTAGCTACAAATTTAGAATTTCTATTTCACTTGTAAGAAAAATTTGATAGAACCCCTTTGACTCGGAAAGTAATAACAAAAATAGCTAAACCTAATACTATTACTCGGACTTGAGTCTCCCTATTTTCACTTTGAAAAATGGTCAAAATCATTTTTTTAAAAACTTGAAACTCATTTTTACCCTATCATGTTTGAAAGAGATGTTGCAAATTGGAACTTTAAGAACATAAAGTATATCACGTTTAGTAAGGAATTTAATTATTATCCTAAAGTACCAATCAACTGCATTTAATATATAGTCAAAATGCCTTAGAATGTTCCAAATTCCTTCTTAAGGTGACATTTCTATTACAAAGTAGTACAACAACTACTATAACAAACCCTAGTGAGTTTTGAAAAGGATGATGTGTCAACAACATTTATCCCAATCTTGTGAAAGATAGAAATGTTATTTTCGACAGACCTATAAAGTTGTACAACGATGATGACAACAATAATAACGTAACGTACCCAATGTAATCCTACATGTGGGATTTGAGGAGGGTATAGTATACATATACTTACCCTTGCCTCATGGAGATTGAGAGATTATTTCAGGACTCTTCCGAATTCCTTTTTTAAGATGACATATTTCTTCTATAAAGTAGTGTAGATATGAAATCATCCAATGCTTTAACAGAAGAACCTTTAAGATCCCCTTCTTCTTTAACAGCATCTCTAATAGACATCCCAATTTTATTAGCTTTTTCCTTCATTTCTTTCCCTTTTCCACTTTCTCCCAAAACAATTTCCACCACTTTCTTCACATCCTCTTTATCAACATCACTTGAATACCATTTAGTTAACTCAACACAAACCCCCATTTCCTCCATCAACATCTTTGAATTAAATGCTTGTTCACCAGCCAAAGGCCAACTAATGATAGGCACCCCTTGACTCAGACTCTCCAATGCTGAATTCCATCCACAATGAGTCAAGAACGCACCCGTTGAACTATGACTCAAGATTTGCAATTGGGGTGCCCAAGATTTCACTAGTAGACCTTTTTGACTCTTTGACACTCTTTCTTGAAACCCTTTTGGTAACCATTCAGATCTAAACTCACCTTTTATGTCAAAACCAATAGGTGGCCTAATCACCCAAATGAATGGCCTTTCACTTTCTTCCAACCCCATAGCCAATGCCATCATTTGTGATGTACTAATTGTGTTTTGTGAACCAAAAGATATGTAAAGAACAGATCTTTCAGGATGTTCATTCAACCAAGAAATACATTCTTCTGGGGACAACCCATGTTCTTTACCTATTCTTGATTCAAAGATTGAATCTTTACCACCTCTTTAGTTCAAAGATTGAATCTTTACCATTTCTTGACTCAAAGATTGGATCTTTACCACTTCTTGATTCAAATATTGAATCTTTACCATTTCTTGACTCAAAGATTGAATCTTTACCACTTCTTGATTCAAAGATTGAATCTTTTTCACATTTCTTGAGCATACATTGAGGAAGCAAAGGTCCAATACACCAAACAGGAAGTTTAGTAAGATTCTTGATAGCTTTAACCCCCATAGGTTCAATATCCTCAACACTATTACACAAAAACCCTATAGAATCAAAAGAAGGTAACAACAAAGATTTCAACACTTTAGACCAAGGGTCATCCCCATTAGCTAATTTCATAAATGTATGAAGTTGTTCAACAGAGAAAAAACAACAAGAATCATCAAAACCAGGCATTTTGAAAACCCCATCAATAGCCAACAAATGAGGAAGATTTAGCCATATTGACACATAAGCTGCTGTTCCATAAGCACCAGAAGTAGTAAAACTCACATTAAAAGTTCCACAAGATCTTGCAACTTCACTTGCAAATCCCATAAATGTATCAGAAACTATACAAAGAGGGGGCTTACCATCTTTTTCAATAACTTTCAAGAATCAATTTTTTGAGAGGCTCTTTAAGAGATAATGTTGAGTTGAAAATTGTTACCATGTGTTTTAATGGTAAAGCCTCTGTGTTCTCTGTATTTGGTGGTAAACCATGCTCAATACTATTATAAGGAAGTGAAACTAATGAAATGTTGTTTGAATTAATTGAATCTTTGGCTATAGTTGAACTTAGATATTTGACATTTAAAGGGGTACTAACAATAGTGATTTTGTAGTTAGTTTTTTCTTGAATTTTTTTTGCTAAGGCTATGAAAGGTATCATATGGCCAAGTGCAAGAAATGGAAGGATTACTATATGTTCTTGATGGTCATTCATTTTTTTTTTTTGGAGAAAAAATTTTGTTTTTTTTTTGGTAGAAAGTGATGAGATGAAGGGAGAAGAATAAGAAATTGGATTGTGTTTGTTGTATAACATTTCAAAGTATTATATAAATGGAAAGTTGGGAAGAGAAAGCCAACCTACTTGTTGTTTCATTTGGTAAAGATGTTTATTGGAGGCGGAATACATCGATAATCTTTTTACGTTTGTTAGTATATTATATGAACAGATGATAAAGTATTTTTATTGAACTCTTTTATTATGTTCTCAAGCGTCTATGACGTTAAATATGTTTTCACCTTTAACTGTACATATTAACTATTGTTTGAACAGATTAAGGTAACATATTTTAAGTATTTAACTTATCTACGTAATGAATGTTCGACAGTCGAAGGAAAGCATGTCAATTATGAGATATGTTGTAGTTTCTTCGTTCATTTATATTTGTCATGTTGCATTTTTTACGAAAGTCAAGTTGACGAATTTTCAAAGTTAAATTAGATTATATTAATTCATATTTTAAACAAAAAAATTTAGATATTAAAAAACTCTATAAAAAGCACTATAAATTACAATTTTTTGCATATCAATATGATGAAAAAATTACATGTTAAAATATTAGTCAAAGTTCTTAATGCTTGATTCTAAAAATAGAAATCATGACAAACAATAGCGGACGAAAGGAGTATTACTTTATAATTTTTTTTTGTTGTTTCCATTTGGTGTCTGATCCCTCACATTGAAGCTCGAGTAAATTGGGGTTCGATCTCCTTGAAAAGGATGATTTTGTACACGTGAGGGACTCGTATATGAAACCTTTTATACAGAATGAAGAAGTATTTAAAACACTCCACCCGGATCTTGATTGGCGTACTATTTTATAGTTGAAAAATATTTTTTTAATTTTTAGGGACATGTGAAAAAAAAAAGTGTCCATATCACATACGTGGATATATTTAGTTCACTAAATTCCTTGTGTACCATGTTCAAATATGCCCCAAATATTAGGTACGCATGCCATAACGTATTTGGTTTTAGGCAGCTCATGACTTCTAGATTTTCTCGATAAGGGATCGCGATGAGATAAATAAGATTTATTTATTATAATATAATTAACAACGGAAATTTATTTTCCTATTGTTAACCTAATGGAACATATTTTCGAAGGTGTGGAAGACACAATTGACGTGAAAGAATATTTGTTAAACTTATTTTCGTTATCTTTATCATCAGAACCAATTTCATCGTTTGTAAAAAATATATTTTCCTAAAAAAAACATGTTTTAAAACTTTTTAATCAATCAAACATAAAAAAAATTAAAAATCATATCGAAATGATAAAAGTCATTTACTTGTGATTACATATAGTGTATGTCATTGAATATGTCATTTCAAACACAAAACCCACTTATGTTCTATATATTCTTTTTAATTTTTATAAGAAGAAGTACTCTCGTACGTCCAATTTAAGTATTTTAATTTAATCGAACATGAAATTTGGACCTTTTTCTCTAAAAGCATTTTAATACTTGAAGCCAAAAAAATAATAAAAATTATTTAGATGTTATAAGAAAAGAGTAAATATAACAAGAACTCCACTTCCATTGATGCATTTTGTAACATACAAAATGGAATTCTTTGTTAATCTGTTCTATATTTCAAATATGCACACAGACACACAGCTACAAGCTGTTGTATCAACACTTTTGAAGATTTTTTTTCTTCACAGTCGAACGAACGAACGCTTCTTGTCTCAGGTACCAGAGAAGCTAATACTTACCAGATTTACTAGTTGAATGGATTGTGCAGCAGAGCTGCTAACAAGAAGAATATCATAGCCATTTGCGCTGTCAAACGAGAACCACTCGACAGGGTGTGAGCACCTACTAAATGAACTAATCCAGTAATTTCATCTTTTAATGAAATGTTTGATGAGCCTGCAATCAACCACATGACAAAAACTTGATGGGTGGATCAGGGGAAACTTAACAGAACCTTTCGAGCAGATAAAAGAGAGGAAGAAGAAAGAAGAGAAAGAAGGGGCTTTGGGGTAAGAGGGCAACTGAAATTCCAGGTAGAATTACTACTGTGTACTTTCGAGGTCAAATGCAAGAAAAAGTTTGTCCAGACAAAGCATATATAATTCCCAATGTACCAAAATGAGCGCAAGTATCGAACAGATATATAACTTAATACTTACAATTATATTCAGTCCAACCAATGGCCTGGTTTTCAAGATCATACAGGATTAGCCTATTTGAGAGTACCAAATCTGCATAGCAGCGAAATACCTCCAAGGTTTTAGAAGGAAATGAGACATAAGATAGTGAAAGAATCGTCTTTAAGTTTCTTAAGATGGAGCATTCAACCAAGGATACATACAATGTATTTGAAAGAATTCGGATAAATCTTTAATCAATATCATCACAGCAATTGACCAATTCAAACAGTATTAGAAGAGATGGAAAGAAAATTTGGGTGTAAATCATCAAAACGAGGTACTAGAGCACTCCCACTTGTTTATCCAGAGTGCGAAATGCAGAGTTTTCAAATAAAGAAAAGCATATGTTCAAGAAAATTTCGTGTCAAGATATTTCATTTATAGTCTCTCTTTCACAAAATGACATTTTTTCGGGATAAAAATAGTTGCCACTTCTTCCAAGCTAAAAAAGTTGAGCTCTCAAATGCTGGATTCAAATTCCAAAATATAATAATCCAAACACAGAATAGTAGCCTTGACATTTGCAAATAACAAAAATGAAAGAACGATAAACACACCTCCAAAAACAGTGAGGTTCCAATTGTCCCTTGATAGATTAGCACTGTTTTGCCATCCAATGCAAACTAAATCTTCCTGAAAGAGCATACAGAAGTCAGATCTACTGGCAACTGTGATATTCCACATAGAATCAACTAATGTATACACTATTCCCTTAAATCTTCGTCGATTACTTCAGTAAACATGATCATGAAGATAGAATAAATTCTCAGAGAAAATCAATTGACAGCTTATGCAATGACAATTTCATACAAATATAAAGTTCTGAGATATTATTTGCAACTGTTTATATAGCCTTTAGAAGGGAGAAGGAGGTACTCTTGTGCAAATCCCGTCAAATATCTGGCACATGATGGAACTAAAGCAACTCTAATGACAAATGGGAAGTTGCTACCTAATTCACAGCTGAAGTAGCAAAAGTCATCTACTCTTTAAAAAATACACAATTATGAAGCAATTCACATTCCGCTCTCCAAGTTCAAGCAATTTGTCAGGCAATAGTCCTACACTACTAACAATAAGTGATAGTTTGACAACTACATTCTAATTACATTTGATCAAAAAGCTCAAAACATACTGCTAACTAAAAAAGACCACTCTTTCATTGAGTTAAAACTAACTAGTAAAAGAAGATACTTACATCCGGGAACAGATACTCATGGGGTCTAACTCTTAAAGATAGAGAATTTTCGAAATGAAAAGTGACTTGAGGAAATCCATCATCAACACTGCAACAGTTGGAGGCAAAAGTTATTGCATTTGGACATCTTTTAACCTGGATGACTAGAAAATAGCTGCAAATTACAAGAATATTAAGAGAAACATTTCAAGAAAAATATTTTACATAGGAAGAGAAGATGTAAAGGAATTGGCGCTTACAAGGTTCATTCCTTCACGTGGACCTCCAGCGGAAACAAGTACCCCCACATAAAGTAATTTTTCTTTGATAATTTAACTAAGAAATGTTCAAGGCGACTAGTCAAATACTAAGAGTCTTCATATTCAAGTGGAACAATATATCAGAAAGTAAATTTCTATAGCTGTTTTTACTACTTAGAGTTGACAAACTATTTGGTTGACTAAATTTGATGAGTTGTAGTATTCCATAATAAAAAGAACATTCAAACAGTTCGGTTTTGTAAGAACACTTTCAAGGCAATAGACTATGCTGGACAGGTTACAAAACCAAGTCACGAATGCAAAAGCAGTGAAACGGGAATTGCTAAAACCATGATTTTTAGTAATTTACAAATGACACAAGACAAAATAAACAGAACTGCTTTACCAGCTCTAATATCATTATTCCACATGGTGATCATCATAATACCAAGCACCACTGTTGAAATAACTATATTGCAAGTCAAGGATTGACAGTTATTCTAGTAAGTTGATTGCTAGTTTTTTTACAGGATCCAAGTCATTATAAAAGAGGACTTTTGATTCTTTGCATATATTACTTCGCTCTCCTTATTATCTTGAACAGTATGTGAGGCATGACCACATGGATCAGTGTAAAATTGCAACCTCATCTAATTTCCACTAGTTTGATAAAAGAATGTGAATGAATTCAGTTATCAATTGTCAGTTAATCTTTAGATAGAATTGGCCATCAAATTCCACCTCCTTGCCTTGCAGACAACATCTCAAGAAGTAGAGTATAAAGGATAGCATGACCGCACTTCAGAATCGAATTGCCATTGCTCCTGAATAAACAAGCTTCAAGCACACAACAGCAACTAAGTTATCCTTCATAAGGATGTTGATTGAGAAATTGATAAGAGTAATGTGATGAAATAAAGAAGAAACCACAATTAGAATGATAGCATAACTTCGTGCAATTACAGACTGCGGAAAGAGATGAGTTCTCAGTGCACACCATACCTTCCAGAGTATTCAAAGCATGTATACTCATCATGATGCAATTTCAGATCAGGTTGCCAGGAGAGTATCTGACAGAAGTGAAGAAATACAGAACATTTCAATAATTTAGGTAGAAAAAAAGACTAAACCAACCATAGTAAGAAAACTACCTTTTTCACTAGTGGACTATAAATCACCTCGGGAAGATAAGCCAATGTTGTTCCACTATCAATTATTACTTCATGGTTCTCTCCATTCAGAAATACATCAGCAGACAGGTTTAGAAACTGATAACCAACTTCAACGGCCATCATATGGACACTGTAATGTTGCCTGAGAAAAAAGACAGTTTAAAGCATTTAAATTGTTGCATTTATCAACCACAAGGAGAAAAAGATGTGATGCTGAAGTAATAACAGAAGCCTAAATAAGTAATATTTAACTAGGAACAGAATTGTATGTCAGATGTTCTGGGAGATTAACCTAAAAGAAGATCCGAAGTCACAACTAAACTATTTCACTAATATTTGTGAGATTATGGAATTATACAACTAGTTCAGAGATAAATTACAATTCACAAAAGAGCAGTAATACTAATCAAAAGCTTTATGATCTATCGGGATAATGTACATACTGGTTAGGTACCAAAGAAGTCATGTTCACTTTTGGTTGCACAACATTTCCAACGGCAAAAATACCACCATCATTCAAACCATCAAGGCAGTGTGCGAACATTTTCTTCACTTTTCCAGATGAAGCCAGCTGGGAAAGTATGGATGAGTTTGATTTCCCAAATCCAAGAATCCCATCAAAAGCTTCATCAGAAGAAATCAGGTCAGCAGATTGTATAACACCACACCTGTGAGAATACAAGGGGAAACATCAATAAACTTATTACCCGAAAGAAAAGAGAAAATGTGTCACCAGATCTTGGCTCAACTAATGCATAATTATTCGCACCAAATGATAGTCAAAAGTTCAAATTTCACATAAGGTTGCAGACCACTCATAAATGCCAAGTAAACCAAAGAATAACAAGCATGAGTTTGAAATATTTTGAAGCAGAAGCCACCCATATAAGATCACCTATTCAATTAAATGTTTACAAATCATGCTCTGGATTGTGGATTATAAGAGCTAAAGATATATTATTTCTCTATCATATTAGATAACATACATCTTACCCGAAAATAACACTCCCATTTGCTGATTTAGTTTGGAGATCACCTGACACCTTATCATATTGGATAACATCCTCCACGAAGTAGCCCCTTGTAGAGCTTCCATCTCCATAATTTTGAGTATATGTACAAGAACTATTACCAGAGCAGCCTAATACTGAAACTCTGTAGAAGTCTTTGCAAAATGATTGACCACAACCAATGAGTTTACCAGTGAGAGAATCCCTTGGATTGTAGAGTGTCAGATCGATCTGCCGAGGAAAACATTCAGATAAAAAAAGGACGGAGTGCAGCATCAAGTAAAAATTGCTTTGCTTTCGAGAGCCATATGCTGAGCAGAAATAAAATATAGACACACACAAAAACAACTATAAACGTACGTATAACATATATCAGTGTGTATTTAAAAGAAACGTACATTACGATAGCCTCTTTTGGGGCATCTTTCACATGCAATGCAGTTAACCCACATTATATCACTTCCCGTATCCACTTGAACAAAATAATTATTTGGAGGTGTTCCAATCCCAATCTCAGTAAAGTAAAGCCTGTAATAACAAAAGATCAAGGGAATGATTTCAATAGCAGCTCAAACTGACTACACAACTATCATTCGATATATATATATATATATATTATTGTGAGCCACTTAAATTTGCATGGAGAAAGATTTTCATCAGCTTATCCAAATAATCAGAGACTTGTGCACTTAAAAAGCATCACTCAACCATGGAATTCATCATCTTATCTAATTTACCCAAGATCTAAGCATCTTCTGGAAATTATTAATTCATCAGATGATATAGGCCTAATTGAAAGCCAACACTAAAAATATAGCCAATTGATAATTCATGCAAACTCTTTAAATACACCAAAACTACTTTTACAGCCACTACCGTCAGAAGTGGGCTTAGGATTTATAGACAACCGGGGCACCAAATAATGTAGCAGCCATAATCGATCTCAGGTCACGCATCAGCATTCAAGGGCGCCTATGGGGCACCCTGACCAAATGACAAATCCAGCAGATATATTTGAAGGCCTTCCAAAATATATGATAGTTCTTCAAGGTATATAATATAACAAATTCTTTTCATAGTTAACGAGTGCACGTGCACCCCCAACCCACTCAAGTTTGACACGCCCAATTCAATCCATTTAAAAGTTGTTCCCAGTATATGTAGCCCAAATTGATCAATCCAAAATATTTTCAAAAAGATTTAATTTTTTTTCTTTGATATGTTATATACAACCATAATAAAGAGGGGAAAAAAAGGTGTATTGGGTAGTTAAAATATTATGAAAGAAACAAATAAAAAAGTTTGTCAACCCCATTTTTACCCCAACCTAGCTATTTCAGCTCAAAGTAACTTTTGGGCAGATCATTTACTCAATACACCCAAATTCAACTCAATCTGTCATTTGAACTCCTAACATAAAGCTTCAATTAATTCACACATCAACAAAAGCAACAGTGCAGAATAAGAAAAATGTACAACAGTTCCAGCAAAATGTACAACATCACTACTGTTCGTCACTTCCAAAGACAAAAAAAGACACAGCAAACTGTGTATATACACTCTCATGCAGAATCACACACATATAAACAAACAAAAAAAACACAATTCAATAAAAGGGAGAGAACGGAAAAAAAAAACCCGATGGAATTAGGACGGCCAGTTCCGCCGATAGGAAGGTCGATGCCGGCGAGAATATGGAGATGGCGCATTTCATCATGAGCTTTTAGGGCACGCAAATTCCTTTCCAACCCAGCAAACTTAGAATGCACTTTAATTACCCCTTCACCTCCCACATATACACTCCAAACAAGTATAACTAACAACAACGAAACCCAACCAAAATCGAATTTTCCCATTCTGGGTACTTCTTAAATACTGAAATTAACAACCCCAAGTTCTTCTTTTTCTTAAATTAATAGCAAAAACGATGATCAGAAACGGAAAAAAAGATGAAATTGGTCCAAGAAAAGTATATAAAAATGGAATTGAGAAGATGGGTTTTTCTTGGTCTACTCAAAATGGAGTTTTTTGGTGCTAAAAGTTGAAAACCAGAGAGAAAAGAGAAGGGGAAGAGACGCAGTTGCATGTGTTTCTTCTCTGTTTTGGAATGGAGGGAAAAAGGACAACTTTTTTTTTCTCTCTTTTCCCTTTTTGTTTGGAAATTAGGTAAGGAAATGTTTATTGTTTTTGGGTTTTTCGTGCCGAGCCCATATTAAAGTTCGACTAAATAAACGATGCTCTTAATAAAATTTGAGTCCATATTAAAGCCCGACTAAAAATGGATGCTGCTCAACAAATATTCTTCATAATGGGGCCTAAACTTGGAGGCCTGGCTTTCCTGCTTTGGGTCGTTCCTCCCCTTCTTCATATTTTAATTCAACCCCAACCCATCACTCATCCCCATCTTTTAATCCATTATTTGTTCTAATAGTAAAGTAAGAAGTTAATAGTATATTTACTTCCGTTCATATTGTTATTCCGGCGCCACAAAAATGTGTGTTAAAAATAAATATTTATTTAAATTTATTTAATTTAATTAAAAAAGATTACCCTTCGGAAAGACCCAGTGATTTGAGACTGGAATTTTCTATGTTGGAGGTTTCATGTTCGAAACTTCTTACCAGCATAAGCAAAGGATTTGTTGTGTGGCAATTGCGTACCCACCCTTGTCATGGTGTCCATCTGGACACCCTTCATCAGAATATTATATAATATATACAAGTAAGATGATAAATAAAGTGGCTAAGTAACATATTTTAGACACTCTTGACATAACATATGATGTAGCATAATGGTGTCAAACGCCTTGAAAGAGTAAAGACACACAAATTTAAAGTGTTTGTGTGTTCCAATCTCACTAGTAATTTTCTTTTCACTTTTCAAGAAGAGCAGGTTTACTTAATTAGTACTTGGACACTCTTCGTGAAAATTTTGGCTCCGTTAGTGCCTTTTGAGTCAAACTCGTCGTATCGGGCTTGCCTAGTGAGAGTTAATTCTTTTATGTGATTTGCGAGCTATTGCATAGAAACAAAAAGTTTTACTCTGTGCTCAACCAGATAATAGTAAATGCAGATTTCCTTTGTCATAAAAAAAATTACTTAATACTTAGTTTTTAATTTACTCTTATTATTAACTATAGCTAGTTTTTCAAAATAATTCTTTAAAAAGTTATTATATTTCAAAGAGAAATATAATTAAAAAAGCTCTTTCATTTATTAATGTGTAAAAAGTGTGCTAAAACAAACATAAACAAATAAAAATAAACGGCAAAAATATTTCGTAAGAAAAAACTAAAGAAAAATTGGAAATAAATTAAATGACTTACTTTCTTTTTCTTTGTGAACTCTATCTCTATATAGATATAATATAATATAATATAACATTTAGAAAATATTTCGTAAAGAAAATTTGGGAAAAAATTAAATGATTTACTTACTTTCTCTTTATTAACTCTACCTATATATAGATATAATACAACATTTTTGGAAAATGGAGTGTTGATGGAAATGGTAATAAAGAGTTAAAAGATAGTCTAAACTATCACTTAATATAGTAATAATAATAATAATAATAATAAAAATAACATATTTAGTATAGTTTATAAATAGGGTCTAAACCGATGAATTGTATATCTATCTATTTTCATATTTATCGAATAGAAACTTATTTTATTTAGAAAGATTAGACTAGTAAGAAGTTTTAAAAAAGACGTTTTTAAAGGATTACACAATAAATAAAATAATATGATTAAATTAGCAAAATAGTTTAAAGCAAAATGAAAAAATTTTTAAAAGTAGTCACATTAAAATTTTGTAGAATGGAGAAATAGAATAATGAACATTTAATATTAATCCAAGGGGGACATACCATCTTAAATAAAAGTTTTGTATCTGCCATTTAGAATTTTAAATTATATATAATTTTTTAAAATATGAAAATTTCATATTAAAATTTTTATACACTTCAGCCAAATAACTTAATTATAGTTCATAAATAAAATATCTAAATATTCTAAGAAATCGCATTAATGAATCACATAATATTTTCCTAATTTTTAATAAATAAACGCTTATAATTATAAATCTCCAAATACACATAATATTATTTTAAAAAGAATCACTAGTCAATACAATAGCTAGTTATTCTTATTAGTTATTATAGTTCTCTAACGTAATAGAAACATTCTCTTCATACCGAGCTAGTATGAACTTCTTATTTATTTTTGCAAAAAATAAAATCTGAGTTTTTATTCTTATAAGACATAAACTTATGCATTAATTTTCTATCATAAATTTAAAAATCACGATCTCAAATACAAGTTAATGTTTGATTTAAAATTATTTTTATCACATGTACAAATATAAGTCGAAGTTTTCTAGCCCACGTTTATTATATGTAATGTAAAGGATATATATATATATATATAGTCTCACTGTTTGAAACTTACCATACATATATAAGACATTTTATTTGGTCCACACTTAGACACAATAATTTTATGTAATTTACTTGACAATCAAATCCAAAAATGCTTTAGCCATTCAAAACATTTCAAAACTCATGTCACCTAAATCTAGAACACAATATGAGTCTAGTAACTATCAATGAGTTTAACTATGTTGATGGCTATGAAATTAACGCGCCCCTAGACAGTGACATAATTAGAATTTTTATCATAAAGTTTAAATTATGAAAAGATAAATATTTAAAAATATTAAACATGTGTTTAACGTTAGCTACATATCACTACGAGAAATAGAGACCTTTTCCACCGTGGATCATTAAAAAATTATATATAAAATATGATTCACATCTCATTTTCATCGAACCAGTTCAGTAAAAAAAAAAGCATGATAAATTTCAATTAAAATACTGGACTAAACATTTTTATATTTCTCACATATTCGATTAAAATATCTTTGAAATAGTCAATGGGAAGTTTCAATTAATTGAAAATTAATAATTTTTTTTATGAAATATAGATATAATATACTTTTTAGTCAAAAAAAAATATTAGAATAAATCGTTGATTCCTAGTCAAGACACTGCACCCCCACACGTCATAGTTGTCTTTGTTTAATGTCTTGAATATCAATGTCATGTCACTATTTACCCATTTTAAATTTTTGAAAGTTTTTATTAAATTTATTGGTTAAAATTAAAATTAAATCAATATAGTTGATTTTTAAATTTTAAAAAACAAATCAAATTGAATGAAAAAAATAATTGTCGATTTGGTTATTGTTGGTTAGGTTTGATTTTTTTGATTTGAAATAATAATTTTTTTTAGGACATACGAATCTAATAGATACGGACACTTGATACATGAACAATCCACATAAACCTACTGTGTTTTCAGTTAAGCAATACTAGAGTTATTAGTACGCGAAGTTTGACTATGTTATGTAAGGTAGGATAGGTAAAGAGTAAAAACACACGAAGTTTGACTATGTTATGTGAGGTAGGATGGGTAAAGAGTAAAAACTAAAGAATTGATTCTGATAGATTTGAAATTAGGGTTGTAATACGTTGGTGATGACATTTCAAAATCAAAGCAACGATAAGCTGCTTCGACGAATTTCCATATCTCAAGATTTCCTTACGAAGATCATCATCAAGGGGATCAAACAAGCCTTCCCAATTCTTAATCCCTTGAAATTCCATCACCTGTCCCGGAGTTCAACTATTGCTCTGTCTCCAAGAGAGCAGTGGTTGAACCCCAGATTCCCCGAGCTCGTGATCTTGAATCTACGAGCTTCAAGTCGTTTAGTACTCAATGTAGAACACTTCAAAATAGGGAGCATCAATCCCATAATATTGCAATTTGATTTCAAAATATTTCCACTTGATGAGGCCATCATGAGTGAAAATATTGAGGCTCTTTTTTTTTTTTTTGTAGAGTTATAATATTAATGCATATAGTTTCAATTAATTATTATATTTTGGCTGCACTCAAAATAAAAAAGTATTTATAATTGTATCAAAGTACAAAACTAAAATGATGTGTATAATAAATAGTGGCTGGTGGGGTAATATTACGTCAAAGACTATATATTATAATTTATATTTATAGAAAATATTTGAAGGAGGACGGTGCATTAAGTTTTATAGTATAGGTATTATGTATCAAAATTTTAAGAACGATTATGATTATTTTTTTTTCTCCATTTTTTGTCGATCATGAGTATTCAAATATAATAAAAATTTAATTATAAAAAAAAAGCAATTTTGTAATTTACATATAACCAAAATAAACTTTTAAAAAAAAAAAATAGTCTTTTTAATAGGTGAGGATATGATCATAAGAACATGTCATTATTAAATTCAAATTAAATATGAAATAAGAGACTTAAAAAGGGTATTAAATTATTATTTTTTTAATATAACAAAGCGTATACATTCATTCTTTGATAGATCGAAAAAGGAAATATATATTAAAAAACTATAGATTACATTGATATTGATGTCTCAATTTTATTTAAACATTCGAATTACAGTATGTTTCGATTGAGTTAGAATATGATAATTAAAATGTTCCTAGTAGACATTTTAAACTCAAATTTTGAAATTCTTTTATAGACTATTCTCAGGTGAACGCGTATGATTTTTTTTTTTCATTTTTTTGTGATCATAGTATTCAATATAATAAAATTTAAATTATTAAAAAAAAATCAATTTTTATACCTATAACAAAAATAACTTTTAAAAATAGTCTTTTAATAGGTCGATGATGATCATGAAGAACATGTCATTATTAAATTAAATAAATATGAAATAAGAGACTTAAAAAGGGTATTAAATTATTATTTTTTTAATATAACAAAGCGTATACATTCATTCTTTGATAGATCGAAAAAGGAAATATATATAAAAAAACTATAGATTACATTGATATTGATGTCTCAATTTTATTTAAACATTCGAATTACAGTATGTTTCGATTGAGTTAGAATATGATAATTAAAATGTTCCTAGTAGACATTTTAAACTCAAATTTTGAAATTCTTTTATAGATATTCTTCAGCGTGTGTTACAAGATATTTTAATTAACACTTGAAAGTGAAATATATCCCGTTAGTTTAGTTATATGCATTAATCTCAAATTCTAAACTTGACTTCAATATAATTTAAAGAGTTTCTTAGTGAAATGGAGTTTAAACTATACGTATTATTGGTGGGAGGTGATCACAATTATCTCGTAAAATTAATCGTGTTGCGTGCACCACATGATAGTATTCCAAAAAGGAAAAATTGCAGACATCTTTGAAATTGAAACTTATATATACTATAATTAAATAAAATGACATATTTAATGTGTTTAACCTAATTATTATTTAGCAGACACTTAAAAATACGTATATAATAATTAATAATTAATGGCGAAAACTCAAAAATCCATCATTTTCCGACAGAAAACTATTCCACCAATTGGAAGTATTAACAAGTCAGCAGACAAATTCTAGCAATATATGATTTTTGACAGATCACATTATAGGAAAGTATTAGAAAACCCCCCCCCCCCGCGTAAAAAGTAAATAAACTATATATTATACCATTTCATTTGTTTTCCGACCATATTGTGGCACAGTCCATATTGGTAGTATTCATGAAAAAAAAAATTATATTGATATCGAGACGATTTAATCTGAATTCGTATGAAAAAATTTATATTAAAGATAAAATATTATTTAATAAAGATGGTGGAGCCAAAAGTTTGATAAAAGATGTGCGATTTTTTTCTCTGTTATATTAATTTAAAAGTGTATAAAATTAAATATATACTCAATATAGTCAATTTTTAATCTTGGTACACATATAATTTTTCAATCAGAGGCGAAGCCAGGATTTTCAATAAGGTGATTCAAAAATTTATAGAAATAGACATATGAAGTATCGAAGGGGGTTCGACATCTTTATTATACCATAAAATTATTTTAACCAAAAAGGATTTGGATGAACCCCTTCGTATGAGGTAGCTCTGTCCCTGCTTTCAACAGTTTTGCTTTCTATGAAGGTATCTCGTTATCGTAAAAAGGTTCCGTCTACTCAAAACTTGATCGATATATAGCATGGAAATGTCCATCCACTTCGGTGAGTATACAAGAGAAATCTTTTTTTTATATATAATTTTTATGATAAAATTTCTATCTTCGCTACTGAATCAAAATTTAACAACCATATCCATAATGACTTTGCACGTATATTTCGAATCTAGACTCCAATATTTCATCATAGAATTCTTTTTACTTTTATCAAAAATTTGATTTGATTTTTCATATTTAAGAATTCTATGCATACTGGCAGTGGTTTGGTCAACTAGTTTTTCTTTTGACTATATTTTTGTGCTCATCGAAACGTACAAAAAATACTCATTAAATCTATTTCGATATTTACGATATAGATGTGTGTCATTTGTCAATGATAATCTATAAATTTAAAGATTTGTATTAAATAATTATGATAAATAATTAAAAACAGATGAAATATTAAGCAAATATTCAACTCGTCTTTTAAGCTAATAATATAATAGAATTTTTTTTATTTAAACTTATTTGAAATGAAATAAACATTTAGAAAAATGCAGCTAACATAAGATATCATTGGTACTCTTGCAATAAAGTGATATTGTATTTATTAGAAAAATAAATATTCACAAGGATAGATGTTCAATTTACTTTAGAAATAAAGGTCATTTTTTCAGTACTCTTACATCTTTTTGTTTCATTGATGATTCGTAAATTCATAATATTAAGACTGAATTAGGTTTTGATGTTTACTATCCGAGCAATTTCATGGAATGTGAATTCAATAGGGACTCGATCCCTTGTCTTCCCATTTTGCATTTTCTAGTTTGTATATTTGCTTTGCTTCACCATTGCTTTTGCAAATGCATAAGGATTGTATCAACTCATGTACACCATGTACGTGCGAAATAAAATTTTGATTTGAAGTTGAAATTTTGTTTGGATAAGTAATTCAAATTTTCTTGTAAGTCTTTTTTCTTCGTAAACATGAAATCTCAATTAATTGTGAAAACTATCGAGATTTTCTTATAAGTTTTTTTTCTTCATAAACATGAAATCCCAATTAGTTGTTAAAACTATCGAAATTTCCTTAATTTGTATATAATCTTATCGAATGAGCACATCATTCTTTGTAAATAAGTTAGTCAATAATAGTAGTAACTACTTATTCTATGATATAATTCTTTTACATGATACAAACAATTTCTTCATGCATGTTCAAAATCTGATTTAAATCATCGCTCTAAGCATAACTGTTGTCACGCAAAATGGGGCCGGGGGAACTGGAGGGGGGAAGAGGGGGAAGGGGTACAAAGGGGCAAAAGGACAAGGAAAAGAAAAGAAGAAAAGAGGGAGCGGGGGCGAAGAGCAAAGAGGCCACAGCGGGGAAGGAAAGGGGGGGAACCGAGGACAACACAACAATAGGGGGTGGGCGTCGTTATAGCAATGTGTCTCCTTAAAATATTCCCTCTAAAATACAATAACCAATTCGCAAAATATATCATCAAACAAACAAACAGTGTTGAGTTCACGTCTCCACGAAAAGAATACTTTCCTTTAATTAGTAAGAATTCTCTTCGATGACTCTCAACTTTTTTGATCCCTCAAACAACACACAGGCCGATTTAACCTCAAGTAAGAACTGTCCTGGGGGGGCGGTGGAGGAGAAAGGAAGAAAGATGTACGAAAAGTATGCGAAGCGGCTAGGTTGTGGCGGGGGGGAAACACAGGGGGAGGGGGGAGAAGAAAAGAAGAAGGGAGAGAGAAAGAAAGGGAAAGAGAAAGGGCGAGGGGGGAAAGGCGCAGGCGGAAAGGGGGGAGGGGGGGGAAAAAGAAAAGGGAGGAGAGGGGGAAAACGCACAGAGACAGAAAAAGGAGGGGCAGGCGCAAGAAGGAAGAAGGAAGAAGAGGGAGAAAAGAGCAAAAAAAGGACAAGCGAAGAGAAAGGGAGGGCAAGCGCGAAATTCAAAATTATGTCAATAATATATTATAACAAGAGATTAGTAGTAGTAATATCCAAAAACACACTATATATATATAATATATATAATTTTGGGTTGTGGTGTGAGATTACTACCCAAAAATCTTACCTAATGTAGGGAAAACACCAACCGCCTAACCAAAGCTCTCAACCATGCATCCAATGCGGCTTGACTTTGAATCATTTGTAACATGGGATGTGGTAACCACCAATGTGTTTGGCATGTCAAGGTGTGTTGCTCGCGTGCTCGTGATAGAATCAAAATTTTCATTAACGAATTTTAAAATATAAAAAAGAAAATACACACACAAAAAAAACGAGATTCAACATCTATTGTATCACTACCAAGAACATTGTTTTTCCCCCCTCCATGAACCAATAGAACTTATTTTACTATAAACATGATTTTCCCATTACATCATTATCAAACCAGCTCATTAAAAAATGCACGCATGAAAAACTAAATCTCCATTAAATTAACGTTCTTTCCCCATGATTCATAGGAAAAACTATTCATGAATGAAAATAGCCTATTAATATATTTTTCAATGGAAAATTTTAATGGGACAATAGTTATTTTTTAGCTGTGTATATATCTAGACGCATAAAATAATTCTAATCATATATAAATTATATATTTTTTTTATAAAAAAAGATTCGGATAAATTCTCTAGGTCTTACCTGGCTCCGCCACTAACCGTCAAGCCCACTACTCCCACACACGTCATTAGTTGTGTCTCCTTTTCTTGGCAAGTTAATTAAATGTGCCAACTCTTTTGCCGCATGCCTAATGTATTGAATATCAATGTCAAAGACAATGTTTGCCACATTAATTTTTGTTAAGTTCTTGTCACGATTTTACGAGTCAATTTGGATTACATATCAACAATAAGATTAAACTGCTCATCCCATTTACATATTATCTCGAATTGTAATTCCTGTAGAATGATTTTCAGGTAAAATATTTTCATGAAAAAAAATATGTTTTATTTATACATAAGTAAAAACATATTGTTTTAAAAATATTTTTTAAAAAAATTATTGATTTATTTAGTTTTCCATTCGATGACTGCTATTTGAATAATTAAAATCATATTAAATTTAAATGATCACTAGTATAAGGCTTATAGTTAAAAGAGACGATGACATATCAATTTATTTTATTTTTGAAAGCGTGAATTCAAAATATTTAGTTAGACATGTCAAAGGATCTCAAACCTTCTCATCACAAATCGTGTTAGTTATTTACTTGGTTATAACGTACAAAAGTACAATGTGAGATGGGGAGGGGTATGTTAGGACTTGAGGAGGGGAGGGTGGAGGGGTAGGATGTGAGGGTGGTGGTGGGGGGAGGAAAGGGAAACGAGTTGAGGGTGAGATGAAGTTTAGGGTGAGATGAGTTAGAAGGCGTGAACGAAACAACGAAAAAGTGTCTGTTCACATCAGGATTAATGTGTAATGTCACTTATGAAACTTATTTTTTCCAAACTTTTTTTCCTCGTTTCATTAACAAATTAAAATGTTATCCTCTTTATAAAGAATTTATTTTATTTTAAAGATAAAGAATTATTTTTTTGAACCAACAAAACAGAACGAACACCACCACTTATGTTTACACATCCATTAAATCACAAAAATTATTTCTTAATAGATTTATAAAGAATATTGTCCTTTATTTTGATTTTGTAGTATCCAACAAATAGCTAGCAAGCAATTCATTGTTTTTGGATAAAATGTATTTTTTGGTCTTTCTTATACGTACTTCATTAGCTAAGCATTTGTTGTACACTAAATTAGTCTTGACTTTCAACAAAGGACAATAATAGTAAAGGAATCCCATTTTTCTTTTCAAAATAAATGTTATTTTAATAAAAAATATTTTAAAATAAATATCGCTTACGTTAACAAAAGTTATCTAAAAATAAATGTTACTTTAGAAATTCAAGATAAAATTCTACTAATTATTCTCATATTAAAGAACTATTTCTTTTTAATATTGTCTAATAAATTAGTAGGCACACTCCTTTACCTATCTGTCGTGTGTTCTTATTAGTGCCATTGAGGGATGGCCGTTAGGCGTACTGTTATCAATCTATACAATTCTATTTTTCGCAATTTTAATTGTTAATTCAACTGAGATATGAGTGTATAAAAGTGTCATACTCCTTCCGCTATGATGGTTTCTGCCATGTGAAAGCAGTAGTCAGGCTAAACTATGATGTTGTATAAATAGGCTTCGCCTCGATCTCCCTTCATTATGAAATCTCGCTCCTATTCTTTAAGATAAAGAAGATGGAAACTAAGCTTAATTATCTAATGAAAAGGAAGAAAGAAGTAGAACTTTACATAAAGTAAAGATCGATGGAGTTAAAAAATTATATCTAATGAATAAGCAAAACTTAGTAAACTATATTTATTTATTTTCTTAATAAACACGAAATAAGCTAAGACAAAACTTATTTCGAAACGGAAAAAAGTACACATATGACTCAAGAAAGATCCAGAGCAATTTAATTTTTATTATCTAATCATTAAGTGTACATTATAGATAATGATAGTCTTTGTTACTCGAATTCTTTACATATCAACACATGCATATCAAATATTAAAGTGATACACTTTATTAGAAACCAACACGAAAAGCAATTAAATAATGACATAAAAGATTAGAAAGAAACAAAAATAATTGACTTTGTACATCTTTGTCACATTACACTATACATATTTCTAGAATATTGTGGTCCTATTTTCATTTCTATTCTTATTCCTATTATTTCTATTCTTATTCCTATTCATGTACCTGGTACAAAAAGTTTGTTGTTTTTCATGCTAATGATGTATCATTTTCATAATTGTTTACTAAGTCTAAATATGTCTTGAGATCATGACACGTGGCAATATCCCCTTTACTACTTAATCTAAGTTCCTTGCCAACCTCAGCATACACCCATTGGGTATCCTCCATGAACTTTTGTAGCCAACTTGGCATACCCGTAGACGCCACGTGGGTTTCCGCCACGTCATCAATATCGTCGTCGATGACGAATCCCGGAACTTTTGTAACGGGATCGTCGGAGTTGACGATTCGGAGAATATTTGTACCATTTTTCTCTAATAGGCATCGAAAACTTTTGTTTCCTACTCTAGGCCCTCCAAATGATACAACACTTACTATGGGTGCGTTACTAAATTTTGTTGTAATATCACACGCTGTTAATGTTGCTAGGGCAGCACCAAGACTATGTCCTGTGATAGTTATACTTAATGGCTCATCATTATATTTATCAAGAATCTTGCTAATTTCTTCTCTAATTGTGTCTTGCAAACTTTGGTCGCATTGGGTGTTTGTTGTGTACAAGTTCAAGAGTCCACTTTGTACCATGGGTTGATCGTAATTTTCGTCGAACGTCGTCATGTCGTCTGGTAAGCAAGTCAACGTGGCGCGAAAATTCTCGAGCCATTCAGATGAGGTGGCGGTGCCCCGATAAGCGATCACCACGTCGCGACGCCCGAGCCTTGTGATCTCTTTTTCGTCGTCGCAAACGGCCACGTAACCGATCCAGCTGGATCGCGGGAGACGCTAGGTTTGGGAACGTCTTTTTAGTCCATCGTGGCATTTGGACCACACACGTGGCGTACAAGTTCTTGATCACCTTATAGCCGGTCTTGTCCAGTCCAGGTCCTGTAGCCAATTGAAGCTCTAGGATAAAGACACGTGGCAATATGGTGGGGTGATGACAGTGTCCAAGTCGCAGCCGCGATATTCTGCCTCACGAATTCCCCCCGTACTCAGTCTCCTTAACGGAGATCATCATCAAGTGGATCAAGCAACCCTTCCCAATTCTTGATCCCTTGAAATTCCATCCAACGGTCCCGGAGTCCAACCACTGCTCTGTGTCCAACAGAGCAGTGGCCCAACCCCGAGTTCGTGATCTTGAAGCTACGAGCTATGACTCGTTTACTCAATGTAGAACACTTTGAAATAGGGAGTACCAACTCTATATGTTGTTTGGTGAAAACAATGTTACAATTTGTTTTGAGATTATTTCCACTTGAGAGCCTCATCATGATTTGTGAAAGGTGTATGTAGTTTTTACAAGATTCTTGGAATATGGATGATTGAGGCTCTTGTTAAGTAATAATATTAATTCATACACTTTCACTTAACTATTACATTTTGGCTGCACTCAATTGAGGGCTATTTATAGTTGTTCCCAATCCCAATCGCTTTATTGTAGGTGCATGGTGGGGTCGAGCCGAGATGAAGCTAGAATTTCAATTTTTTACGTTCTGAATATTATAATAACAAGGATTAGCTTACATTCTAAGTTTAATATTTATACATATTTAAAGAATTTAGTGATACAAATATAATATATATCAGAAACAATATCTCTATCTTTACGATACAGTAATAAGGTCTACGTACATTCCACCCTCTCCTGATCTCATTTAGTGCATTTCACTGAATATATTATTATTATTTTTATTATCAATATTAATACAAATACATTATATAATTAAAATCTACTAAATTCAATCGAATCTGCATAAAAATCTAGTAATTCCACACATAGGGTAGAAGGGAGACTTTTCTTAGGAAGAATATATATAATATAAAAATAATTGAGGTGGACGGTGGATTTAAGTGTTTATTAGATAGATTTTTTTTTATATATGGTTTAGTGGGGACAAAATGTGTACATTATCAATAACTTGAAAAACGTTTGGTGGAGGACTTTATTTTGTAGTTTGTTTTTATAAAATATGGTGTTTGGGAATGAATCATGAGAAAGAAGAAAAAAAAATAATGATTGAATTTTTGGTAAACCTATGAAAAAAATACCTTTTTGAAACTATAGTAGTCTTGAATATGTCATAATCATGACATTCGTATGATCATCATAAGAATATGTCACGATGATACGAAATCGTTTGGTGGAGTGTATATGCATTAGAAAAAAATAATGTATATATTAACTTTATATATGTATTAGTAATGTGTATATATTATTTAGATGAATTACTGGTATAAAAATTTATGTAGAATTTACCAATCATTTTTTGAATTTATTTTTTAATTTCATTTAGACATTTAAATTTATAATTTATTTCGATGTTGAGCACATGAACACGTAATAATTAAAGTGTCCTTATTTGACCACATTTGTTCGGGTTCAGGTTTTAAAAGAATTTTAGTGCGCATTCTCAAATATCTATTACACGGATAGTTGATTACCACTTAAAATATGTCATCTTCTTTAGTTATACTTTTCGCGACTCAAAAAGAATGACCTTCTTTCCATTTTATTCGGTTTAAAGAAGAATGACTTTTTATTTGTAACAATATTTCACATGGCATGTTTAAGGCCACAAGATGAAAGGACAATTTTGTACGTTTGACATAACTTTAATTTAGAATCACATGATCAAAAATATTCTTTATTTTCTTAAACTTCGTGTAATCAACCTAAATCATTTTTTTTATGACACTGGAAAGCATTTATCGTCGCAATAGTTCGTATTGATAAATCCTACCCATTTTTCAACTAGCAAAGACATAAACACTAGATAATTTCTTTTCTATTTGTCTGTACATTATAGAACAACGTAATAATTATTGTTGGTATCTGATCAGAGATATCAACAAGTATCTCATAAAATTAATCTTAATATATATAAACTGGTCCAAACATTACAATTATCAAACATAAAAAATAAAAATAATCAATGACGAAAACTCAAAAATCCATAATTTCCCGATACAACCTCTTTAGCCTAGAAAATAATATTGATAAGTCAATAGACAACATTAAATAAAGATTGACCATGTTGACCAAGTAATAGAGGAAGTATAAACGAGTAAAATAAACAATGTATTATAACTCATTTGTTTTTCCGACCATATTGCGGCACAGTCCACAGTAATGCATCCACATTGATCATTATATATATATATATATATTTTAAATTTGATATCTGATATTTTCATGAAAGTTTGATTAAATTTAAATTTTCATTAAAAAGTTTTATGTTTGAAATAAAGTATTTCTTAACAAAGATGATTTCATATCTAAAGGGATTCGAACATGAGTGTTTTGATTAAGAATAAAAGAGCACTTATGATCAAAAGTGAAGTTACTCGGCAAACATATATATGTATGTATATAAGGTAACTTTTTAACAATATTTTATGTGTATGTAAAGTGTTCTGATGAATTTCTTGAACACGAGATAAAAGGTTGGATTCGCGCGCTGATTTAGCTTAGAAAATTAAAAATTTATTTTGAGATTTCACTTTCAAATTTTTTACTATTTTTTTTTGAACTTTTAATTTAGTTAAATTCTGAATTCGTAGCACCTCTATAACCCTTCTCCAGTCCACCAATTTTGATTGGTCAACAACTACTCACAAAGGAAAAAACAAGTGGTAGTTAAGAGTCCAAAAATACATGAAAACTTGTAACTACCTCTCATCTATTCATCTCCTCTCTTTAACATGTTCTTTTTTTTAGCTATGTTCTATCTTTCTATGGTTTGGATTTTTATGAAGGTATTTGGTCATCGTTGGATCTTGTCAGAATTTGCATCTATTTGTATCTATTTAGTGATTAGTTTGTGATTTTACTCGATCTTTTTTTTTATTTTCTTCTAATAGTTCATCTATTCAGAAAAATTGTTGGTCGATCCTTCTGGTGATGCCAAAAATCGTTTTGATATAAGATTTTATCTTGTTTTCATTTTATTTATTATTCCTTATTCAAAAGTATCCTTTTCTCTTTCCTTGGGTAGTACCTCCCAATCCGCTCAAAACTCGATATTTAGGGAAAATTCGATCCGTTTGAGTCAATATATATGAGATTTTTTCTTATAATCGTCGTATGAAGTTTATTCTGTCTTACTCACTAAATCAAAATAACATCGTTAAAAAAAAATAAAAATAAATAATAACATAGTTAGACTTCTTGGCTTTCGATGTATATATCAAATCTAGACTCAAATATCATCGTATATTCTTTACTTTAATCAAAGATTTGATCTGAATTCATCTTTAAGAATTTTGGGCATACTGGCTGGATTTTAGTTGAATAATTTTTTTTTGACTATATTTTTGTGTTTATTGGGAAAGGTAAGTCCCACAAATTTAATTTCACGTACAAATACTCACTAAACAAATTTCAATATATTTTACCATATGGTTTAACATTTGTTAATATAAGTAATAAGATTTGTAGAATAGTGTTTTGAGATTCGAAGTAAGAACCTCAAAAAGTCTCTTTTAATTGTAATACTTCATTCGTTTAACAAAGAATGACCTGGTTTGACTTGACACAGAGTTTATGAATATAAAGAAAATTTTTGAATCTTGTGGTCCTTAATTAAAGTAAACATGCCACGTGAAAAGTTGCAATAAAAATGTTACCAAAAAAATAAAGAGGTCGGCATTTTTTTTTAAACAAACTGAAAAATAAAGGAGGTCATTCTTTTTGAAACTGAGGGAGTATATAGTAAAATTATTTTAAGAAGGCCTAACCCATCGGTAGCCACCTAAAGTTGAAATCAATTTTCACTTGGACACCTCAAGTAGACCTTATTCGTTTTTCATTTTAAACACCTTAAGTAGGGGGACGTTCTATTGAAACGTTTTTGACAACGAACCAAATATATAAGATGTGTGTATTACACTCGTCAATGACATGTCAAAGTAGCGAATTAAATAATAACACGTGGCATATATACAAAAAAAAATCTATATAACCAATTTGGGTCATAAGTAAAACCCATAATCTGACTGTATTACCCATAACTTAACTATCATACTATTATCCCAAAAAATTTTATCCATGATAAAATTAGATCTATTTATGAATTTACTTGAAATTGGTTTATCAAAATAGAAAAGTTAAAAGCTTTGAGAAGTAGAAAATTAATGTTTCAAAACTTGAATCTGAAAAAAAATAAATCAATTCAAATAGAGAGAGGTGAAAATATACCAACAAACATTTAAAGTTCGATAACTTTCCGACAATGAAACTATGAAAAAAATTAGATGAAAAAATTTGATATCATGAAGAAGATATCTGCTCTAGACATATTTTTTTATCCTTTCTTAGATTATTTTTGCTGATATATATAATTAATTTAATTTTCCACGTCAAGAAATAACAAAGAGGGAAAAAATTGAATATACAACAGTGGCAAAGTGATGGTATATAGTGAACGAAGTGTGAGAAGGAGAGAAGGAAGAAAAAGAAATAAAAAAGTTCAAAAATCATAAAATTATGTCTTCCACGCGCTCAAAGTAAGTGTAACACACATAATATGCAAAATAACATAATAGAATCTTATTAAAAATGTCGAAAATAAATATCGTCTAGTTAAAATATCTATATGAAATTTGATGTCAATTTTATTGGATCATCAATGAATTTGACGTTTTAAAAAAGTTGTTCAGAGTATATATTCCCTATACAAACATCTATATATCCAAATAAAAAAAAATTGCTAATTAATTCTTCTCTTTGTGGTGAAAGACCAATTATTATATTTTCAATTCAATAATTAAAAAAAAAAAGGTGAAAAATTAAAGATATAAATTTAGTTCAATAGATAAATCCAATTTAGAAGTAAATTGGTCTATTGTAGCAATTTTAGATTCATTTGAATATTTAATTATTATTAGTAATCTTATTTTTATTTAAATTTTAACATTTTTTAAAATTTTATTTATTATTATTATTATATAATATATTTTTAAATTGTGAAATAAAAATTTATATATTAATTGAAATGTAATTGTCATTGTGGGAGCAAATTGTAAGTTGAAGTTTTACAAAATGTAACAATCACTTCATAATTTAAAGTATATATATTGCCTTTCACTATCATTTTCAATCATTTTAGTTTTCCCCAAAAATTATTTATTCAACCAATGCATGAATTTTCCCACATAAAAGAAACATAATTATGTACAAAATACATTTGATTTTGTTAAAAAATTATTTGGGTTAGAAATGAATTGGACTATAAAAAATAAAAAAGTCGGTCATAATTTAACTTGTCTAGTTCTTACTAAAATTTAGATTGCTTCATTTGTTTTTATGTAATTTTATAAATATTTATTAGAAAAAAGTATGACTATATATAATATATCAAATAAATAAGATATTTTAAAAATATGTCTTTCTAATGAATCAATTTGAACGGCATTGATATAATAATAGTAACCCATCAAAGAGTTACGTAAGCCGAATTAAAATAAATTTAAAGGCGAGTCATCACTCAGTTATCTATTCTTAATAATTTTTTCTTAGTCAATTTTGTAAAACCTAATAAAATTATAAATTTTTGTATCCTTATCATGTATAACACACCATTTTACTATGAAAATATTGAATTTTAGCTTTTAAGATTCAACCACTTGATTAAGTGTTTTTACATATAAATAATTGTCTATTTTTTTCTTTTAAAAAATTAATTATAGAATACTATTATTATAATAAATAATGAGTAAGGTACTAATTTTTTTTTTTGGTCCATGAAAGAGATAAAAGTTACGTCAATACAACTCATAACATAAATTATTGATGTTCTATAGATAACCTACCAATTATACAAATCTCATTCTTTACATGTTTTTTTCATTCATCAAATAATTATGAAGGTATTTTTAATTTTGGGTAATTAATTAGATTTTGAATTTGAATTTTAGATATGAGAAATCTTGTGGACGAAAATTTACTTTTATAATTCGTCTAAAGTTTTATGAAAATACCAAACATCAGGTGGTAAAACAAAAAAAAATGTCAATACTTACTTTTAAATTAGAAACATTATGAAAAAATTTGGATCGCGAACTCCAGACACGGAGTAAGGAACCATAAAGAAAATTGAAACATTACGAGCAATAACAAAAAATTCTATATTATTTTATACATTTTGTTTATATTAGATGAAAACATAAAATGTAAGTTCGAAAGCATAAAAATGATATATTATATTAGACAGAGTAAACATTAACCAACTTATTTCTTTAGCCCATTTTAACTCGTTCGAATTCAGGTCAAATAATAACTCATTTGCCACGCTAAATCCCTCATAAACTAATAAACGAACGACTCATTGATCTTTGTAAACTTGAACAGATTATGCGAATCATATTTTCAAGAATTACGGAGACACGATATTACGCGTGCCGCCGTATGATTGGAACTAAAGAGGCACGCAACTCAGTGTACTTCTTATTTACTTTACTTTCTTGTTGGTCAACGTGTCAAAATATTGAAGGCCAATTTTTATTCAATGCTGACCAATTTCAAGATTTGAACCAACTATATTTAGTCTTCCTTTTCATATTGTTGAAAAATATTATAGGATCAAAATTCGGATTCATTCATAAGGGTGTTAATTAGTCAGTTAATTTTATACGTTAAGATTAAGATATTGAATGCAAAAAAGAAAACGCTTTAATCATAATATATAAGAATGAGTTATCGCTTGATGAAATCTCCACATAGTGGACAAATAATTTTTAACAATTGATAACCTAAGCTGATAATTAGATATTATATAGAAACATGTAAGTCGCTCACGTACTAGTATTTTCGATCAAATAGTATTACATATCATGATATGTTAAACATTACACTACATATCGTTAATAATATCGTGCTCTTATAAATCATAGAAACATCATAGCATGTTTACACATTACTACATATCGTTGATAACATGGTGCTCTTATAATTATAAAAATGTCATGACATGTTAAACACAGTTGGTCTAGAAAATATTTTCTTCCTTCTTGAATTCAAAATCTTAAGTCCATATATACATGTATACAAATTGCAAAATAAGTCCTTTAGCAACGTTTTTTCTATTGGTAATATAAACAAACATTTTTTCTTGGCCCACCACTATGTAAACTTAATATATATATATATATATATATATATATATAAATATATATATATAGATATTAATATATATATTATATATATATAATATATATATTATACATATATATATATTCCTATATGAGAAAAAACTATAAATTGCTCAAATATAACTACGTGAAAGTGTATGCACTAATATTATTATTTCTCCATAAAGGATAATGAGGCTCTCAAGTGGAAATATTTGCAAATCAAAATGCAATATTCTTTTCATGACCAAACAACATATGAGATTGGTATTCCCTATTTCAAAGTGCTTTAAATTGAGTAAACACGGAGCTTCGTAGATTCAAGATTACGTGCTCGTGGAACCCAGGGTCCAACCACTTTTGTGTGGCAGACAGAGCAGTGGTTGGACTCCGGGATCGTTGGATGGAATTTCAAGGGATTAAGAATTGGGAAGGCTTGCTTGATCCGCTTGATGATGATCTCCGTAAGGAGATCTTGAGGTACGGGGAATTCGTTGAAGCGGCCTATCGTTGCTTTGACTTTGACATGTCATCACCTACCTACGCCACATGTCTTTATCCTAAGAGTTCAATGCTGTCAGACTGCGGACTTGACAAAACAGGTTACAAGGGGTTAAAAACTTGTGTGCCACGTGCGTGGTCCAAATGCCACGATGGACTAAAAAGACGTTCCCAAACCTAGCATCCCCGCGATCAAGCTGGATCGGTTACGTGGCCGTCTGTGACGACGAAAAAGAGATCGCAAGGCTCGGACGCCGCGACATCGTGATCGCTTATCGGGGTACCGCCACCTCATCTGAATGGCTCGAGAATTTACGCGCCACATTGACTTGCTTACCAGACGACATGATGATGTTCGACGAAAACTACGATCAACCCATGGTACAAAGTGGACTCTTGAACTTGTACACAACAAACACCCAATGTGACCAAAGTTTGCAACACATAAGAAGGAAATTAGCAGATTTTGATAAATATGATGGAGCCATTAGTATAACTATCAAGACTAGTCTTGGTGCTGCCTTAGCACATTACAGCGTGTGATAATTCAACAAATTAGTAACGCACCCATAGAAGTGTTTTATCATTTTTGGAGGGCCCTAAGTAGGAAAAAACAAAAGTTTTCGATTCCTATTAGGAAAAATGGTACAAATAATTCTCCGAATCGATCGTCAACTCCCGACGCTCCCTTCAAAAGTTCCGGGATTCGTCTCGCTCGATATTGATGACATGGCGGAAAGCCACGTGGCGTCTACGGGTATGCCAAGCTGGCTACAAAAGTGCATGGAGGATACCCAATGGGTGTATGCTGAGGTAGGCAAAGAACTTAGATTAAGTAGCAGATTTATGTCCACAAATAATAAACAAAGGGAATGTTGCCATGTGTCACGATCTCAAGACATATCTATACTTAGTTGACAATTTTGTAAAAGTGGACCACAAGAGACAGAAACCCATCGAAAAGTCGAGATGGCCTAGTGATTAATGAACCGTGAGTTGATCAACACCATAAAGCCTCAAGTTTAAATTTCAACAGACATCTTTTCGTCTTTTCTAGGGAAAATGTCACATATCCTCCCTAGAATTAATGATCGAGAATTCAGAGACCCAAATCTTAACTAAACTAAGGTCTATTTACCCTCCCTGACTTATGTTTGTAATGTCACGTAGCAAAAAACGGTGGGCATAGAATGGTACAAAAAAAAAGTTCAGGGGGTATAGGTCCTAGTGTAGTTAAGGTGTTCTCCTGAAATTTTGTTCATAGTCCTAAGGATGTACTGTTGCATTTTTTTCTTTTCTTTTTTCTAGCTTTGATAGATACTAGATAGAGTTATGTTGATGAATGTCAATAACAAATATATATTCTATAAAATTAATAAAGTACGCATAAATTAACCTGAACGCCAAAAAAAAAAAGTGAGACTCTATTTTGAAAAAAAAAAGGAGAAAAAGAACTTCTATATTCACTATCTACAAAGAATAAGACCATATATATATAAAATCCACACCAAAAATGTGTTGTTATGTGAAAAATGTTCAAAGCCACGTTCATTTTTTTTAATTGATCATTTTCAGAGAAAGGGTCTTTTCCATTATTTTTTAAGGATCCTCACTTTCATTATTGCATATATATACTTTATAGTTGGACAATATTTTTAATGCATATATAGGAATCAAATAATTTATAAAAGTCCAAAAGTTCTGAATCTTTCTTGATTTTGTGCATGTTATTATATTTATTGTCTTAGTTGAGTTTCATATCATATGTAAATTAAAAATAAAAATTTTCCACCTCTATCATTAAACTAATAATCAACGATAAATTCGAGATTTTAAGATTATAGGTATTTCAAGAAGAGTTAATCTTTAAAAAATTTAAAAAAAATTCATAGTGAGAATTGATAGCAGTGCGATATACAACTCTGAGCACCTACAAACACACTACACTAAATAATGTCTTATTGCATGGATGCTCACTAATTAATTTTATACCATTTGTTCAAATTATATATAAATATATATGATCTATAATTAATGGATGTTCGAGCATCCGAAACCTTCAATATGAATCTGCAGTTACTAATAATGTTCCACATCATATGTAATGAAAAAGCTAATTAAGAATGGATTGTGAATCTATCATACGCGATTTCAATTCTCGTATATTATTAATTTGCCCATTAATAGATGAATCAACTTGATATATAAGAAAAATATGTTCAATATGTTTTTAGGAATCCTTACTTTCTTGTCTATAATCCATAGGTTAGCAATACTTAGTTTGCATTAGCTATTTCATTTATTTTATACGTAATAACTAATTTCATTATATTAATGTAATTTTTTTTGAATTAGTTAAAACTTTAAATCAAATATAAGATAAAATTAATATATTTGATTATTATTCTTATCTCATACAACAAACTATTCATATTTCATTGATTTGATATGAGATTACTAAACTTATTAAAAAATACATACTTTAAATAATTATTAAAAATGTCAAAATATAAATATTTTAGCAAATAAAGTATATCTTCGTATAATTCATTTACCATTTTTTTATTTCTCAAATTGAGTCAACCTTTTGACTTCAGTACAAGTGAAAAGAAAAAAAAAATCTTACCGACTTTTCTCTCTCTCACGATTTCTTCCATTATTCCATATCTTCAAGTAACTTAAACCTTGCCTTTTTCAAATCAAGATTTTTTCTGTTTTCCAATTTTTCGATGTAAATCTCAGATAGAGTGTAATATTCAGAAAAGATTTGCAACACCTTTGTCGAAGATGAAACATCGGACTGATTGCGATTGTTTCCATTAGCGAATAAAATTTTGATTGATTGAGATTTCGAAGTGAATTCGACTGATTTCGTTGAACTTCAAGATTATCGGTGAAATAGAAAAACGATAAGGTATTCATTAACTATTGATTTTTTTAATTTGTTTGAAAGTGATTCGAACATAGCTATTGAAAATGTGATTCGAACATGAATTCGAATCGTATTTTGATATGATTGGATCTTATCCAAATCTTCAGTAGTTACGCTCCAATTATTGGAGTTCAAGTCAATCTATTCATCCAAGGCACTTAGGCCGTTGGATGGGACTATGTAGGAAAGCCCTAGCACTTTACAAAAGACTTTTGTTGTTACGTGCTAGAAATTCTTATTTTTAAAACAAGCGTTATGTGTTTGGATAATTTACAGTGTGAAGTGCATTGCCAAACGTTGAACACGCACACAGAAGTCCGGAACATGGAAGAAAGACTGAGTTGGGTTTATTGTTGTAATTTGAGAGATTGCTATAAAAAATATAAGGGCAAACACATAACAATGTGTCATCTTATAACAAACTTTCTAAGTCAAAAAAAGAAAGCACTCTACACAGCTTTTATTTTTGGCTGAAAAATAGTTTTTTTTAAACTTAAAATAAGTTATTTGAGTTTGTCCAACACAGGCTAAAAAGTCAAAAATCATTTTGCTTGTTAAGTCAGTTTGACCCAGCTTTCAGTATATAGCCAAAAGGCTACTCTATCTACGTTATCTCTTCCACCATGAAACTAAGTATTCCATTGGTTCTATGATCTGCTCACGTATGCACAAAGGATAAGGCAAAGAGAATGGACAAAATTACATTGGGATGATTTTAAATTGTTTAATTTATGTTTTTGTCATGTTGGATCCTTGTGTGGATACAAAATAATTGGGAATATATTTAACTAGTAGCATGTTTACTGAATTTGATCACTGGAATGATATATATGATTCTAGCGAATACATAATAGAATCCCATATATTGTTGGAAATATGTATGAATTTTGATTGTCCTATGCTTTGTATGTTTGATACGGAAGACAAATTTGTGAAATTTTAATAGATAAGAATATATCGTTTTTCTGAAAATATATATAAGATGGATGTGTAGCCTTTCTGAATGAATATGAGTTTACTTAAGTGTATGGACATAAATATGCTCTTAAATAACTACAAATTCATTTGGAATACATATTAGAATGAATACAAACTAATAAAGAAATACAAATGTCATATACAAACTCAAACATAAAAACCGTAATGAATACAAATATACATAGCATAATATTGTAATGAATACAATTTTGTTGAAATTATACTATGCAAATTTTAATGATATTGGCTTCTTTTTGAAAGATTAGTATCTCCACTTGCCATTTCCTCTGTTCCTTATTAAATAATTATTCCCACCTTTTTCCCAAATCAAACAATAAAATACATAAATGAGAAGAATAACAAAGGAAAAAATTGACATTATTAATAAACATAAAATATTGATAAAAGGTTCGATCAAATATTAAAATATTGACATTAAAAATTATTTTTAAAATCAAACCGACCAAACCGTCCTACGTATACTTCTAACTGAATCTAAAATAAAATAAATAAAACATTGATAAGTTCCCAAAATTGCTCGTTTCATAAAAGCCACTAACTAGTCGTTTTTTTAATGCAATTATATATTTCTTTTGGGTTAGATAGGTTAGATCAAGGTTTTAAAAAAACAAGTGACAAAAAAAAAAAAAAATCACGATATAAATTTGCTAAAGAAACTGCCAGTGCAGATGTGATCCCTGTGTACGTAGAGTGTTATATTAAGATCCGATTCATATGAATTCAATATTTATTGCGTATTTATAAATATAGTTTCAAATAAAAACCAATCTATATATCTTTATATGTTTATCAATTTGTGTTATTAAAACCAGAAATTATTGATTGTAATAAATTATTCAGAAACACGAAGTAACTGAAATTTATCGAATCAGTAAATAAGATGAACATAAATTAATTTCAGGAAATAATTAAAACAAACGTCCGAAACTGAAATAATCTTTTAGTTTGGAGACCCCAGATCAATTCCCATTGAACTACAGTGTCATTTAAGGGAAATTATTTTTTTGTCATTTAGTACCGAGGTTTGGGATTTGGAATATATCTGCAGGATAAAATATTCTTAATCAGTAGAGATTGTAGATACGAAAAACATACGAATAAAAAAAGGGCAGGCAAATCAATCCACAGCAGGAAAGTACCTGAAGGAAAAATGTGTTTAGAAGAGAAGGAAGATCAGAAAATTGTTCGATCATATTTTGAACCACCAGACTCGACGTGATCTTTAAGGCAAGAAGAATATATTCTGAAAGGTTTGGCAAACCACTTTCAGAATTGACCACGACCATTAAGAAAGATTGCAAAACCTTTTCAATGGTGCTTTCTGTCTGTCTCTCGGATTGTTCCTGAACAGTTGCCCCACTCTTTCAGAACAGTCTGGCGAGAATTTAAATATAAAGAAAAATTTCAAACGGGTCACTCGCGTGGCTCGAGTCGGGTCGGGTTAACTAAAAAGTTGAAAACATTTCGTTTTTAACTTGTGATCAATAATTAAGGAAAATATTTTTTGGCCATGAATTAATTAATAAATAAAGAAAATAAATTTTTTGTCCAAAAAATAATCTCGATCATTTGTCAAAGCCAAAGCGACGAGAATCGACTACTCCCCCCCCCTGCAGCGAATGAGGACGGACCGCCGGGCGATGGAGGGTCCTTTTTCTAACCCTTTTTAACAAGATAAGAGAATTTAGAATTTATCAACTCTCCATTTTCCTTTCTATGACAGATTAGGGCCAATTGCTTTTTTCATTTAAAACATTCAGCTTTATTAGATATATTATATTTGGTCGAAACACTTATTTTCGAGTGAGTTAATTTAAAAGTAATGTGAATTAAATTTAGAATTTTGTTATATTCACGCCACAGTGTATACACCATCAAACAAGATTAAATATAAGATATGTACTTTTAAGTAATAAACATCCTTATCACATTAATCTTGCTATCTTATTCATTGCTAGCAAATTAATTTACATAACAGTTTATTCGTTATTATTAATCAATACATGAGTTTTTAAATAAGTTATTCATATATAACTATTATATGAGTCAAATGGTGAAATATTTATATTAATTTAGTCTATGCATAATAAGCGTATTTAAACAATATTTTAAAATATACATTAATATTTTTAGATCAAAACAAATTCTTCAATGAGTATTTATACTAAAATTCTGTTTTTGCAACAACAAACATCCCAAACCAAAACTCATCTTCGATATATATAAGGTTACGAAGAACACAAATTAAGATAGAAATTATCAGGTTATCATAGAAATCATTATGCTTATTAGTAGTATAGGATCACTCATCTGATTAATTATTGTTCTTATATTTTTTTTTATCATATTCTTTATCACCGCCCCTCACATAATTATTGTCAATTTTTATAAATAATTATTTATTCTAACGTCACTTCATAGGTTGATACTTGGTGTTCCACAATTGTTGTGAACCATATCCTCGTTTTTCCTTCTTCGATGTGGTAATTGGAGGCGTTCTTTTTCGTTTTTGAGAGTTGCAAAACCGCCAACGAAAATTTTTTTTCATTGTAAAAAAATGCTTTTTTTTTTTCATTCACTAGGAAGTGTTGGGTTAAGAATGGACAAAGAATGTTCATCAGAAAGTTTCAATCTTTTTCTTTTATCTCCAAAGTTACTGTCATTTCTTAATGTAGAGGAACATTCTTGGGTTCACACTAGATCTGGGGTTCAATGAACTTTTGGGGTTTGTATTTAAGTAACAACTGGTGTTAATCTGTGCATATAATGCTGAAAACTTGAGTTTTGCAGTTTGTCTGGTGGCTAGTGGCTAGTGGAGCTAAAAAGATTGAATTTTGGGGTTTTTTTTGCTCTAATGGGGATTTGTCTGAGTAACCAAATCAAGGCTGAGACAACATTTTATACTGTTTCAGGTATACTAAATTCACTATCTTTTTGTATAGTTTATTATTTGAAAGGTGTAATATGATTTGTTAGCTCTACTTATATATTGAGTGTTTTGGTGAATTCAAGTATTTGCTTGCTTAAAAAATTGAAGAATAAAAAAAAAAAAACAAGGAAAATACCCTAAAGCTGCTGAGGATTCTTGTCACCAACCCCCACCCCTTGGGGTAGGGAGGGTGGGTGGAGGTGGGGGTCATTGCAGGGGAGAAAGAGAAGAAATAGACCAAATATTGTTTCTGGTGCACGAAGTTTTGGGGGGTGGGAACTCAGTATGTCTTATGTATCTGTTAATGTGTGCTAAAGACTAGTATAGACTTTTGAAATGTTTCTGTTTTATGTGAAATGCTTTGGTCTTTGGAGAGTCGTAGTGATTGCTCTTTGACTGTTTGGATGTACTTTGATTTTTGCTTACTGCTTTTGTTGCATTGTAAAGGATTGTTTTAGGGTGGTGGATTCAAGAAAGGTTAGTGGAAAGGTCCAGATATAGTAATCTCAGAATAGCAAAACACTCATCTGCTTTCGCTACCGCAGGACTCCTCGGCCTAAGTGAGGGTGAGATCTGCAATCATCCAACTGAGGAGCTTCACTCTCAGGACTTCGATCCTGCAAACCAGACAATTTCCATCGTGAAAGCCCCCCTTAGTTCGGAGAGAAGAGGTTTTGGTTTCGTTTTCAAAGCGCTGGGTCGACGAACATACTCTGGCAGCATCAATGCTTTTGGAACAGGGATTGTGATAGCTGTGAAATTAATTAACAACACAAAAAGGGTGGCAGGGGCACAAAGAATGGCTGGTGAGTATAAGCTTTGTCCTATTTGAAATTAACCCGCAGCTGGAGTTAATTTTTTTAAAAGACGACGTTGATACTGTGAAATTATTGTTCTGTAGGCTTATCTGCATATTTGTTACTCCCTTATTTTAAATTTGTTTGTCTGGTTTTAGTTTGAGAAGTTTAAGAAAGTTAAAAAAGAACTTTTGAATCTTGTGGTCTTAAAGATATGTTAAATGTACCATAATATCATTTAATTTCGTGGTCTTAAACATGTCAAGTGTGAAGTTGAAATTAAAAGGTTTCAAAAAGGAAAAGAAACATTCTTTTTAAACGGATAAAAAAGAAAAGTAAGACAAAACAAATTGGAAACGAATGGAGAAGTACGGGATTTGCCTGGGGTAAACTCTTTGTAGATTGGGAAGAAATAAATCTGATCAAGAAACTCCTGATTTGATGAATAGGATGACGTGGATTATGTTAGATCAGTGCTTATATAACATTTTGCTACAAATGAATGCTACTCATTATAAGCAACGTACGTTATGTTCTCAACCATACGAATTTGCAGGATGAGATAAACTATCTTGGGCAACTACACCATCCAAATCTTGGAAATTTGATCGGTTATTGCTTAGAGGAAGATCATAGGCTCTTGGTCTATGAGTTTATGCCTGAGGGTAGCATGGAGAATCATCTATTTTTGAGTGAGTTCAACATTTCTTTTATTTTCTTCCACCTGTGTAATTACTAACGGTACATATGAACAAGCATGTGGAGTCCTAGATGATATATGTGGTTTTGTTTATTTGAGTCAGGAGGTTCATACTACCAACCACTTTCTTGGAGCCTTCGTATGAAAGTTGGCCATTGGGTTGCATGCAAAGGGGCCTCTGTTGTCTTCATAATGCTGAAATAAAAGTTATTTACAGGGACTTCAAGGGATCTAAATTCTGCCTGGGACTCGGTTAGGTTGGAATATCATCTGAAAGGGTCACTTTTACAGCTCTTACACTGTCCCCGTTGCTTGAACATGGGTTAGTGTCAAGTTCTTTCGTATTTAGATGACTTGGTTTTTTGTACTCAATTTTACGATCTACATTGACAGGACTACAATGCCAAGCTTTCTGGTTTTGGGTTGGCCAGAGATGGTCCCGTAGGTGATCAGAGCCACGTGTCTACTCGGGTTATGGGAACTTTTGGATATGCTGCTCCAGAGTACCTATCCACAGGTTTGTCTCCATGCTACCCAATTCCATTTTCAAGTTCTCAATCTGATGGTATTTTAGCACAGCTTAGTCCACAGACGATGGACTTCATCTGTACATTCTCATATACTCATCTCGTCCTATTTATTGTATCTGGACACCGAGTTCGTATGATTATACGAGAGTATTAGAACAGATGAACATGATCTTTTTTTATACATTAAAATTTAGTTTAAATTGAACGATTCTCTTAAAATAGTTAAATGTCTATAAGAATGTTCTTGCTCTGAGCTGATTACATTTCTCTTTTATGGAAGGCCATCTTACTGCCAAGAGTGATGTATACAGCTTCGGGGTAGTTCTGTTAGAAATTATATCCGGTAAGAAAGCAATAGACAAGAATCGACCGATGGGGGAGCATATTCTTGTTGATTGGGCAAAACCTTATTTGACCAGTAAACGTAGAGTTTCCCGTGTTCTAGATGCCTGTCTTGAAGGACAATATTCACTCAGTCATGCCTTAAAGGTTGCCATCCTGTCTCTTCAATGCATATCGACGGACCCCAAGTCAAGGCCAACAATGGACGAAGTAGTAACAGCTCTAGAACAGCTTCAGCAGTCCAAGGATGTAGCAAAAAATGATAAGAAAGTCCGGCAGGTAAATCAGCAAAGTCAATCAAGTTTTGCGTTCAAAAAGTCCTGCAAAAGCAGCACGGAAGAGACTCCCGCGGAATCCAATTACCCAAGACCTTCACTTTCATTCCTCTCATAGAAAGAAGAAAGAAAGAAAAGAAAGTTCTTGGCTGGTTGTGCAGTTACTAGTACCACTTTTGTTCAGCACTGTGGCAGGATAACTAAGAACATGTCTTCAACAAGGATGTACAGCTTGTCCTCTTTCTGTTCTTGTGTTTTAGTTTGTTGGATAATGTTTGAACAATAGATTAATGTGTGCTCAGTTTATCAGTTATGTAAGTTTACCTACTATTAGAGTTCTATTTACTACAACTACATCCCCATGTAATTCCACGAGTCTCTTCTGGAAAAGGTAGAGCGTATGTAGACTTTATCCTTATGTTGAGAGGTACAAAAGTTGTTTCTGATAGACCCTTGGCTCGAGAACTTGAATCTTGATATTTTATCATGTTTTATGTATCATGGTTAGCTTTAGTCCAACAACCGATATCACAGTCAATAATTTAGCAAGACGAATATAAAAATGACCTAATAATCATAATCAATGATTTAGCGAGACAAATATGAAAATAACATAGTGACTCGATGGGGCTCGACTTACAACCTTTGCCCATCTATAGACCATCACTATCTTACCGAAGCTTGGAGATGTATACACAAAAAAAAAAAAAAGTTTTTGAGCTTTATCGTTCTTTAACACATTATCAATGTTGGTGACACGCAATCTGTACAGATTAGTTTATGAGGATTTTCTTAGGGATTAACATGAAAATCTGCAGGAAATTTTTTTTCTGTAAATTTTCATACTGATTCCCAAATAAGATCATCCTTTTCTTATAGTGCATACGTTTTAGTCACAATTTTCAATTGATAACTAGATCGAACCATAACTGATCGGAGCAAGGAGTTTTAAGAAATAAATAAATTACTTCGCCGTTCTATTCATAAATAATTTTCTACCCCTTTTCAGCCTGCATGACACTAGCTTTAAAAAAACTCAACACGCGTTGAGCCCAAAAAATAGTGCTACGTACACCGAAAAAGGATAGAACATTATTTATAAAATAAGTTCAGGAGGGTAATGGAATCTTAGTATAATATAAGTGTAACTCTGAGATTTCGCGCATAGATTGAAAGGTTAGTTAGTTATGTACTTCTCCAACTTATCTTACAGACTCTACCAAACGACCCTTTAGACATTTATCAGCTGTCTAGGTGGTTTATATTATTATTATATATATATATATATCTATATATATATTTCATCTATATCCTAGATATTATAATACACGGATGAGGGGAAATAAACATACTAACAGCAAGATTTTCTAGATCTAATAGCCTTTGATAGCTGAACGTGAGACCCAGGACATCCTTTTTAGAAGACACAAATGACATCCCCAATTCCCATACAAAAGCGCTGGTCCTAATGCTCAAACGACAATTGATAAATATAATGCCTCAATATGACATGTTCAGAATTACAAACTATTCAATAAAACACAAATGCAGACTAAAAAATATATCTGGGACAGAAGCAATTGCCCTAATGCTTCCCAATCAGACCACACAAAATAGAACATACAAAAAAAAAAAAAAAAAAACGAAGAGCACAGCCAACAGGAAATATTACAAATAGCAAACAATTTTTGGTCCTCAGGATGAGCAACAGCCACCACTCTGTGTCACTGGCTGTCCACGGATATTCACTGTCGGAGGCTTGGCAGAGTTCGAGGCTGGTTGGCTATGCCATCCTGCATTTAGGAGAGAATTAGAGAAAGAAACAATAGAAGTGAGCAAAAGAGGCATCGGTGAGATTAGTTTATATGTTTTAAATGCAAAAAGATCATTTGGACAAGTAGACAACATCAAAATGAAGTTGAACTCTACTTATAACCAACTGGACCTGGTTGGCCCAAGACTAACCACTCCAACCAGATAGAAAAGGCCCACTACCGTCTGGCCAACGGGAGAAAGGAGCAGTTTCAATTGTTTGGGCAAGCGAACAGTCCAGTGAACTAAAAGGGCATAGCCATGAGCTAGCTCAGTTGGAATGAATTTCTAGCTCTTGCTGAAAAACATCTTTTCTTATGAGGTTGTGTACAACAGCCATAACCACACAAGTTTTCATCAGACCTTGCACCCGATTATTCATGCTTGAAGTTTGGACTGTCAATTGAACCCAAAGGAAAGAAGAAGATATCCCAGATCTCCAACAGTGAAGTTGGCGTTTGAAAAGGCTAGTTTTCTGAACTAGAAATATCTCAGGCTTGGGACCAACTTCCACATTAATTATTCTTATAAAAGATGATATAAAGCATATAGGCATTAGATAACGAAAAAGCAAAACACCTAGATTGCACCACAGATCAGGCTTGAGCAAATTAGGAAGGCAACACTTACCTATTTTTGATAGCACCAGTCATAGCCATGAAAGCCTGTTCGACATTTGTAGCATCTTTAGCACTGGTCTCCAAGAACGGAATACCGATTTCATCAGCAAATGCCTAAGAACGGAGTGGTCTATCAGTATAGTTTGATTAAGTGGCAACGAATTAAATGTAGAAAATGTATTAACCTTAGCCGTTTCATATGAGACAACTCTGTTTGCAGTAAGATCAGCCTTATTTCCAACAAGAATTTTGTTGACGTTATCACTAGCATAACGATCAATTTCACTCAACCACTGTTTTACATTATTGAAGCTCTCTTGATCTGTCACATCATACACAACCTACGCAAGAGGCCATCAGAAAACATCAAAAGATGCAGAACATCATTGATGATAGACTTCACGGGAAAGCACTAACTATTGTGTTCAATTGTACCATTTTCAAAAAAAAAAAAGCACTTACAATTATGCCATGGGCTCCACGATAGTAGCTGCTAGTGATGGTCCTGAAGCGTTCTTGTCCAGCTGTATCCCACTATATGAAGTAAAAAAAAAAAAAAAAATCAAGGACCTATGTTCCAATTAAGAGTTTGGCTTGAATAAGATTAGCAATATAAAATGACTTTAAACACAACTGGAAGTGAAGTCTTACAATCTGAAGTTTTATAGTCTTCCCATCTTGTTCTACGGTACGGATTTTCTACATGAAAAGATTTGGTAAGATGAGTATATACATTCATTTAAGAATGGGATGGCAGAATAAGACCACAGAAGATTCCAACTATACATAAATGAAGTAGCTCATCAACTACAGTGGTATTTACTTACAAAATCAACTCCAATGGTGCTTATGTAACTCTCCAGATATGTGTCGTCCTGATAGAAATACATGACAAACATTCAGCGCCATTTACAGAAGATAACTTTAACCACATTAAACTATATTCTGATAACTTTCCATTGCAAAGGTGAGAATATCCAAGAACTCTTAAAAAATCTCAAACAATAAAGCTCCATAACCAGCGAGATGCATCATTAATTAATCAGAGGTTTTAAACTGTGAACATGAACTAGGAAAGTATCAAATTCGTGCCTTAGGAAGGAGGGACAAATATGATGCCAGAAGCAGTTTACTCATCTATATAGTTATTGTACTTCACTCAAATAAGTTTGACTTCATTGTAGTTTTTCCATATAATTGTTGATCGTTATCATAATTATTTTTTCTTGCACTGCAACAATATTTGTTTCCTTTGTGCCTTTCTTCGCGAATAACTTCGTTTTTAGTGAATTTTATCCTAGAAACCAAACATATTTCGATATATTTTATGTCTTTTGGCCTTTGACAGCACGTAACTCATAGACAGCTCATTAAAGCTAACAGAGAAGTTAACAAAAAAGAACAGGAAACTGGATTGGCATTTGGCGGTGTGTATGGCCAATCTGCTCCCCTATGACTTGGTCCTCCTTTTGATTTATTGAAAGAAGAAATACAGTAGTACAACTTATTTTATGATCAGAAAACTTACAGCAAACCTCAGAAGAAGACATGATTTCCCAACACCAGAATCACCAATGAGCAAAAGCTTAAACAGGTAGTCACTGCGAGCAGAGAACAACAGATAAGTCATCACATCATAAAGTTTATTAGCTTGAAAGATGTTTAAAGTATGCCTCTTTATGATATATTTTGCTGTGACTATGATTAACTTTTCATTTTAATCCTAACACCCATCATATAAAGCAATTTACACTGTTATAGCATTGTTACATGAACTTATCAAGAAATAAAACATGGTTACATATGACTACTAAGATAACTAGGATTCAGGAAAGAGAACATTTCAGGACTTTATCCCATCTGATAGGATAAAATTATCTAAAATAACTATGCCTCCATTAAAAGTTGGTTTCAGGAATCCTCAGTAATTCCTATCATATACTATCATATTTACTCACGCATAGATAACACACAAATAATACCCAGAAAGAATCACCTACTAACTCTGGTATATGAAAAGAAAATTGGAGATAGGGCTAATCAGGATCTAGGACACTTCTACACTTCCCTGGAATGCACCTGATAAAGTTTAAGGCTATGTTAGGTGACACATCATCCAAGTTTTCTAGACCAAGCCTTTGCTGAAGTAGGATTAAGCACTAAGATCAAGCTGGTTTCAACTTAAACAGTTAAACCACTTTACCCCATTTCCCCAAAGAAAAAGCAAAACAACTGACTTGACAAGATCATTTATCTGGCGAAATATCACTGAAACAATTTCAGACAATTTAGAGGTAAGAATCAACTATACGAGTGTTGCCTCAAGTGTTAAAAGCACGAGATATGGAGAAGCATTACATAGTAGATTATTTAAGATAAGTAGGAGACTAAGAGTAAGGCATATATAAGCACTGCAAATTTAGCCAATGAGGTAGGAGTGAGTTGAGGTGAGGAATAGAGGTACCTACATATAACCTGTTTAGATATATGGTCTTTATATTCCAGAAAAATGGAATGAAAAATGAAAATGTTATGCATAGGACTAAAGTAGGAAGGTTGACATGGATGAGTGCCACAGTACAATACCAAAGTGAAAAGCTAGTTCCATAGCACAACTGTAAGGCAACAATGCTGTATGGATGAATGTTGGGCCTTACATATCCCAAAGACGAAGTCGAAAAGATACGAATTTTAAAATGAATGTGTCTCAAAAAAGATTAGATAAAATTAGAGATGATCACATCCATCAGAAGGTGCAAGTAGCGCATATAGAGAACAAAATGAGAGAATGTCATTTGAGATGTGGAACTAGCTTTTCACTTTAGTCTCTCAAAGAACAAAATGAGAGAATGTCATTTTAAGGAAGCTACGTGTACTATATATCTCAAAGAACTAATTCTTTTATATCCTAATGTTCAACTAGCATCCTTTGCTGTTGTTCTTGTTGTTGTAAATTATGATAGTGGATAAACACTGATGTTTTGGATTGAGTTCATCAGGAGTAGGTTCCAAGGGAAATCAAATACAACTTCAAGTCTTGAACCATACGTCATAGCCACATCAAAGATACAGTTGAACAGAAAGCCATTTGGAATTGTATCAAATCCTTCTACAACACGCACATAAAGCAAAAATTCCTAATTTCTCCATCATGCACTCAACAATCATTGTTTCAACATCTCCCGTAAGTATTCCCGTATAAATTCGCTAAACAAATACACAAAGCTGATGGTAATAAGCTCAAGGATGAAATGTGTTGCATTTCACCTTCCTCCCGGCTCTCAAAGACATTTAATTGGATCCAACGAACATACATCTCACAATTTCCTTAACCGATGTAAAATCGAACAGAAAATCAAGCAATAATCATTAATCCCAAAAGATTAGCAGCTAAATTCCGATTATAATGACTTAGGGTTCACAGATATATTCGCTAATCTCAGATACATAAGGATTAAGGAACACATCTCAATTCAAGCAAAAATATCCATAGTTCCTTAATGACAAATAATCAAAACCGAATCTGGACAAATTAACCTGCGAGTTATAATAAAGCTGATCTATTTAAATGCTTTAAAGAAAATGATGCCATAAATAGAACTTACTATTCAGGATTCATTGAGATCGACGGGCGATGAAATTCGCCGGTGACGGAGGGATTTACCGGCGAGAATTGACCGGAATCTGAATCTTCGTGGGATAATTAAAGAGACGTAAAAGAAAGCGTTGAAATTTGAGAATGAAGAGAAATTGCTTTTCCTTTGGTTGTTTTAATATCTTTTTTCATTTATTTCACTCAATTTATTCTTATATATACTCATTTTTTTCCTTTAATTTATTATTATTTCTACTTTGTTAAAATAAGTGTTATAATTAATATTCAATTAACATTAAATTAAAGAGTTGTTTGGATAATTTATCTCCTCAAATTAACAAGTATTAAGCAAAATATGTCATTTCACCTTCCGTGATTGTGTGGCAACACAAATATAGTTTATCCGCAGTTTTTAAATGAAAAAAAAACTTATTTTCAAAATTTAAATCATACCTAAATATTCTTTAATGAAATGACAAAGAACAAACAAAACTTAAATATGTATTTGTTTTAGTGAGATTATTTTATTATATTGAAGGCAAACTTCTTCTTATAAAATATTAAAATCATATACAAATATTCAATCAAATGAGATCAAATATGGGGTGAGGGATCAATTTTTATTTCTCTTCGAGTAGCTTTTCACCTAATAAATTTTATATTATTCGATAGATTCAATTAAGACTTTATAACTGTATTGAAATTTTATATTATTCGATAAATTTTATATTTTTAATATTGAAATATATTCATATAAATAATAACGTACCTATGGTCTATGAATTATAATTAATCAAAGGAAAGGATAACTAAGAATGCCTAATTTCTTCCTTTAAAAGTAATATACTCATATAAAGCACGTACTCTAAACTAGTTAATCAAAATATAGTAAAAAGGTTTAATTTTAGCCTAATGTTAAATTTGAGAAAAATATCAAAATGGTTTCGGTTTATGTATGATAATGGAAGCTTCTAAAAATTTTGTTTTAGTGATTTTGGTTTTCTTATTCTTATTTATGTATGATAATGGAAGCTTCTAAAAATTTTATTTCGACGAAGATGAGAAATGAGTATAGTGTGTATTATTTTTCTTATTATAAGGATGAAGAGCATAACCTCAAATGACAAAAGAAAGAAGTTGAGAAGAAGGGTCTACGGGGGTGATGGTGAAAGAAATCAATTCTGTTAAATCTAACAGATATTTTTAAATTTTTCTTTTTTTTAGGTTAATTTAGGGTTAAAAGGACTAAAATGATTATCCTTTCGTATAAATAAAGGACCATATAGATCATGTGAAATATATTAGGGATCAACATAAAACAATCCGTACCATTTGAAGAAAGTCTCAAAATAATCCCTCGTCTCTGAGTTAAGGCTCAAAGTAATCCTTGAGTTTTCACATGGAGTACTAATAGTTCCTCATGTTTACAATATTGGTGCACTTTTGGTCCTATCCTAAAATTTTGCCTGTTTTTTAACATTAATCTTGTCCAAATTTTTATATAAGGAATGTCCAATCGTCTTTTTATATGTTCCATAGAATAATAACTCTGAGAGAAGGTGATAAAGAACAACCCATATGTTCTGTCCACTAGATGATTATTGCAGCAGCTAAACTAAGAACATCTTTAACATATGACTTTGCAGAAAAGAAAAAAATGTACTATTTGCGTGAATCGTGATGAACGCTCGACTTCACCTGCAAAATGATGTCTACTAAACAAAATAAAGTGTTTTTTTCTCTCAGCATTCTTTATATGGATGGTTTTTCTATTCTACTGATATATAAAATGACGATTGAACATCCCATACATAGGTTATGAATAAATCAAGATAAAAAAATAGGTAAAACTTTGAAGAAGAACCAAAAGTGTACCAATATTGCAAACATAAGAGACTATTAGTGCTCCACGTAAAAACTTAAGTATCAGTTTGAGCCTTAACCCAAAGAATTCGACTATTTTGACCCTTTCCTCTACCATTTTGATAATTTTGTCTGTTAAATTTCATCTAAGCTAAAAATTAGTGATTAGTGATTGTTAATCGTACACGTATTCCAATGGAGTAGTAAATAAATATCAAATAAAATTTCAAAGCGAAGAAGATAACAAATGGAATTAGTGTTTCTTCTCTGCTCTATACTCTCCACTTCCTTCACTTCCTTCTTCCTATCTCTTCTCCTCCTTATTCGCCTTCTGCTCCGCCGATTAGGTTACCGATTTGATGCCGCCGGAGCTGTAGCCGGAGCCGGATCCGGAGCCGCAGAAGGAGGAGACTGTGTTTCTCTTTACGAAGGAACTGTATGGCACGAACGACGTCGTCCGGTTCATCATTCATTCCGGTACCCGGTTCGTTACGCACTTATTGACCTTGATCGTTCGTCTGATCCGCCGTCTGATCACTTCTCAGCTAATGAAGCTCGACGCATTTCTGGCACTACTGGTCCAGTGTAAGTATTGATCATCTAATTACCTTTTGGTAGATTCATAGAAAGAAATAATTCACATATATGTGTGTTTAGTTTTAAAGTTTATTTTGATTGTTAGCTTAAATTTTGCTGCAGAAGTTTATTTCATCTATAGTATAATACGATACATTATGATTTGTGTAAGGATTGAGTGTGGTGTTGTTACATTGTTTTTCTTCTCATTTTGTCTAATTATTACTTAATAATCTTATTTTATTATTTATGGTAGCTCTATTCAGTATCTTACTCTTTTTTGATTGATTAATCCTTTAAATTATAGATGCGTGACATTATGTAATGACATAAAAAAAAAAAAAAAAAAAAAACCCCCGCCCACCCCCGCGAAAAAAAACCAAAATAAATGATAACCATCTAATTCAACCTTACTACCCATATTTATATCCTCCAAGTAGTATTGGAGGTGTTTTCTTTTTAGTTTTTCTCTTGAATTGAACTTGTTTTGAGAGATACTATCTAATGGGATTCGTTTATTTGGCTGAATTGCAACTGCGAATTTCTAATACTAAAGTACTTCTTTTGAAATACTGTAGAATTATTCTCAATTAGTCGTAGATGCCTGCCTCTCCGATGTCTCAACAGTTTCTCATTGAAGGGGTAAATATCGTTGTGATATATGTTTTCCATGGTTGAGTTCTTCTTGGTTAATGATTTAGTTTAAAATTAAACTATGAATTCCATCTTTTGGTGTCTTTATGCAATACATCATGACATCTTGAGACATTGGCATGGATAAAGTATCACTTGTGCACACGAAATCAGACACATGATAGTTCAAAAGCTGTAAATGTTTTAGTGTTTTTAGTGCTATGGACTCATGGACTGATTATTCATCTTTTTAAAAGCAGTTTCTTGTTGACAATACCGCCCAGTGTGGGATATGTGCAAAACCCGTTGAGTTTGTATTATTGCTATGATACTGAAGGCTCCTTGCAGTATTTGAAGAAATGCATTGCTGAGGTGAATCATTCTAATTGATAAGTAATCAAAGCCTAAATTGAAAAACTCTGTCAAAATTGAAAATACTGTTTAAAGTTTCAGACAAGTGCCTGTGTACTATCGATAATCTACTATCAGCAAACAAGATTTGTTACCTAAAAGGCTTCTCACATTTTTTACCCCGAGCAAATTAAAAAGGAAGTTCTATTGTACCCAATTGTTTTGCCTTTCTGCTAATTTCCACCCGCTGCATGTCCAGTTTCATTTTCCTTAGATCAAACAGTCAAATTATTTATCATGATTCTGGCTATTTGCTGACTGAATTCTTTCTCAGGTGACTAACACCCCATGGGGTGAAAGAGTATCATTTCTGTTCAACCCAAACTCAGATGTAGTTGCAAAATCTCTTCATGTTAGTCCTTTCATGGTAAGGCATCTTTAGGGATCACCTTGCCTTTTATTCTCCCTGTTTCAATTTGTTAGTCTCTGTTTTGACTTGACATGAAATTTAAGAAAGTAAAGAAGATTTTTTTTTGAATTTTCTGGTCTTAAACTAAAGATATGCTAAATGTACCAAAATTCTTTTAAATCTCGTAGTCTTAAACATGCCATGTGAAAGTTGGAATTAAAGAGTTTCCCGAAAAGAAGGAAAGAGACATTCTTTTTTAAACGGACTAAAAAAAGAAAGTAGGATAAACAAACTGAAACCGAGGGAGTATTTACTTACATCTATCTCTAGCTTAATCTGATTTTAGTGACTTTCGAAAGTGATGCATAACATCAATGTCATGCTCTTGATTTGTTATCTTGTACTGTTCATGAAGCTTGTTCTTTCTATTCCACGTTTTGTGCTGATATCTTATGTTGCTTCTCCTTGGTGATTATATGTTTTTCATTTTTAAAACCTCAAAACTGTAGTGTAAAGGTTGAGATGGTTTAGAAATGCATAGAGTTTGCAATGCTACCTGTTATTGTGTCCAAGATATTTAAAGGCATTTATATAATTTTGGTGGCACGTCCTTGCTTTTGCTGAACCTGAAATCTGAACTCTTTTCTTCTCACTGTTTCTAAAGTTTCCTGCCATTCCTCGGGCCGGTATATGCAGTACGGTTAGGTACTTGAGCATATACATTCACTCTGTGACAAGTATAAATATATTAATGTGATGAGGCTGAACAAATTATTGATCCTTTTAAGCCCTTACTACATGACTTGGTTGGCTACCATTCTGTAAGGTTCCTAGTTCCTACTATTCTAATCCTGGTTTTTCAGGACTCTTTTTGGTATTCAGTTGTTCAGTCATACATACTTTTTTCTTGTTTGATAGATTGGATTTTCTTACGTTAAGACTCTTCATTAGAATTCCAATTTCATCTTATTTTTGGATTTAACTTGGTCGTTGATATTCATTAGTAGCTTTGTGGAGTTGTTTGCAGGATATGCTAGGAAACTGGACCATGAAAACAAATACACCAGGGGATAATCTATTTGTAACAATTTCAGTAAATCATCCGAAACATGGTGAATATTTCTCAGCTTCATTGATGGCCAAAAGAGTATCATCCTCCATGCATACTGATCTAGATTTATTCTTCTGGCTAATGCCTCACAAGGTTGCATTAGGGATATATTGGCAGGTAAGCCCTTAAGACTGGAAATAAATTCGTTGTTGATAACTGAGTATCTTCCAATAGTTTAAATAAGCATCTGTTAATGCATCTTAGTTCAGTGGGCAATGATTTTCTTGGTTTAATATGCTCGCTCTTTTTACTCCTAAATGACAATTTTCTGCCTCGTATTAGGTTTTCCTGCTCCTCCAAATTAATTAGAAGATCCTCCAAAACTTGAATTTCGTTGCTTTTAGTTTTCTCACTGCATGCTTGATGCGCAAATCAGAAGTATTCTCTCCTGAATCATGTTTATTGATGTATTGATAATAAATGTACCGGGATGAAGACTCTTTGACCGAACACATGGCAAACGCAGAAGGAACATATAGTCAACCCTGAGTCAGCTGGTGCCAACTTGGCCAAAGACCTAAGATCTCTTAACCTGTCCGAGAGGTCCAAGAGCCCAGACAATTCACCTTCCCGACGCCAGCCAAACTCTGAATATCAGGGATTTAATTTTATCACATCCAACAACCAGTGTCTTATCCCCGAAAGGTGTGGGAGAAGATCAAGGAATCGGTTAGAGTTAGGTCAACCATTAAATATAAATATCACCTTTTCACACGTGATTCAAATTGACACTTTGTTTTATAGATACTGTAGCACCATCATTGTTCATACATTTCTCGTTACTACTGTTGGCTATCAATTAGCTCTCGCTGCAATCACTAAGAATCACTCTCTATTCTTGTTATTTAAATATGATTATTTTACTTCATTACTGCCTTTTAAGTTATATTCGTTACAACTAGTATAGGAATGCCATTCATTCCCTTTCTCCTTTTCACTATATATATCTCAGGCTCTCAAGCTTTGGTGGAAGGGTGTTCCTTTCTTGCAACATCCAAGGTACTATAATTCTAGATACAGAGAAGAAGCCATTCTATCTGATGAGAAGCTTCAATGTTGTCCGGCTTTTGCATTTGAGACACAGAACAATCAACAGGCTGGAGAGCACTGTTTCAGTCCTGCAGATCACTCAACTTCAAGACATCATGGCTTCACTTGGAGGGATGCAAAATGGCCCTGGTGCTAAATGCAGTAAGTTTCTAAAATATAACGTTAAGATCTTTCTCTTTCTTCGGGGCCAGTTTTTTAATGTTCCAGTAGTGTCTTGGAGTTTTAATTTGCATTACAAAGTTAATAGGTAAGTGTTTACGCCAAAAAATTTAGATTTTCAATTTTCATGATAACCTTACAAAGTCAAGCTAGTACATTAATAGCATGAGGAAATTGTTGTACTGCTATTTCTGGAAACACGATTAGTAAATTCTGATTCAACTTAAAAAATAGAGCAGATCAACTAAGTTTGAGCTGAGAGGTCTATATTAACTATTAAGGCTGCACTTGGTATGATATAATACTTTCAATTGAAATGTTACCATAACTTTTTTTGACAGTCAAAAACTTAAAATTAGGAACAAGGTGGGAGTGGCCTCCGTAGTGGAGACTATATGACATACATATTTAGTCCAAAAGTTTGCTACAAGAATATATGTAATGCAAAAGGAAGCTAAGTTATTGCTTGAAGTGAGTTGTTCAACTCATACAGAACTAGGAATTAAACAGTTCATTATAATAAATATTTTCTTCCATCTCCATCCTGGCTTGCTCGATTTATATCACCTGAAAGTAGCAAATTACCCACAAATCAATTAGGCACTTTAAATTGGGCTTTAATGCTATGAGCTTCTGAAACAAAATCAGATCTTCGTAACTATGAGTTAATCACTATGAGTCTCACAACGAATTCAAACAGTAAAGAGATGAGCAAATAAAAGAAAGGGTCTAGATCATTTAGTATCGCTTAGTAAGTGGCTGTTGATTGGAATAGAAAGTTTTAGAAGAACTAGGTTCGAATACATTTGCTAGAAAAAGATAGCAGTAACTACAAGTGAATCAAATGTGATCTTACAATCTGTTTATTTGAGCTATACACATTGTTTGTCTTCTCTTAAAAATCGAAAAAAAGATGTACTCTGAATATCTGAAATGTTGGAACTTACTTAAAAGATGAGAAAAATTTGCCAATCAAATTGTGGAAAAATCTTCAAATAGTTATCTAGTAGAGTTAGACTATCTATAGGGCGTGACCGTTCTCCAAATCCTATTAACATGAGATGTTTTGTGCACTGGATTGCTTTTTTAGTTATCTAGTGGAGTAAATTTTAATATATACAAAGGGAACTTAAAAACTACTTCTACTTAGTTCTTCAATGCATAAAGTACATCGTGGTAGGTGAGGAAGCGCAAAAATAAGCACAGGGAAAAATGATACATTTGGTCAAACTTCTAAAATCTTAAGTGAAAATGCTTTTGAAAAAAAAGTACTTTTGGTGAAAGAAGAGAACTTACTTGCACTTTGTTACAAGGATTGTTAACATCACAATAAGCTTCAAGAGTAATCAAAGCTTGATTGTCTAATTTCATGGCATAATTATAGCAAGGGCAGCTCTTGCCTAGTATGCTTCTGAATGTTGGGCAGCATGCATCTATTGAACTTGTTTTCGTCATGCAAGTTTTAACCTTTGCTTTATCAGCAGCACTGCATTTCGGCTGCGCCTGAGGGCGCACCCGGGGGCTTGGACTGGCAGAAATGGTGGCGACTGCTTCCACTGTGCTAGTCCTGCTCCTATCAGCTACCACTTTCTGGTACAATTTTTCACAAAATGCTTTGTTAGGTTCTATTTTCGCTTTATATAAGATTCAAGTTCATCGAAAGGGGAAAACGCTTCCTATCAATAAGTTTTTCTATTAGTAAGACAAAGAAGGAATAACTTACTTGAACAGTTTTACATGGATTATTGATATCACAATAGCTCTGAAGAGTAATTAAAGCTTGATTATCCAAATCCTCGGCATAATTGTAACACTTACAATTAGCACCAATTGTCCTCTTAAATAAGGGGCAACATTTATCTATAGAAACTGTTTGTGTCATGCACTTCTTTATTTTCCCCTTATCACTATTGCTGCAACTAGTGGTCGCGCTAAAGCGCGACGGCGAATAGGTGGCGATGTTTTTCGCCACCGCTTGCTGATGGCTGCAGAGTACAAGTGCAGCCATCAAAAACATGAGAATCACATACCCTGGAGTCATTTTTGCGATCGTATTTATTCTTCTCTAGCTACTATAAATCTTGTGTGTTTTGCAAAATAATTAAGCTAGTAGTTCTATTTATGCACATAAAATAGGATAGTGGTACTGTTTTAGGAAGTACTTGATAACAAGTGGATGAAAAAAATAACATAAAAGTTAGACAACAAGTGGACATAATAATACGAAAAAGTTGAACACATGCTCGTAGAAAGAGGAAATAAGGTGATTAATTTGAATAATGTAACGGTAGGTAAGGAGCTAGATGCCTTAGGTTCATCCAAATCTCTTTGAATATATGAAAATAAGAACTTTTTATATTTTTAATAAAAATTTTAAATTCGCAACTAATATTAAATTGAATTTAGAGTCACTTCTCCCTTACTTTTGTTTTTTTAAGATTTAAGTATTAGGATTTGGTTTAAATAACATCATGATTTCCACATTCTCCTAAGTGCAACAGCAAATTTAATATTGCACACAATAGATTCTCCTAGCCGCCCCCCTTTAATAAACTTAATTTTACTTTGTCTCTTGGTTGAAAAATTGAAAGTATCTAGAAGTGTTCTCCATTATTAACTACTAATAATATAAAATTTAAACAATATATTATTTGGAGTGGAATACACATGCAACCATGTGATTGATGTGAATTCTACCTAGAATTTGAATGTATGATCTAAAATAAAAAAATTGAATTTCTTAGTCTTTATTTTTAATTATTATTTTTTTATTCAACATGTTCGATATTTATATTATAATCTGATTAATTTAAATTTGTGTTAAATAAGACCCCGTTCAAAAGTAGGGTCCTATATCAAAAAATTTTCTATACCTAAGATTTGAACTTGAAAACTCTAGTTAAAAAAGTATTCCTATCCACTATACCATACCCATCCATATTTACCTTATTTGATAGCATAAATAGCCTAAGATAGAAAAATGATATTTTGGTAAAAGCACTTCTCTTCTTTTCTTTTCTTTTTATTGTTGCTTAGTATTTGGCATTTGCTTTAGGAACCAATTAATTCAAACTTAAGAAGTCCCACATTTTGGAAGGTAAAACATTCCGCACCAAAGGTGATTTCATAACTCAAGACTTGAACTCGAGACCTTTGATTAAGGATAAAAAAATAGTTACCCGTCAAATTTGGAAAATTCATTAATAACCATTATATATATGTATTTTGAGTTCATTGCTCTCTACATTCTCTTGGAATTTCTGTTCCGGTTAAGGAAAAGATATACACTTTCAATGAACAACTATAAAAATATAGTCTGGAAAGGGTAGAGTATATGTAGATCTTACCCCGTACCTTGATAGATAGAGAGACAGTTTTCGAAAGATCCTTAGCTTAAGGAACTTAGCTAGGCAAAGCAAAAACACACATTTTGAATACATAAACAATTCGTAACAACATTGATATAAGAAATAGGGCATTAAGACGAGTAGCAATCAAACTAGATTGGAATATAAATAAATAGTGTAAGTGCTTTCAATGACTGAGCAATCAATATAAGTGTTTATCTTTTTACCAGTAATTGTATCGATTCACTTTATATCAGTGTATTTATTACAAAGCAAACATATACAACTAATATAAAGTGAATCGATTAACTGTATCGCAAATTTTTAAACTAAAGTATTATTTACATTTGATAATTAGCCAGATTATCGTTGTGATTGATAATTAAGACAAAAAGTACCATTATTTTCGAATTTTTGTCTACTTATAGTCTTATATTTTCAAGTTATTGTTGAGCCTAAAATGAACTTGGGTTGATCAATTAAGCATTGGGCCTAAAATATTACTAAATGATGGATCAAACCAAATAAGTGTTCTGCTTTATGTTTAACGGAGTAAGTGATAAATACTCATACATTCTTATAAATACAAAGTCATTCATCTATCGATGATTTTAGAGGGTCACCTATCCAACATATATTCAGAGAAGTCCTTATCGTAACTGATATAAATATAACTATTCCAACGTTGTTATTACTATATATCATTAGCTAGAACGTGTCGATTAAAATAAATAAGAAGCTTAAAATTAAATTGAAAGGTCATATATCTTATATTGTCTTCTAGCTCGACCTTTAGTGTCACTCTCACATGGGGTACTTTGAGCTTGTCTCAATTAACCGATTCTGAAATATAAAGAAGTAAATAGCTAGAAATAAAATGAATATAATCATTTAATAAAAAAAAGATATATGCAAAAATATATATCACAATTAATTATTTGTATATAGAAGATAATTAAATCCAAAGGTCATATTCTATAAATATTCATCTTTTTAGGACCACTAATGTATTAGTCAAGCAACAATAACTAACATTTGGCTATTTTTTTTTTCAGGGTAAAGATTCTAGGAATTTTGTTTTGAATCAAACAGTAAATTAATAAACAAAATTATTATCTTTGTCCTTCACGTTGGGAGAAAAAAATAGAGATTTTCGATTATTCTTTGTCCATTTGTTGATTCTTGAAAGTAAGTGCACAAAGAATCTATATGTGGATTTTCCATTCTCCAAAATCAATACTTTTGGATTCATATATTAAGAAGTCATGCATAATATAATATATAAATGTATACTTTAACTTGTGATAGTTATAATCTTCAATTTTAAATATATATAAACATATATTAAAATTTGTATAATATATGTTTATCGTGACTTATTTGTTTGTAGATATGCTAAATTAATTATGGAGCCATTAAAATACTAAGTTATTATGTATCAATTGATTGTTTATTGATCGGTTATCGATTTTAGCATTTAAGATTTGACACAAAAAATGAATGAAAATAACTTATAAACAAGATAATAAACCAAATGAACCATGCACATGAGTTGACAAATTTTGTATCTTTCTCAAAAGTATAAATCTGACACATTGTAGAGTAATCGAGAGCTTAAGACTATTAGAAATAAAGTACGAGACTAAACTTTAAGGTAGAACTTTATATAGCGAATAATATAAATATATAATTTATTGTAATTTTTTATGATCCATTTTAGTAAAAAATTTAAAGCTGTTAAAATCAATAATAGAAAAAATCAAAACTATTACCAAAACCCCTAAAGCAATAAATTTCATATTCAATTAACGTTGCTTAATAAAGAGAAAGAGTTACAAATCACAGATGGATTTTTCGATATTTAAAAAAAATAATAAAAGGAAGTCAAGTTTCATGTCCAACAAATTACTTTATGTAAAATAATATTTTATTTTTTGTACCTACTAGGTAGAATGCATTCTTGTTTATCAGTAATTAAAAGTTTAGTATCGTAGTACTATAAGATACTCATTATAATATAAAGATTCGTACAAAAACGTGTGAAGTGATATATTCCAAACTTAACAAAAAAAAAAAAATCCCATAATATAGTATAAATGAGGTTTGATTCTAAAGAACATTTTAATGGATGCAAACTATTTTCTAAAATTATAATAGTAAGTGTATGCATGTGCAAATTGATTTATTATTTTTTAATGGAGATGAACATACATAGCTATTATTTGCATATTAGATTTAAATGTTCCAATACAAAAGTTGAATAATAAAAACAATTATAAAATTACATAATGAAAAGTGAAGAGCAGAAAAAAATGAGACTAATAGGTATCCTAGAATTAGAAGACACTGGTCTTCCTTAACCATCGGAATAAAAATATCTTTTAGCGATAATAAATATACACATTAATAAAAAGTGATAATATCTTGTATTAACATAAGTGAATAGCCATTAAATCTAATATAGCTATAGACCTTAGATATATTTACAAAAAATGTTAATTATTTCTAAAAATACCTATTTAACGACGATATCCTAGGGCAGCAGGGACCAAACTTCTGTTGGGTGTTAATTAGTTCAAAAGCTTGTCGATCTAGAAACTTGTCAGTTTGCTTCTTAGCGCATCATGGGCATTACAGTGTCATTAATAATCAAATGAGAATTTTTTTTTTCCAAATATAAAAATATACATAATTTTTTAAAGCTATTAAAAAGAGTGAGAAATACAAAGTGAAATAAAAAATATTTCAACATCCCTCTCTTTACAGTCAAGTAATTTAACGCCCCTTCGAGAACGCGATCACCTACATCTCCGTGAGTTTAAGAATCTAGCTTTTTATTGAATTGAGTTTTGAATTAATAATTAAAAATATACTGATAGAATATTTTTAGTCTTGGACATATTTGCCAAAACCCAATATATAAACTAGCATTTGGATGTTAATTTGGCACTCAAAAAATATGGAATCCCATAATATGGAGAAAATAGAGACTCAAAATCAGATTCCACAAATTATGGAGCCTAGTAAAGGAACCTCTTTCTTTAGAACATGTTTCAATGGTATTAATGCATTATCAGGTAAACATCTCATTATTTTTAAATTTATTTATTTTGTTATTTTCAAGACACATCAAAATTAGAAATAAGTCATAAATCACTTAGCTTATCGAAGATATGATCCAAGAACCAAGATAGGAGGATATGAATTCGTGAATTAGTGTAAAAAGGTTAGTCGTGTTGTTTAGTTTTCCTTATCAGTGGTATTAGTATTTCTCTGCCTACTTTCTTATACTTCTTACTATGTTTTCTTTATTTCAATTATCGTACTATTTTGCTACTGGTATTTTTTTCCCTTCTTATTTTGTTTTGCTTTACTTCAGTTAAGGGTGTATCAGATAAAACCTCTTTCTCTACCCTCATAATGCAGGATAATGTTGCATATACACCAAACACCCTCTCCAGACCCTACTTGTAGGATTTGACTTGATATGTTATTGTATAATTTAATTGAAGTTATATGCACCGATAGAGTCAATATTTTTTTTTATGTTACTTTATTATTATTTCTATCGTCTTACCTATAAGTATATCAGAAAGATGAATTAAATTATTTGTATTCACCTTATAAGTGACCTGACTGTATAAATATTCACTAAAACTAATTTTTCTTCTTCTTTCATATAGGTATTGGAATAATATCAATACCCTATGCACTTTCTCAAGGAGGATGGTTATGTTTGATGCTACTTCTTTTAGTAGCAATTATATGTTGTTACACAGGAATACTTTTGCAAAAATGCATGAGTGTTTCACCATCAATTAAGACATATCCTGATATTGGTGAATTTGCTTTTGGTAACAAAGGAAGAATATTGATATCCATTTTCTTATATCTTGAACTATACTTTGTTGCAATTGAATTCCTCATATTAGAAGGTGACAATTTGCAAAAATTATTCCCAAATGCAAAAATTCATTTTGGTGTGTTTAAACAATGTTGGAAGGAAGTAAGTAGTTGTTTTATTAGTGTATTCATATTGCCAACAACATGGTTGAAAAGTTTAGGTTTATTGGCTTATGTTTCTATTGGTGGAGTTTTGGCTTCAATTGTTTTGGTCTTATCAATATTTTGGGTTGGTGCAATGGATGGTATTGGATTTGAAGAAAAAGGTGTGATTTGGAGATGGGATGGATTGATAAGTGCAATAAGTATGTATACATTTTGTTATTGTGGTCATGCTGTGTTCCCAACAATATGCAATTCCATGAAGGATAGAAGCCAATTTCCCAAGGTAATAATATCTTATTCATAAATATATGTATTACATCGGTTTCAGTTTACGTGGTACTAGTTGACTAGATATAAATCTCAAGGAAGCATATTTTTTTTGAAAGTTGTGATTATATATCGTTTCATTAAGGGTGTAAAATGTTGTTTTTTCTGTTATAGGAAGACCGATGAAATCTCTTTTGAGACGATAAATTAAAAATTATATAAAAATAAGTCATAAAATAAGACGGAGGAAGTATAACTCCCACACCACACAGAAAATATTTCAAACACTTGAAAGTTGAAGAGAAGTACTCCAAACCATAAAAATAGACAGAACAATACAATAAAATATTTTTGTTCAATATTTGTTTGAATATAAAGTTGACAAATGACATTAATAATATGTCTAATTATAAAAAAATTGGACATTAATATGTATCATAATAAATCTAAAATACCTTTGTCTACGGCCCTACATGTATATAACACATTTTTTTATTTGACATGTGTGTAGATAGACTTAAATCTTTTTTTTTTTTTTGGTCAAGACAGGTTTTATTTGTGTGCTTTATATTAAGCACCATAACCTATGGGATCAATGGACAACTATGGGGGTACTAAGTGTATGGGGACAGATTTAATGTCAAAAATAAACATTAATCTCCCAACGGGGGAAAATTTAGTTTCAAAAAAATCGCGATATATTACGCACTGTTAAATCCAGTAACAAAGTATGCTCTTGTCGTCTCTCCAATTGCAACGGCTATTGAAGATAAATTACCTTTACGAAAGAGTAAATTTATCGTAAGCTACTTCATCAGAACACTTTTTTTAGTCATCAGCACGGTCACTGTTGCGTTAACCGTTCCATTCTTTGGATATGTCATGGCATTTACGGGCGCGCTTTTGGGCGTTACCGTGTCGATATTGTTACCATGCCTATGCTACCTCAAGATCAAGAAACCTTCCTATTTGGAAATTATGTTTATTGTTATGATTTTGATTTTTGGTTCTTCAGTTTCGATATCTGGAACTTACACTCTTTGAAAAATATTATTAGTCATGTGTAGGGAGTGACGAAATAATTGGTCAGAATATTAATGAATGATAAAGGAAATTCATGTCTAGGAGATGTTCCATTTTCATTCAATACAATGTTTAAAATGGATTTATTTACTCTTTTTACAAAACAACTAAGCACATCTCGTCATGATCACTATGTCTCGTTGGGAAAATACTGACACGAACCTGACACTATAGTACGTAGGAAAGGGTCTAGATGATCCACTTTTGTTGAGTTGGAGTATTCAAGTGAAAAACTGGAGACGATCAAAGCAATTTCAAAAGTCAGACTTGTTTCATGTGTATGGGATTAATGAAAAGTCGCAATTAATTAATTACATCAAAGATGCACGGCATACAATATCTCATCGTTATAATAAAGAACAACCAACAATATTATCAGTTTATAACGAAAATAAGCACGCTTACATAACTTAATTACGGAATATGTTGGAAGAATACATATATACATACACACATACATACATACATCATCTAATCTCTGCAAAAGAATATATATTGTGTAATATTGGAAAAAACATAACATAACATTTCTAAAATTCATATTCATACTCACATTATTAAGACCCCCAACTGTAGAATTCTACGTGAAGCTTTGTTTTCTCGGTCATTTTTCACATATCCTTAATTTTGAACAACGACTCTTTAAGCTGAGGGCTGGACCGTACATGATAAATTTAATGACGCAATATCTCCAAAACTGTCTGGGATCTCCATAGCATTATCAAGAACCTAACTAGTTCTAGGAGCACGGGAAGGATTCTCTGAATAACCGTCCATTACTGAAAATTCAAGCCTACCAATTTAAATATGAGATCCTGGAAAATGACATGATATTCATGTTCCATCTTTGCCCTCCTCAAGGATGCGTACTTCTAAGATTAGTTCTTCTTCAAGGTTGGGTAGTCTTGAAAGTGTATCGGATGTTAGAGCGAACCCTTTCAACTTCAGTATCTTCAAGCTCAAAGGGAAGCCATGTGTATATTCAGGGAATGAATTCCGAGGAAAAACAAATAAATGGAGTTGTTCAAGTTTATTAAGGACATCGAATCTTGGAAAACATATATTCTCTGGTATTTGTTTTTTGATACAGACTTGAAGGTTTTTAAGATTAGGAAACCTTTTGAAAATATCCTCCGTGTCTTCTGAACCTAGAATGTAGAAATCATGTAATGTTGTCAAATTTTCTAACCTTAAATCCTCATCTAACACAGTGATGACCGGATCAAACACAGCACCCCAAGTCATCTTCACAACTCGTAGCTTTGCGAGACTCCAAAAACAAGGTGAGAGTTTCATGCATGATCCCATAAAGTTATTCACCACCAGAGTTTCTAGATTGCAGATGTTTGAAAATGACGGAGGGAGAACGTTTGCCTTCATCCAAATTTTTAAGTACTTCAGATGAACGAGCATACCGATTTCATTCAGCAAAGAATCTGGCAATATTATGCCCCACAAATCCAAACTTTTGAGAAGCCTAAAGTGTTTTAGGTGACTCTTGTAGGAAAGACGAACCCTGGTCATTCCAAAGTCCTGCAGAGAGAGGAGGTGTTTAACAGAGGGGATCTTCTGTTCTGGATCAAACACCGTGAAATACTCATCCCAAAAAAATACATATTTATTATAAAGAACGATTCCACGTGGCATAAGATCCGAAGAAGACGGAGCTTTTGAACCTCCTACGAAGTGAAGCAACTTTTCCTTTCTACATTTTATATAACAAAAGTCATGCACAAGATCATGAATTTTGAAAATAGAATCATCGAAAGGTATTACCAAACTACTCGAGATTAACTCATCCACCACTTCTTTTGCACTTCTCATCTCAAGTCCTTGAAAAATCCACAGATCTTTCAACTCAGACATCCTTATATCTTTGTCCTTTGGATAAGTTGCAAGGTAAACCAAACATGGCTTTACGTCATCTGACAAATGGTCATAACTTAATTGTATAATCTTCACAACTTCCTCTTCATCCTTAAAAATAGAGGAACTCAAATCATTCAGAACTTCAGCCCACAAAGCCTCTTTCTTTTCCTTTTTTGAAATGACTCCACCGATTAGATCAACTACTAAAGGAAGACCATCACACTTTCGAGCTATCTTTTCTCCGACATCCTTTAGTTCATCAGGGCAACCTTCTTCTCCGAATACCCTTTTCTCTAATAACTCCCAACTTTCTTCTGATCTTAGCAATCGAAGATAAAGAGGATCACTGTGGCATTTTCCATGCAGAGCAATTTCCTTTTTCCGACTTGTTAAAATCACTCTGCTCTTTATGACTTCAGGAAAAAGGTTATTAGCTCATCTTTTTGCAGGATCCCACATGTATCCAAGACAATAGGTACCGCTAGTCCACATAGTCGTTTCCGCAGCTTATCAGCAACGTAGCATCATGTCATGATTCTCATTGATCGTTCTTTCAAACCAATAAACTGATTGAAAATTTTATGCAACAACTTTTTCTCTTACGTTCCTGGTCGACTGTGCACCAAGCACAAACATCGAAATGATCAACACGGACTTATATTATCCACTCTGATAAGCCAAGTAGTTTTTCCAAGCCCAGGCATGCCGAGCATTGGAAAGGACATCATCTCAGCTGGTCCGCTGCGTGAGCTTCTATTATTCCACTCTGTCTCCTCTCAAAAACCTACAATTAATTTTACCAATTGTGTACGCGCTTGGTTTCTTTCAACCGGACTTGTTGGGAGCGTTTGCAAACAATAACCCGATGCTCTTGGGGATTCTCTTGTAAACTCTCTTTTTGGACAAGCTTGATTTTTTCTATGGTATCAGGAAGTATGAAATTAAGCTGCAAAATATGCCAATAGACCTTGATCTCGGGCAAGAATTGAGTTAATGGCATGTTGCGCCTCATGTGCCAAATCTAGAACACGAGTCCAAAGATCTTTAAGCAACTCTTGCTCAGCATAACCGAACAACGATCTTATGATTTCGAGGTCTTGTTTCACCTGCTTGATTTCTTCGTTTATCAAAGAAACTGAAAACGCATTGGAATAGGCCAAGTCTTTTAAGTCTGTGAGCAGAAGATCATGAAGAGCGGGCCATCATCATGGGAAGGGGCGCGGAGGACAAGTCTGCACGAGCATTTTAAGAATTAAGAAAATTCATCCTTTGAGATCAACCTCAGGAGTTCAATGTTTTCCAGCAAGATTTAGATTTGAACACTTTCTTCAGTCCTGTTCTCTTCCAAGTTACGAAAAAACAAATACTCCTGGTCAGTTGTTAAACATGTGCCAAGAGAACAAACAATTTGTCATGACGAATAACGGCCTTGAGCCCATCAGTAAGAATAATCAATAGGAACTCTATCATGACATGAATGTTATATGTTGAAGCACTAGGAGTAACAGCATTAATAACCATGTGCTCTTGTAGATGAATCAGAGATTCTCTAAGAATGTCCGGAGAGGCTTCTAGGAGCTGCTTGATGAAAAATCCAACTTCTTCTGAGTTTGAACCTTTAAAATTTGTACAACATATGTGCATAACATCCAGTGAAACCGGAATTATCTTCAAAAGTAGATGGACCAGCATGGAATTGACTTCATCTGTTTTATCAAGATGATAAGACAAAAGAACAAAACAGAAGTGTCCAACTCTCTCATGCGATAAGTTGAACTCAGGCTAGGTAAGACATATTCGATGTCTATTACTCAACACAACCATTTACTTTCGCGCATGGAAATCTCTTAAAATTGCCAAACACATTCTGAAGAAAGTCATATGAGTATTGAAGGGAAGGAAAATCAACTCAACACGAACCTTGGGTATGTTATGGAGATTCACGAGGAGCACGTCCAAAAGTTCATCCAACTGATCCTTATTCATGGCAGCAGAATGAAGATGATCTGAGATTTTAGAACTTGTGATGTTTTCAAGGAGGCGAGGAACGACATGATCTGTTAATTTGACCATCATGTCATCTCCACTACTCTGATGAAGAAGTGATTGAACCAGATCATGAACCTCATATGATATGCAGGACATTTCAGCATCGGAAATGTAATAACATAGCTGTAAACATGCCAACAAAAATTTCAGCTCTTCAACTTGATCTTGTTCATTCTTTAACCTCTCTACGAAATCCTTAAGATCGACAATGTCCTTGCGAAGTAGAGCAGATGATACCTGCTAAAAGATCTATTTATTATATTATATTCAGCAATATAATATAATACTTATCAACAACAACAAATTTCATACTCATTCAGATCTATTATGAGCACTTCATTAATAAAATACATCCTGTTAATTATGGAGTATTAATCAAAACAGGGCGCGAAGAAAATAAAAATAACGCTAGCAGAAATAATAGCAAACATAAACAACACAAATAATACAAACAACCTAACAAAGAGGATCCGTAGAGGGTAGATCCGTACACAAATGTTACTCCTACCAGTGGCGTATAAAGTAAAGATTATATTCCGATCGAAGTTACTAAGGAACAAAACATTACTACAAGAAATAATTAATCTATGGTGAATGAATAAAAAAATTAAATCTTATAATAAAACATACCAATGATTTGTTATCTTCCCCTTTTGTTTGTCCTTCATTTTCTTTTCCTCTTTCCATTCTCACTAATCAAAACCAAAGAAGTTCAAAAAAAATAAAAATTCCTTTCAACTTCTCAAGAGAAACAATTTACATCAAACAAAGAATGAAAGAAAATTAAAGGTGTAATTACAATCTTTTCTTTTTCAATAGAGTTGTAAAGTTGTAATAGATAAGGCCACTAATAATGTCTCACTAGGTGGGGTTCCTATTTGGTCATTTGCACTTTTGAATAATTGTTTTTTTGAGAAAGATAAAAGTTTATATTTTCACGGGAAAAGAGTCTGATATACCCCTCAATTTTGTTATTTAGAGTTGATATACTCTTTGTTATTAAAGTGGCTCTATATATCCCTAGTTGTAAAACAATGGTCACATGTATACCATTTCCTATACGAAAATGAAACAAACATAAATTTTAAATCTAACTTTTTATTATTTTTTCTAAAAAATCTAATTCCATATGAGTAGTAAATTTAATCCTCGTTCAAACATATTTTTTTTTTGTCGTTTTTTTTGGTTTCATGACTAATTTATAATTATTATTTTGCTAATCAAATTATTTAGGTTCATAATATTCTTGTAAAACTTTATTGTAGATGTGGTATCAAAAGTTTTTCGTGAATACGAATTAAATACCAATACAAAAAAAGTAGTTTAATTTTTCATTCTTTAAAATAAGGAAGTGAAAGAAAAAAAAAAAAATAAGAATAAGAAATTCAAAATACATTATAATAAATCAAGTCAAAAAAAATTTATGTATGAAAAAAATTAAAATATACCTTGAACTTGATCGAAGAATCAGATATAAACTAAATAATGTAAAAAAATTAGAAGTATAAATATAAATTTCAACCTATTTTTAACTCAGTTAAATGCAGGTATATGTGTGACTATTTTGTTAAAAACAGGGGTTTCCTGGGGGTATATGTGAGCCGTTTGTAAACGGCAGGAAGGGTATATATGAGCAACTTTTAACGAGGGAATATATCAACTCCAAAGGACAAAGGTTAGGGGTATATCGACCCTTTTCCCTGTTTCAATCATAATATTTTATAAATTTACAAATTTTATTTTTAAAAGACAAAGGTTAAAGACCAGCCAATTTTAAAGTCAAAACATGCAATTTTATGATTCCTATTCCCTCTATTTCAAATAAATGGTCTTTTAGAATGTTACTTGCAGAACTCGTTTCTTCCGCTTTATTAAAAAGAAAAAGTTATTTTCTTTATTTTATAATCACAAAAATATTGTTCTAAAGGAAAAAAAAATGAACCACAAAAACAAAAATTTTTTTTTTTTTATATTGTAAAAAATTGATATATTTCAAAAAGTGTGATGAAAAGTGCTTAAAGGAATTGAGAATTCGAGTATATGGTATTAGAAAGAAGAGATAATTAGACATTGAAGAAATGGACAGTATAAAAAGACCCCATTCACAAGACTACTTAGGCTAAAGTCATTTTTATATTTACTGTTAAGTCTAGTGGTCAAAAGTTAAAACATCACTTTATATTGTTTAATCAAGGGAAAGAAAAAGACACACAAGGATACCCCTATAATTGTGTAACAACTCCAATTTCACGATTGAACATTCATGTATAATCGCCCTAAATTAAAGTTACAATGGAATGATGAAAAAACTAAAAGGGAAATCGCAAAAGAATAATGAAGTAGTAAAACAAACTATACATCATTTAAAATCTTTACAAAATCTACAAGATTGACAATGTCCTTGCGAAGAACCACCTGCCAAAAGACCAAACGTTGTTTCAAATTGTTTTATATACATAGATAGAAAAAAAAAACAAAACAAATAGTTTAGGTATCAGGTGTGAAACCTGTGAAAACATGATAGTTCATGTATGTTTTGATTATTAATTCCAAATTTTACTCTTAAATTAAGATAGACATCTATCACAAGGGCTAAGTGTTTGGCCTGTTACAACTTAAATTAAAGTTTTATTTATTTATTTATTACAAAAAAGGAAGCCTGGGATCACTAAGCTCTCGTTATGTGCGCACTGTTTGAAGAAGAATCGGACCATAAGAATCTATTGTATGCACACTAACTCTCTAACGAAAGCTCTTGATTAGTTTTCTAGTTCTTAAGTCATTCCGGCCATGCTATACTTAGGCCATCATGACATGAGGGATATAAAGATTAAGTCAAATACAACAACATAACTACAAAATGGAACCTGGAAAGGGTAGAGTGTAGGCCAACTTTTTCTGATACTAGAAGAACAATCAAAGTATGTCGTCCCACGACAAGGAAGTAATGAAAATACAAGAAACAATAGACAAATAACAAAAATAACAGAACAAAAGCTACAACCGACAATAACAAAACAAAAACAAAAACAATACAGATAAAAATAGAACAAAAACTACGACAAAACAATATAATTAGTAACAAAACATAAACTACAACCAAAATAACCGATAGTAACTAATGGATATATTTAGCTAATAATTTTTGTTAGAATAAAAATCTTAGTGACTTTCTTGCATGTGGGGTTTGACTTAATTTGCTCCACAAATTATTGTACTATCTAAATGAGGATACTAAAAAGAAAAAAAATGAATAAATAGAGTACTCATTTTTTTGGAATAATTAATATTTTATAATTACTTCTCCGTCTGAAATGTTTGTCATGAGTTTTTATTTTGGAATCAAAATATATAAAAATTTAAACTAACATTTTAACATGTATTTTTTTATCATATAATATGCACAAAAAATAGTAATGATAGTACTTGTCATGTAGTTTTAAATATCGATTATGTGATCTCAATGTACATGAAAATTATTCAATTAACTTCGATAAGCGGCAACATGACAAAAAAATTTCCGAATAAAGGGCAGTAGTAAATATAAAAACTAAAACGTTATAACGTCTTTCATATACAAAACCAATTTCAAAATTATTTTTTTACCTACTAAACAAAACCCCTAATATTTTTTTCTAATACATAAGATATGACATCATTTCTGAAAGACAGAATACATGAACAATCCTTTAATGATAAATTTCAGCTTCGATCTAATTATATACCAAATTTAGCGTTTAAATAAATATTCATATGTCATATTATACTAATAGTTATAAACATTTTTTATTTGGTCATCGTGTGTATATATAACTTAAATCTTTTTTTTGTCCAAAACAGGTTTATTGTGTGCTTTAGATAAGCACATAAACTAGGGATCCTACAGCATGGTCACTGTTGCGTTAACTGTTCCAGTTTTGGATATGTCTGACTTGGGCGAGCTTTTGGCGTTCGTTACGTGTTCGATATTAGTTACCAGGCCAATGCTACATTCAAGATCAAGAAACCTTCCTATTGGAAACTAGTTATTTTATGATTTTGAATTTTTGGTTCTTCAGTTACCTTATCTGGGAACTTACACTTCTTTGAAAAAAATATATTAGTCATTGTATAGGGGACGACGAATAAATAGTCCTGAATCATAATCATCATCATATATTATTATAGTGAGAAGACTCCTAACCTCAAGTTGAAGTACCATGTACCTTCACTTAAATATTTTTTCTATTATTTAAAATGTAAATGTATTTTTAATAAATAATTAGAAATAAAATTTTAAAGTAATAAAGTTATAATGAGAGATAAATAGTCATTCAAACAAATGACGTTCAAACATTTCAAAATATCTCCTCATTAATTTTAAGTTAAAGAATTTGAAGAGTTCATGATCAATATTATATATTGATTTTCCAACAAGATACATTATTTTGATGTCTTTCATGACAATAGCATGTGAATTGATTTATCTCACAAACATTCTACTCCAAATTTTTTCATGTTTCTTTTGACAATAAATTTTAGACATATATGTATATAGATAGAACTAATATTACATGTATTTGTTTCATTCTTTTATCAAAAAATTATGTTTTTAACGCAACATGTGAGTTTTTCATTTTGACAAAAATCTGCTCAACATTCTGAGATAGAACAAACCCACTTGTGTAGAACGCAGATGTATGTTGGTTGCGTTATTATTGGCGGTAAATTTCGAGAAAGGAATATAGTATCTGAATTAGATTTAAACATCAGTGCATTGAGGCATGCTCAAGACGGTTTAAAGCGTCATGAGGCATTATTTGTTGTTGGTCGTATCATTTTCATTTCAATGTGGCATATTTGTATTAGTTCATGTTTGTTACATTCAATTTTCTCGGTTGAAGGTAAGGTAAATTGACTACTTTCTTGAATAAATGGCAATGAAAAGAAATAAAACTTTCATGTACATGTCTGATGTACAAACCTTCTTTAAAGATTATGTTTGTTATAACAAGAGTATTATCATGTAAGTGAAACACTCTAGGTTATTGGAGAAGAGATTGCATAATCATGTAAAAAAAATTAATTTTACTCCTAATAAATCTACAAAAATTAGCATGCATTATATTTAATGTGCTTATTTAAGAATTTATAAATGATTACTATGTATGAAAATTAAATCATGGTGTGATTCAATATTTGTAAATAAATACCCCTAAAACGAAAGACGAGAAAGCGTTTTGAAGAAGAAAACGATATGCTAAATATTTTTCTATTTGCAACTTTAGTTTTTATGATAAATTTAGAACTTATTATTTCATTTCTCTCTATCTAGAAAAAAAAGTAGTTGGATAAAAAATCTCATAGATCTTTACTCATTTAAGGAGTATATACTCCTTGTTAATGTTAACATAAAACAATCTTATTTAATATCTTTATACTTTTTAAATAAAAATGTGTTATTGAAGATATGAGGTAAACGAGCGGAGGGACGAGTCCAGAAATTAATATTATTTTTATTATTATAAGTGAGAAGATCTTAACTTTAAAAAACAGAATTTATTCTACCCTTTGACAATTAAATTAAAATATTATTGAAGAAAATAATTAATAAATATTACTTAAATACTACTTATAGGGTATCATCATATGTTCTAGGTAGGATTAATAAAGAAAATTTAATTTATTTTTATTCTAAAATAGGAGTTTGTAGATGAGTGTTTGTAACTACAAAAGACAATAAATTATATCAAAATATCCTTTAACATTGGAAAGAACAAAAATGGTCAGTTAGTCACCATACATCTTAATGATGGCCACATATGTAGGTTTTAGTACGAAAACTTTACTGATTCCCAACTTTAAAAAATCTAATTCTCATAAACATTAATATCATCAATTTTAAATGACTTTTAACATTCCAAACTTGTGTAACTATTAAATACAAAAATTATCTTAAAATCACTTATACTTAATGCATTACCACTTAGTTATTTCCGATGTATAAATTGTTGATGAATAATTATTGGTGATTAATTACACTGACACACTTTCAAAACGATTACTTTTGTGATGCATTACGCTTTGTTATTCTAATGTATAAGTATTTGATGAATTAATTATGATGAATAATGTTATGAAGTAATGTTCATCAACATATGCAATTAAAAACGAGATTGAGATTTGTTTTATCTTTTGTTAGTTATGAGGAAGTTCCTATATTCTTTATAACTAGAAACTATTCTATCTTTAATTTTTGTTATTAAAAGTTTTAGAATTCATTAGCTATTTTATGTTTTTAGTCTACGCTATTTCATTTTATTTCGAATCATTAGCTAATTGGTGTTACAATCTTTCTCTTTGATTACTGAATTTTATGAATAACTTTATACATATTGTAACTGGTATTAAATAATTTCAGAATATTTATACTAAAGTAGCATGCAATACAATATATTTCTATCTGAAATTTAATTTTTAAGTATGCATTACATTTTGTAGTAATTGACAAGGGACAACGCACGTTTTCAAAATCTAGTATATTAGTAAGCATGTTGAAGCTCCAAAAAATTAAAAGTGGAATTACCAATGTTGCACTTTAATAAATAAATTAAACTTATATTTAATTTATAATATATAATATATATATATATATTATATATATATTATATATATATAATATAATCTTCTTATTTTATACAAATCTTGACCTTTAAAATTTCTCACATAAATGTAAATAAAATAAATGAGTTATTATAAGCAATTTAAAGTAGGATTCATGTTCTTTAAAAATTAAATAAAGTTCATCTCTATTCTTTTTGATATTTATTTTGACAAGAATGCATGTGACTTTTCATGTTTCAGCAATTAAGTAGATCAAGAAGAACTTTTCTTTACTACTCCACAATCATGTATTGTAGGAAGTCTAACATGGTGAAATAGGTCACAATCTGATTGTGAAGGTTGTGAGATTCCCTTAGAAGTTATGAGATTAAGATGAGATTAAATTACTGAAGACACGGAGCTTGATGTGTTAGTTTTACTTATTTGTAGTAAGAATTATAATAAGACTTTTTTGTCTCTCTTCATATAGTTGAATTCTTCGTTTTATTAGACAAGTTTCTCTAAATTCATAGTGGTATTTGATATGCTCAAATGTTCAGTTTCACTTATAAAGACAAACCAAAATGAAATGGCCTTAAATTATTTGCTCATGTGTACCTTTTTCTTTTTTTTCTCCGATTTATAGTTTTACATATACATTATTTTCATCTTAAAAATGAAGTGTGATAAAAATAGGATGTTTACTCTTTTCTTTCTGTTTATGAAAAAAAGATGAAACATTAATATTAGATTAATGGTGGGGGATAAGTTATGTATGACAAAATTAGATTTTATATAAAAAATTGTAGTTATCATAAATATCCTGATTGTTAAAAAATAAATGAATAAACTTTTTAATATTAGTTTTAAATATTTTTTTGTAAGTTTAAAAAACTTAAAGTAGTTTAAAGTGTTTGTGGATAAAATGTCTTACAATACTGTGTTAAAACCAACTTATTTAAAAAAGTTAAAAGGGTGTTTGTTTTCTCTCACTCAAAGTTACTATTACACCTATCTAGCAATTAATTTTACCAATAAAACGGAAATATCAAAAATTTAATTTAGATAATTGTATTTTCCTTGTAGCTTTTGCAAACTTATATTTTTGAATTACAAACAAAGTTTCTTTTATTAATTTCTCAGATATTATCTCGGGCATTCACTTAAGGTCAGAAAATTAGAGGTACAAATTAGCAGTAAAACAAAGTAAAAAATCTAATTAAACATTATTTTATCATTTTAGTATTATCTTAAGAAATAATACACTCATGGGATTACACGCGCAAAGCTGCTGTGACCGAACGTAAATAGTTAATATAAGTTTTGTCATTGTAACTTGTTGCTACTAAATTGAAATTCATGTATAGTTCTATGTTCCCTTTTCATTCATTTACAAGTTAAAACACCCTATTCTACTTACTTTTACAAACAACTAAGCACATCTCGTCATGATCACTATGTCTCGTGAACACCTGACACGAACATGACACATATAGTACGTATGGAAGGTGTCCAGATGATAAAAATTTGTAAGTTAAAGTGTTTAAATGACACAATGGAGACGATCAGGCAATTTAAAAGTCAGACTTGTTTCATGTTTTATGGTAACTAAAAGTAGCAATCTAATAATACATCAGATGGACAAGCATACAATATCTCATCCGTTATAATAAAGAACACACACAATATCTCTTCCGTTATAACGAAAAATAAGCACGCATACAATAACTTAATTAAGGAATATGTTTGGAAGAAGGCATGCATACATACATATATCATCTGATCTCTGCAAAAGAATATATATTGTGTAATATTGGAAAAAACATAACATAATATTTCTAAAATTCGTATTCATACTCACATTATTAAGACCCCCAATCGAAGAATGCTACGTGAAGCTTGTCTTCTCCGGTCATTTCTTCAACATATTCCTTAATTTTGAACGACGACTCTTTAAGCTGAGGGCTGAACCGTACTTTGATAAACTTTAATGACGCAATATCTCCAAAACTCACTGGGATCTCCATAAGCTTATCACATGTACATATAAATAGTTTCTCGAGCACGGGAAAGGATTTCTCTGCATCAACCTTCCATTCTGAAAAATTCAATGCTTCCAATTCTAAATATTTGAGATCCTGGAAAATGACATGATCTTCCATGTTCCATTTAGAAAATTTCAGACGAGACAATGTTAGAGATTTGAGATTCTGGAAAGTGACATTTTCCATGTTCCATTCTTTGCCCTTTTCGATGATTGCGAGATCTAGACTTAGTTCTTCAAGGTTGGGTAGTCTTGAAAGTGTATCAGATGTCAGAGCGAGCCCTTTCAACTTCAGTATCTTCAAGCTCAAAGGGAAGCCGTGTGTATATTCAGCGAAAGAATTCCGAAAAAGAAACAGAGAAACTGAGTGTTCCAGGTCATAAGGACATACAAATCTGGAAAACATATCTCTCTGGTATTTGTTTCCTGCTACGGACTTGAAGATTTTAAGATAGGAAACCTTTTGAAAATCCCAGAGTCTTTGAACCGCACGAAGTAGAGATTACGTAATGTTGTCAAAGTTTCAACCCTTAATACTGTCTAACCACACAGTGATGAGGCATCCAAAACACAGCACCAAAGTCATCTCAGCCTCGTGCTTTGCAAGACTCCAAACCAAGGAGGTGATAGCCTCATGCATGCCATTTCCCACTTTTTACATCAGAGTTTATAGGATGGCAGAAGGTGTGAAAATGACGGAGGGAGAACTTTGCCTTAATCAGAATTTTAAGTACTTCAAATGAAAGAGATACGATATTTCATTCAGCAAAGATTCTGCAATGTTTATGCCGCACAAATCCAAACTTTGAGAAGCCTCAAGGTTTTTTAGGTGACCTTGTAGGACAAGACAATCACTGGGGTCACGCCAAGTCTTCAGAGAGAGGAGGTGTTTTAACGAGGGAATATTTGTTCTGGATCAAACACGTGAAATACTCATCCAAAGGAAATACATATTTATAATAATGAAAGATAATTCCACGTGGCATAAGATCCGAAGAATACGGAGCTTTTGAACCTCCTATGAAGTGAAGCAACTTTTCCTTTCTACATTTTATATCACAAAAGTCATGCACAAGATCATGAATTTTGAAAATAGAATCATCGAAAGGTATTACCAAACTACTCGAAATTAACTCATCCACTACTTCTTCTGCACTTTTCATCTCAAGTCCTTGAGAAATCCACAAATCATTCAACTCAGACATCCTTATATCTTGGTCCTTTGGATAAGTTGCAAGGTAAACCAAACACGGCTTTACGTGATCTGACAAATGGTCATAACTTAATTGTATAACCTTCACAACTTCCTCTTCATCCTTAAAAATAGAGGAACTCAAATCATTCAGAACTTCAGCCCACAAAGCCTCTTTCTTTTCCTTTTTGAAATTGACTCCACCGATTATTAGATAATACTAACGGAAGACCATCACATTTAGAGCTATCTTTTCTCCGAATCCTTTAGTTCATCAGGGACACCTTCTTCTCAGAATACCCGTTTCTCTCATAACTCCTAAACTTCTTGGACTTAGCAGCGAAAGATAAAGAGGATTCACTGTGGCATTTCATTGCAGACAATGTCTTTTGCCGACTTGATAAAAGTCACTCTGCTTCTGTCAGGACCCAAACCGGGATCGCGACATGGCACTCACACTTACCTCCTATGTGAGCGAAACAACCAAATCACAACCTTTAACTAAGAACTGAGTAAGACTAACTCATAAATAAAACGACAACCAACAACTATTACTTCCCCAAAATCTGGAAGTCATCACCACAAGAAACATATATCCTCAAATTACAAAAGGTAAGAGTATTCTAAGAAACTAAAATACACAAAAAGCTAGTCCATGCCGAAGCTTTGAGGGCATCAAGAATGAGGAAGAAGATCCATCCAAGCTAGAAGCGTTAGCGCACCCTGAAATCCGGTGGACTGAAGCCTGGCTTAGAAGTTCGATTGCGTTGAAGCGACGACGGGACGCTAGTGCACTCCACAATACAAAGAAAGAACATAAAAGTAGGGGTCAGTACAACCACACGTACTGAGTAGAATATCATCGGCCAACTCAAAATAGAAAAACAGTATATACCAGATAATATCAAACTCAATATAATACTCAAATATAGTAATAACAAGTACACACAATTTTTGATACATAAACACCAAGCTGCCTAAGAGGACTCAAGCCTTCCACATCATAATCACATATCTATTACTCTCGTGTAGGTACGTTGCAACTCGACTCATCAATACTATCCTGGTACCGGAAGTGGCACCCGATCCATTTCTATACGTGCCGAACGGGCACTCCGATCCTCATTCTATATGGTACCGGAACGTGGGCACCGCCATATTTCTCTGGTGCCGGAACGTGGCACTCGAGGCCTCTTCTATCCATGGTACCGGAACGGGCACCCGATCATATTCTATCCTGGTGCCGGAAAGTGGGCACTACGATCCTCATTCTTCCTGGTACCGGAACGTGGCCACCGAATCCATATTTTATCCTGGTTGCCGGAACGTGGCACTCCGATCCTCATTCTATCCATGGTGTCGGAACGTGACACCCGTCATCTATCTTATCTGGGTCCCGGAACCGTTGGCACCCGATCCACTAATATCTACAACTTTAGTTCATCAAGCCCTTTTTCATTACTAAGGCCATCATAAATCTCATAACAAGTACATCAAGCCTTATTTACAGGAATATCATCAATTTCATAAAAAGTAAATCTAAGCCTTCTTGTATAACAAGGCATCATAAATCTCATAACAAAGTCTAGATTCGGGTTCTGTCAAGAATAGGGTTCAAAAACCTCATCCTGCATATTTCATCACAAAAATATCATCACATCATGCCAAAAACACATAATCAAGCCATATGAGAAGGGTTAAACACTACACAATACATATCATCTCTATTAGGAGTTTACTACAAGTAGTATAAACATAAAACTACCTCCACCGAAGATTCTGATCAAGCAAGCGTTTCCCGAAGACACTTGGCTCTTTTCTGCGTTCTCCTTTCTCCAGATCGTGCGCCTCTCTTTCTCTCGTTTCTATTGCTCTTTCTAGTTCTTACTCCAAAATACACTCTCTTACCCTAAATAAGACATATTTAGGTATAAAAGGACAAAGTAACCCACTCACAAATAAAATATTAATTACAACCCACTAAACTTAGAATAATAGCCAGGAAAAGCAAAACGCCCCTCAAACTTGGCAGAAAATCTGACCCAGCCTGGTGGGTTATGAAGTCTGTGACGGGCCGTCGTGAAGTGCGACGGTCCGTCCGTAGCATTGCGTACGAAGCTAAGAAACTCAATTTTCTTTGAATAATCCGTGACGGCCCGTCGTGCCCAGACGTCTGTCCATGCATGCGGCACAGAGTTCCAAGAGACTATATTCACTCAAGGACTTCTGTTGGGCGGTCCGCGTGGCATGCGCCGGTCGTCATGCAGTCGTCACAGAGTCAGAGAGGTGTTCTCAAGCATCCAAATTTCAGATTCTAAGATATTTGGAACGAGACTCACGACGGTCCGTCATTTGCCCGTGAAGGTACGTCGTGACATCTAACCTTGTCAGTTTTTCCGAATACAAACTTGTGCTCAAAACGAAGAAACAGGTCGTTAAATAGATACCAAATTACCATCGCTCGTCTCGAGCGATCATGAGGAGAAACAGCGACGTTGAAAGGAAGTACCTGAGTCTTAAACAATGTGGTATCTTTCTTGCATATCTGTCTACTTCTCCCAACGTGCTCTTCCATTGGTCGTTCTTCCATTGGACTTTGATGGCTGCACTTCCCTTGACCTAAACTTGCGGGATTTCTCTAGTAGAATAGACAAAGGCTCTTCTTCATAGACAAGTTCTCATCAAGTAGAAAACTGCATCCAACGAATGATATGTTCCATCCCATTGTATCTCTTAACATAGACACATGAACTACCGGATGTACGCCGGACAGCCCTGGTGGAGGCAAAGGCAACTCATAAGCCACCTCCCCTACTCGTTAGCTAATTCAAGGGACCAATGTTACCTTGGGCTTAGCTTGCCTCTTTACAAATCGCATCACACCCTTCATGGGTTGAAACCTCAGCAAAACTGGTTCACCCTCAATGAATCCAAATCTCTAAACCCTTTCGATCCGCATACTCCTTTTGACCTATCTGAGCGCTAAACGCTTTCTTTGAAATGGATTTCACTTTTTCTAACGAATCCCTCAAAAGGTCGGTACCCAAGTCTAACCAAAATGCATCAAACCAACAATGGGTTTGGAGATCAATCTCCTCCCATATAAGGCTTCGAAAGAGCCATATCAACTTGAGGTGATATTATTATACGAAAAATCCGCTAAGGGAAGAAGCTATCCAATGGCCACCAAATTATACACGAAATTGCACGAGCATATCTCAACACTTGCAATTGTTCGCTCAACGGCCCGTCGGTCTGATGTGTGGAATGACAGAGTACTAAGATCCAACCTAGTACCAATTCCATGCGATGTTTCCAAAACTTGAGTAGAAACTGCGTACCTCTTACTGATATTGATGGACAGTGGAACCCCATGCAATCGCACAACCTTTGCGATGTAAAGTTTGGCTAACTTTCGCATGTAAGTCAACCTAACTGGAATGAAATGAGCAGATAGTCAATCTGTCCACAATTACCCAAATAGAGTCAACTTCACCAATGTTTTGGAAGACCAAACCACGAAGTCCATTGCATTCTTTCCCACTTCCATTCAGGAATGGGCATCTCTGAAGTGTCCCGGGGGCCTCTGGTGTTTCATACTTCACTTGTTGACCAATGTGGACATTTTTTGGCAATAAAATCCACGATATCCCGCTCATTCTACTCACCAAAAGTGGGCTTTAGGTCACGGTACATCGTGAGTTTGCACCCGGATGTATCGAATACCTTGAAACTAGAGCTCTGTCAGAATCGTGGTGATCAAATATCAACACGGGGTACACATACCTTCCCTGGATTCTCAAACACATTCCTCATCCATTATTGCTTCTTTAGGCTCTCCTCGTAACACATATCCCGGAAATTCGTGTAGTTTTCTAATCATCAAATTGTTTTCCTTGATATTTTCAAGAAAAAGAAGATCTCGCCTCCACACTGGCTAAAAATCCTCCCTTCTCATTTACTAGGAAATATATCATAGGTCGTTAGCCAGAATCTGGAACTCTCTAGCCAATGGGGCGTCTAGAAAGCTTGCAAGTGAGCTAGAATACCCATACTCCCTGCTTTTTCTAATGAGAGCACTGCTACAAATTAGCTTTTCCGGATGATACAAGATTAGTGATATCATAGTACTTCAGTAGTTCCATCCATCTGCCTCTGTCTCAAATTCAAAATCTTTCTGAGTGAAAAACATTGACTGCAGGTGTGATGATCTGTATAGAACTTCACAATTAACCCCGTTCCTAGATAGTTTCTCCATTGCTTTAAATGCAAAACACTACGCGGCCAATTCCAAATTCAGGTTGGATAGTGCGTTCATGCACTTTTAATTGTCTGAAGCATAAGCAATCAATTCTTCTATTGCATTAGCATGCACCCAACCCAGAATAGGATGCTCACAATACACAATAAAATTCTTTAACCTCTACTGGCAAGGTAAGGATGGTGCAGTAGTCAAACAGAGTCTTGAGCTTTTGAAAGCTTTCCTCACATTCATCCCGACCATACAATGGAACATTCTGCTTTGGTAAGTTCAGATCAATTGAGAGCAATGGAAGAGAATCCTTGACAAATCGACCGGTAGTAACTGGCTAAACCAACAAACACTCCGTATTTGGACACAATAGTAGGTCTTACCCAAGTCTTCCTTACTCGATTAGAAGGATCACCATCACTCCATCCTTAGAAAACAAGTGCCCCAAGAAGGAACATGCATCAGCCAAAACTCACACTTAGAGAACGTGGCAATAAAGCTTTTGATCCTCAACATTTCCAAACAATCTCATGAATCTCATGTTCTTTCTTACTCTGGGAGTTACAGTAATCATTAATAATACGATCACAAAGAGATCCAAATATGGTTAAAAATCCCGTTAATCAAGCTCATGAAACGCAAGCAGGGGCATTAGTATAAGACCAAAAGACATCACACAAAGTCGTAATGCCCATACCTTGTTCTAAAAGCAGTCTTTGGCACATCCGTGCTGTATTTTCAATTGAGGATACCGGATGCTCAAGTCAATCTTGAGAAGGACACAAGCACCTTGTAACTGATCGACCAAGTCATCAATGCAGGAAGAGATATTGTTCTATGGTCACCTATTCAATGCCGGTAGGTCTATACACATCCGAAAACTCCCATCTTCTTCTTTACAAAAACAAAAACGGACACCCAAGGGAAAAAAAGGGGAATGCACTGGTCTAATGAAGACTTTGCTAACAACTCTTGAAGTTGGGCTTTTAACTCTTTAACGCGTGGAGCATTCTACTAAGGGGGGTATAGAAATGGGGCGTTGTACCGGTTCAAGATCACGTACAGAAGGTCAATATCCTATCTGGTGGCATACCAGGAGATCGCAGGGAACACATCAAGAAAAAATCCGGACCACCGAAAACCGACTCAAATTGCGGTACTTGAGTAGTGTCATCCTTGAGATGTCTTGCAAGAAAGCTAAAACACTTTACTAACCATTTTCTTAGCCCGAAGAAAGGAGAGGATAAGATCGGAATGGAAGTGTAGTCACCCTCCCACACTAACGGATTGTCCCAGGGCTTGGCTAACGCTCACAGTTTTAGCATTACAACCCAAGATTGCAAAAAATTTGGAGAAAGAAAGCCAAGTCATACCCAAAATTACATCAAAATCAAACCATTGCCCAAAAGAACAAGTATACATAAGTATTGCTCCCCGCAAAGTACAAGACCAGACATATATACCCTTTCAAATATCACAGGAATCACCCACGGAGTAGAAGTAGAAACACGAATAGGCATGTCGAGAAATTCACATTGACAAATTAAGCCAGTAGAAAATGAAGAAGATTACATATGAAAATGTGGATCCAAGATCAAACAATACAGAAAAGCCATGCAACACAAACCGGAAGATTACCATGTGGATAACAGCATCCGATCATACACCTCAGACGCCCAGGGCAAGCGAACATGGGCCCCACTATTTGTCACTGTACGTTGCCCCTCCATGTTAATGTGTGGCAGTGGCTCAAGTCGCCCATCCCCACCCCCCCCCGGCCGTTTTGGTGACCACCATTACCCGTAACCACGTCCTCCAGAAGAACGCCCTCTACCAGACCACCTATACCTCTAAATTTGAGGTCTTATAACTTGTTTTGGACAATACATCTTGATATGCCCAGTCTCCCAACCCATAACACTCTCTGGATTTCAAGCATAGGTCTCTCAGAAGAAGTGTTGATGGTCTCTGAGGTGGACCCCCAACTACAGCTGGAGTGAAGACTGAATTGGCGGACTGAGTAACCCTCGAACGCTGTCCCCTAGAGTAAAGAGCCATGAAAACTCACGTCCTTCTAGAAACCTCTTTGATGTCGAAATGCCGTGTGGTGGTGCAATTCATCTGGACTTCACTCATTCCACCTCTTACCCGACAATTTACACTTCTTGGAAGGATTTTGCTGTGACCGGCTACCGTAAAGCTGAAGTGCAACTCTGATCTAAACCTTACAAAACGGCGACATCCGCTCTTGTGGAACTGAAACAAATAGTTGGTGGTGGACATACCCGGGACAATGCACGAAATTTAGCTCATATGCGGTAAACCCGACATACTACCTGGTTCTAGCTCAAGAACTCATCTATTTTCCTATCCCTCAGTCGCGGGGGGTGGGATATACTTCTCATAAACAGCAGAGATATGAGAATGATGCCCAAGTCATAGGTGGTGCCTCTGTTGGGTTGCACTCAACAGTGCAGCCACCACATTTTGGCCATTCCTTGAAATTGATAAGTCACAAACTACACCAAACAGTATCTGACTATACCCATCTTGTGTAGTTAGCTCATGACAGTCAACCAGGAAAATCGTACGCAATCCTCAGATTCAGCACCCTGAAGATGGAGGTTTCAATTCAAGAACTTACTGAAAAAGTTCATGCTGATCTTTGTAATTATAGCCAGTAGTAAGGAGTGCGAAACGTTGCCTAGTGTCCAATGAGGCATCCATACGAGGGGCATTAGTGCTGCATGTTGTACATCTGAAACGGAGGTTGTTGGTGCAAGAAAACACTGGAGGTTGCCTGACCCTGATCAGACCACCCGCTTAGATAAGCCAGAACCTGATTGATCATATCTGGGTGGTTGGCGTGGATGGCATTTTTCAAATTTTTTTTTTTCGTACGTGCTCAGTGTCCACTTCCTCACCCTCCTCTTAGTACTTCTCAGTTGGTGGAGGAGTCACCGCCCTAGTACCAGATGGCTAGGGTGCTCGTCCTCTTCCCCTTAGGAGGACGTCCTCCCACGACCTCTTACCACGGCCTACCCTTGCCGTTGCTCTTCTTCGAGCTCAGAAACTCAGAAATGAAGCTCAGAAACTCAATTTTTGAATAATCCGTGAAGGTCCCGTCATGCCCACGACGGTACGGTCATGCATGCCGTCACAGACAGAGACTCAATATTCACTAAGAGCATATTCTGTGACGGTCCGTCTGCATGCGACGGGTTCGTCTGCATGTCGTCACAGAGTTCAGAAGTGGTTCTCAGCATCCAAATTTCAGAATTCATAAGTATTTTGGAACGAGGACCTCCACGACGGTCCGTTCATGCCGTGACGGGCGTCGATGGACATCCGTCACATTGTCAGTTTCCAGAATAAAATCTGTTGACTCAAAAACGATCTCTAAACAGGTCGTTACAGCTTCCTTTAAAAAATTCAGAAAAGGTCTACGAGCTCATCCAATGTCTATGTATCCCAATGGTCATCCAAGACAATGAAGGTTACCGCTTTCCGCATAGGTTTTTCCGCAGCTATCAGCAACGTCCTCATCTATTATGCATGATCCTCATTGAATCTTCTTTCAAACCATACTTGATGAAAATTTTCGGCAACAACTTTTCTCATTACGTTCCTGGTCAACTGTGCAACCAAGCCAAAACGTCGAAATGATCAATTAATGGACTTATGATTATAAAACTCTGTATAAGCCAAGTAGTTGTTCCAAGCCCAGGGGAAATGTCCGACTATGGAAATGACATCTATCTATCAGCTGTCGCTGGGAGCTTCCTAATTATCCACTCTGTCTCATCCTCAAAACCTACAATTATTTACCAATGACTCGATTGAGTTTTCTGTGAAACCGCTGGTTGGGAGTGTTGCAACAAATACCGCGCTTTGGAAGATCTGTTTGATACCTTCTTTTTTGGACAAGCTTGATCTTTTCTACGGAGCAGGACTATGAAGATAAGATGCCCAATAAACCATGATCTCGGGCAAAGAATTGGTTAATGGCATGTTGCGCCTCATGGCCAATCTAGAACACGAGTCCAGAAGTCTTAATGCAACTCTTGCCTCAGCATAACCGAACAACGATTCTGTTGAATCTGAATGCTTGAATTGGGCCCATAATTTTCTGTCAATTCTGTATGTGGCCCAAGCTGTTAGGGCGTACCTTAGCCACTATAGCTAGGCGCTATGCAAACAATATTTGATATTCTATTTTTCCTCTCCATAATAAAAATGATCCCTCTATTCCCGTGCGGACCGTAGCCAATTATTGGTGAACCCACGTTAAATTGTTGTCTTGTTGTTCACGTTTATATTTTCTCGTATTATCTTCAAATCCGCACAAACAAAGTGGTATCAGAGCTCTCGGTTAATCGGTTTTCTTGGAGAAGTAGAGATTCGGCTTTGAACGTGAAAATCGACAAAATACAGGGAGGACAGTTTCACGTTATGGCAGACAAGATGCGGGCTTTGTTGTGACCAGCAAGGCTTTGGGCGCCGTTGTCGAAGACAAGAACGCCGTCGTTACTAATGAGATGGCGATTTCTGGAAGGAAAAGGCAGCACCGACGATCATGTTGCTGTCTCGCGGTGACGTATCCGGAGTCTCGGATGAAGAGACTGCTGCGGCTGGGTTGAAGCTGGAGAGGTTGTACCTGACAAAAATCTCTAAACAACAAGCTGCTTCTGAATGAAACAACGTCCTATTCGGTTTACGAATGGCTGAAGGTACACACTCAGGAAAACAAAACACTTAGAGCCAGTGAATTACTTTGTTATTAGATTGTAATACGATGTGAGATCGATGGTGAAAAGATGCTGCCCTGATTTTTTTTTCTGTTTAGTATCTCTCCCAATGCGTTGAGAATTTTGTTCCATCGTTCATTGTGGGAAAAGATACTGATGTCACTGGGAAGAAGTAGATCGGCCCTTAATAGAGGGATACGGCATAGGATAACGGCACAAGTACGGACATACAGCCTTCGGTCTGTTCAACCAGAGCGGAAGGGAAGGAAAGGAAAAAAAAACGGCGGAAAGAAAAATAAGCGAAGCCGACTGTCGAAGGTGCAAAGCCGAGAGTTTGTAATACTGCCAGGAGAAGGGACATGGAATTTGATTGTCGAAGAAGAAGAAGAGAAGAAAAGAAGAGCAATCGGAAAAAAAAAACAATCAGGTGAGACGGAGGCAAAAATCTCGATGGCCAACAGTTTGTCTTGCACGGTGGTTGGGACAGGCTCGATCAAGCAGAAGGACACTGACGGTAGCTTTTGCACATTGAACGAGGTCAGCACGTTCCAATGATGACGAAAAAATCTGATATTATCCAGTCTTTGGACAGAAACGGGATTCAGCTGGTCGGGAAAAGTATGGAGTCTTGCGGGGTCTGTGAAAGGGTTCAAATCTGATTCTGAAAGGGGTTTGTCATGGTGGTACTTTGTATTTTATACAAGGTGCCAACGGTTACAGGTTCAGCCATGTTGGATCGTCAGATTTCACAGAGGATATGACTAAGTTATGGCACATGAGACTTGGTTAATATGGTGTGAAAGAGGGATGCAAATTCTGTCAAAGGGGATTTTCTTGCTGGTCATAAGGTTAAGAGCCTTAGGTTTTTGTGAACATGTGTGTTTGGAAAACTACTAGCAACAAGTTTCAAAGGCCATTCATGAACAAAAGGCCAACTGATTATATCCATTCTGATGTGGGTCCATGCAGTGTTGAGTCTTTGGGAGGCTGCAGATTGTTTGTGTCCATTATTTGATGACTACTCAAGGGATGACTTGGGTGTAATGTGAAGCATAAAAGTGAAGCTTTCCAGAAGTTCAGGAGTGGAAAATTTTGATGAAAATCAAACAGGGAAGAAGATCAAGAGGGTTGCAAACTGATAATGGGCTGGACTTTGTTTGTCTTTCTTTTCTGAATTTGATCAATTATGTACGATGAAGGGGTTGCTCGACATCGTACAGTAGAACTACACACAGCAGACGGGTAGCTGAGAGGAGAATCAAACATTCATGAGCGAGCAAGGTGCGATGCTCTCTAATGACTGGGCTAGATAGAAGATCTGGGACAGAAGCGGTTGTACAGCTTGCTACTTGATTACGCGGACCACCTACAGGTCATACAGTGCAAAGATCACCTATGGAGATGGGTAGAAAAAAAGCTGGTGATTATCAATCTGAAGCTTTTCGTTGTACGGCTTATATCACGTCAGAGTTGAAGGTTAAGTTAGAACCAGAGCTAAAAAAGGGAGTATTTGTGGGCCTTCGGACCAAGATGGAGTGATGAAGGTCTTCAGGAATTGGTCTCCAGCAGAAAAAAAAGAGGTTATTACTGAGCAGGAACGTTGTCTTGATAAAGTTCTCTGACTTAGAAACCATTTGTGAAGCCTACAACTACGTCAGAAAACTGGGAGTATGATAAACAGGAGGAGTTTCAAGTCATTCAGCGAGAGCGATTTTTTTGAAAGAACCTGAAGAGGAGGGATCAAGAGCAACAGGACAGGAAACTGATATTCCAGAATCGCTGCCATCAGATATCCATCAGAGTTTAGCTCAAGATCGGCCAAGGAGGGTTGGAGTTCGGCCACCTACGCGGTATGTTTGAGACATGGTGGGTTATGCACTGCCGGTTGCTGAAGAGGTTAGATAATCTGAGCGTACTACAAAGAAGGCCATTTTTAAGTTCATGATCTGAAAAATGGGTTTGCCGCTATGGGAGATGAGTGGGTCCCTACACAACGAATCAGACATGGGTCTGGTCAAAAGCCTTCGGGGAGAAGATTATACTTGCAAATGGGTGTGGTTTTTCAGAGAAGGAAGGGATATTCACAGCAGAAGGGTCAAGTATAAGCAGGGTTGTTGCCAGAGGTTTCAAACCAAAGAGAGGGAGTGGATCAAAGATCTTCTCACCAGTGGGTCAGACTATTCCATCGAGTGTTACTAGCGATAGTCAATCAGAATCTGAGCTTGAAACAAACTGATGTGAAGACAGCCGTTTATACATGGAGAGGTTGAGAAGAGATATACATGACTCAGCCGGATGGTTTCCAAGTTCCAGGGAAGGAAAATCACGTCTGCCAAGTTGAAGAGAAAGTCCTTGATATGACTTAAGCGTCTCCAAGGCAGTGGGCTATAAAAGGTTTGACAGCTATATGGTGAAGTTGGGCTATACTCGGAGCTCCATATGATTGTTGTGTGATACAACAATAGGCTCAAGGATGATCATTATCTATCTGGTGCTTTATGTAGATGATGTTATAGCTCAAAAAAAAAAACTGCAAAGAAGAAGTATGAATTCAGAGCTGAAGGTTTACTTAGTGTTGAGTTGAGAGAAGGATCGGGGTAGCCGCTCGGAGATTTTAGGGTGGAGGGGATCATTAGATTAGAGACAGAGAGAGGAGGAGGAAACTTTTCTTGTCAAAGAGAGAGAAGCTACATTCAGAAGGTATTGAGCGAGGTTTGGCAGTCTTCATCTAAGACTATTGATACCCCAGTTCTGTAAATATCAATCTCACTGCCATGTTCGCTACACAGTAGAAGAAGAGAAGGAGTATAGTCACGAGTCCCTTATGCAGTTTGCGTAGACGTTTGATTGTATGCTATGGTCGTACAAGGCAGATTTAGCACATGCGTCAGTGTAGTGAGCGATCTGGACAACCAGCGGAGAGAACATTGCAGGCTGTGAAGAGAATTTTCGTACCTTAGAGGTACATCTGACGTTCGGTCTCATTCTATGGAGGTGATACTCAGTTGCTTGGTTACTGGTTATTCTGATTCAGACTATGCTGGAGATGTTGACACAAGAAGAACGATGACTGGCTATGGTTTACCTTGGAGGATATGTGTCAGTTGGAGGGAAACTTTGCCACCTACAGTGACTTTGTCTACTACGGAAGCGGAGTAATGGCCTTGACAGAGGCTGCAAAGAAGGATTTGGTGAAAGGGCTGGTAGGGATTCTTGGTCTGCATCATGATCAGGCTACGGTGTATTGTGACAGTTTGAGCGCAATTGGTAGCCATTGGATCAAGTCAATAATGAGAGAACCAAGCATATGACGTGAGGATATTTCTGAGAATGTGAGACAGTGAGAAGAGAATCAAGGTGAAGAAGTAGGAACTGTCACCGATGAATCCTTGATGATAGGTACAAAAGCCGGTTACACAGAGCAAGTTTCAAACTGTTTGGACTTGCTAAACATCAGAAGCTGTTAATTGCATGCGGGGCAATTCTGAGGAAGAGGGGGGGAGGCCTGGCACTATCATAGTGCGTCTGAAGAATCTGTTTTGGAGAATAAGTCAAGGTGGAGATTTGTGAATCCTTGAATTGGGCCTTCAATTTCATGTCAATTCTGTATGTTGGCGGCCCAAGCCTGTTGAGGGCGTAGAGCTAGCACTATATATAGACGCTATATGACAAAACACTATTTGTAATTATTGGTTTTGCCTCTCCATTAATTAAAACTGCTCCCTCTCTTCCCGTGGACGTAGCCAATTTATTGGGGAAACACGTAAAATCTGTGTCTTGTTTTTCGCGTTTATATTTCTCGTAGATCTCAATTCCGCCACAAAGATCTTATGATTTCCAGGTCTTGTTTCACCTGACTTAATTTCTTCTTGTATCAAAGGAAGAAACTGAATAAGCATTGGAATAGGCCAAGTCTTTTAAGTTTGTGAGAAGAAGAGTCATGAAGAGCGGTCCATCACTCATGGGGAAGGGGAGCTGAGGCGAGTCTGCACGAGCTTTTAAGAAATCATTCTTGAGATCAACCTTCAGGAGTTTAATGTTTTCCAGCAAGCTTAGATTTGAACCACTAGCTTCATTAATGTTCTCTTCTAGTTACGAAAAAAAAACCAATCCTCTTGCTAAGTGGTATATAACACGTGCCATAAGGAACAAACAACTTGTCATGAGATAACGGGGCATGAGCCATCAGTAAGAAAATCAATAGGAACTCTTCATGCATGAAATGTTATACTGTTGAAGAGCTAGGAGGAACAGCATTATTAATAATCCATGTGCTCTTGTAGATGAATAGAGGTCTTAAAAGTCTGGACAGGCTCTGAGCTGGTGATGTGAAACGTCAACTTCTTCCGCTATTGAACCTTAAATTGTACCACATAGGTGATTAACCTCTAGTGAAACGGAATTATCTTTCAATAGTAGATCGACTAGCATGGAATTGACTTGAGAGACTACATGTTCATTGTCATATCTTCATCTGATTTATCGAGTGAGAAGACAAAAGGACAAAACAGAAGTGTTCCAACTCTCTCGCCATAAAGGTGAAACTTTGCGGGTTATAAGACATATTTCGATTGTCTTCATACTCAGGAACACAACCATTTACTTGAACCTATGGAAATTCTTAAATTTCAAACACATGTTGAAGACGCTCATATTGAGCCATTGAGGGGGGAAATCAAAATCATAACACGAACCTGGGGTAGGGATGGAGATTTCCCGAGGAGCACGTCCAACAGTTCAACCAAACTGGATCCTCACATGGCAGCAGAATGAGATGGATTGAGATTTTAAAACTTGTGATATCTTCAAGAGGCGAGGACGACATGTTCTTGTTAATATGACCATCATGTCATCTCCACTACTCTGATGAAGAGAGAAGTGATAGAAACCAGATCATAACCTCATATGATATGCAGACATTCAGCATCGGGAAATGATAAACCATGTGTAAACATGCCAACAAAAATTTCAGCTCTTCAACTTGATCTTGCTCATTCTTTAACCCTTGTATGAAATCCTTAAGATCGACAATGTCCTCGCAAAGTAGAGCAGATGATACCTGCTAATAGACCAAATGTATATCAAATGATGATTTATTCACTCAGCAATATAATACCTATCAAAATCTTCAGTGCCACAGATTCGCCATGATAAAATTCACTCTAATTTAAAAGGCAACTAACGTAAAACGTAAAGGGCGCATAAGCTAAGTGTTTGTCCTGTACTTAACTTAAACATAACGACAACAACATACCTAGCATAATCCCAGAAATTAGTGTGTACGCAGGGATGTTGTTTCAAATAAAACATACTAGTAAGCAACAGCCACATACAGATATGAAACACACGATGGATCTAAGATTACAAGTTTCGAAAGTCTTTTTGCTCTGGATGTAATCAAAGCAAGGCGGGAATAAAAAATAACGATAGCAGAATAGCAAGATAAACAAAATAAATAACATATAGTCCCACAAAGTCGGATCTAGAGCGTATACAAACCTTACCCCTACCTCAAAGGTACATAAACTGTTTCTGATCGATCGTCGGCTTAAGAAAAACAATCCCAAAAAGGAAGTAGTAATGAAGATACAAGAAACAACAATAACAAAAATAGCAGATAGTAATAGAACAAAAACTATAACAAAACAATATACTAATCGAGGTACTAGAAACTAACATACCAATGAGTTGCTTCCAAATTTCTCTGTTTCTCCTTCATTTTCTTTTCCTATATCCATGTATGCAATTCTCAAAATCTGAAAAATTACTCTTCAACACCAAATATGTCTAGAAATTTTAAAGAGGAAAGTATTAACACCCAATATTCTTCAACAATCATACCTTGAATTTGACAAAAGCAGTTGAAATAATTACTTGGACAAAGCCCAAAGACAAACTTGAAAGGTCAAAGAAGATTTAAAAAATTACTCTAGTCTTTGTTAATTAATTGTCAAATCTTCAACTATTTGTAATCACTTGTGAAAAATATAATATTTTACACTCCACTTGTTTTGAGATTCCCTATAATTTTATTTATTTTTTTTGTTTGTGAACTTTCCTATCTGATTCCAATTGGATGTTCGTTTAGGGTGTGTTTGGTAGGAAAAGAAAATATTATTCTAAAAATAATTGTATAAGCTGTCTCAACTCATCCTCTTTATGTATCGCAGATATTTGATGCTTATTGCATGACACATAATTTTTAAAGGTGTTTAGAAGATCATTTTGTAAGTTAATTTCATGTCAAAAATCTATATTAAACACTTTACGTGTGTTAATGACTTTACATGCCATAATAGGGATATTTTGTGTCTTTTCACCTTGATTAAACAATATAAGATGATAGTGTGTAAACTTTGGCAATGAGACTAAAAAAGAAAAATAAAAATATGGACTTTAGTCTAACAGACGTAGTCTGGCAAGTGTTTTGTTATATTGTCATTCTCAAGGGTCAATATTTCCTTCTTTCTAGTACAAATAAAAATAATACTCCAATTCTTAATTCCTTTAAGCACTTCTCATACAGATTTTTCTTTTTTTCTGAAACATATCAATTTTTTTTACAATATTTGATTGGTCAATTTTTTTTTTCTTTAGAAAACTGAGATTTTGATTTATGACTTTTCTAATGAAAGCAGGAGAAACAATAGTTCTGCAAGTGACATTTTAAAACACTGCTTATTTTAAAACAAAGAAAGTAACACCTCACTGCTCAGACCAAATAGGAATCATAAAATTGCATGTTTTGACTTTTAAATGGGCTGGTAAAGGTTAAAATATAAGTTTTTTAGCAACATAAATCATATCTCGATATATTTATAAAATATTATGATACGAAATCCTTTCCCGTGCTCGAGGAACTATATATAAGTATATCTTATAAGCTTATGGAGATCCCAGAATGTTTTGGAGATATTGCGTCATTAAAATTTATCAATGTATATTCATGCCCTCAGCTTATAGATTCGACTCTCAAAATTAAGGAATATGTTGAAGTAATGACCGGAGGAAAGAAGCTTGAAGTATGCTTCCATCGTCTAATGAATGTGAGTATGATACGAATTCATAACTCTCTGTACATAAAAATTCCCTTTAGAAATAATGTTATGTTTTGTCAATAGGACTTTTAATTATACAATATGTGTTTGTGTCAGCAGGAGAGATGATATCAGACCTGTTAAGCTCAATGCGTTCTTCCAAGCGGTTTTTCTATTAACCATTTTTCGTTATTGATAACTGTTTATCAAGTCTACAAAAGTACTTCCTGTATTGTGTTCTGTTTAAAAGATGAGATATTGTATGCTGTGTGCCTTTTCATTACATGAGATTTATGTTATTTCTTTCATTTACAACGTGTGTTCTTCATGTATTATCATTATTGCCCCTCTCGAGTGATTGTGTTTTTTAGAGTTAGTTCTTCAATGTTGGGTAGTCTTGAAAGTGAATCGGATGTCAGAGTGAGACCTTTCAACTTCAGTATCTTCAAGCTCAAAGGGAAGCCATGTGTATATTCAGGGAATGAATTCCGAGAAGAAGCAGATAAATGGAGTTGTTCAAGTTCATTAAGGACATCCAATTTTGGAAAACATATCTTCTCTACTGAACAGTCTAGTTGTTGTATGATACAGACGTGAAGGTTCTTAAGATTAGGAAACCTTTGGAAAATATCCCTTGTGTCCTCTAAACCGGGCAGGTAGAGCTTATATACTGTTGTCAAATTTTCTAACCTTGACTCCTCATCTAACACAGTTAGTTCGTTGTCCGGATCAAAGAAATCACAACACTTCATCCGTACATCTCGTAGCTTTGCAATACTCCAAAAACAAGGCGATGATTGATCCCTCCGAGTTATCCACCACCAGAGTTTCTAGATTGCAGAGGTTTGAAAATGACGGAGGGAGAGTGTAAGAACAAGTCTGAATGCTTAAGTACTTCAAATGAACAAGCATACCGATTTCATTTAGCAAAGAATCTGTCAATGTTATGCCCTTCAAATCCAAACTTTTTTAGATGAATAATGTCTTTAGGAAGATAATCATCATACACCTTCAGAGAGAGGAGGTGTTTAACATAACGATTCTTCTTTTCTGGATCAAACACCGAAAAATCAAAGAGACATGATGCATCATGAATGATAACTCCACGTGGCATAAGATCCAGAGAAGAAGAGGAAGACGGAGCGCTTGATTCTCCTATGTAGTCAAAAAGCTTTTCCTTTCTAGATTTTATACAACAAAAGTCATGCACAAGATCATGAATTTTGCAAATAGAATCATCGAAAGGTATTACCAAACTACTCGAAATTAGCTCATCCACTACTTCTTCCGCACTTCTCATCTCAATCTGCTCCACAAGTCCTTCACCAATCCACAAATCTTTCAACTCAGAGATCCATATATCTTTGTCCTTTGGATAACTTGCAAGGTAAACAAAACACGGCTTTACATGATCTGACAATTGGTCATAACTTATTTGAAGCTCTAGGAGTAAGAGCATTAATAAGGATGTGCTCTTGTAGATGAATCAGAGATTCTCTAAGAATGTCCGGAGAGGCTTCTAGGAGCTGCTTGATGAAACGTCCTACTTCTTCCGAGTTTGAACCATAACCTCCACAAGTAGATTGACTAGCTTGGAGTTAACTAGAGAGTCATCTGATTCTTCCAAAAGAGTAAAACAGACGTTTCCTACTCTCAGAGCCACAAGTTGAAAGTGCGGTAAGACAATTAACCATTTACTTTCAACCTATGGAAATCTCTTAAATTGGCAAATACATTCTGAAGAAGCTCAAATGGAGTCCTTAATATTGATGGGAAAATCAACTCAGCATGAACCATGGGAGGATGGCATCTAAAAGTACAATGAAACGATCCTCGGTCTTAAAAACAAAATAGGACAGTCTGGTGCATTAAGCTTTCTCATTGTTCTTAAGCCATTCGAACATATTGTACTTAGGCCACCAACGCCTAGTGGTGACAATTTCAACCTATATAACTGAAATGAAACTATTTTGCCCAAATTAAATTAAAAGGATCACTCATATTATCTTAACAATTCTTACAATCTAATACAAGGTTTGACTATATTCTTGCCCTTATAATTATCAACTATAGCAGATGATTTAATATACTTATACCAGAAAATTAAATCATCGATTCTTATAAGTTATAAAGATTATCTTCACCAACTAAGTTACACAAAGCAACAAATATACTTACAAGAATAAATTAATTATGTGAACGAAAATAATAATTAAATATTCCTATTTGGTCCTTTGCCTTTTTAAGAATACATTTTTCAGAAAAGGGTTAGAATTATTTTTAAACAATGTGAAATGAACAAAAATGTCCTACGTTTGTAGTTTGACTCAACAAGGGTATTTCTGAATCAAATTATAAACGCATGACATTTTTGTTCATTTCACATTGTTTAAGAGTGTTTCACCTATGAAACTTGTTTCTCGTGGTTTCACTAGAAAAGTCATTTCTTTATTTTTATAAAGTAAAAACTCATTTTTATAAAGAAAAAAAAATATATATATATATATATATCTATATTATTATAAGTGGGAAAACTCTAACCTCAAAGTTGAATTACTATTGTATCCGTCATTTAAATATTTTTCTATTTTAAAATGCTAAAAACTATTTTTAATAAATAAGTAGATAATAAACTGTTAAAGTAATAAAGATATAACGGAAAGATAATAGTCATTCAAACAAATGAAGTTTAAACATTGCAAAACATCTCTTATTAATTTTAAGTTTTAGAATTTGAAGAGTTCCAGTGATTAAAATTCTATACATGAGTTTTTCCAACAAAATACATGATTTTTGATTGTCTTCTCATGACACCTAGCCATGTGAATTAATTTATATCACAAAAAATTCTTCTTCAAATTTTTCATGTTCTTTTGATCAATCAAATTTTAGGAAATACTGTCTATAGATAGAACTTAATATTACATGTTTTGTTTCATTCTTTTCATCGAAAAATTTATGTTTTTTAACACAAAACAGGTGATAAAATAATTCTAGGAGGTTTTCATTTGGCAAAAAGTCTGCTTAAAAATTCATGAGGTCAACAAACTACTTGTGTGAGAAAAGAATATGTATGTTGTTTCGTTAATTTATTGACGGTAAATTCTTGGAGAATCTAGTATTGAATTAGAATTTAATCATTTTCAGTGCATTCGATGCATCTTAAACAAGGTTTAAAGCGTCAATGGACATTTATTGTTAGTTGGTAAGTATTATTTTTCATTTCATGGTTCCGTTGCAGATTTTACTAGTTAATGTTTTGTTACTTCATTTTTGGTATTTGAAAGAAACGAAAATTGACTAATTTTTTCTTTGAATAATGGACAATGAAAAAGACAATAAAAAATTTCATTTACTTGTATGATGTACAAATCTCTTTTTAAAGATGATGTTGGTTATAACAAGTTGATTATCATGTTAGTGAACACTCTAGGTTAGGGATAAGAGGAATGGAAAAATTCATTTAATTAGTTTTTTCTATAATTAAATATACAAAAATAGGCATGCATTACATTTAATATTTTTTTTAGGAATTTATAATATGATTTACTTACTATATGAAATAAAAATCATGGTTGTGTGTGATTTCAGATTTGTAAATAAATAACCCCCTTAAGAACGAAGACAGGAGGACCGTTGTGAAGAAGTAAAAAATGTATTGCTAGATATTTTATATTCTGCAACTTTATGTTTTTATGATTAAATTTAGAATTACTATTTCATTATTCTGTCTAGAAAAAAAAAATATTGGATAAAAAATTCTCATGAGATCCTTTATACTCATTTAAGGAGTAATACTCCTTTTAATTTTTTAAAGATAAATAATATTATTATAATCTTATAATTTTTTAAAAAAAATGTGTATTGACTGATATAGGGTAAACGAGCGGAGGGCGGAGTCAAAAAATTATTATTATTTTATTATAAGTGAGAAGATCTTAACTTTAAAAAATAGGAATATGTTTCTACTCTTTTACAATGTAAAAATATTAAAAGAAAATAATTAATACAATATTACTCTAAATAATACTTATATGTATTATACATTATGGTTCTGGTAGAATAATTAAAGAAATGTTAATTTATTTATCTAAAAATTAGAGTTCGATAGATGAAGTGTGCATTACGTTTTGTAGTAATACCAGGGGACAACGTTGCAACGCACGTTTTTTCAAAATCTAGTATATTATAAGTGGGAAAACTCTAACCTTAAAGTTGAATTACCCATTTACCCCTTATTTTACCCTAAAATAAAGTTACTATAATATCTATTTAATTAAGCAAATATTAAGTAAAAGTTATATTTGTTACATTCAATGCCATCAATAAGATCTTAATGGCATCCTATATTCATGTAAACTAATTAAATGTAGATAAGAAGAGTTAATAACCTTCAACTTTAATGGTAAGATTAAGTGGGGGTAATGAAAGTCATCCAACACACTTACACCACATTATATATATTACTTTGTTTCTATCAAGTTTGTTTTTTGTAATCATCTTGCCATTACCTACAGTAGGTTTAGTCTATGTCCCTTGTTAAAAGGGTCATTACCAAATTGTATTATAAAGAATTCTTACTATTTTATTTTATTTGTATTCTTAAATTCATGCATATGCATCTTCTTTTTGTTGAGAAATATGTAAAATGATGATAGTTACAAGATGAATATACTCCACTATGAAGTTGCAAGTAAAATATTATTTTCACATATTCCCATCGTTTTGAGTGTTGTTAAAGATAAACTTGTTAGTGGATTACGGTTATTTACTTGACTCATCTTTCTTAATTTTAGGATTATATATATATAAGTTAATCATCATTTTGTACTTTATCATTAATGATTTTGAGGGTAAAATATGTAAATCCATAGAATAATAATTATGTCTTTTTCATGGTTGGAAATCATTTAACTTTTTTAAAAACCAACGATTTATACTTTTTCCTTTTTATTATGTAATCTCAAATGTTCAAAAAAAATTCATGTATCAAACTGTTATAGGGTACAAAATAAGTGCAAAACTAAAAATAAAATAAAAAATAATGTATAGTAAAAAATTACTAAATGATCCCACAGAATAATATTATTTTAGACATTAATTAGTATGAAAATATTGTTGTCGTAGATATTTTAATGTGATGTCTGTTGTTATGGATGTCATGTCTTTATGTACTTCGTTTTTCGTTTGAATTCTCTAATTTTTTCTATAAAATTTGATGGTATACCGCTAAACATTTTTATAATATTTTTCTTATACGATCTTTTTTTTAGACAATTTCTTTTTTGAATTATTAAAACTTTAGTTTAGTAATAAAATATATTGATCCTCTGATAAAATTAAAAATATTTATTTTTCATTGAGTATTTCATGATATCAAACCTCCAACATTCTAACAACAAGATTTTAGGTTATATTTGTGCAGCGAGTTATATTGTAGGTTTAAACTTACATAGTAAAGGACTAGATTTGAACTTAGCTATATAAACGAAAATTTTCTAATATCAATTAGGGGACAAACGTGCGATGCACGTTCCGAAAACTAGTATATATATATATATATTTCAAAATAAAGGAACTCAAATCATTCACAACTTCATCCTATTTTCTCATAATTAATTATAAATGCCTTTGCTACAGCCTACATGTCATATTATACCAATAATCATAAACATATTTTATTTGATCATCGTGTGTATATATAACCTAAATATATTTTTATTGTCAAAACAGGTTTTATTTGTGTGCTTTATATTAAGCACCATAACCTATGGATCATCAGCATGGTCACTGTTGCGTTAACCGTTCCATTCTTTGGATATGTCATAACATTTACGGGCGCGCTTTTGGGCGTTACCGTGTCGATATTGTTACCATGCCTATGCTACCTCAAGATCAAGAAGCCTTCCTATTTGGAAATTATGTCTATTGTTATGATTTTGATTTTTGGTTCTTCAGTTACCCTATTTGGAACTTACACTTCTTTGAAAAATATTATTAATTATGTATAGGGGTGACGAATCATTAATTAGTTATAAGTTTGTCATTGTGACTTTGTGATACTAACTGAAAATCATGTACAGTTATATGTTCCCTTTTCATTCATTTACAAGTTAAAAACACCCTATTCTATTTAGTTTTACAAACAACTAAGCACATCTCGTCATGATCACTATGTCTCGTGAACACCTGACACGATAACAGACACAGTATGCACGTATGGAAAGGTTGTTCTAGATGATCAAAATTTGTAAGTTGGAGTGTTTAAATTGACACAATGAGCACGATTCAGGGAAATTTCAAAGTCAGACTGTTCATGTTTATGGTAACTTTAAAAGTAAAGCAATCTTAATACTACATCAGATGGGAACAAAATGGACAAGCATACCAATATCTCATCCGTTATAATAAAAACACCACCAATATACTCTTCCGTTATGAAAGAAAAATAAGCACCATCATACACTAACTTAATAAGGAATATGTTTGGAAAGAAGCATGCATCATACATATATCATCTGATCTGCGGCAAAAGAATATAATGTGTAATATTGGGCAAAAAAAATAAACATAATATTTCAAAATTCGTATTCATTACTAAACATATTAAGACCCCCAATCGTAGAATACGCGAAGCTTGTCTTCTCCGGTCATTTCTTCAACATATTCCTTAATTTTGAACAACGACTCTTTAAGCTGAGGGCTGTACCGTACATTGATAAACTTTAATGACGCAATATCTCCAAAACTGTCTGGGATCTCCATAAGCTTATCACATCCACTTATAAATAGTTCCTCGAGCACGGGAAAGGATTTCTCTGCATCAACCTTCCATTCTGAAAATTTCAAATATTTCAATTCTAAATATTTGAGATCCTGGAAAATGATATGATCTTCCATGTTCCATTTAGAAAATTTCAGCCAAGACAATTTTAGAGATTTGAGATTCTGGAAAGCGACATGATCTTCCATGTTCCATTCTTTGCCCTCCTCAATGATTGTTTGTTCTAGACTTAGTTCTTCAAGGTTGGGTAGTCTTGAAAGTGTATCGGATGTCACAGCGAAGCCAATTCACCCTTCAAGTATCTTCAAGCTCCCCCAAAGGGAAAGCATTGAGATATCAGGATAGAATAGAGGTAAAAAACAAATAAATTGAGTTGTTCAAGTTCATTAAGGACATTCAATCTTGGAAAACATATATTCTCTGGTATTTGTTTTTTGATACGGACTTGAAGGTTTTTAAGATTAGGAAACCTTTTGAAAATATCCTCCGTGTCTTCTGAACCGGGAAGGTAGAGATTATGTAATGTTGTCAAATTTTCTAACCTTAAATCCTCATCTAACACAGTGATGACCGGATAAAACACAGCACCCCAAGGCATCTGCACAACTCGTAGCTTTGCAAGACTCCAAAACCAAGGTGATAGCCTCATGCATGACAAATCCCACTATCACCATCAGAGTGTTATAAGTGACAGAGATTTTGAAAAATGACGGAGGAGGGAGAACGTTTGCATTCACCACTTTTAGTACTTTCAAATGACAGAGCATTACCGATTATTCAGCCAAAAGATTCGGCAATAATACGCCGCACAAATCCAAACTTTTGAGAAGCCTAAAGTGTTTTAGGTGACTCTTGTAGGAAAGACAAACACTGGCCATACCAAAGTCCTTCAGAGAGAGGAGGTGTTTAACAGAGGGGATCTTCTGTTCTGGATCAAACACCGTGAAATCCTTATCCAAAGGATATACATAATGATTATAATGAACGATAATTCCACGTGGCATAAGATCCGAAGAAGGCGGAGCTTTTGAACCTCCTATGAAGTGAAGCAAACTTTTCCTTTACATTTTTATATCACAAAAAGTCATGCACCCAAGATCATGAATCAAAAATAGAATCATCGAAAGGTATTACCAAAATACGTCGAACTTAACTCCTCCACTACTTCTTCTGAACTTTCATTCTCAGTCCTTGAGAAATCCACAAATCTTTCAACTCAGGGACATCCTTTTTTATATGTGTCCTTGGGAATAATTGCAAAGGTAAAAACAAACACGGCTTACGTGGATCTGACACAATGGTCATAACTTAATTGTAGACACCTTCACAACTTCCTCTTCAATCCTTAAAAATAGAGGAACTCAAATCATTCAGAACTTCAGCCCCACAAAGCTCTTCTTTTCCTTCCTTGAAATGACTCCACGATTAGGGTCAAATTTAAAGGAAGCCACCACACTTTAGAGCTATATTTTCTCCGCACATCCTTTAGTTCATCAGGGGCAACCTTCTTCTCCGAATACCCTTTCTCTAATAAACTCCCACTTTTACTTCCATGATCGGTAGCAATCGAAGATAAAGAGGATCACTGTGGCATTTTCCATGCAAAGCAATTTCCTTTTTCCGACTTGTTAAAATCACTCTGCTTCCTTTATGAAATTCAGGAAAAGGTCTCATTAGCTCATCCAATGTATCAATATCCCACATGTCATCCAAGACAATAAGGTACCGCTTTCCGCATAGTTTTTTCCGCAGCTTATCAGCAACGTCATCATCTATGTCATGATCCTCATTGAATCTTTCTTCCAAATCATCAACTTGATTGAAAATTTTCTGCATCAACTTTTTCTCATTACGTTCCTGGTCGACTGTGCACCAAGCCCAAACGTCGAAATGATCACGAATGGACTTATCATTATACACTCGGTCAGCCAAAAGTAGTTTTTCAAAGCCAGGCATTGCCCAGGTGGACTATGGAAATGACATCATCTCAGCTGGTTACGCTGGTGAGCTTCCTCATATCCACTCGTCTCCTCCTCAAAACCTACAATTATTTTACCAACTGTAATCGATGAGTTATTTCAACCCCAGCTTGTGGGAGCGTTCTGCAACCAATAATACCGCTGCTCTTGGAGATCTTTTCTTTTGTACCTCTTTTTTGACGAGCGTATTCTGTTCTACGGTATCAGGAAGTATGAAGATAAAAAAAAAAAAGCGCAATATAACATGATCTCGGGCAAGAATTGAGTTAATGGCATGTTGGCCTTCATGTGCCAAATCAGAACACGAGTCCAAAGATCTTAGTGCACTCTTGCTTCAGCATAACCGAACAACGATCTTATGATTTTCAGGTCTTGTTTTCACCGGCATTAATTTTCTCTTTTATCAAAGAAAATGAATAAGCATTGGAATAGGCCAAGTCTTAAGTCTGTGAGAATGAAGAGTCATGAAGAGCGGTCCATACTAATGGAAGGGGAGGAGCGGCGACGAGTCTGAACGAGCTTTTAAGAAATCATTTCTTGAGCTCAACCTTCAGGAGTTCAATGTTTCCACAGTTTAGATTTGGATCCAACTTGCTTCATCCTGTTTCTTCTAAGTTACGGAAAAAAAAAATACTCCTTGGTAGTTGTATAACACGTGCCAAGAGAAACAAAACAATTTGTTCATGAGAAATAACGGCCTTAGCCATCAGTAGAATACTCCTAGGGAACTCTATCAGACATGAATGTTATATGTTGAAAGCACAGGAGTAACAGCTTAATAAGCAGGGCTTCTTGTAGATGAATCAGAGATTCTCTAAGAATGTCTGGACAAGCTTCTAGGAGCTGCTTGATGAAACGTCCAACTTCTTCCGACTTTGAACCTTTCAAATTTGTACAACATAGGTGCATAACCTCCAGTGAAACCGGAATTATCTTCAATAGTAGATCGACTAGCATGAAATTGACTTGAGAGTCTACATATTCATTATCATCTTCATCATCTGATTTATCGAGTTGAGAAGACAAAAGGACAAAACAGAAGTGTCCAAACTCTCTCCGCCATAAGTTGAAAACTGGCTGGTAAGACATATCGATATGTCTCATTATCATGTGGAACACAACCATTTACTTTCAACTATGGAAATCTCTTAATTCCAAACACCATCTGAAGAAAGAAGCTCAGATTGAGTCATGACGGGGAAATCCAATCAACACGAACTTGGGTAGTTATGGAGATCACGAGCGAGCACGTCCAAATGTTTTCATCCAAACTGATCGATTCATGGCAGCAGAATTGATGCTGATCTGAGATTTTAGAACGGTGATGTTTTCAAGGAGGCGAGGAACGACATGATCTGTTAATTTGACCATCATGTCATCTCCACTACTCTGACGAAAAAGTGATTGAACCAGATCATGAACCTCATATGATATGCAGGACATTTCAGCATCGGAAATGTAATAACATAGCTGTAAACATGCCAACAAAAATTTCAGCTCTTCAACTTGATCTTGTTCATTCTTTAACCCTTGTATGAAATCCTTAAGATCGACAATGTCCTCGCAAAGTACAGCAGATGATACCTGCTAATAGACCAAATGTATATCAAATGATGATCTATTCACTCATTAATATAATACCTGCTAATAGACCAAATGTGTATCAAACTCTTCAGTGCCACAAATTCGCCATGATAAAATTCACTCTAATTTAAAAGGCAACTAACGTAAAACGTAGAGGGCGCATAAGCTAAGTGTTTGTCCTGTACTTAACTTAAACATAATGACAAAAACATACGTAGCGTAATCCCAGAAATTGGTGTGTACGCAGAGATGTTGTTTCAAATAAAACATACTAGTAAGCAACAGCCGCATACAGATATGAAACACACGATGGATCTAAGATTACAAGTTTCAAAAGTCTTTTTACTCTGGATGTAATCAAAGCAAGGCGGGAATAAAAAATAACGATAGCAGAATAGCAAGATAAACAAAACAAATAATCATCCAAGTCAATACAACAACAACATATAGTCCCACAAAGTAGAATCTAGAGCGTATAAAACCTTACCCCTACCTAAAAGGTACATAAACGGTTTCTGATAGATACTCGGCTTAAGAAAAACAATCCCAAAAAGGAAGTAGTAATGAACATACAATAATAAAAATAGCAGATAGTAATAGAACAAAAACTACAACAACAAAACAATATACTAATCGAGGTACTATAAACTAACATACCAATGAGTTGCTTCCTAATTTCTCTGTTTCTCCTCCATTTTCTTTTCCCATATCCATGTTTGCAATTCTCAAAATCTGAAAAATTACTCTGCTAATTAACACCAAAAATGTCTAGAGAATTTTAATTTGTATAGAGGAAAGTATTAATACCCAATATTCTTCAATAATCATACCTTGAAGTACGAAATAATTACTTGGACAAAGACAAACTTGAAAGGCCAAAAAGATTTAAATAATTACTCTATCCGTCCACATTTAAAGTTATATTTGATTATATTATTTTTATATTTTCAATAAAAAATTTAGAAATTCAAAATATATAGGAAACGTACTATAAAGTTTTTGAATAAATCGTGAAAAGTATATTATTTTATACCACACTTGTTTTGAGATCTGATCTAATAATATTTTTTGTTGCTCTTACTAATATTTATATTCCACTTGTTCTGAAACTTTCAGAATTTGCTGTCTGATTCCAATTGGATGATCCGGTATGATGTGAAAATATTTTCTAATAAAATATGTGGTTTTTTACTAATTTTTTTATAATGTTCGTTAAGTAATTAAAAAAAAATCTTTTGAGCTATCGAGATAAAATATTTGAAACAAGCGTCAATCATTTGTATGAGTCTCGTTAGGAAACCCTGATAATAACATGATACATAAGATTAACATTTTGCAAATTAAAGTGTTCAACTGAAAAATGAAAACGAATTGAGATTTGTATTCTCAAAATTAAAATGTCCAACTGGAAAATAGGGACGAATTGAAATGTGCAGATGTATATTCTCACATTTTTATTTTCTAACAATCGAATTTATACCTAATAAGATACAAAGTTTTTTAGTAACTCTAATCATCCTACGTGACAATTTTCATTCTACATAATATATTTATGTATTATTATGTCAATAATTTACTCTTGTTAAATATGTTGCTTTATGAAAATTAAAGTGTAAATATAATCTTTATAACTTATAAGAATCAATGATTTAATTTTATTTGTACAACTTATACTCTATATATTAAATCATCTGTTATACTTGAATTTATCAAATTGATTCAAGAACCGTGAGTTAGATTGATTTTGTAAATGAATATAAGGACAAATTTTTTTGAAATTGAGATCTGGTCTACTAGTTTTTTTTTTGTTGCTATTAGTATTATTTATACTCCACTTGTTTTGACACTTCTATAATTTGTTGTCTGATTCTAATTGGATATTTCGGTATGATGTGAAAATATTTTCTAATAAATTAGTGGTTTTTTACTAAATGATTTTTAATGTTCGCCGTTCGGTAACTAATAAAAAATTATTCTAAAAAAATTTGTATATATAATCGACATAAATACTAAAATGCCTCAATTCATTCTTTTATTGTGTCTTTCGGATATCTGATGCTAACATGACACATAAGATGATTATTTTATAAGTTTAAATGTTGAACTAATAAAATAAAAATGATTTGAAATGTATAAATGTCATATAATAGTTAATTATTATTTTTTCATAATCTTTATAAGTTCATCTTTCTTTATATAAGTTAAACTCTATACAATAATAGGGGTATTTTGTGTCTTTTCACCTTGATTAAACAATTTAAGACGATATTGTGTAACTTTTGACCATGAGACTAAAAAGAAAATATAAAAATATGACTTTAGTGTAAAGTAGGTAGTCTTGTGAATTGTGTTTTTTTTTATTGTCGGATTCTCAAGGTCTAATTATTTCTTCTTTCTAGTACCAATAATACTCCAATTCTTAAATTTATATTTTCATATCATAATATTTTATTAAACTATGTGAGATTAGAATGATTTTAATTGCTCGAACTTATATATTATTAGGTACAAAATTTATTTTTAAACAGCACAAAAGTTAAAGACCAGCCCACATTAAAGTCAAAACATGCAATTTTATGATTCCTATTCCCTCTATTTCAAATAAATGATCTTTTATAATGTTACTAGCAGAATTCGTTTCTCCTGCTTTCATTAAAAAATAAAGTTATTTTTATAAATCAAAAAATCATTTTTCTAAAGGAAAAAAGACCAATCAAATATTGTAAAAAATTGATATATTTCAAAAAGTTGTGTATGAGAAGTGCTTAAAGGAATTGAGAATTTCGAGTATTATTGGTATTAGAAAGAAGAGATAATTAGACATTGAGAAATGGACAGTATAAAAAGACAATTCACAAGACTACTTTAGGCTAAAGTCATCTTTTTTATATTTACTTTTTAAGTCTAGTGGTCAAAAGTTACAGATTATCACTTTATATTGTTTAATCAAGGGAAAAAGACACAAGATACCCCTATAATTGTGTAACAACTCCAATTTCACAATAGAACATTCAAATATTATAATCGCTAAATTCAAAGTTACAATGGAAAATGAAACTAATAAGGAAATCGCAAAAGAATAATGAAGTAGTAAAACAAACTATACATCATTTAAAATCTTTACAAAATCTACAAGATTGACAATGTCCTTGCGAAGAACCACCTGCCAAAAGACCAAATGCTGTTTCAAATTGTTTAATATACAAAGATAGAGAAAAAAAATGGAACAACTAATAGTTTAGGTGTCAGGTGTGAAACCTGTAAAAACATGATAGTTCATGTATGTTTTGATTATTAACTCCAAATTTTACCCTTAAATTACGATAGACAACTATCACAAGGGCTAAGTGTTTGGCCTGTTACAACTTAAATTAAGGTTTTTATTTTATTTATTTTTAAAAAAAAAGGAAAGCCTGGGATCACTAAACTCTCGTTATGTGCGCACTGTTTAAGGAAGGATCGAACCATAAGGGTTTATTATATGCACACTAACTCTCTAAACGAAAGCTCTTGATTAGTTTTCTAGTTCTTAAGTCATTCCGGCCACACTATACTTAGGCCATCATGACATGAGGGATATAAAGATTAAGTCAATACAACAACATAACCACAAAATGTAATCTGAAGAGGGTAGAGTGTAGGCCAACTTTTTCTGATACAAGAAGAACAATCAAAGTATGCCGTCCCACGACAAGTAATGGAAATACAAGAAACAATAGACAAATAACAAAAATAATAGAACAAAAGCTACAACTGACAGTAACAAAACAAAAACAAAAACCAATAAGATAGACGAAACAGAACAGGGAAGAAACCTACGGACAAACAATACAAATAGAACAAAAATAAACTACAACCAAAATAACAATAGTAACTAATGATATGTTTAGCTAATAATTTTTGTTAGAATAAAAATCTCAGTGACTTTCTTGCATGTGGGGTTGACTTAATTTGCTCCACAAATTAATATTGTATATTAAATAAGACATTAATAAACAAGAAAAATTGAGATTAAAATAGAGTCTCTTTTTTGGGAATAATAATATTTATATTATTTTACTCCCTCCGTTGGATTGGTTGTTATGTTTTCTATGTTTAGGAAATTAAAAACTATAAAAACTTGAATACATTTTAAGATGTATGTTTTCATCCATATTAATATGCAAAAAAATTATAATTTATAGTACTTTTAATTTAGTTTATATATTACTTTGTGATTTAAAATATCAAATTAATGTGATCTATTTACATTGTAAATTGTACAAATACTTCGATTAATGTAAAAATGATAAACAATTCGGATAGAGGAGTATAAATATTAAAAAAATAAATACGTTAATCACTTCTTTCATATAAAAAACAATTTCAAAAATTATTTTTTTTAGCTACTAAACAAAACCCCTAATATTTTTTTCTAATACATAAGATATGACATCAATTTTGAAAGACGGAATACATGAACAATCCTTTAATGATAAATTTCAGCACCCGATCTAATTATATACCAAATTTAGCGTTTAAACAAATATTCACATGTCATATTATACCAATCATTATAAACATATTTTATTTGATCATAGTACATATAACTTAAATATTTTTTTTTGTCAAAACAAGTTTTATTTGTGTGCTTTATATTAAGCACCATAAGCTATGGATCATCAGCATGGTCACTATTGCGTTAACCGTTCCATTTTTTGGATATGTCATGACATTTACGGGCGCACTTTTAGGCGTTACCATGTCGATATTGTTACCATGCCAATGCTACCTCAAGATCAAGAAACCTTCCTATTTGGAAATTATGTTTATTGTTATGATTTTGATTTTTGGTTCTTCAGTTACCCTATCTGGAACTTACACTTTTTTGAAAAATATTATTAGTCATGTGGAGGGACGACGAACAATAGTCCTGAATCATTAATTAATTATAAGTTTGTCATTGTAACTTTGTGATACTAATTGAAATTCATGTTTAGTTATATGTTCCCTTTTCATTCATTTACAAGTTAAAACACCCTATTTTATGGTAACTGAAAGTAGCAATCTAATAATACATCAGATGGCACAGGCATACAATATCTCATCCGTTATAATAAAGAACACAAACAATATCACGCATACAATAACTTAATTAAGGAATATGTTTGGAAGAAGACATATATACATACATACATACATATATCATCTGATCTCTACAAAAGCATATATATATTGTGTAATATTGGAAAAAACATAACATAACATTTCTAAAATTCGTATTCATACTCACATTATTAAGACCCCCAATCGTAGAATTCTACGTGAACCTTGTCTTCTCCGGTCATTTCTTCAACATATTCCTTAATTTTGAACATCGACTCTTTAAGCTGAGGACTGTACTGTACATTGATAAACTTTAATGACGCAATATCTCTAAAACTGTCTGGGATCTCCATAGTTATGAAGTAGTTATTTATATTTAGTTTTCGAAAGACGGGAAAAGGATTTCTCTGATCAACCTTCTATTATGAAAAATTCAAATGTTTCAATTTTAAATATTTGAGGATTCCTGGAAAATACAATGATCTTCCAGTTCCATTTAGAAAATATCAGACGAGACAATTTGAGAGATTGAAGATTCGTTTCTGAAAGCGACATGATCTTCCATTTCATCTTGCCTCATCGGATGGTTGCTTTGTATAGACTTAGTTCTTCAGGTTGGGTAGTCTGAAAGTGTATCGGAGTCAAAGCGAGCCCATTCAACTTCAGTATTCAAGCTCAAGGGAAGCCATGGGGTATATTCAGGGAAGAATCCTAGGAAAAACAAATAAAGTGAGTTTTCAATCATGAAGGACATCAATCTGAAAGATCTCTCTGGTATTTGGGTTATGATATCGACCTTGAGGTTTTTAAGAGTAGGAAACCTTTTGAAAATATCCTCCATGTCTTCTGAACCGAGAATGTAGAGATTACTTAATGTTGTCAAATTTTTCTTCTAAACCTTAATCCTCATCTAACACAGGTGTCATAGACCGTATCAACCCAGCACCCCAAGTCATCTCCACATACAGCTGTGACTTGGGCGAGACTTCCAAAACCAGGCGATATATCATTATGCATGATCCCTCCTCGTTATCACATCCCGCCAATTTCTTCTAGATTGCAAGGTTTGAAAAATGACGAAGGCGAGAGCTTTTGCCCTCATCTGGAATTTTTTTAAAGCACTTCAACTGACGAGCATAACAATACCGTTTCATTCAGAAAGAATTCTCCAATGTTATGCCGCACATCAAATCCAAACTTTTGAAAGCCTCAGTGTTTTTTAGTGTCTCTTGTATGAAATACAAAACTGGCTCATGCCATAGTCCTTCTCATAAGAGGAGGTGGTTGAACAGAGGGAATCTTCTGTGTCTGGATCAACACCGCACAATACTCATCCAGGAAATACATATTTTTATCAAATGACATATTCCACGTGGCATAAATCCGAAGAGACGAGCTTTTGACCTCCTATGAAGTGAAGCAAACTTTTCCTTTCTACTTTTTATATCACAATCATGCACAGATCATGCATTTTGAAAATAGAAAGTATTGAAATAAAATTATAAGGTATACCAACTACTCGTAAATTAACTCTCCACTACTTCTTCTGCACTTTTCATCTCATCCTTGAAATCCACAATCATTCAACTCAGAGCTCTTATATCTTGGTCCTTTGGATAGTTTGCAAGGTAACCAAACACGGCGTTACGTGATCTACAATGGTCTAACTTAATTGTATACTTCACCCGTCCTCTTCATCCTTAAAATAGCGGCACTCAAATCATTCAAATTCATGGCACCACAAAGCCTCTTTCTTTCACTTTTTCGAAATGACTCCCCCGACAGATCACTACTAAAGTAAGCACACCACTAGAAACCTTCCGAGCTATCTTTTTTCCCAACATCCTTTAGTACATTCGAGGGGCAACCTCTCCTCCGAATACCCCTTTTCTCTAATACTCCCAACTTTCTTCTGATTTAGCCAATCGAAGATAAAGAGGATCACTGTGGCATTTTCCATGCAGACACCGTGTTTCCACCTTTTTCCGACTTTTTAAAATCACTCTGCTTCCTTATGAAATATTCAGGATACTAAGGTCTCATTAACTCATCTAATGTTGCATTATCCCACAATGTCAATCCACGCACAATAAGGTACCGCTGTCACACATTATATCGTTTTCCGTGAGCTATCAAGCAACGTCATCATCTATGTCAGATACTCATTGAATCTTTCTTCAACCAAACTTGATGAAAATTTTCGGCAACACCTGTCCCTCATTACGTGCCTGTCCATGGCACCAAGCACATAACATCGAAGGATCAACCCACTGGACTTATGTATTATACACTCTTGCAAGCCAAAGTAGTTTTTGCCCCAGCCAGGCATGCCCTACTATTGAAATGACATCTATCTCAGCTGGTCCGCTGGTGAGGCTTTCTAACTATCCACTCTGGTCTCTCATCCTCTCAAACCTACAATTATTTTACCAATTGTACCGCGATGATTTTCGTTCAACCGGCTTTTGGGAGCGTTTCAAACAATACCAGATAAGACCCGCTGCTCTTGGGGATTTTCTCTTGTACCTCGCGGTGGACAACTGGGCATGTTTAGTCTATTGTATCTAGGACTGTGCGTGAAAATAGCGCAAGGGAGACCTTGATCTCGGGCAAGAATTGAGTAAAATGGCATGGTTGCGCCGCATGTGCCAATCTAGAACCCGATCCAAAGAATCTTAAGCAACTCTTGCCAGCATACCCGAACAACACTAGATTTCGAGGTCTTGTTTCACACCGCTTAATTTCCTTCGTTTTAATCAAGAAAACTGAAGAAGCATTGGACTATGCCCAAGTCTTGTGTAAGTCGGTGAGCAGAAGAGTCATGAAGAGCGGTCCCCATCACTCATGGGAATGGGGACGGTAGACATATTTGTCTGCTCAACTAGCTTTTACAGATACAGTCTTGAGATCAAACCTTCAGGAGTTCAATGTTTGTGTCCAGCAATTTACGATTGCAAACTCACTGTCTTCAATCATGTACTCTTTCCAAGTCTACGCAAAAAAAACAATACCTCCGTGTAAGTTGTATAACACGTGCCAAGGAAAAACAATTTGTCAGGTACGAATACGGCCTTGACCCCATCAGTAGATAATCAATAGGAACTCTATCATACATAATGTTATATGTTGAAGCACTAGAGTAACCAGCAGTAATAGCATGTGCTCCATGATAAATGAATCAGAGATCTCTAAAGCATGGTGTGGACCTTCTTCTAAGGAGCCTGCTTATGAAACGTCCCTTCTTCCATTCTTCCACTTTGCATCTTTCAATTTGTACAACTAGGTGCTAACCATCCAGGGAAACCGGAATTATCTCATCTTAGATCGACTAGCATGGAATTGACTCTGAGAGCTACAATGTCTCATTCTCCGATCGTCTCACTGTTTGTAATCAAGATGATAAGACAAAAGAACAAAACAGATTGGTCCCCGACTCTCTCCGCCATAAGTTGAAAACTGAAACACTGCGGTAAACAAATCGATTGTCTCATAATCATGAACACCAGTTACTTCTTTCACTATGGACAGCTCTTAACATTTCCCAAACACATTCTGAAGCAGCCATATAGTACTGGAATGAAAAGCACTCAGCAAACGAACCTTGGCAGGATGGGTTGACGATCAACAATGCACCGTTGCATATCCCTCTCGGGGCATGGTCGGCTATCACCGTGGCGAAGTTATGCTTGCTTGGAACTCTGCTCGGGGCGCCTTGGTTGGGGAGTGGGGATGAGGGGGGCGTAACGGTGTTCGCGGGGTCGAGGCGTGGGGTAGTATGAGCCTGGTGCTGCGCGGAAAGGGTCGCCTGTTCGACGTACAAGGGGTGCTGGTGTGGGGCCGATAGCCCCTCAGGGTCCGGCGGGGGTTCGTTGGTTTGAGCGGTGTGGGTTTGGGGGAGGGGGATATGTGAAGTCGCGACCTCTTGAGGCAGTGTGACACTGTGTTGTGGTGCATAGTGCATGGATGGTATAGTTTACTCGGCCGGTAATAAGGGGTCACGAAGTGGGGTGGATAAGGTGTGAACGAGGGGATTATGTATTCTTGGTGCATTCAAGTAAAGATGGGAGAATTTTGAGATTGAAGGTTCGCCTTCCAAGGGGGTCTAGGGTTGGCGTCTGGACGGGTATTGGTCCTATAGGGAAAAGTTGTCGGCGGATATCTTAGAACCTGTAATGGCGGGGCCTTGAACAGGCGGTGGGTCTGAGTTCCCGCCGTGAAGTTGCGATGTAGGGTCGTGATGATTTATACCCTATGGGTGGGTTTTGCCTTTGGGATGCACGAGGAGCAGGCCAAAATTCATCCAACTGATCCTCATTCCTGGCACAAAGAGGATGATCTGAGATTTAGAACTTTGATGTTTTTCAGTGAGGCCGAGGAACGACATGACTGTTCATTTGACCATCATTCCTCTACTTCCACTACTTCTGATTTAAATTGAGTGAAGCAGATCATGACTCCTATTAATATCAGGACATTTCCAGCATCGGAAATGATTATAAACATAGGCCTGTAACACATGCCAACAAAATTGCCTCTTCAACTTGATCTGTTCATTCTTTACCGTTCCTAATAACATCTCTAATACGAAATCCTGAAGATCGGCAAATGTCCTTGCAAAGTACAGCAGAGATCCTGCTAAAAGACCACACAACTGATGATTATTTATTCAGCAACGCTAATATAATTCTTATCAACAACAACAAAAAGCTACGAATGACTGTCTATTCATCACACACATTTCCTACTCATTCAGACAGTTGCACAACAGATCTATTAATGAGAACTTCTGAATAAATACTATCATGTTACTGGATCTATTACTCCAACAAGGGCGGAAAAAAATACCAATAGCAAATAGCAACTAAACAAGAGAAATAATCAGACACAACATAACAACGTAAGATCCGTAGAGGTAGATTCGTACACAGATTTATTCTTCAAACCCATGGCGTATATAAATAAAGACTGAAAATGCATCGATCCTATAAGTACATTAAATTTATGATCAGAAAAAACATACAATGAGTTGTTTATCTTCCCTTTGGTTTGTCCTTCATCATGTTTCTTTTCCTCTTTCATTCTCACTAATGAAAGCAAAGAGTCAAAAAATACATGCCTTCAACTTCTCCAGAGAAACAATTTACATCACAAAGAATGAAAGAAAATTAAAGGTGTAATTACAATCTTTTCTTTTTCAATAGAGAGTTGTAAAGTCTCACTAAGTGGGGTTCCTATTTGGTCATTTGCACTTTTGAATAATTGTTTTTTTTGAGAAAGATAAAAGTTTATATTTCATATGCGAAAGGTCTGATATAACCCTCAATTTTGTTATTTAAGCTGATATGATACTCCTTGTTATTAAAGTGGCGCATATATATCCCTATTTTAAACAAATACGCACTATACTATTTTTTCCTCTAACGAAATGAAAAAAATAATAATTTTATCTAAATTTTATTATTTTTTTACAAAATATAATCAACATATGAATAAATTTAATCCTTCTTGCAAACATATTTTTTTTTTGTTGACTTTTTTTTTGTTTCAATTACTAATTTAATAATTATTTTTTTGATAATCAAATTATTTTCTGTTTCATAATATTCTTGTAAACCTTATTGAGAGGATCCCATTTTTTTCTTCGAATACGAAATTAAAATTACAATACCACACCAAAGTGTTTTAATGTTTTATTCTTTTAAACTACGGATGAAGAAAAAAAGAAAAATAAGAAAAAATAAGAAATTCAAATAATTATAATACAAAGAAGTCAAAAATAATTTATATATGAAAAACTTAAATATACTTGAACTTTGATAGAGGAAATCATATATAACCCCGAAATAATTTTTTAAAAAAAATTAGAATATAACTATTAAATTTCAAACTAATTTTTTACTTCCGTTAAATGAAATATATGTTTTTGTTATTTTTTGTCAAGACCGTGTATTGATGAGCGCGTTGTGTATAACAGGGAATGGTATATCTCTAAATGAAAAAGTTAAAAGGTATTATCAACCCGTTTTCCTATTTGCAGATCATAATATTTTATATAATTATGTCGATATATATTTAAAAATTGCTAAGAAAACCTGTATATTGTTAGGTACAAATTTTTATTTAAGACAAAAGTTAAAGACCACCCATGTTAAAAGTGCAAAACATGCATTTGAAGAGCTCCTATTCTCCTCTCTTTTTTTCAATACATGGTCTTGAGAATGTTACTTGCAGAACTCGTTTCCTCTTGCTTTCATTACAAAAAAAGTTTTATTTTCTTTATTTTTCTAAATCAAAAACTCATTTCTAACCGGAAAAAAATGACCATATTTGTACAAAATTGATATATTCAAAAGTTGTGTAGAGAAGTGCTTCAAAGGAATTGAGAATTTGAGTATTATTGTATTAGAAAGAAAGATAATTAGTAACATTGAGAAAATGGACAGTATAAAAAGAAACAATTCACACCATACTACTTAGGCTAAAGTCATCTTTTTTTTGTAATATTCTTTTTAAGTCTAGTGGTCAAAAGTTACAAAATTTCACTTAATATTGTTTTAATCAAGGGGAAAAAGAACAAGATACCTAGATTGGGTAACAACGCAATTTCCCCAATAGAACATTCGACATAATTATATCGCTAAATTCAAAGTTACATGGAAAATGAAACTAATAAGGCAATCGCAAAGAAAATGAATTAGTAAACCCAACGAGACCTCTGTAATCTTTACAAAATCTACAAGATTGACAATGTCCTTGCGAAGAACCACCTGCCAAAAGACCAAACGTTGTTTCAAATTGTTTTATATACATAGATAGAAAAAAAAAACGAAACAAATAGTTTAGGTATCAGGTGTGAAACCTGTGAAAACATGATAGTTCATGTATGTTTTGATTATTAATTCCAAAATTTACTCTTACATTAAGATAGACAACTATCACAAGGGCTAAGTGTTTGGCCTGTTACAACTTAAATTAAAGTTTTATTTATTTATTTTTTACAAAAAAAGGAAGCCTCGGATCACTAAGCTCTCGTTATGTGCGCGCTGTTTGAGAAAGGATCGGACCATAAGAATCTATTGTATGCACACTAACTCTCTAACGAAAGCTCTTGATTAGTTTTTCTAGCTCTTAAGCTATCCGCCATGCTATACTTAGGCCATCATAATGAGGCTAATAGATTAAGTCAATACAACAACATACTACAAAATGGGACCTGTAGAAGGTAAAGTGTACAAACTTGTGCTATCCTAGAAGAACATCAAATATGCCGTCCCACGCAAGGAAGTAATAGGAAATACAAAAACAATAGCAAATAACAAATAACAGAACAAAAGCACAACCGACAATAACAAAACAAAAACAAAAACAATACAGATAAAAATAGAACAAAAACTACGACAAAACAATACAGTTAGTAACAAAACATAAACTACAACCAAAATAACCGATAGTAACTAATGGATATATTTAGCTAATAATTTTTTTAGAATAAAAATCTTAGTGACTTTCTTGCATGTGGGGTTTGACTTAATTTGCTCCACAAATTATTGTACTATCTAAATGAGGATTAATAAATAAGAAAAAAAAATTATATAAATAGAGTATCATTTTTTTGGAATAATAATATTTTTATTTACTTACTCTCTCCGTCTGAAATTATTTGTCATGATTTTTATTTTTGAAATCAAACTCTAAAAATTTTAACTAACATTTTAACATGTATTTTTTTCATCATATTAATATGCAAAAAATAGTAATTTATAGTACTTTTCATGTAATTTTAAATATCGAATTAATGTGATCTAATTTACTTTTAAATATCAAATTGATTTGATAAACGTAACATGACAAAACAATTCGGATGAAGGGAAGTTTAATATTAAAAAAAAATACGTTATCCTTCTTTCATATAATTAACAATTTTCAAAAATTATTTTTTTTTTTTTTTTTTTACGACTAAACAAAATCCCAAATATTTTTTTCTAATACATAGGATATGACATCATTTTTGAAAGACGGAATACATGAACAATCCTTTAATGATAAATTTCAGCACTCGATCTAATTATATACCAAATTTAGCGTTTAAACAAATATTCATATGTCATATTATACCAATAATTATAAACATATTTTATTTGATCATAATACATATAACTTAATTTTTTTTTTTGTCAAAACAGGTGTTATTTGTGTGTTTTATATTAAGCACCATAACCTTGTTGGGTTATCCCACATCGGAAGTGGAAGGGGTTGGTGGTCAATTTATAAGGTGAGGGAAAGCCTTAACCTTGAGCTACTTTTGGGTTGAGAGCCCAGACCACCCACATTGGTATCAAAGTCAAAGCCCCGTTGTCACCAAGTCTCACGCCCACGGGAGGAAACTGGTTTGTTCGTTCTCTCGCAACCCAAGGCCCGATTGTGAAGGGGAATTGTTGGGTTATCCCTACAATCGAAGGGGAAGGGTTTGTGGTCCATTTATAAGTGGAGTGAAAGCCTTAAAACTTTGAGCTATCCTTTTGGTTGAGAAAGGCCCAAACCACCCGAACAAACCTATGGATCATCAGCATGGTCACTGTTGCGTCAACCGTTCCATTCTTTAGATTGTCACATGACATTTACGGGCGCGTCTTTGGGTGTTACCGTGTCGATATTGTTACCATGCCTATGCTACTTCAAGATCAAAGCCGTCCTATTTGGAACTTATGGTTTATTGTTATTATTTTGATTTTGGTTCTTCACTGTTCCATATCTGGACTTCCACTTCTTTGAAAAATATTATTAGTCATGTGCAGGGGCGACGAATAATAGTCCTGAATCATTAATTAATTATAAGTTTGTCATTGTAACTTTGTGATACTAATTGAAATTCATGTTTAGTTATATGTTTCCTTTTCATTCATTTACAAGTTAAAACACCCTATTCTACTTACTTTTACAAACAACTAAGCACATCTCGTCATGATTACTATGTCTCGTGAACACCTGACACGAACAGGACACATGTAGTACGTATGGAAGGTGCTAGATGATCAAAAATTGTAAGTTGGAGTGTTCAATTGACACGGTGGAGACGATTAGGCAATTTCAAAGTCAGGCTTGTTTCATGTTTTATGGTAACTGAAAGTAGCAATCTAATAATACATCAAATGGCACACACATACAATATCTCATCCGTTATAATAAAAAACACACACAATATCTCATCCGTTATAACGAAAAATAAGCACGCAGTACAATACTTATTAATGAATATTGTTTTTGGGGAAGAAGACCATCAATACTACATATAGCATCTGATCAATATAAGACCACAATCGAGATGCGATGTGCTAACGTGAAGCTTTCTTCCCTCCGTCATTTCTTCACATATTCCTTAAGTTTGGGAACAACGACTCGGTAATCTGAGGGCTAACAGTACATCTGCTACACCTCGTTAATGACGCAATTCTCCAAACCTGTTCTGGGATTTCCATAAGCTTACACATCCGCCATGTATAGTAGTTTCTCGAGCACGAAAGGATTCTTCTGCATCCCTTCATCTGCTGAAAAATTCAATGCTCATTCTAAATATTTGAGATTCTGGAAGTGCTTTTCCATTTCCATCTTTGCCTCGACTCATATGGCTTGTTCTAGAATTGGGCAGTCTTGAAAGTGTATCGAATGTCAGAGTGATCCCTTGCAACTTCAGTATCTTCAAGCTCAAAGGGAAGCCGTGTGTATATTCAGCGAATGAATTCCAATAAAAAACAAATAAAATGAGTTGTTCAAGTTCATTAAGGACATCAAATCTTGGAAAACATATCTTCTCTGGTATTTGGTTTTTGATACAGACTTGAAGGTTTCTAAGATTAGGAAACCTTTTGAAAATATCCTGCGTGTCTTCTGAACCGAGAATGTGGAGATTATGTAATGTTGTCAAATTTTTCTAACCTTAAATCTCAGCTAACCCTAGTGATGACCATCAAACACACACCCTCCAAATCATCTTCACAACTGTGCGTTGCGAGACTCCCAAAACAAGGGTAAGTCTATGCATGACAGATTCCCGTTGTTTTTTTTTTTAAAACAAAAAACTCACCATCATAGTTTCTAGATACAGAAGGTTGAAAATGACGGAGGGAGAACTTTTGGCCTTCATATGATATTTAAGTACTTCAATAACGAGCGTCACCGGATTTCGATTCAGCAAAGATTCTGGCACTGTTATGCCCCAGAAGCTCAGTGTTTTAGGTGGACTGCTTGTAGGAAGACAATAATTTAATTAGTAGTTTAATAATCAAATTTATTTATGTTTCATTAAGATCTTGTAAAACTTATTGTAGATGAATCAAATTTTTTCTTCGAATACGAATTAATTACAATACACCAAAAAAGTAGTTTAATTTTTTATTCTTTTTAAACTAAGGAATGAAAGAAAAAAAAACAAAAACACAGAATAAGAAATGCAAATAATTATAATAAAGAAGTCAAAAATGAATTATGTATGAAAAAATGAAAATATACTTGAACTTTGATTTTAGAAGAATTATAATTATACCCTTAATAATTTTAAAAAAAATTAGAAGTAATAATATATTTAAAACGAAGTTTTTAACTTCCGTTAATATGACGGGTGGGTATATGTGTGCATTTTGTAAAAACAGCGGTGGTTGGTAGATGTGAGCCAGTTTGTACGGTTAAGGTATAATGAGCCCTTTGTATAACGAGGGATATATCAGGCTCTATAATGACACAAGTTTAAGGGTATATCAGACAACTTTTCCCTATTTTAATCTACAAATCTTTTATAATTATGTCGAGATATGATTTTATTGCTAAGAAGAAACTTATAATTGTTAGGTTACCAAATTTATTTTTAAAGACAAACGTAAAAGACCAGCCCATTTTTAAAGGTCAAAACATGCATTTATGATTCATTTCCCTCTATTTCAAAATAAATGGTCTTTTAGAATGTTACTTGCAGAACTCGTTTCTTCTGCTTTCATTAAAAAAAAAATTATTTTCTCTATTTTTATAAATCAAAAACTCATTTTTCTAAAGGAAAAAAAATGACCAATATATTGTAAAAAATTGATATATTTCAAAAAGTTGTGTATGAGAAGTGCTGAAAGGAATTTGCGAATTTCGAGTATATTGGGTATTAGAAAGAAGAGATAATTAGACATTGAGAAATGGACAATAAAAAAAGACAATTCACAAAGACTACTTTAGGCTTTAAGTAATCTTGTTTTAATATTTCCTGTTTTTAAGTCTAGTGGTCAAAAGTTACACATTATCATTTTATATTGTTTAATCAAGGGAAAAAGACATAAGATACCCCTATAATTGTGTAACAACTCCAGTTTCACAATAGAACATTCAAATATTATAATCGCTAAATTCAAAGTTACAAAGGAAAATAAAACTAATAAGGAAATCGCAAAAGAATAATGAAGTAGTAAAACAAAGTACAATACTCCCATCATTTAAAATCTTTACAAAATCTACAAGATTGACAATGTCCTTGCGAAGAACCACCTGCCAAAAGACCAAATGTTGTTTCAAATAGTTTAATATACATAGATAGAGAAAAAAAATGGAACAACTAATAGTTTAGGTATCACGTGTGAAACCTGTAAAAACATGATAGTTCATGTATGTTTTGATTATTTAACTCCAAATTTTACTCTTAAATTACGATAGAGAACTGTCACAAGGGCTAAGTGTTTGGCCTGTTACAGTTTAAAATTAAAGTTTTATTTTTTTAGGGAAAACAGTCTGATATACTCCTCAACTTTGTCATTTGGAGCTGATATAACCCTTGTTATAAAAGTGGCTCATATATACCCCTACTTGTAAACAAATGGCTCACGTATACCCTTTTCCTCTAACAGAAATGAAAAAATAAATAATTTTAATCTAAATTTTTATTTTTTTTTATAAAAACTATATCCAATATGAGAAATTTATACTCGTCAAAATATATTTTTTTGACTTTTTTTTGTTTCAATGACTAATTTAATAATTATATTTGATAATCAAATTATTTATGTTTCACAACTATTCTGCTAAAACTTCATTGTAAATGACCAAATTTTTCTCTTCGAATACGAAATTAAATTACAAATTACACAAAAAAAAAATAGTTAAATTTTTTTTCATTAAACTTAACGAAATGAAAGAAAAAAACCAAAATTAAGAATAAGAAGAAAATCAAAATAATTATAATTAAAAGAAGTTAAACAATAAGTTTGTAGAAAAAAACTATACCTGAACTTGATAGAAAGAATCAATATACTCCTTAAATAATTTTTTAAAATAAATTACAAGTAATAAAATATAATATAAAACTAATTTTTTAACTTTTTCGTTAAAAATAAGGGTATATATGGAGCCATTTTGTAAAGCAGCGGGTTATATGTGAGCCGTTTGTAATAACGGTAAGGGCATATATGATCAGTTTATAACGAGGGGTTATATTAAAAAAAAGCTTTAAAATGACAAAGTTGACGGGGTTATATCAGACCGTTCTTTTTTTTTTAAAAAAAGAAAAAGAAAGAAAAGCATGGGATCACTAAGGTCTGTATGTGTGCTGACTGTTGGAGGACGGATCGGACATAAGGGATCTATGTAGGCACACACTAACTCTCTAACGAAAGCCTCTTGATAGTTTTCTAGTTCTTAAGTAATTCCGGCCACGATATACTTAGGCAATCATGACATGAGGGATATACAGATTAAGCCAATACAACAACATAACCACAAAATGTGATTTGGAGAGGGTAGAGTGTAGGCCAACTTTTTCAGATACAAGAAGAACAATCAAAGCATGCCGTCCCACGACAAGAAAGTAATGGAAATACAAGAAACAATAGACAAATAACAAAAATAACAGAACAAAAGCTACCACCGACAGTAACAAAACAAAAACAAAAATAATACAGATAGATAGAAACAAACAGGAAACTACGACAAAAACCAATACAAATAGTAACTAAACATAAACTACAACAAAATAAAAGATAGTAGTAACAATGTTATGACCATGCACTTTAATAATTAAGATACTTCACCATTACATGAATCGTTAGCCTACAGTTCCTTAATGAGATATTTAATATACACACAAATTGATTCGAACATTATTAGTATCATCTAAGGTATATTGTTGAAATAATAATGCAATAATATTGAGATCCGTTCAGTTACAAGTTGTTGGGATTAGCCATAATATAAAGTATGATAGAATAAAAATCTTAGTGACTTTCTTGTATGTGGGGTTTGACTTAATTTGCTCCACAAATTATTGTACTATCTAAATGAGGATTAATAAATAAGAAAAATTGATATAAATAGAGTATCATTTTTTTGGAATAATAATATTTATATTTGTATATCTGGAATTGTTTGTCGTGATTTCTATTTTTAGAATTAAACTATAAAAACTTTGACTAACATTTTAGGATGTATTTTTTCATCATATTAATATGCAAAAAAATGTAATTTATAGTATTTTTCATATAGTTTTAGAATATCTAATTTTTTTTGTTTAAAATATCGAATTAATGTGATCTAATTTACTTTTAAAAATTAATCAAATTGACTTTGATAAACGTAACATGACAAATAAATTCGGATGAAGGAAGTATTAAATATTAAAAAATAAATACGTTAATCACTTCTTTCATATAAATAACAATTTCAAAAATTATTTTTTTTACCTACTAAACAAAATCCCAAATATTTTTTTCTAATACATAGGATATGACATCATTTTTGAAAGACGGAATACATGAACAATCCTTTAATGATAAATTTCAGCACTCGATCTAATTATATACCAAATTTAGCGTTTAAACAAATATTCATATGTCATATTATACCAATAATTATAAACATATTTTATTTGATCATAATACATATAAAAAAAAAAATTTTTGTCAAAACAGGTGTTATTTGTGTGCTTTATATTAAGCACCATAACCTATGGATCATCAGCATGGTCACTGTTGCGTTAACCGTTCCATTCTTTAGATATGTCATGACATTTACGGGCGCGCTTTTGGGTGTTACCGTGTCGATATTGTTACCATGCCTATGCTACTTCAAGATCAAGAAGCCTTCCTATTTGGAAATTATGTTTATTGTTATGATTTTGATTTTTGGTTCTTCAGTTACCCTATCTGGAACTTACACTTCTTTGAAAAATATTATTAGTCATGTGTAGGGGCGACGAATAATAGTCCTGAATCATTAATTAATTATAAGTTTGTCATTGTAACTTTGTGATACTAATTGAAATTCATGTTTAGTTATATGTTCCCTTTTCATTCATTTACAAGTTAAAAAACACCCTATTTACTTTACTTTTACAAACAAACTAAGCACTTCGTCAGGATACTATGTCTCGTGAACACTGACAGAACATGACAATATAGTGACTGTAGGAAGGTGTTAGAGATGATCAAAATTTGTAAGTTGGAGTGTTCAATTGACACAATGGAGACGATCAGGCAATTTCAAAGTCAAACTTGTTTCATGTTTTATGGTAACTAAAAGTAGCAATCTAATAATACATCAGATGGACAAGCATACAATATCTCATCCGAGCATACAATATCTCATCCGTTATAATAAAGAACACACACAATATCTTTTCCGTTATAACAAAAAATAAGCACACATACAATAACTTAATTAAGGAATATGTTTGGAAGAAGGCATGCATACATACATATATCATCTGATCACTGCAAAAGAATATATATTGTGTAATATTGGAAAAAACATAACATAATATTTCTAAAATTCGTATTCATACTCACATTATTAAGACCCCCAATTGAAGAATACTACGTGAAGCTTGTCTTCTCCGGACATTTCTTCAACATATTCCTTAATTTTGAACAATTTTTTTGACTTTTAAGCGGAGGGCTTGGCCTACATAGTAATAAACTTTAATGACGCCATATCTCCAAAACTGTATGGGATCTCCAAGATTATCACATGTACATATTATAGTTTCTCGAGCACGGAAAGGATTTCTCTGCATCAACCTTCAATTTCTGAAAAATTAATGATTCCAATTCTAAATATTTGAGGATCTGCAAGAAGTGACATTTTCAATGTTCCATCTTTGCCCTTTTAGATGATTGCGTCTTAAGACTTAGTCTTCAAGGTTGGGTAGTCTGAAAGGTATCAGATGTCAGAGCGGCCCTTTCAACTTCAGTATCTCAAGCCAAAGTGGAAGCCGTTGTGTGTATATTCAGCAGAAAGGAATTTTCGAAAGAAGAAACAGGAGAAAACTGAGGTGTTCAAGTCATTATTAAGGACATCAAAATCTTGGAAAAACATATCTTCTCTGGTATTGTTTCCTGATACGGACTTGAAGGATTTTAAGATTAGGACAACCTTTTGAAAATATCCTCCGTGCTTCTGAACCAAGAAGGTGAGCATTTTACGGAATGTTGTCAAATTTTCTAACCTTAATCCGTTCTAACACAGTGAGGACCCCGGATCACAAACACACACCCCCAAGTCATCTGCCACAACTCGTAGCTTGCAAGGACTCCAAAACCAAGGTGATATGATAGCCTCATGCATGACATATTACCACAGAAGTTTCAGATTGCAGAGGTTTGAAAATGAACGGAGGGAGGAACTCTTGCCTTCATCCGGAATTTTTAAGGACTTCAAAGAACAGCATACAGATTTCACGCAAAGATTATGGAAAGGTTATGCCGCACAAAATCCAAAACTTTTGAAGAAGCTAAAGTGTTTTAGGTGCTCTGAGGAAAGACAATCAATGGTGGCAGGCCAAAGTCCTTTAGAGAGAGGAGGTTGTTTAACAGAGGGGATCCTTCTGTTCTGGATAAAACACGTGAAACTCATCCAAAGGATATACATAATTGATTATAAATGAACTATAATTCAACTGTCATAAGATACGAAGAAGACGGAGCTTTGACATTTATGAGTGATAAGCAACTTTTCCTTTAGACATTTTATATCCAAAAGTCATGACAAGATCATGGAATTTTGAAAATAAAATTATTGAAGAATTTCAAAATTATTGAAAGGTATTACCAAAACACTCGAAAATTAAACTCATCCAATAATTCTTAGCACTTTCATCTCAAGTCCTTGGAACATCCACAATCTTCAACTCAGACATACTGATATCTTAGTCCTTTGGGAAAAAACTTGCAAGATAAACAACACGCTTACTGATCGAATAATGGTCATAACGTAAATTGTTATACCCTTCACAACTTCCTCTTCATCCTCTAAAATAGAGGAACTCAAATCCTTCAGAACTTCCAGCCCACAAAGCCTTTTCTTTTCCTTCCTGAAATGACTCACCGAATTAGATCAAAACTACTAAAGGAAGGCCCACCACACCTCGAGCTATCTTTTTTCCAACATCCTTAGTTCATCAGGGCAACCTTCTTCTGACGAAATACCCTTTTCTTAATTAACTCCAACTTTCTCGATCTTAGCAATCGAGATAAAGAGGATCACTGTGGCAGTTTCCATGCAGAGCATTTCCTTTTCCGAATTGTAAAATCACTCTGTTACTATGAAATTTCAGGAAAAGGTCTCATGTAGATCATCTAATGTTGCAGTATCCACATGATATCCAAGACAATAAGGATACGGTACGCTGTCCACATAGTCGTTTCGCAGCTATCAGCAACGTACATAATCTATGTCATGATCCTCATTGAATTCTTTCTCCAACCAATAACTTGATTGAAATTTTCTGCAACAACTTTTTCCTCATTATTTCCTGGTCGACTGTGCACCAAGCACAAACATCGAAATGATAAACATGGACTTATGATTATTTACAATCTGTATGTAAGCCAAAGTAGTTTTTCAAGCCCAGGCCATTGCCGACTATGGAAAATGACATCTATCTCAACTGATCCGCTGGTTGAGCTTTCAAGTATCCACTCTGCTCCTCCTCAAAACCTACACCTTATTTACCAAATGTATCGATGAGTTTCTTTCAACCGGCTTGTTGGGAGCGTTTGCAACAATAACACCGCTGCTCTTCCGGGGATTTCTCTGTACCTCTCTTTTTGACAAGCTTATTTTTCTAGGGTATCAGGAGTATGAAAATAAGCTGCATAGACCTTGATCTCGGGCAAGAATGATGTTAATGCAGTTGAGCCTCATGTGCCAATCTAGAACACGAGTCAAAGATTTTGTGCAACTCTTGCTCAGCATAACCGAACACAGATCGTATGATTTCGAGGTCTTGTTTCACCTGCTTAATTTATTGTTATCAAAGAAAGAAACATGAATACGCATTGGAATAGGCCAAGTTCTTTTAAGTCTGTGAGCAGAAGATTCATGAAGAGCGGTCCATCACTCATGGGGAAGGGGAGCGGAGGACAAGTCCTGCACGAGCTTTAAAGAAAATCATTCTTTGCGATCAAACCTTCAGGAGTTAATGTTTTCCAGCAAGTTAGATTTGAACCCACTTTTTCTTCATGTTCTTTCCAAGTTACGAAAAAAAAACAAATACCTGTGAGTAAGTGTTATAAACATGTGCCAAGAGAGAACAAGAACAATTTGTCAATGACGAATAACGGCCCTTTGAGGCCCATCAGTAAGAATAACTAATAGGAAAATCTGATCATGACATGAATGTTATATGTTTGAAGCACTTGGAGTAACAGCATTAATAAGCATGTGATCTTGTAGATGCATTCAGAGATTCTCAAGAATTGTCCGGAGAGGCTTCTAGGAGCTGCTTGATGAAAAATCCAACTTCTTCTGAGTTTGAACCTTTCAAATTTGTACAACATATGTGCATAACATCCAGTGAAACCGGAATTATCTTCAAAAGTAGATGGACCAGCATGGAATTGACTTCATCTGTTTTATCAAGATGATAAGACAAAAGAACAAAACAGAAGTGTCCAACTCTCTCTGCAGTAAGTTGAAACTGCGGTAAGACATATTCGATTGTCTCATACTCAACACAACCATTTACTTTCAGCGCATGGAAATCTCTTAAATTGCCAAACACATTCTGAAGAAGCTCATATTGAGTCATTGACGGGGAAATCAACTCAACACGAACCTTGGGTATGTTATGGAGATTCACGAGGAGCACGTCCAAAAGTTCATCCAACTGATCCTTATTCATGGCAGCAGAATGAAGAATTATGGCGAGATTTTAGAACTTTTGATGTTTCAAGGAGGCGAGGGAACGACCATGATCTGTAATTTGACATCATGTTTCAATCTCCACTACTCGATGAAGAAGAGATTGAACAGATCATGAACTCATATGATATGCAGGACATTTCAGCATCGGAAAATGTAAAACATAGCTGTAACATGCCAACAAAATTTTCAGCTCTAACTTGATTCTTGTTCATCTTTAACCCTCTCTCACGAAATCCTGATGAAGATCGGCACTGTCCTTGCAAAAGACAGCAGCTGATACGTGCTAAAAGACCAACATGAGATCTATTTATCAGCAACATAATATAATTCTTATCAACAACACACAAAAAAAGCTCTACAATGAGTTAGGCTTTTCTCAACACAACCAAATTTCATACTTCATTCAGAAACGTTCCACGGACAGAAGATTTCTATTTATGAGGAACTTCATTAATAAAATACTATAATGTTACTCGGGAGGTATTAATCAAACAAGGGCGGAAATAAAAATAACGCTAGCAGATAGGCAACATCAAACACACAAAAATAATCACACACAACAGAAAAAAGTAGGATCCGTATATTTTTTTTTTTTTTTTGAAGGTAGATCGTGACACAAATGTTACTCCTACCCAGTGGCGTATATAAGTAAAGATTAATTCACGACCCCTCCCCCCTCGAAGTTACATAAAGGAACAAACATACTTACAAGAATAATTAATATGTGAATGAATAAAAAAATAAATATTATATCAAACATACCAATGATTTGTTATATTCCCTTTGTTTGTCCTTCATTTGTCGTTCCTATTTACATTCTCACTAATCAAAGCCAAAGAAGTTCAAAAAAAATAAATTCTTTCAACTTCTCAGAGAACAATTTACATCAACTAATAATGAAGAAAAATGAAAGGTGAATAAGAAAAACTTTCTTTTTCAGTTGAGAGTGTGTAAAGTCGTAACAAAGATAAGCCCACTAATAATGGGATCATAGGTGGGTTCCTATTTTGGTCATTTGCACTAAAAAAAATATTATATTTTTTCGGAAATGGGTAAGACATGTTTTTGTTGGGTGGTCTGGCTTCTAACCAAAGCTTAGCTCTTAGGTTAAGGCTTGCCCTCACACTTAGAAATGACCTCCAAACACCTTCACTTCCGAGGGAAACCCAACAATCTCCCACTTCACAAATCGGGCGTTGGGGTTGGGATTTCAAATATTTAAAATTGAAACATTTTGAATTTTTTCAGGGATAAGAAGGTTTGATGTTCGCAGAGAGAAATCCTTTCGGTGCTCGAGAAAACTAAATATAACATAAATGTATAAGTTATGGAGATCCAGACGTTTTAGAGATATTGCCGTCAATTAAAGTGTTATCAAATGTACAGTACAGTCACTCAGCTTAAAAGAGTCGATGTTAAAATTTAAGGAATTATGGAAGAAATGACCGGAGAAGAAGAAGGTTCACGTAGAGATCTACGTTGGGGGGTCTCAAATGTGAGTATGAATACGAATTTTAGAAAAATGTTATGTTATTTTTTCCATATACACAATATATATATGCCTTTTGTAGAGATCAGTGATATTATGTAATGTATGTATGGATATATGTCTCTTTCCAAACAATATTCCTAATTAAGTTATTGTATGCGTGAATTGTTTGTGTTTCTTTATTATAACGGATGAGATATTGGTATGCCTGTGGCCATTGATGTATTATTGCTTGCTACTTTCAGTACCAAAAAAGAGGGTGTTGTAATTGTAAATGAAGAAAAGGGAACATATAAACTAAACATGAATTGATATTAGTGATCACAACATTACAATGACAAACTTATAATTAATTAATGGATTCAGGACTATTGGTTAGTCGTCCTCCAATGACTATAATATTTTTCAAAAAAGTGTAAGTTCCGATAGGGTAACGAAGAACCAAAAATCAAAATATAACCAATAACATAATTCCAAATAGAAGGTTTTCGGATCTTGAGGTAGTAGCATTGCATGGTAACAATATCGACATGGTTAACCCTAAAGTGCGCCCGAAAATGTCATGACATATCAAAAAAATGGAACGGTTAACGCAATGATAGTGACATGCTGATGATCCATTAGCTATGGTGCTTAATTAAAGACCACAAATAAAAACTGTTTTGACACAAAAAAAAAATATTAAGTTATATAGGTACTATGATCAAATAAAATATGTTTATAATGATGTGGTATAATATGACATGCATTGAATATTGTTTAAACGTAAATTTGGTAGATAATTAGATCGGGTGCTGAAATTATCATTAAGATGTTCATGCTATCCCGTCTTTCAAAGTGATGTCATATCTTATGTTTAGACAAAAAAACTATTAGGGGTTTTGTTGTAGCAAAAAAAATTAATTTTTGAATTGTTTTTGATATGAACAGAAGTGATTAAGGTATTGTATTTTTTATATTTAATACCACATCTACTACCGAAATTGTTTATCATGTTAATTTATCGAAGTAATGACTAATTTACAAATGTAAATAGATCCCATTAATTTGATATTTTTAAACAAAAAAGTAAGAGATATACTAAAACTAAATGAAAAGTACTATAAAATGTATAATTTTTGCAATTAATATGATTGAAAAATACATCTGTAAAATGTTAGTCAAAGTTTTATAGTTTAATTCTAAACATAGAAAACATAACCAAAACAATCCAGACGGGAGGGAGTAAATAAATATAAATCTTATTATTCCAAAAACTGTACTCTATTTTATTCAATTTTTACTGTTTGATTAATTCCTATTAGATAGAAATTAATTGTGGAGCAAATTAAGTCAAAAACCCCACATGCCAAAGAAAGTCATGAGATTTTTATTCTAACAAAAATTATTAGCTAAAATATAAATTAGTTACTATATGTATTTGTTTGTAGTGTTGATGTTTTGGTACTATTTGTATTGTTTTGTCGTAGTTCGTTTATTTCTATTGTATTGTTTTGTTTTTGTTTGTTATGTCAGTTGTAGCCTTTTGTTCTATATTTTTGTTATTTGTCTATTGTTTCTGGTATTCATTACTTGTCGTGGGACGGCATACTTTGATTGTTCTTCTGTATCAGAAAAAGTTGGCCTACACTCTACCTCTCTAGATACATTTTGTGGTATGTTGTTGTATTTGACTTATCTTTATATCCCTCATGTCATGATGGCCTAGTATAGTGTGGACGGAATCGGATGACACTTAAGAACTAGAAAACTAATCAAGAGCTTCGTTTGAGAGTTAGTGTTGAATAACCTTATGGTAGACTCTTTCGTGCATCGAGTGGATCCGCAGGGAAGTCGCACGTCTAATTGTGTTCCGTTCTTTTTTCCTTTTCTCCTTTTTATATTTTTCACTACATCTACCATCATGTACTCTATCTCCCCTACTAGTCGACCCTTGGTCACACACCGATGGATCTAGTGGACGCGGAGCGGTTGTGGTCTAAGCTTCCTTTTTTTGTAAAAAAAATAAATAAAAACTAAATTGTAAGTTGTAACAGGCCAAACAATCTCAAGCCCCTTGTGAAGGTGTCTATCTATATAGAGGTAAATTGGGTATAATTAATAAACATTAATGAACTACATGTTTTCACAGGTTCACGAATGACCCTAAACTATTAGTTGTTCATTTTTTTTCTCTATCTTGGTGTATATTAACAACTTAAGAAACAGGACATTTGGGTCTTTGTTGAGAGGTGGTCTTCGCAAGGACCATTGTCAATCTTGTAGATTTTGTAAAGATTTTAAAGATAGTATAGTTTGTTTACTACTTCATTATTCTTTTGCGATTTCCTTATAGTTTCAGTTTCCTTGGTAACTTTGAATTTAGCGATTATAATATTTGGATGTTCTATTGTGAAATGGAGTTGTTACACAATTATAGGGTATCTTGGTGTCTTTCCCTTGATTAAACAATTATAAAGTGATAATAATTGTAACTTTTGACCACTAGACTTAAAAAGGAATATAAAAAAGAGACTTTAGCCTAAAGTAGTCTTGAATTGTCTTTTTATATGTCCATTTCAATGTCTAATTATCTCTTCTTCTTAATACCAATAATACTCGAAATTTCTCAATTCCTTTAAGCACTTCTCATACCACAACTTTTGAAATATATCAATTTTTACAAGATTTGATATGGTCTTTTTTCCTTTTAGAAAAATGAGTTTTTTGATTTATAAAAAATAACTTTTTTTTTAATGAAAGCAGGAAGACGAAACGATTTCTGCATAGTAGTAACATTTTAAAAGATTTCATTTTTGAAATGAAGGAATGGAGTCATAAATTGCATGTTGTTTTGACTTTAATTGGGATGGTCTTTAACTTTTGTCTTTTAAAAATAAAAATTGTACCTAACAATATATAGGTTTCTTAGCAATTAAATTCAGGATCTCGACATAGTTTANTGTTTTGTTTGTGATGGGACTTGTGTTTTGTTTTTGAATGTTTGTTGGAGATTCTGGAAAGCGACATGATCTTCCATGTTCCATTCTTTGCCCTCATCGATGGTTGCTTGTTCTAGACTTAGTTCTTCAAGGTTGGGTAGTCTTGAAAGTGTATCGGATGTCAAAGCGAGCCCATTCAACTTCAGTATCTTCAAGCTCAAAGGGAAGCCATGTGTATATTCAGGGAATGAATTCCTAGGAAAAACAAATAAAGTGAGTTGTTCAAGTTCATTAAGGACATCAAATCTTGGAAAACGTATCTTCTCTGGTATTTGGTTTATGATATCGACTTGAAGGTTTTTAAGATTAGGAAACCTTTTGAAAATATCCTCCGTGTCTTCTGAACCGAGAATGTGGAGATTATCTAATGTTGTCAAATTTTCTAACCTTAAATCCTCATCTAACACAGTGATGACCGGATCAAACACAGCACCCCAAATCATCTTCACAACTCGTAGCTTTGCGAGACTCCAAAACCAAGGCGATAGTATCATGCATGATCCCTCCACGTTATTCACCACCAGAGTTTCTAGATTGCAGAGGTTTGAAAATGACGGAGGGAGAACTTTTGCCTTCATCCGAATACTTAAGTACTTCAAATGAACGAGCGTACCGATTTCATTCAGCAAAGATTCTGGCAATGTTATGCCCCACAAATCCAAACTTTTGAGAAGCCTCAAGACAAAAACTGGTCATGCCAAAGTCCTTCAGAGAGAGGAGGTGTTTAACAGAGGGAATCTTCTGTTCTGGATCAAACACCGCCGCAAAATACTCATCCAAAGGAAATACATATTTATAATAATCAAAGATAATTCCACGTGGCATAAGATCCAAAGAAGACGGAGCTTTTGAACCTCCTATGAAGTGAAGCAACTTTTCCTTTCTACATTTTATATCACCAAAGTCATGCACAAGATCATGAATTTTGAAAATAGAATCATCGAAAGGTATTACCAAACTACTCGAAATTAACTCATCCACTACTTCTTCTGCACTTTTCATCTCAAGTCCTTGAGAAATCCACAAATCATTCAACTCAGAGATCCTTATATCTTGGTCGTTGATAAGTTGAAAGGTAACCACACGGCCGTTTACGTGAATCTGACAAATGGTCATAACTTAATTGTATAACCTTCACAATTCCTCTTTCATTTCCCTTAAAAATAGAGGACTAAAATTCATTCAGAACTTTCAGCCCCGAAGCCTCTTTCTTTTCCTTTGTTGAAATGACTCCACACGATTAGATTTCAAGAACTAAAGGAAGCCCACCACACCTTCTAGCTAGCTTTTTTCCAACATCCTTAGTTCAAGGGCAACCTTCTCTCCGAATACCCTTTCTCTAATAACTCCCAACTTCTTCTGGTGTTAGGCATCGAAGATAAAAGAGGATCACTGTGGCAGTTCCATTGCAAGCAACTTCTTTTTCCGACTTGTTAAAAATCCACTCTGCTTCCTCTTAGTGAAATTCAGCGAAATAGGTATCATTAGCTCTCCAATGTATCAGTATCCACATGTCATCCAAGACAATTTAAGGTACGCTGTCCACATAAGTCGTTTCCGCAGCTTTCAGCAACGTCTGATCCTCATTGAATCTTTTTTCAAACAATACTTGATTGAAAATTTTCTCACAACTTTTCTCATCGTTCCTGTCGCTGTGCACCAAGCACAAACATCAAAAAGATCACGACATGGACTTATATTATACATCGTAAGCCATAAGTAGTGTTTCCAAGCCAGGCATGCCGACTATGGAATTATGAATCTATTAGAATGGTCCGCTGGTGAGCTTCCTCAGTATCCACTCTGTCTCCTCCTCAACCTACAATTATTTACCAACTGTACTCGATGAGTTTCTTTCAACCAGCTGTTGGGAGCGTTTGCAAAAAATTAACGCTGCTCTTGGAGATATTTCTGTACCCTTTTTGACAAGCTTCATCTTTTCTACGGTATCAGGAAGTATGAAGATAAGCTGCAATAAACCATGATCTCGGGCAAGAATTGAGTTAATGGCATGTTGCGCCTCATGTGCCAAATCTAGAACACGAGTCCAAAGATCTTTATGCAACTCTTGCTCAGCATAACCGAACAACGATCTTATGATTTTCAGGTCTTGTTTCACCTGCTTAATTTCTTCTTTTATCAAAGAAACTGAATAAGCATTGGAATAGGCCAAGTCTTTTAAGTCTGTGAGCAGAAGAGTCATGAAGAGCGGTCCATCACTCATGGGGAAGGGGAGCGGAGACGAGTCTGCACGAGCTTTTAAGAAATCATTCTTGAGATCAACCTTCAGGAGTTCAATGTTTTCCAGCAAGTTTAGATTTGATCCACTTGCTTCATTCATGTTCTCTTCTAAGTTACGGAAAAAAACAAATACCTCCTCGGTAAGTTGTATAACACGTGCCAAGAGAACAAACAATTTGTCATGACGAATAACGGCCTTGAGCCCATCAGTAAGAATAATCAATAGGAACTCTATCATGACATGAATGTTATATGTTGAAGCACTAGGAGTAACAGCATTAATAAGCATGTGCTCTTGTAGATGAATCAGAGATTCTCTAAGAATGTCTGGACAAGCTTCTAGGAGCTGCTTGATGAAACGTCCAACTTCTTCCGACTTTGAACCTTTCAAATTTGTACAACATAGGTGCATAACCTCCAGTGAAACCGGAATTATCTTCAATAGTAGATCGACTAGCATGGAATTGACTTGAGAGACTACATGTTCATTGTCATCGTCATCATCTGATTTATCGAGTTGAGAAGACAAAAGGACAAAACAGAAGTGTCCAACTCTCTCCGCCATAAGTTGAAACTGCGGTAAGACATATTCGATTGTCTCATACTCATGAACACAACCATTTACTTTCAACCTATGGAAATCTCTTAAATTTCCAAACACATTCTGAAGAAGCTCATATTGAGTAATTGAAGGGGAAATCAACTCAACACGAACCTTGGGTAGGTTATGGAGATTCACGAGGAGCACGTCCAAAAGTTCATCCAACTGATCCTCATTCATGGCAGCAGAATGATGATGATCTGAGATTTTAGAACTTGTGATGTTTTCAAGGAGGCGAGGAACGACATGATCTGTTAATTTGACCATCATGTCATCTCCACTACTCTGATGAAGAAGTGATTGAACCAGATCATGAACCTCATATGATATGCAGGACATTTCAGCATCGGAAATGTAATAACATAGCTGTAAACATGCCAACAAAAATTTCAGCTCTTCAACTTGATCTTGTTCATTCTTTAACCTCTCTACGAAATCCTTAAGATCGACAATGTCCTTGCGAAGTAGAGCAGATGATACCTGCTAAAAGACGAAATGATGATCTATTTATTCAGCAATATAATATAATTCTTATCAACAACAACAACAAAGTCAACAATGAGCTTAGGCTATTCATCAACACACAAATTTCATACTCATTCAGAAAGTACCATGTTACTCTGGATGTATTAATCAAACAAGGGCGGAAATAAAAATAACGCTAGCAGAATAGCAACATAAACAAGACAAATAATCACAACAACATAACAAAGTAGGATCCGTAGAGGGTAGATCGTACACAAATGTTACTCCTACCCAGTGGCGTATAGAAATAAAGATTAAATCATCGATCCCTATAAGTAAAGATTATATTCACGATCGAAGTTACATAAAGGAACAAACATACTTACAAGAATAAATTAATTATGTGAATGAATAAAAAAATTAAATATTATAATCAACATACCAATGATTTGTTATCTTCCCCTTTTGTTTGTCCTTCATTTTCTTTTCCTCTTTCCATTCTCACTAATCAAGCGAAAGTAGTTCAAAAAAAATAAATTCCTTTCAACTTCTCAAGAGAAACAACTTACATCAAACTAATAATGAAGAAAAATGAATGGTGAAATAAGATAATCTTTTTCTTTTTCAGTAGAGAGTTGTAAAGTTGTAAAAGATAAGGCCACTAATAATGCCTCACTAGGTGGGGTTCCTATTTGGTCATTTGCACTTTTGAATAATTTTTTTTTTTGAGAAAGATAAAAGTTTATATTTTCATAGGAAAAGGGTCTGATATACCCCTCAATTTTGTTATTTAGAGCTGATATACTCCTTGTTATTAAAGTGACTCATATATATCCCTAGTTGTAAACAAATGGCTCACATATACCATTTTCCTCTAACGGAAATGAAAAAAATAATAATTTTAATCTAAATTTTTATTATTTTTTCTAAAAAATATAATCTCATATGAGTAAATTTAATCCTCGTCAAACATATTTTTTTTTTGACTTTTTTTTTGTTTCAATGACTAATTTATAATTATTATTTTGATAATCAAATGATTTATGTTTACACTAAATTCTTGTAAAACTTATTGTAGATGATCAAATTTTTTTCTTCGAATACGAAATAAAGTACAATAAACCAAAAAAAGTAGTTTAATTTTTTATTCTTTAAACAAGGAAATGAAAGAAAAACAAAAACAAGAATAAGGAAATTCAAATAATTATAATAAAAGAAGTCAAAAAATAATTTATGTAGATAAAAATTAAAATATACCTTGAACTTTGATAGAAGAATATATATACCCTTAATAAGTTTTTTAAAAAAAATTAGAGTAATAAATATTAAATTTAAAACTAATTTTTTAACTTACGTTAAAATGAAGGGTATATGTGTGCTATTGTAAAGAACAGGGTTATATGGAGCCGTTTGTATAACGGTAAGGTATTATGAGCCAATTTATAAAAGCGGAATGATTTTATAAGCTCTAAATGACAAGTTTAAGGGTATTCATTACCCTTTTCACTATTTTAATATCATAATATTTTATAAATTATGTCGAGATATGATTTTAATTGCTAAGAAACCTATATATTGTTAGGTACAAATTTTATTTTTAAAAGACAAAAGTTAAAGACCAGCCCATTTTAAAGTCAAAACATGCAATTTTATGACTCCTATTCCCTCTATTTCAAAATAAATGGTCTTTTAGAATGTTACTTGCAGAATTCGTTTCTTCTGCTTTCATTAAAAAAAAAAGTTATTTTCTTTATTTTTATAAATCAAAAACTCATTTTTCTAAAGGAAAAAAAATGACCAATATATTGTAAAAAATTGATATATTTCAAAAAGTTGTGTATGAGAAGTGCTTAAAGGAATTGAGAATTTCGAGTATTATTGGTATTAGAAAAGAAGAGTAATTAGACATTGAGAAATGGACAATATTACAAAAGACAATTCACAAGACTACTTTAGACTAAAGTCATCTTTTTAATATTTCCTTTTTAAGTCTAGTGGTCAAAAGTTACACATTATCATTTTATATTGTTTAATCAAGGGAAAAAGACATAAGATACCCCTATAATTGTGTAACAACTCCAATTTCACAATAGAACATTCAAATATTATAATCGCTAAATTCAAGTTACAAAGGAAAATGAAACTAATAAGGAAATCGCAAAAGAATAATGAAGTAGTAAAACAAAGTACAATACTCCCATCATTTAAAATCTTTACAAAATCTACAAGATTGACAATGTCCTTGCGAAGAACCACCTGTCAAAAGACCAAATGTTGTTTCAAATTGTTTAATATACATAGATAGAGAAAAAAAATGAAACAACTAATAGTTTAAGTATCAGGTGTGAAACCTGTGAAAACATGATAGTTCATGTATGTTTAGATTATTAACTCCAAATTTTACTCTTAAATTAAGATAGACAACTATCACAAGGGCTAAGTGTTTGGCCTGTTACAGCTTAAATTAAAGTTTTATTTATTTATTTTTTACAAAAAAAGGAAGCCTGAGATCACTAAGCTCTCGTTATGTGCGCACTGTTTGAGGAAGGATCGGACCATAAGGATCTATTGTATGCACACTGACTCTCTAACGAAAGCTCTTGATTAGTTTTCTAGTTCTTAAGTCATTCCGGACATGCTATACTTAGGCCATCATGACATGAGGGATATAAAGATTAAGTCAAATACAACAACATAACTACAAAATGGGACCTGGAGAGGGTAGAGTGTAGGCCAACTTTTTCTGATACAAGAAGAACAATCAAAGCATGTCGTCCCACGACAAGGAAGTAATGAAAATACAAGAAACAATAGACAAATAACAGAACAAAAGCTACAACCGGCAGTAACAAAACAAAAACAAAAACAATACCGATAGAAATAGAACAGAAACTACGACAAAACAATACAAATAGTAACAAAACATAAACTACAACCAAAATAACAGATAGTAACTAATGTATATGTTTAGCTAATAATATTTGTTAGAAAAAATGATGGTAGTCATGGTTTTATTTATTTATTTTGAGCTTATAAAGGAAATAACAATACTATATTTTGTTAGTCACACGTGAAACTTGCCGTTAAATATAACATTTTTTTTTGATACATTAAGACTTAATATAAAGCAACACATACACATTAACATTAAGGATCATTTTGATGATTTTCTCCACTAATATATATACCATGCACTTTAATATATTAAGATACTTCTACCTCCACCATATAACATGAATCGTTAGCCTAACAATTCCTTAATGAGATATTTGATATACACACAAATTGATTCGAACATTATTAATATCATCTAAGGTATATTGTTGAAATGATAATGCAATAATATTGAGATCCGTTGAGTTACAAGTTGTTGGGATTAGCCATAATATAAAGTATGATAGAATAAAAATCTTAGGGGTCTTTTGGTAGAGGGTATAAGAACAATGCAAAATAGGATGTATTAGTAATATTTGCATTACTAGTGCTTGCATTAATTTTGTAGCAGGGTTGGTTTGATGTATTAGAAAAAATAAATCTTGCATAATTTCTATTTAAAAAGTGTGTTTACAAAAATACCCTTACCCTTTATTTCTTTATATACTTCTTTGCAACCAACGTTCTTTGCTAAAACATCAAAAAAGATTCTTTGCTAAAAATATTTCTCCTATTCTTCTTCTTTTTCAAAATATAAAATAAAAAGTTGTTATACATTGAAATTAAGATTAAAAAGAAAAAAGAAGAAGGAGATGTCAAACATCTTCATATATATGGAAAGTCACAGATTCCAGTGACTAAAAAATTCAAAAAAGGTCAGCAGAAAATGATCCTAAGTCAGTTGGAAGGCTGCTATTACTTATGTACACAAAAAGTAGCCTAATTGAAATATACAACGATGTTCACAACCAAGGGAAAGTGAGGTTAACTTATAGCAATATCTCATAGCAAGCTTTTTTTTTTTTTTTTGTTATGATTTTTATTTTCTTTTTTGGTTTTTTTAACTTTTTTTTTTTTTTTTTTTTTTTTTTTTTGTTTTCTCTTCAAGATCACCAATTTCAGGGGAGTCATCAACTTCTGAAGCTTTGTGTAATACCTTGCCTCGGTTCCTTGACAATTTTTTGACACAAGTGATAGTTAACATTCACAATTTTGCCACCATAAGTCCAAAAGATCAACTTATTCATATGCAAAGATAGGGATCCTTAGTTTTCATCCAAGGAGCTACATTTTCGCAGAACACATAATAGTAAGACACACTTACTAAGCGATTCTTCAAAAGTAGAATGGACATAGATATAAATCACCAGCTCCTCACACAAATGGGAAGTTTAACATTTCATACTAGGATGTCCATACCTCTTGTTGCCCATTCCTTGAGTCTGTCTATTCTCATCTTACTAAGATGCAGGAAATCTTCACATCTATGTCTGTTTTTCATTTCATCTAAGCTTCTTCTCTTCAACTCTGACCATCAATTTGTCTCGCCGAATTCCATCCACTGCTCGAGGAAATCAAAGTGTTAAGAGAAATGAAGCTAAATATACTTGACTGGCAATAGAAAACACAAAAATAGTTCAAGTTTAAGCATTAGTCTCCATCTTGGCAAATTTCTTTCCCAAGGATGATTCTGGCAATCATATAATGGAAGTCGTCAATGTGTGAAGTAACAAAAGAGGTAAGGTAAAACTTTTTGATATAGGGAATGTGTCTACTTCGAGTCTTCTTTTGTGTACCCCTGAACTCTAGTTCTATCAAAGTGTCCACAAAATTGTTGTGAGGAATCAAGACGTGCAGAGTACAGATGTCGAAGCGCAGTCTGCAGGAACAGGAACAACGTAAGAGATATTGAAATGCCACCAACAGGAACAATACTAGCATAACGATCAGAGAAATAATCTGCCACACTATTCAAACAAATAGAAGCCAACTTCTTCACCTCTTCTATCACACATATTCATCAACTCATAGAGAAATTAACAATGAAAAACAGAGACCAGACACAAAAATACAAGACATATTAGAAAACTGTCATAGCAGCTATATAATTACATTTCAGAATCTCAAAAGTAAATGGCTACACTAGAATTTGACGAGCTCAAAGCATATTTAAAAAATGAGCTAAACCTAAATTTCATCTTAAATTGTGAAAGAGATGTTGAAAAATACAGATTTAATGAAGATAAAGTCTAAACCTTATGAAGATGAGCCAACAATGTTGATTGAGCAAAAGGAATAAAACCAAAGTACTATGGAAGAATTGTTTTTAAAGGGCTTCGAGGGTACTTTTGTAAACATAATCTATGCAAGTGTGAAAATGTAGGTATTACTACTACCTAGAATTTCTTGGTTAGTAATACACAATATTATGTATAACTAAGCTTGCATTGTTATACATGGACCAAAAAAAATTTGTAACAAACAAGGTATTCTAAGAAACACACCTAATGCATGTATTATTATCCTAGGCATAATATCATAGATTGCCTTAAACTTGGCTCAATTTTAAGTATGGACCTCAAACTTTCACAAGTGACAATAGACACTTTGAACTATCCTAGTTTTTATTAAATACACACGCGATTTTGGACCCAAGTATGAGCGTGAAAACAAATCGCGCCCACGTGTAATTAGTGGAGCACTCAATAACTGCACAACTATTAAATATTTTAAAAGTAATTATACATCGATTTGCCTTAAATTGGCTTCAAATTTAAGGTATGACCTCAAACTTTTACAGTGCACAATAGGCACGTAACTATCATATTTTTTTAATAAATAACACGCCATTTTTGGACAAAGAGCATTAAATACAATGCGCTCACGTGTATTAGTGAGCCACTCAATAACGTCAACTAATTAAATATTTTACACGTCATTATTTTAAAAAAAGTTACACGTCATGTAAGAAGTAAAAAAAAAAAATTAATTGTTTGCCGACCAAGAAATCTTCATTATAGCTATTGTTCCACAATGAAGAAAAAAAAATTAGAAGCTATTACACAAAATATAGCACAAATCGTTATAAAAGGAAAAAAAATTTAGATTTGAAAGAGGAGGAAAGAGAATTAGATTTTAGGTAAAATTTAATTTGAATATAAAGATATAGATAAAAGGAATTCATTAAGGTATATTTGTCATTTCTACTTTTTTTTACCGTTGTGGGCCTTTTAAAATAGTCCTAACTCGCGCCGAAAACGTTGCATAACACGCGTTTTGCCAGTAGGATTCGATGTGTATTATAAAAACATAGGATAGTTAAAGTGTCTATTTGTGCACTGTGAAAGTTTAAGGTCATACTTAAAATTTGAAGCCAAGTTTAAGGGCAAATCTATGTATTATGCCTTTATCCTAATACACTCTATCAAACGACCTCTTAGTGACTTTCTTGCATGTGGGGTTTGACTTAATTTGCTCCACAAATTATTGTACTATCTAAATGAGGATTAATAAATAAGAAAAAAAAATGATATAACATAGAGTATCATTTTTTTTGGAATAATAATATTTTTATTTACTTACTCCCTCCGTCTGGAATTGTTTGTCATGAGTTCTATTTTAGAACTCAACATAAACATTTTAAATGACATTTAAGATGTATTTTTCATCATATAATATGGCAAAAAATTGTATTTTAGTAATTTCATGTCGTTTTAGAATATCTAATTTTTTTTTTTTTAAATATCGAATTAATGTGAATCGAAGGTACTTGAAAATTATTCAAATAAACTTTCGATAAGCGCAAATGGACAACAATTTTCCAATAAGGGAGTATTAAATATAAAAAAATAAATCGTTAATCACTTCTTTCATATAAAAAACAATTTTCAAAAATTATTTTTTTACCCTACTAAACAAAACCCCTAATATTTTTTCAATTACATACTATATGGACAGCATTTTGAAGACAGACTACATGAAACAATACTTATGATAAATTTCAGCACTCGATCTAATTATATACCAAATTTAGCGTTTAAATAAATATTCATATGTCATATTATACCAATAGTTATAAACATTTTTTATTTGATCATTGTGTGTATATATAACTTAAATCTTTTTTTTTTTGTTCAAAACAGGTTTTATTTGTGTGCTTTATATTAAGCATCATAACCTATGGATCAATGGCAACTATGGGGTACTTAATGTATGGACAGAATTTAATGTCACAAATAACATTAAATCTCCCAACGGGGAAAATTAGTTCAAAAATCACGATATATACGACACTTGTTAATCCAATAACAAAGTATGCTCTTGTCGTCTCTCCAATTGCAACGGCTATTGAAGATAAATTACCTTTACGAAAGAGTAAATTTATCGTAAGCTACTTCATCAGAACATTTTTAGTCATCAGCACGGTCACTGTTGCGTTAACCGTTCCATTCTTTGGATATGTCATGGCATTTACGGGTGCGCTTTTGGGCGTTACCGTGTCGATATTGTTACCATGCCTATGCTACCTCAAGATCAAGAAACCTTCCTATTTGGAAAATTATGTTATGTTATGATTTGATTTTGGTTCTTCAGTTACCCTATCTGGAACTTACACTTCTTTGAAAAATATTATTAGTCATGTGTAGGGGTGACGAATAATAGTCCTGAATCATTAATTAATTATAACTGAAATTCATGTCTAGTTATATGTTCCCTTTTCATTCATTAACAAGTTAAAATACTTTATTCTACTTACTTTTACAAACAACTAAGCACATCTCGTCATGATCACTATGTCTCGTGAATACGTGACACAAACATGACACATATAGTACGTATGGAAGGTGTCTAGATGATCAAAATTTGTAAGTTGGAGTGTTCAATTGACACAATGGAGACGATCAGGCAATTTCAAAATAAGGCTTGTTTCATGTTTTATGGTAACTGAAAGTAACAATCTAATAATACATCAGATGTCACACACATACAATATCTCATCCGTTATAACGAAAAATAAGCACACATACAATAACTTAATTAAGGAATATGTTTGGAAGAAGGCATACATACATACATATATCATCTGATCATATATATTGTGTAATATTGGAAAAAACATAACATAACATTTCTAAAATTCGTATTCATACTCACATTATTAAGACCCCCAACCGTAGAATTCTACGTGAAGCTTGTCTTCTCCGGTCATTTCTTCAACATATTCCTTAATCTTGAACAACGACTCTTTAAGCTGAGGGCTGAACCATACACTGATAAACTTTAATGACGCAATATCTCCAAAACTGTCTGGTATCTCCATAAGCTTATCACATGTACCTATAACTAGTTTCTCGAGCACGGGAAAGGATTTCTCTGCATCAACCTTCCATTCTGAAAAGTTCAAATATTTCAATTTTAAATATTTGAGATTCTGGAAAATGACATGATCTTCCATGTTCCATTCTTTGCCCTCCTCAATGATTGCGTCTTCCAGACTTAGTTCTTCAAGGTTGGGTAGTCTTGAAAGTGTATCGGATGTCAGAGCGAACCCTTTCAACTTCAGTATCTTCAAGCTCAAAGGGAAGCCATGTGTATATTCAGGGAATGAATTCCGAGGAGAAACAGAGAAAATGGATTCAAGTTTATTAAGGACATCCAATCTTGTAAAACATATATTCTCTGGTATTTGGTTTTTGATATCGACTTGAAGGTTTTTAAGATTAGGAAACCTTTTGAAAATATCCTCCATGTCTTCTGAACCGAGAATGTAGAGATTACTTAATGTTGTCAAATTTTCTAACCTTAAATCCTCATCTAACACAGTGATGACCGGATCAAACGCAGCACCCCAAGTCATCTCCACAACTCGTAGCTTTGCGAGACTCCAAAACCAAGGCGATAGTATCATGCATGATCCCTCCTCGTTATCCACCACCAGAGTTTCTAGATTGCAGAGGTTTGAAAATGACGGAGGGAGAGCTTTTGCCCTCATCTGAATTTTTAAGCACTTCAAATGAACGAGCATACCGATTTCATTCAGCAAAGAATCTGCCAATGTTATGCCGCACAAATCCAAACTTTTGAGAAGCCTCAAGTGTTTTAGGTGTCTCTTGTAGGAAAGACAAAAACTGGTCATGCCATAGTCCTTCAGAGAGAGGAGGTGTTTAACAGAGGGAATCTTCTGTTCTGGATCAAACACCGCAAAATACTCATCCGAAGGAAATACATATTTATCAGAATGAACGATAATTCCACGTGGCATAAGATCCGAAGAAGACGGAGCTTTTGAACCTCCTATGAAGTGAAGCAACTTTTCCTTTCGAAGTTATATCCCTTAAATAATTTTTTAAAAAAATTAGAAGTAATAAATATAAATTTAAAACTATTTTTAACTTCCGTTAAATGAAGGGTATATGTGTGCTATTTTGTAAAAACAGGGTATATGTGAGCCGTTTGTATAACGGTAAGGTATATATGAGCCACTTTTATAACGAGGGATATATCAGCTCTAAATGACAAAGTTTAAGGGTATATCAGACACTTTTCCCTATTTTAATATCATAATATTTTATAAATTATGTCGAGATATGATTTTAATTGCTAAGAAACTTATATATTGTTAGGTACAAATTTTATTTTTAAAAGACAAAAGTTAAAGACCAGCCCATTTTAAAGTCAAAACATGCAATTTTATGATTCATATTCCCTCTATTTCAAAATAAATGGTCTTTTAGAATGTTACTTGCAGAACTCGTTTCTTCTGCTTTCATTAAAAAAAAAGTTATTTTCTTTATTTTATTTAAATCAAAAAAAATCATTGTTTAAGCGAAAAAAAAAATGACCAATATATTGTAAAAAATTGATATATTTAAAAAAGTTGTGTATGAGAAGTGCTTAAAGGAATTGAGAATTTCGAGTATTATTGGTATTAGAAAGAAGAGATAATTAGACATTGAGAAATGGACAATATAAAAAGACAATTCACAAGACTACTTTAGGCTAAAGTCATCTTTTTTTAATATTTCCTTTTTAAGTCTAGTGGTCAAAAGTTACACATTATCATTTTATATTGTTTAATCAAGGGAAAAAGACATAAGATACCCCTATAATTGTGTAACAACTCCAGTGCACAATAGAACATCTCAAAATATAAAGCTAAATTCAAAGTTACAAAGAAAATAATAAACTAATAAGGAATCGCACAAAAGAATAATGAAGTAGTTAAAACAAGTAACATACTCCCATCATTTAAAATCTTTACAAAATCACAAGATTGCAATGTCCTTGCGAAGAACAGAACCACCGGGCCAAAAGACCAAATGTTGTGTTCAACTAGTTTAAAGAACATAGACTAGAGAAAAAAAAATGGAACACCTAATAGTTTAGGTATCACGTGGTGTGAACCTGTTAAAACCATGATAGTCATGTATGTTTTTTGATGATTTAACTCCAAATTTTACTCTTAAATACGATAGAGAACTGTCAAGCGGCTCTAAGTGTTTGGCATGTTACAGGTTAAAATTTAAGGTTATTTTTTTAGGGAGAGAAAAACAGTCGGAATACCCTCAAATTTGTCATTTGGAGCTGATATAACCCTTTGTTAATAAAAGTGGCTCATATATACCCCTACTTGTAAACAATGGCTCACGTATACCCTTTTCTCTCTAACAGAAAAATGAAAAAATAAATAATTTTTTTAATTCTAAATTTTTATTTTTTTTTCTAACAAAACTATAATCAATATGAGTTAAATTTAATACTCGTCAAATATATTTTTTGACTTGTTTTTGTTTTCAATGACTGAATTTATAATTTTATTTTGATAATCAATTTATGACTTTGTTTCACAAAATATCTTTAAAACTTATTGTAACGACCAAATTTTTTATTCGAATACGAAATTAAATTACAATACACACAAAAAAAAATAGTTAAATTTTTTTTCTTGAAACTAACGAATGAAAGAAAAAACAAAAAAGAATCAAGAACGCCAAATAATTATAATAAAAGAGTTAAAAAATTAATTTATGTATGAAAAAAAAAGTTATACTTGAACTTGGATAGAAGAATCATAGATACGCCTAAATAATTTGTAAAATAAATTCCAAGTATAAATATAAATATAAAACTAATTTTGAACTTTTTCGTTTAAAATAAAGGGTAGATATGAGCCATTTGTAACGCAGGGGTATATGTGAAGCCGTTTGTATAACGGTAAGGGCATATATATGAATCAGTTTTATAACGAGGGGTAGAGCAGATCTTAAATGACAAAGTTGACGGGTATATCAGACCCTTTTCTTTTTTTTTTAAAAAAAGAAAAGCCTGGGATCACTAAGCTCTCGTTATGTGTGCACTGTTTGAGGAAGGATCGGACCATAAGGATCTATTGTATGCACACACTAACTCTCTAACGAAAGCTCTTGATTAGTTTTCTAGTTCTTAAGTCATTCCGGCCACGATATACTTAGGCAATCATGACATGAGGGATATACAGATTAAGTCAATACAACAACATAACCACAAAATGTGATTTGGAGAGGGTAGAGTGTAGGCCAACTTTTTCAGATACAAGAAGAACAATCAAAGCATGCCGTCCCACGACAAGAAAGTAATGGAAATACAAGAAACAATAGACAAATAACAAAAATAACAGAACAAAAGCTACCACCGACAGTAACAAAACAAAAACAAAAATAATACAGATAGAAACAAAACAGAAACTACGACAAAACAATACAAATAGTAACTAAACATAAACTACAACCAAAATAACAGATAGTAACTAATGTATATGTACCATGCACTTTAATATTAAGATACTTCACCATATAACATGAATCGTTAGCCTAACAGTTCCTTAATGAGATATTTAATATACACACAAATTGATTCGAACATTATTAGTATCATCTAAGGTATATTGTTGAAAATAATAATGCTAAAATATTGAGATCCGTTCAGTTTACAAGTTGTTGGGATAGCCCAAATAAGTATATAGAAATAAAAATCTTATGACTTTCTATGTATGTGGGGTTGACTTAATTTGATCACAAATTATTGGACTATCTAAATGAGGATGAATAAATAAGAAAAAATTGATATAAATAGAGTAGTATCATTTTTGGAATAATAATATTTATATTTGTATATCTGGAATTGTTGGCTGATTTCTATTTTTAGAATTAAACTATCAAAACTTTGACTAACATTTTAGGTGTATTTTTTCATATATAATATGAAAAAAAATGTAATTTATAGATTTTCTATTAGTTTTTTAGAAATATCTAATATGTTTGTTTAAAATATCGAATGAATGTGCAGCTAAATTTACTTTTAAAAATTAATCAAATTGACTTGATAAACGTCAACATGACAAAATTAAATTCAAATTTTGGGATGAAGGCAGTATTAAAGATTAAATAAATAAATACGTTAATCCACGTCTTTCATATAAACTAACAATTGTCAAAAATTTTTGTGTACCTACTAAAAACAAACATAGACCAAAGAGTGTGGGGCGAAGACAATAGGAGATGACGCGCATTGTGAAGACGGAAAATACATGAAACAATCCTTTAATGAGAAAATTTCAGCACCTCGATCTAATATCTACCAAAATTTTTAGCGTTTAAACAAATATTCATATGTTCATAATGTTATACCAATAATTGAACATATTTTATTGGATCATAATACATATAACTTAAAAAAAAATTTTGTCAAAACAGGTTTTATTTGTGTGCTTTATATTAAGCACCATAACCTATGGATCATCAGCATGGTCACTGTTGCGTTAACTGTTCCAGTCTTTGGATATGTCATGACATTTACGGGCGCGCTTTTGGGCGTTACCGTGTCGATATTGTTACCATGCCAATGCTACATCAAGATCAAGAAACCTTCCTATTTGGAAATTATGTTTATTGTTATGATTTTGATTTTTGGTTCTTCAGTTACCTTATCTGGAACTTACACTTCTTTGAAAAATATTATTAGTCATGTGTAGGGGCGACGAATAATAGTCCTGAATCATTAATTAATTATAAGTTTGTCATTGTAACTTTGTGATACTAATTGAAATTCATGTTTAGTTATATGTTCCCTTTTCATTCATTTACAAGTTAAAACACCCTATTCTACTTACTTTTACAAACAACTAAGCACCATTCGTCATGATTAAAGTCTCGGAAACACATGACCCGAACATGACAACATTAGTACGTATGGAAGTGTCTGATGATCAAATTTGTAAGTTGGAGTGTTCAATTGGACACCATGGAGACGGATCAGGCAATTTCAAAGTCAAAACTTGTTTCCTGTTTTTATGGTAAAACTAAAAAGTTAGCAATCTAATAATACATCAGATGGGGACAAGCATTTTTACAAATCTCATCGAGCATACAAGATCTCACTCCGTTATAATAAAGAAACACACCAGATCTTTCCGTTTTTAACAAAAAATACGCCAAATACAATAACTTAATTAAGAATAGTTTGGAAGAAAGGCATGTCATAATAACATATAATCATCTGATCACTGCAAAAAGAATTCTATTGTGTTAATATTGGAAAAACATAAATAATATTTCTAAAAGTCGTATTTCAACTCACATTATTAAGACCCCCAATTGAAGAATACTACGTGAAGCTTGTCTTCTCCGGACATTTCTTCAACATATTCCTTAATTTTGAACAACGACTCTTTAAGCTGAGGGCTTGACCGTACATAGATAAACTTTAATGACGCAATATCTCCAAAACTGTCTGGGATCTCCATAAGCTTATCACATGTACATATTAATAGTTTCTCGAGCACGGGAAAGGATTTCTCTGCATCAACCTTCCATTCTGAAAAATTCAATGCTTCCAATTCTAAATATTTGAGATTCTGGAAAGTGACATTTTCCATGTTCCATTCTTTGCCCTTTTCGATGATTGCGTCTTCTAGACTTAGTTCTTCAAGGTTGGGTAGTCTTGAAAGTGTATCAGATGTCAGAGCGAGCCCTTTCAACTTCAGTATCTTCAAGCTCAAAGGGAAGCCGTGTGTATATTCAGCGAAAGAATTCCGAAAAGAAACAGAGAAACTGAGTTGTTCAAGTTCATTAAGGACATCAAATCTTGGAAAACATATCTTCTCTGGTATTTGTTTCCTGATACGGACTTGAAGGATTTTAAGATTAGGAAACCTTTTGAAAATATCCTCCGTGTCTTCTGAACCAAGAAGGTAGAGATTACGTAATGTTGTCAAATTTTCTAACCTTAAATCCTCGTCTAACACAGTGATGACCGGATCAAACACAGCACCCCAAGTCATCTGCACAACTCGTAGCTTTGCAAGACTCCAAAACCAAGGTGATAGCCTCATGCATGACATATTTACCATCAGAGTTTCTAGATTGCAGAGGTTTGAAAATGACGGAGGGAGAACTTTTGCCTTCATCCGAATTTTTAAGTACTTCAAATGAACGAGCATACCGATTTCATTCAGCAAAGATTCTGGCAATGTTATGCCGCACAAATCCAAACTTTTGAGAAGCCTAAAGTGTTTTAGGTGACTCTTGTAGGAAAGACAATCACTGGTGGTCAGGCCAAAGTCCTTTAGAGAGAGGAGGTGTTTAACAGAGGGGATCTTCTGTTCTGGATCAAACACCGTGAAATACTCATCCAAAGGATATACATAATGATTATAATGAACGATAATTCCACGTGTCATAAGATCCGAAGAAGACGGAGCTTTTGAACCTCTTATGAAGTGAAGCAACTTTTCCTTTCTACATTTTATATCACAAAAGTCATGCACAAGATCATGAATTTTGAAAATAAAATTATTGAAAATAAAATTATTGAAAGGTATTACCAAACTACTCGAAATTAACTCATCCACTACTTCTTCTGCACTTTTCATCTCAAGTCCTTGAGAAATCCACAAATCTTTCAACTCAGACATACTTATATCTTCGTCCTTTGGAAAACTTGCAAGATAAACAAAACACGGCTTTACGTGATCTGACAATGGTCAGTAACTTAATTGATAACCTTCACAAACTTCCATCTTATCCTTAAACATAGGGAACTCAAATCATTCGAACTTCAGCCACAAAGCCGCTTCTTTTCTTCCTTGAAATGGACTCCACCGATTAGATCAACTATAAAGGAAGCCCACCCACACCTTCTGAGGCTATCTTTTTTCCACATCCTTTAGTTCATCAGGCACCTTCTTCTCCGAATACCATTTTTCTCTAATAACCCCCAACTTTCTTCTGCTCTTAAGCAACGAAAGATAAAGAGGATCACTGTGATTTTCCATGCAGAGCAATTTCCTTTTTCCGACTGTGTTAAAATCAATCTGTCCTTTGAAATTCAGAAAAAGGTTCATGAGCAACCTCTAATGTCCCACGTGGCAGTATCCACATGTCATCCAAAGACAAAAGGTTACCGCTGTCCACATAGTCGTTTCCGCAGCTTATCAGCAAAGTCATCATCTATGCATGATCCTTCATTTGAATCTTTCTTTCAAACCAATACTTGATGAAAATTTCTGCAACAACTTTTTCTCATTATGTTCTGGTCGACTGTGCACCAAGCACAAAACATCGAAATGATCAACATGGACTTATGATTATACACTCTGTAAGCCAAAGTAGTTTTTCAAGCCCAGGCATGCCCGACTAGGAAAATGACAATCTATCTCAGGCTTGTGATCCGCTGGTGAGCTTTCTAATTATCCACTCTGTCTCCTCCTCAAAACCTACAATTATTTTACCAATTGTACTCGATGAGTTTCTTTCAACCGGCTTGTTGGGAGCGTTTGCAACAATAACACCGCTGCTCTTGGGGATTTTCTCTTGTACCTCTCTTTTGACAAGCTTGATTTTTTCTATGGTATCAGGAAGTATGAAAATAAGCTGCAATAGACCTTGATCTCGGGCAAGAATTGAGTTAATGGCATGTTGCGCCTCATGTGCCAAATCTAGAACACGAGTCCAAAGATCTTTGTGCAACTCTTGCTCAGCATAACCGAACAACGATCTTATGATTTCGAGGTCTTGTTTCACCTGCTTAATTTCTTCGTTTATCAAAGAAACTGAATACGCATTGGAATAGGCCAAGTCTTTTAAGTCTGTGAGCAGAAGATTCATGAAGAGCGGTCCATCACTCATGGGGAAGGGGAGCGGAGACAAGTCTGCACGAGCTTTTAAGAAATCATTCTTGAGATCAACCTTCAGGAGTTCAATGTTTTCCAGCAAGTTTAGATTTGAACCACTTTCTTCATTCATGTTCTCTTCCAAGTTACGAAAAAAAACAAATACCTGCTTGGTAAGTTGTATAACATGTGCCAAGAGAACAAACAATTTGTCATGACGAATAACGGCCTTGAGCCCATCAGTAAGAATAATCAATAGGAACTCTATCATGACATGAATGTTATATGTTGAAGCACTAGGAGTAACAGCATTAATAAGCATGTGCTCTTGTAGATGAATCAGAGATTCTCTAAGAATGTCCGGAGAGGCTTCTAGGAAAGTGCCTTGATGGAAAAAATCCCAACTTCTTCTGCGAGTTTGAAACTTTCAATTTGTACAACATATGTTGCATAACATCCAGGAACCGGAATTATCTTCAAAAGTAGAGGACCAGCATGGAATGACTTATTCTGTTTTATCAAAGATGATAAGACAAAAAACAAAACAGAAGTGTCCAACTCTCTCTGCCTTAAGTTGAAACTCGGTAAGAACATATTCGATTGTCTCTAATCACACAACCATTTACTTAAGCGCATGATGGAAATTCTTAAATTGCCCAAAAATTTGAAGAAAGCTCATATTGAGTCATTGACGGGGAAATCAACTCAAACACGAACTTGGGTATGTATGGAATGTCACGAGGAGCACGTCCAAAGTTCATCAACTGATCCTTATTCATGGCAGCAGAATGAAGATTTATCTGAGATTTAGAAACTTTTGTGATGTTTCAAGGAGGCGAGGCACGACAGATCTGTTTAATTTGACCCATAATGTAATCTCCCTACTCTGCTGAAGAAAGAGATTGAACCAGATCAGGAACCTTGCCTAGCTATGGCAGACATTCAGCATCGAGAAAATGTAATAACATAGCTGTAAACATGCCAACAAAAATTTCAGCTCTTCAACTTGATCTTGTTCATTCTTTAACCTCTCTACGAAATCCTGAAGATCGGCAATGTCCTTGCAAAGTACAGCAGATGATACCTGCTAAAAGACCAAATGATGATCTATTTATTCAGCAACATAATATAATTCTTATCAACAACAACAAAAAGTCTACAATGAGCTTAGGCTATTCATCAACACACAAATTTCATACTCATTCAGAAAGTACCACGACAGATCTATTATGAGCACTTCATTAATAAAATACTATCATGTTACTCTGGATGTATTAATCAAACAAGGGCGGAAATAAAAATAACGCTAGCAGAATAGCAACATAAACAACACAAATAATCACAAACAAACATAACAAAGTAGGATCCGTAGAAGGTAGATCGTACACAAATGTTACTCCTACCCAGTGGCGTATATAAGTAAAGATTATATTCACGATCGAAGTTACATAAAGGAACAAACATACTTACAAGAATAAATTAATTATGTGAATGAATAAAAAAATTAAATATTATAATCAAACATACCAATGATTTGTTATCTTCCCCTTTTGTTTGTCCTTCATTTTCTTTTCCTCTTTCCATTCTCACTAATCAAAGCCAAAGAAGTTCAAAAAAAATAAATTCCTTTCAACTTCTCAAGAGAAACAATTTACATCAAACTAATAATGAAGAAAAATGAAAGGTGAAATAAGATAAACTTTTTCTTTTTCAGTTGAGAGTTGTAAAGTCGTAAAAGATAAGCCCACTAATAATGTCTCACTAGGTGGGTTCCTATTTGGTCATTTGCACTTAAAAAAAATATATATTTTTTCGGAAATGGGTCAGATATGTTTTTTGTTGGGTGGTCTTGGGCCTTCTCAACCCAAAAGCTAGCTCTTAGGTTAAGCTGCCCTCACACTTTATAACATGACCCCAACCCCTTCACATTCCGATGTGGGAGAACCAAACAATCTCCCTTCACACATCGGGCTGGGTTGGATGAAACGACAACCAAGTTCCTCACGGTGGGCTGAGGACTTGTTGATAACATGGGCTATGATTACCAATGTTGGGTGGTCTTGGGCCTTCTCAACCCAAAAGCTAGCTCTTAGGTTAAGGCTTTCCCTCACACTTATAAATTGACCACCAACCCCTTCCACTTCCGATGTGGGATAACCCAACATTTTTAAAGTATGTGAAATGAATAAAAAGACATTTCATTTATAGTTTGCCTCAAAAATATCTTTATGGTCAATATTTTGATTCAAAAATATCTTACCGTCAATACTCTAACTCAAGAAATGTCTCTACAGTCACTAAATGAGTCAAAAATATCATTTTCCAAAATAAATATATTATTTTTTTTCCTTTTTAAACACATCCTCTTTCTAACTAAAATATATATAAAATGATAGTATATCCATTATTAATTTTCATTCACATAACGATAAATAATAATAATAATAATAATAATAATAAAATGATTTTAAATTTTTCTTTGAACTGAAGTAGAAAAACACATTTGCTTACTTCTAAAAAATATTATTAGAAAAAAAAAATGTCTCAAAAAATATATATGAGTTATAAAAGAACTACCTAAATTCTTTTTAGAAAAGAACTTACTAGAATTCTAATAGAAAGAAAATTTAGAAGATCATCCTTTCAAAGTGTGTCATTATATGTTCATCTATTGGCTATTTATAGCCACTATATTAATGCATTACAAGGTGCATTAGTGAGTCATATTCCACAGACACTACAATTATGTTACAAACACTCCCCTTGGATATCTATGTAAAAGGGAAAGTACATAGATATACATAATACGCTTTATTTGCTGCCTCATTAAAAACCTTTCTAGGAAAAACCAGTGGGATAAAACTGACAAGGAGAAAAAAAAGAGGTTACAGTGCGTTATTTTACTCCCCCTGATGAAAATTTTTTTACTGATATCTTGGAGACGGCGAATTCCCAATTTGATTCAATTTCTCAACTTGTGTTGGCCAGCCTTTGTGAATAAAATCAGCAAGATTATCACTTGTGAACGAATATTGTGAGCTTATCTAACCCATTTTGTGGAAGATCAGCGTTTTGTGAAAAAGAATTTGGGAGATATGCTTTGTCCGGTCTCCTTTGATGTATCTCCTTTCAATGTGAGCTATACATGCAGCATTATCTTCGTACATTGTGTTGGTATATCTTTTTCAAGAAAAACCCCACACAGTTCCTGAATATGATGGGTCATTGATCTCCACAAGACGCACTCTCGAATTGCTTCATGATGCGCTATTATTTCTGCATGATTTGAAAGAAGTGGCTACCAACGTTTGCTTATTGATCGCCAAGATAGCGGGTGTCTCCCCATGTAAGAAACAAATAGCCTGTTTGTGTCGGGCTTTTATCGGAATCTGATAAATACCCTGCATCTGCGTAAACCAATCAGTTATTGATTTGGATTCATTGGAATAGAATAACCCATGTCATGGTCCCTAGAAGATATCGAAAGTATATGTGTTAACACCATTCCAATGTCTTTTTGTTTGGGAGGGAACTGATCTTGCCAGTAGACTTACTGCAAAACAGAATCTGGTAGAGTATTGTTGCAAGGTACATTAGTGCCCCGATCGCACTAAGATAAGGAGTTTATCACAAGAAGCTCTTCATCTTTTTGAGGTCGAAATGAATCTGTATTGATGTCAAGCGATCTTACCACCATTGGAGTACTCAATGGATGTGAGTTATCCATGTAAAAAACGCTTTAGTATCTTTTCTGTGTACGGTGATTGATGAACAAGTATTACATTTGACAAAAATTCTCAAATCTGTCGGCCAAGACAAAATTTTGTCTTGCCGGAGATCTTTCATTTCAAATTCTTTTTTCAGACACTCAATTAGCTTCAAAAAGATCTTTGACCATTGCCAAAGGATGTTCAAAACATCAACATATACAGCCTATTATTACAAATTCAGACCACGACCGTTTAATAAAAAGGCAGGACAAATCGGGTCATTTTGTACCCTTTCTTTAACAAATATTCACTCAGCACCGATATTGTACCACATCCTTCTGAGTGTTTAAATTCCATACAGAAGATTTCTTGAAGTTTTATGAACAAAGTTTCTCTTGAATTCTTTTGTATGCCTCAGGAAATTTGAATGCTTAGGAAATTTTCATGAAAATGTGGTGGTCCAATGAGACCATATAGAATAGGTGTGACAACGTCAATACGAAGCATTTCAAGTTTTCATGAACTGCCAAATTTATGAGATATATGAAGGTGATTGCATCTACCACTGGAGAATAGTCTCCATATAATCAATGCCAGGTCTTTGAGAAAACCTTGAGACAAGAGTCGGGCCTTATATCTAGACGTCACTTTCTCATTCTTTTCAGTACAAAAACCCATTTGTACCCCACTGGCTTGATACCTTCAGGTGTTCGGATTATCGGTCCAAAAACTTCACGTTTTTCTATGAAGCCAATCAGCTTGAATTGCATCTTTTTTCTTCCATTTTGGCCAATCATTTTCTCTGTCTACATTCGGAACAGATTTTGGCTTCAAAATCTTCATCTCGTTGCATTTTATTTCAATGCAACATTATAGGCAAATATGTGTCAACAAAAACATTATTCGGTTCCAAAACTTTCTAGGCGAGACATAATTCATTGAAATTTCATTATTTAGAAGTTCGAACCTCCTCATCATCATGTGTTTATGACTTGGGTCTCATCTTGAGAAATTTTCGTTAAAACCCATGATAATCTTGATAATTTATTCCTTTTCTTTTCGAGGAAGTTGTCATTGGAACCAAGTGGTCTACCACGCTTTCAAATGTGGTCTCGACTCATTTGCCATTAACCAATTTGTCCTGTCGGGATATCAACTCGAACTGGAGCATTAACAGCTGGACTGGCATATGCGCTTTAGTTAATCCTTGGCAGATTAGTAAATGCATTCTGGTAGTTGATTTGCAATGTCTGCAATAAATTATTCTTTGAACTTCATTGCTCCACTTGGTTGTTCGAGGATCCAGATGAGATAGAGATGATGAATTTCCAATCTATCTCTTTTCCCAATGAAACTTATGTTCTCCCCCTAATGTTGGGTATTTTATAGATCTCATCAAATGACAATCAGCAACTCTGGCTCCTTAAATAAATCTCCAGTCATAGCTCCACATATTTTATGATGAAGAGGATTCATACCAAATCATCCCCAACCTTCTTTGGGGCCCCATCTTTGTGCGTTGTGGGGAGCAATTGGGACATACCACGCACATCCAAAACGCAAGATGAAGAAATGGTTGGTTCTTGACCACAGCACTTGTTAATGGGGGAAGAAGTTATGATAATGGTTACGGCCTTATGCGCCACAAGTGCTGCTGCAGGCAAAATAGATGCCCCCACATAGACACCGATAACTTTGTTCTCATTAGTAATGGTCTAGCTATCAATTGCAGACGTTTAATCAATGATTCTGCTAGCCGTTTGGTGTGAACATGAGACACTGGGTTCAAACTGTTTATTACTAGTAGACATACAATAATAATTTTAAATGCTTGAGATGTTAAATTCACCAGCATTATCTAGACGGATAGGTCTTTTATTGGATAGTCTGGAAATTGTGCTTTTCATCTTTTATTATTTGAGCAGCAAATCTCGCAAAAAGCCCTGTTGCGAGTTGCTAATAAACACACATGTGACCATCTTTGTAGAAGACTCTATCAGACCATATAATATTTAAAGGGTCCACATGAGGTTGAATTGGTCCACATAGTATCACCCTGTATGCGTTCCAGAAACGCTAGGGGATTCAATTACAACCTTTAAATGTGATGGTTTATTTAATGATAAACTTCCCGAGAACAAGCACGCACAAGAGGAATTTTTTTCCCCCCTTTGATTTGAAAAGGGATATTTGGGCCTTTTTTTATTAAGGTGTTGCCCATGTGAATTTCAATATTTTGCGCAACATATTAAATCCGGGATGGCCAAACGGTCATGCCAAATGATAAAATCATTTTAAAATTAGTAAACATTTTGTTTACTAAGGATGTGATTCAACTGACTTATACTTGTTATAGTACAACCCAGAAGAAAATGACGGTTAATTTTTACATTGCCACAATGTTCTTCTTCTACATAATGTAGAGTAATTAAAGGTATTCAACTTTTCCTTCCTTAGCCGTCTCAAATGATAGCCTTTGGCGAATAACTTTGAAATTAATAAGTTTCTGTTTGAGACTTACTCCAATATAATGCATTATCATGCTTAATATGTCCTCCAGTAGTAAAAAGGTCGCTCTTCCAGACCCCTCAAGTTTAATTTTGTACTACCTGAGATGGTGTGGACATATGACATTTCATAAACCAAATTAGAAATATTTCTTTTCTTTTAATATTGTAGTGTTGTAGCACTATCCAAGAAGGCATACATCTCCATTACTCATCTTGAATCCAACTGACAACTGGGGATTTCTATTAATTTCATATAAAAAGATAAAATCCATAAAAGAGGAAGAAAATCAAAATTAAAAACGGAAGGAAATTTAAATACTTCAACATGAATTAACATAATGTGAAAAAATACATAAGTAAAATAGTAAAAATTCATTCCCCAGCTAAAAGATCAACATTAGTTTCGATCTCCAAAGAAGTCATCAAATTCCATATGAGTAATGTCACCAAGGCCATCAAAAACATCATCCTTTCAAGCCAAATTTGCTCAATATCTTTAAATTGCTTAGATGTTACCGGCTTATCACCATATTTTTAGAGTCATATTGGGACTCAGTGAGCATTGGACGAGGAAGCACCACTTTGTATTTCCTTCTTTTTTCAAGGAATTTTTGATAGAGCCTTACAAAATGCATGTGTGCGACATCATTCTTCAAATGGCATTTCATGCCACAACGAACGCACCAATTACTTTTTGAGGGTTATTTTGAGGAACTCAGTTGTTCTCCCTTTTAGTATGCACCACCACCTTGACGATTAGGGTATCGTCTTTATCTTTGCACGTCCCCGTGATATGATATCCCCGGATGATCATCTCTTTTTACTTCAGATTGATCACGTGCTCTCCACCGCCATTTTGCCTCGGTAATGAGCAGCTCCAGTGGGACGAGCTTCGATGATTTTAATAAAAAGAGCATTATGGTGCTCAGCCACCAAAAGGACAGAGATTTAGTCAGAATATTCTGAAAAACCCTTTTCACGATTGACATGCTGCATATCACAAATTCGAGGCATGAAAGTAGTAAGTGTCTTTCCAACATGTCCCTCAATCTTGTCTAGTCTCCCCAAATAATTCAATGGGAGGTTATCCTGAAACAGCAGAGTTGTATTCAATTACGGTCTTCTTTAAAATCTGAAACGTACATGCATCAACTAAACGAGCTCTTGGCAACACTGTTGCCTTGAGGTGTCATATTTCTCCTTTAATCAGTCCACAATTCAAGTGGATCTTTTCACAGTCAGATATTCAATCTTCAGGCCCTCCTCAAGAGATGACGAAAGGAAAAATCATAGCATTCGCCTATATTGACTCGATGCTTCATTTCCTGAGTTAATAGGGGCTCAAGACCTTAGCAGCCAAGTGAATCTCAGCATCGAGTTACACATGAAAGATATCTTTCCAGAATATCTAATGCCACAAATCAAATTTGGGATAAATTCGACATAATGAAAATTATGAGAGAATATGTGAATTAAATAAAAATATTGATATTAGTACCTTTGAAAGTAGCAATCTCGTGCTGTAACGTGTGATAAAAGAACTTACTAAAATTCTGTTAGAAAAGAACTTACTAGAATGCTAATAGAAAGAAAAAATATTAGAGATATATACTTTCAAAGTGTGTCATATTATGTTTTCATATATTGGCTATTTATAGCCACTATATTAATGCATACAAGGTCATTAGTGATGTCATATTCCACATGACACTACAATTATTTTACAACAATATATTTATTTGGAAAATTGAAATTTTTGATCTATCGTTGACACCAAATTTTGTCCTTCATTTCTTCTAATTTATTCCCTTTGAGCTTTTAAATTGCTAATAAGTCAAATACTTTATGATTCACTATTTTTTTTCATTTATCACTATTGCTATCGTAATTATCTATATTACTTTAACTTTTATTATTTTATGATTTTCATCTTTTTATTTTCACTAAGTTAAATTATATTGGTATTATCAATATTAAATTATTGCCGTCTTGCTTAAAATAGAATGGCGTTACTTTATTTCAAGTTTCTTAATGACTAAAATTTATATAATATATTATGAAAAAAAAATTACTTGAACTGATATTAAATTTAATAAATAATTCCTGTTTTATGAATTTTTTATTTACTGTACCATTATAAACAAAACTATGTTAAATCTGCCCAAGATGTATTAAAAGCTAAATGATGTATGCAATAAGATGGATATAATTATTTTTAAAATATATTATGCTTGTTTTGTAAGAAATTGACACATATATTATAATTGTAGTCCAAATGTGTGATAAATTTTTTTTGTTTTGTTATCAATCCCATCAAATAAAACTTGTATAGATGTGAACAAATAAATTGTTCTTTGCTAATCTGATTAAAATTGTATTATACATGTAGTATATTTTCTTCATATAGTATATTATGTAAGTTTCCCATTTATTATTATATTGATTATTTATGTTTGATCGTTTAACCATTTTAATGGATCTTAAAGGATGTCTTACCCCTTAATTCCCTTTAGATTAATTAAATCTTTACCTAGAATCTTATGTTTAGTAGACCTTAAAATGCAGTTAACTTTAAACAATAACTTTTAATCATTTTAGGTGTCCTAATTCACCGTAATAATTAGGTGTCGACTTCCTTAGCTTTCTTAATTATTTTAGGAATCACCAAAATGTTGTATATAATTTTGACCCGGTTAAAATGGAGTATAGCACCCATTAAATAACCGTAATGATATTTTTGGATGAAAATATTAACGGCAAAAGCATCTTTGTTCATTTCACATAATTTAAAGATATTTTTGATCTTTTCATAATATTTAGATAGATAAATTTATATTTCCGTATCATAATATTTTATAATTAACTCGGGATATGATTTAAGCAGCTAAAAAACTTAAATCTTATTAGGTATAAATTTGATTGTTAAAAAGAGAAAAAGTGAAAAGACCATCCCATTTAAAAGTCAAAACATGCAATTTTATGATTCATATGTGATATAAGAATAGAGGTGTTACTTTCTCCCTTTTAAAATAAAAGATATTTTAAAATGTCACTTGTAAAACTTGTTTCTCCTGTTTGCATTAGAAATCATTTTTCTTATTAAATATGGGATTTGTAAATATATATATATATATATGATGATTCATTATGATTACTCAACCTGTAATTGATTTCGGTTATCAATTTAATTCATTTTTTTTTTGGTTGCATATTAGTTAATATTTCCAATTGATGTGCCGGCCCCAATAATGTGAAAAACTGAAAATATTTTCTAATACAATAAATGATTTTTTTACTAAATTATTTTTAATGCTCGTTAAGTAATTAAAAAATTTATCCTAAAAATAATTTTTGTATATATAATCAAGATAAATACTATTGATAATAGTATCTCGAACTCATCCTTATTGTGTATGGTGGTCGTAGACATCAAATACTAACATAATACATAAGATGTAAGTTATAGTATTAAACTGACAAAATAGAGACGAATTAAGATGTGTAGATATTTAATTGACAAGTGTTCAATAAATCTTCTTTCTATTAGGTGCCTTTTTCAAGATTGTGTTTAGTCAATTAATACTTTCTTCTTGACATTTTTGGTGTTAATTAGAGACTAATTAGTAGAGTAATTATCAAGATTTTAAGAATTGCATACATGTAAAATGAAGGAGAAACAGAGAAATTAACAAGCAACTCATTGGTACGTTGTTTCTTGTACCTCGATTTAATATATTGTTTTTGTTGTATAGTTTATGTTTTGTTACTATTTGTGCATTATTTTTGTTGTAGTTTCTGTTCTTTTACTATCTATTGTAGTTTTTGTTTTGTTACTATTGTTATTTTTGTAATTTGTCTACTTTTTTCTTGTATTTTCATTAAAAACCTTTTCGTGGGTCGGTATGTTTTGAATTGTTTTGTTTGAGCGGAGAATGTATCGGCAACAATCACTCTTCTATCTTTGAGGTTGGGGTAAGGTTGACATACACTCTATCCTCTTCAGATCTCACTTTGTAGGACTACAATGGATATGCACATATAACGTCTATAAATTAAATTAAAATGTTATAAAAGTTTTCACGGTTATTATTTTATTTTTTGTATGGTCTTGTTAATATGTTGTACATTTTGGATGTTTTTTTGATGTCTATAAATTAAATTAAAATGTTATAAATATTTAACTATTTAATTGTATAATTTTAATTAACATGTCAATGACTTGTTAAATACATAAAATATTTACAATTTAATAAAGGACAAACACACGTTCGTAGAAACTAGAGGTTACTTAAATTGAGAAATCAATGAATTATTAAATTAGGTGGCCTTTCAAGTTTTTGTTTAGCCAATTAATTACTTAAAACATTTTGTCAACTTTAAAGATATGATTATTGAAGAATATTTGGGTGTTAATACTTTCTTTCTTCACAAAATATTTTATGGTGTTAATTAATTAGCAGAGTAATTTTGAGAATTGCATACATGGAAACAGAGAAATTAGCAAGCAACTCATTGGTATGTTGTTTTCTGTTTTAATTTGTTGTAGTTTCTCTTTGATTACTATCTTCTAATTTTGTTATCGTCTGTTGTTTCTTGTATTTCTGTTGCTTCATTTTTGGGATTGCATGCTTTTGATTTGTTTTTCTTGAGCCGAGTATCAGAAATAGTCTATCTACCTATGAGGTAGAAACAGTGGCGGAGGCAGGATTTTTAATAAGGAGGTTTAAAATCTGAAAAAATAGACATAAGAAGGGGGGTTTGACATTTACTTTATATACCTAAAAAATTATTTTAAGCCTATATAAATAATATAATTTTCTGACGAAGGGATTTCGAATGAACTTGCTAACTATAAGGTGGCTCCGCCACGGCGCCACTGGATAGGAGAAACGTTTGTGTACGATCTACCCTCTACGGATCCTACTTTGTTATGTTGTTGTTGTATTGACTTGGATGATTATTTGTTTTGTTTATGTTGCTATTCTGCTATCGTTATTTTTATTTCTGCCCTTGTTTGATTAATACATCCAGAGTAACATGATAGTATTTTATTAATGAAGTGCTCATAATACATCTGTTGTGGCACTTTCTGAATGAGTGAAATTTGTGTTTTGATGAATAGCCTAAGCTCATTGTAGACTTTTTGTTGTTGTTGATAAGTATTATACTATATTGCTGAATAAATAGATCATCATTTGATATACATTTGGTCTTTTAGCAGGTATCATCTGCTCTACTTCGCAAGGACATTGTCGATCTTCAGGATTTCGTAGAGAGGTTAAAGAATGAACAAGATCAAGTTGAAGAGCTGAAATTTTTGTTGGCATGTTTACAGCTATGTTATTACATTTCGGATGGTCGTAATGCTGAAATGTCTTGTATATCATACGAGGTTCATGATCTGGTTCAATCACTTTTGCATCAGAGTAGTGGAGATGACATGATGGTTAAATTAACAGATCATGTCGTTCCTCGCCTCCTTGAAGATATCACAACTTCTGAAATCTCACATCATCATCATTCTGCTGCCATGAATGAGGATCAGTTGGTTGAACTTTTGGACGTGCTCCTCGTGAATCTCCATAACCTACCCAAGGTACGTGTTGAGTTGATTTCCCCGTCAATGACTCAATATGAGCTTCTTCAGAATTTATTTGGCAATTTAAGAGATTTCCATGCGCTGAAAGTAAATGGTTGTGTTGAGTATGAGACAATCGAATATGTATTACCGCAGTTTCAACTTATGGCGGGAGGTAGGAAACACTTCGTTTTGTCTTTGGTCTTTCAACTCGATATAATCAGATAAAGAAGATGGACAATGAACATGTAGTCTCTCAAGTCAATTCCATGCTAGTCGATCTACTATTGAAGATAATTCCGATTTCACTGGAGGTTATGCACCTATGTTGTACAAATTTGGAAGGTTCAAAGTCGGAAGAAGTTGGATTTTTCATCAAGCAGCTCCTAGAAGCCTCTCCGGACATTCTTAGAGATTCTCTGGTTCATCTACAAGAGCACATGGTTATTAATGCTGTTACTCCTAGCGCTTCAACATGTAACATTCATGTCATGATAGAGCTCCTATTGATTATTCTTACTGATGGGCTCAAGGCCGTTATTCGTCATGACAAATTGTTTGTTCTCTTGGCACGTGTTATACAACTTACCAATGAGGTATTTGTTTTTTTTCGTAACTTAGAAGAGAACATGAATGAAGCTAGTGGTTCAAATCTAAGCTTGCTGGAAAACATTGAACTCCTGAAGGTTGATCTCAAGAATGATTTCTTAAAAGCTCGTGCAGAATCGTCTCCGCTCCCCTTCCCCATGAGTGATGGACCGCTCTTCCTGACTCTTCTTGCTCCCCGGACTTAAAAGCTAGCTATTCCATGATTATTCATTTCTTTGATAAAAGAAGAATTAACAGGTGAAACAAGACCTGGAAGGAAATCATAAGATCGTTGTTTGGTTATGCTGAGCAAGGTTGCACAAAGATCTTGGAACTCGTGTTCTAGATTTGGCACATGAGGCGCAACAGTGCCATTAATCCACTTAGTGCCCTGAGATCATGGTTTATTGCAGCTTATCTTCATACTTCCTGTACCGTAGATAAGATCAAGCTGCAAAAAAGGAGGTGGTACAGAAAAAAAAAATCTCCAAGAGCAGCGGATATTGATTGCAAACGCTCCCAAAACAAGCTGGTGGAAAGAAATCATCGAAGTACAGTGGTAAAAATAATTGTAGGTTTTGAGGAGGAGACAGAGTGGATAAGAGGAGGAAGCCTCACGCGGACCAGCTGAGATAGATGTCATTCCATAGTCGGCATGCCTGGGCTTGGACAAAAACTACTTGGCTTACAGAGGTATATCATTAAGTCATTGTTGATCATTTCGATGTTTGTGCTTGGTGCACAGTCGACCAGGAACGTAATGAGAAAAAGTTGTGCGGAACTATTCAATCAAGTTATTGGTTTGAAAGAAAGATTCAATGAGGATCATGACATATATGATGACGTTGCGATAAGCTGCCGGAAACGGAAACGGGGGGACTATGTGGGGAAGGAAAGCGGACCTTATTGTCTTGGTGACATTGGGATACTGCAACATTAGATGAAGCAATGAGACCTTTTCCTGAATTTCATAAGGAAGCAGAGTGAGTTGATTTTAACAAAGACGGGAAAACAGAAGTTGCTTTGCGTGGAAAATGCCACAGTGATCCTCTTTATCTTCGATTGCTAAGATCAGAAGAAAGTTGGGAGTTATTAGAGAAAAGGGTATTCGGAGAAGAAGGTTGCCCTGATGAACTAAAGGATGTTGGAGAAAAGATAGTTCGAAGGTGTGGTGGGCTTCCTTTAGTAGTTGATCTAATTGGTGGAGTCATTTCAAAAAAGGAAAAGAAAGAGGCTTTGTGGGCTGAAGTTCTGAATGATTTGAGTTCCTCTATTTTTAAGGATGAAGAGGAAGTTGTGAAGGTTATACAATTAAGTTATGACCATTTGTCAGATGACGTAAAGCCGTGTTTGGTTTGCCTTGCAAGTTATCCAAAGGACAAAAATATAAGGATGTCTGAGTTGAAAGATTTGTGGATTTCTCAAGGACTTGAGATGAAAAGTGCAGAAGAAGTAGTGAGAGTTAATTCGAGTAGGTGGTAATTACTTTCGATGATTCTATTTTCAAAATTCATGATCTTGTGCATGACTTTTGTGATATAAAATGTAGAAAGGAAAAATTGCTTCACTTCATAGGAGGTTCAAAAGCTCCATCTTCTTCGGAACTTATGCCACGTGGAATCGTTCTTTATAATAAATATGTATTTCCTTTGGATGAGTATTTTGAGGTCTTTGATCCAGAACAGAAGATTCCCTCTGTTAAACACCTCCTCTCTCTGAAGGACTTTGGCGTGACCAGTTTTTGTCTTTCCTACAAGAGTCACCTAAAACACTTGAGGCTTCTCAAAAGTTTGGATTTGTGCGGCGTAATATTGCCAGAATCTTTGCTGAATGAAATCGGTATGCTCGTTCATTTGAAGTACTTAAAAGTTCGGATGAAGGCAAACGTTCTCCCTCCGTCATTTTCAAATCTCTGCAATCTAGAAACTCTAATGGTGGATAAGTGGGATCCGTCATGCATGACGCTATCACCTTGTTTTTGGAGTCTTGCAAAGCTACGAGTTGTGCAGATGACTTGGGGTGCTGTGTTTGATACGGTCATCACTGTGTTAGATGAGGATTTAAGGTTAGAAAATTTGACAACATTACATAATCTCTACCTTCCCGGTTCAGAAGACACGGAGGATATTTTCAAAAGGTTTCCTAATCTTAAAAACCTTCAAGTCCGTATCAAAAAACAAATACCAGAGAATATATGTTTTCCAAGATTGAATGTCCTTAATGAACTTGAACAACTCAATTTATTTGTTTTTCCTCGGAATTCATTCCCTGAATATACTCATGGCTTCCCTTTGAGCTTGAAGATACTGAAGTTGAACGGGCTCGCTGTGACATCCGATACACTTTCAAGACTGCCCAACCTTGAAGAACTAAGTCTAGAACAAGCAATCATTGAGGAGGGCAAAGAATGGAACATGGAAAATGTCACTTTCCAGAATCTCAAATCTCTAAAATTGTCTCGTCTGATATTTTCTAAATGGAACATGGAAGATCATGTCATTTTCCAAGATCTCAAATATTTAGAATTGGAAGCATTGAATTTTTCAGAATGGAAGGTTGATGCAGAGAAATCCTTTCCCGTGCTCGAGAAACTATTAATATGTACATGTGATAAGCTTATGGAGATCCCAGACAGTTTTGGAGATATTGCGTCATTAAAGTTTATCAATGTACAGTACAGCCCTTGGCTTGAAGAGTCGTTGTTCAAAATTAAGGAATATGTTGAAGAAATGACCGGAGAAGACAAGCTTCACGTAGAATTCTACGGTTGGGGGTCTTAATAATGTGAGTATGAATAAGAATTTTAGAAATGTTATGTTATGTTTTTTCCAATACTAGGGTATGTTCCTCACTTTCATGAGTAAATGATAATGCTGCATAAAGTGACGGAGCTACAGTATTTCGTATATGCCATATATTAGTCCTCTTTCACCGAACCTAGGTGAAAATAGATGAAGGGATCATGATAAATAGCCTGAATGGTGGTTTTCCTTAAAAATCTTTTTTTTGACTTGACAAAAGATATGGATTAGTTATAATTTTCCTTCTTCCACATTCATGATCGTCCATTTGCATTAAGTTACTGCAACCCCTGCACCCTTGCTTGCTTCTTTAGTCAAGATCTTCTAAATTTTGTACAAAGGAGCTGCTAGAAACATATGCCAAGCAATCAATGGAAACGTGTGAGTTACATCCATTTTTCTTTTCACAGAAGAAGATTTTACAAGGAAGAGCAATAGAAAAAGAATTGTTTACATGGAAGATCTGAATTCTCACAACTGCACAATGATAAATATTGGAATTTGAACATGTGTCAATGATGCTCACTGGAACAATTTATTTACTTTCTCCAAAACATCTAAAGGCATAGTAGCTCTTTGTTTGGCTTCACTTCCTTTTTCTTTTCTTTATTCAATTTTTCTCTAACCAATTCCAGGGGTCTCATGCTGTAGCAGAAGCAGAAAGTGCTATACTAGAGAGTCTGAGTAGGTATTTACTTTGTCTTGCATATCTTACTCATTTCACTTGGAACTGGAAGTAAAAATGTATTTATATTTGATTCTGTTTAGCCAAGCCCGTGCTGTTATTGCAACCTTGGGAGGGAAGAAAGGCGCTGCTAGAAGAGTGAACCAATGGAGGCATCTTTTTGCTGGATTCACAGTCTGGCTTTCCCTTTCTCAAGCTACAGGTTAGGAAACTAAGCTCTCTCTCCCCTTCTTTTCGATGTACAGTATGTTTTACAAGCCTATCTATTGTTATATCGCTTTTTTTTTTCCGTCCATGTGTTTCCAATCCCCTTCTTTAGATAGTCGAGCAGTGTCAGAATACGTAGTTATTACAACTTTTTCTTTTTTTGAGCAAGGAATGAAGAACTTAAGTGTACATCACAAATCAGCTGACAAACTGCTCTGCTTGCATGTGGCATCATAAATTGGTATTTATGGTGAATGCTTCTCTGAATCGACTCAAGAGAAGTGGTAAAATTCCTTAGTTGACAGGCCAATATAGGTATGTACATGTGGACTACAAATAAGGTGAAAATCACAAAAACTAGTCCCCTTCTGGGAATATCAGTTTTTGCAGAAAAGTAGTTATCTGATTATTTTTGAGTCTTTCAATTGCTAGAAACATCTCTCTACTGTTGATACTATATAACTTACACAGAGAAAGAGATAACAAATGGACATGAAAATAGGAACTGAGGTAGAAACAAGGTTCTAAGTGCTTCTGTGAACCCCCCTATGTGAATCAAACTTAGTAGACAACTATAGGAAGAAACCCAAAATTGGCATTATGAGTAACACCACTTAATTTGGGTAAAATAGTTTCATTTCAGTTATATAAGTTGAAATTGTCACCACTAGGCGTTGGTGGCCTAAGTACAATATGTTCGAATGGCTTAAGAACAATGAGAGAGCTTAGTTCACCAGACTGTCCTATTTTGTTTTTAAGACCGAGGATCGTTTCATTGTACTTTTAGATGCCATCCTCATTAACCTACCCATGGTTCATGCTGAGTTGATTTTCCCATCAATGACTCAATATGAGCTTCTTCAGAATGTGTATGGAAATTTAAGAGATTTCTATAGGTTGAAAGTAAATGGTTAATTGTCTTACCGCTTCAGGTATGCTTCCATGGTTGATTTGTCTAGAAAATGTGAGTATGAATACGATTTCACAACTTCATCTTTCCTTTTAGAAATAAGTGTTATGTTTTTTTTTCCAATATTACTTTTTAATTTATACAATATATATCATCTTCTTTGCAGAGAGATGACATCAACCTGTAAAGGCTTCGAATAATGACATTTATACCTTCTTCCAATGCGGTTTCTATATATCCATTTTCGTTTATTCATAACTGTTTATCAAGTCTCAATACTTGTGTGTTCTTTATTATAACGGATGAGATACTGTATGCGTGCTTGCTTTTCATTACCACGAGATGTTATGTATTATTTCATTCTTCTAGACTCCTTTCGTAACATTTGTGTTATGTCAGCGTTGGGTGCCCACACAGTGATGACCGAGTTGAGGTGTACATCTAGATGTTCATTCTCGAAGTTGGAATATTTGGTTGTTTAGTAGAAGTAGACATGAATTTCATTTTGTATCACAAAGTCCCAACTACAACTTATTAATGATTGAGGACTAGTATGTACTGTAGTTTTTATTTTACTTATATATATTTAAGACAGGAAGAGGAATCTAATTAACCACATGATCATGTTAACTATCTGCCTGTTCATTTCCTTGAACCCCGCTTTGATTATCATGTTATTTTGTTGTTGTTACGGTTCTTTTTTTTTTTATCTGAATGGTTTGTAATGCTTCCTCTAGTATTTATTTAGTCTTCCTTTTTATTGTTTATATGTGTTACTTGAGCTGAGGGTCTTTCAACAACAAACTCTCTATTTTCATGAGGTCGGGGCCGTAAGTCCTGTGCCCTCCTCACACTCCACTTGTGGAATTTCACTTGTTGCTAAGGTATCCTCTCAGGACGATGTTTTTGTTTCTTTTGACTCATATACATATGGGATAGAAAGTTTTGATATCAACAAGATCAGTATTTTGAATTTTTTACATTGTTCGTGCACAAAACATTAACTCTTTGTTTTTTTGTCAGAAACCAATGGAAATGTCAAAATTTATATATAGTCTTTAATCACAAAACTATTGATTGATTGTCACGTTAAAGCAACTGAACTTACTAAACAAAGTTTATTGTATATATATACACGTCTTGGGTACAAGTAATTGCACTGCATTTTCTATAAAGTGTATGCTGAAAAGTAGAATGACTAGTGGTTAGAGTATCCGATATTCATATTGAAATCGACTAAAACCAAATGTGTGTCAGGATCAAGTCTACATCGATAAAGGTATACATACCATTCTACGATAACCGAAACATGTAATATACAAAATTACATCTGCACAAACACATAAATACAGGAATGCCAAAATCATGATACGCTGGATATATTCCAATATTGTTTCATAACACATAGGTTGTATATGAAATATGTCTGATCATTTTGTAAGTTGTGGTAACAAAAGATTACAACTTTATGTGAAAAAAACACACAACATCTCATGGTAATGAAAAGCACACATGCATACAATATCTCATCCGTTATAATAAAGAACACACACAAGTACTGATAGCTAGCGCTGTTTAGACTTGACAAACAGTTATCAATAAACGAAAAATAGATTATAGAAAAACCGCGTTGGAAGAACGCATTTGAAGCCTTTACAGGTCGAATTCATCTGTCTGCAAACAACATATATTGTATAAGTTAAAAGTCATATTGGAAAAAAACATAACATTATTTCTAAAAGGAAATTTTTATGTACAAGAGAAGTTAATGAATTCGTATCATACTCACATTCATTAGACGACGGAAGCATACTTCAAGCTTGTTTTCTCCGGTCATTTCTTCAACATATTCCTTAATTTTGAGAGTCGACTCTATAAGCTGAGGGCTGAAACGTAAATTGATAAACTTTAATGAGTCAATATCTCCAAAACTGTCTGGGGTCTCCATAAGCTTATCACATCCAATTATAAATAGTTCCTCGAGCACGGGAAAGGATTTCTCTGCATCAACCTGCCATTCTGAAAATGGCGCATCAACCAATTTTAGAGATTTGAGATTCTCGAAAGTGACATGATCTTCCATGTTCCATTCTTCCCCCTCCCCGATGATTGTTCTTTCTAGAGTTAGTTCTTGAAGGTTGGGTAGTCTAGCAATTCTTGACATTGAATCAGATGTCAGATGTGACCCGAAACACACACTCCCAGTTCTCAAGCTTCGGAGGGAAGCCATGGCGTTAAATCACCCAATGAATCCCAATAACATCAAAACAGAGTTGTTCAGTTTGTTATAAGGACATTCCAATCTGGGAAAACAAATCTCTCTCCGTACTGGTTGTGGTAATGGTTGAGCCTGATAAGGGTTGAAGATAGGAGCCTTTTGAAAAATTCCTCCTGTCTCTGAAACCGGGATGGTTAGAGACCAGATAAGTTGTCCAAATGTTTAACTTGAGTCCTTGTTCTAACACAGTTGGTTCGTTGTGATGGCCGGATCAGACAAATCACAACACTTTTCATCTGCACACACCTCGTTAGCTTTGAAAGACTCCAAAAAACCAAGGCGTCGCATCATGCAGATCCCTCAGGTCTTCCCACCAGAGTTTCCAGATTGCAGAGGTTAGAAATGACCAGAGGGAGAACTTTTGCTCGGTCCAAAAGATTAACAACTTCAAATGAACAAGCATTGCTGATTCAGGCAGCATATACTCTGGAAATTCTATGCCGTACAAATCCAAACTTTTGAGAAGCCTCAAGTGTTTTAGGCTAACTGGTTGGTCAAAATAATCAAATTCGACCTTCAGAGAGAGGAGGTGTTTAACATAAGGATTATTCATTTCTGTATCAAACGGAGCAAAATATTCATAGAAATCAGAGAGATCTGGATTATAACGAAGGATAAATCCACGTGCAATAAGATCCGAAGAAGGAGCTTTTGAACCTCCTGTGAAGTGAAGCAACTTTTCCTTTCTACATTTTATATAACAAAAGTCATGCACAAGATCATGAATTTTGAAAATAGAATTATCGAAAGGTATTACCAAACTACTCGAGATTAACTCATCCACTACTTCTTCTGCACTTTTCATCTCAATCTGCCCCACAAGTCCTTGACCAATCCATAACTCATTCAACTCCGAGATCCTTATATCTTTGTCCTTTGGATAAATTGCAAGGGAAACCAAACACGGCTTTACGTGATCTGACAAATGGCAATAACTTAATTGTATAGCCTTCACCACTTCCTCTTCATCCTAAAAATAGAGAACTATCATCATTCAGAACTTCAGCCCACGAAGCCTTTTTTCTTTTCCTTCCTTGAAGGACTCTCTCCACCGATTAGGTCAAGTAGGTCTAAAGGAAGACCACCACACTTTTAGCTATCCTTCCCAACATATTAGTTTATCAGGGAACCTTCTCCCCGAATACCCTTTTCGCTAATAACCCCAAACTTTTTTCTATCTTAGCAAGCGAAAGATTAAAAGAGGATCACTGTGGGCATTTTCGTGGCTTAGCAACTTCCTTGTTCCGCCTTGTTTAAAATCATCTGCTTCGTATATGGAACTTCCGGAAAGGAAAAAGGTCTCAGTAGAGAGCCAAGGGCTGAGGAAGGTGAGAACAAAGGTCATCCAAGACAATATAGGTACCGATTACCGCTGGGTACCGCTGTCTTCTACATAGTGTTTCCGCAGCTTATCAGCAAACGTCATCATCTATGTCATGATCCATCATTGAATCTTCTTTCAAAACCAATAACTTGATTGAAAAATTTTCTGCGACAATTTTCTCATTACGTTCCTGGTCGACTCACGTGTGTGTGTGCACCAAGCACAAACATTGAAATGACTCACGAATGGACTTATCATTCTACACTTTGTATCGCCAAAAGTAGTTTTCCAACTCCTGGATGCCAAATATGGCAAAAAAATGACCTCTATATCAGCTGGTCCGCTGGTTGTGAGCTTCATCATTATCCACTCTGGTCTCCTCTTTAAAACCTACAATTATTTACCATTGTAAAAGATGAGTTTCCACTTCTTTTCAACCGGCCTTGTTGGAGCTATTTGCAACAATTCTCTTGGGGGGAATCTTCTCTTGCACCTCTTTTTGACAAAAACTTGATCTTTTCAATGGTATCAGGGAAGTATAAGTATGAAGATAGATAAGCTTGCCAATCGACCATGATCTCTGGCAAGAATAAGAATTGATTAAAGGCATTGGATTCCGATAATATTGCAGCGTCTTAGAACAAAGTCCAAAGATCTCTAAGGTCAACTCTTGCCTCACTACCCAAACAACGATCTTATGATTTCAGGGTCTTCTTTCACTGCTTCATTTCTTCTTTAATCAAGGGAATGAAGAAAGAAAAAGAAGCATGGAAATTGACCCAAGTCTCACTAGTGGTGAGGTAGAAGAGAGTCATGAGAGCGGTCCATCAACTCATGGGAAGCGGAAGGCAGCTGAGGCGAGTCTGCACGGGCTTTCAAGAAAACATTCTTGAGATCTTCCTTCAGGAGTTCAATATTTTCCAGCATGTTTAGATTTGAACCACTTGCTTCATTCATATTCTCTTCTAAGTTGCGAAATAGAATGAATAACTCCTTGGTAAGTTCTCTAAGACGTGCCAACAGAACAAACAGTTTGTCATGATGAATAACGTCTTTGAGCTCATCAGTAAGAATAATCAATAGGAACTCTATCATGACATGAATGTTACACGTAGAAGCGCTAGGAGTAACAGCATTAATAATCATCTGCTCTTGTAGATAAATCAAAGATTCTCTAAGAATGCCCGGAGAGGCTTCTAGGAACTGCTCGATGGAACGTACAACTTCTTCCGAGTTTGAACCTTTCAAATTTGTACAACATATATGCATTAACTCCAGTTCAACAGAATAAACATCCACAAGTTAGATTAGATGCAGCTGGAGTTAACTGGAGTGACTTCTGACTTATCGAAATTCGTGAAGATACAATCACCCAAAAAGTAAAAACAGAAGTCTACTATTCTCAGAGCCATAAGTTGAAGATGAGGTAAGACATATTCAATTGTGTCACTACTAAAAGGCCAACATTTACTCTTCAAACCTATGAAAATCCCTTAAATTGCCAAACACATTCTGAAGAAGCTCATAATAAGTCATTGATGGGAAAATAAAGTGAAAACAACACGTTAGACTTTGGAGATATATGAGGATGGCATCTAAAAGTTCAACCAAACGATCTTCGGTCATGGTTGGTTCAGCATAGCTATGTGAGCTAATATAACTTCTGATATTCTCCAAGAGGCGAGGAGCATCATGATACATTATATTCTCCATCATGTCTTCTATACTTGGATGAAACAGTGACTGAACCAAATCATGAATCTCAGTTTGTATAGGCGACATTTTAGTCATTACTACTTGCCAAAACAATGAGTAGAAAGATGACAACCAAAATGCTGACACAAATGTAAGCTGCACTGTCAAATTTTCAATTATAGATTGTTAAGAGAAGTTGAATACGCCCATTATTAACCCTCTATGAAATCTAGAAGATAACTATTGTCCTCGCAAAAGTACAAACCAGAGGAAACCGCCAAAACAACAATGTGTTTCAAAGGATGTTGTACATAAAAGGGAGGGGAAACAAAACTGATCATTGAGGTGTGAAACTCGCGAAAACGTGATAGTTCAGGTATACTATTGATTATTAACTCTAAATTTTATTCTTACATTACATGAACAGGCAACTATCACAAATGCACTAATAGTTAAGCTAAATGTTTGATCTGTTACGCCTCAAGTCTTAAAACAAAAAAAGACAGTTCTGATGCACTAAGCTCTCTCATTGTTTACGCGCTATCTCTTTAAACAAAAGCTCTTTGTTTCCCAGTTTGCAATTCCGAACACGTTCTACTTAGGCCACCAAGGCCTGGTACTCAAGATCTAATACAGAGTTTGATTATATTCATTTATTTATTATGATCATGGAGTCTAGGTCAACTTACACGCACCTCGACCAATTTTCACGGGATACCTGTCATCTCCCACCAGCAACATGTACCAGCCAACTGTGGCCACCAAGGCTAAGAAAGATGGGAAAAATCACCTAGTATTTTATTGTCTCCGTTGAGTTTTGGACCTAACACCTCAGGTTAATTCTCATGAACCACCCTTACATTCATTTTACCTTTGCTATATTTTGTGATTTATTTCATTTACAAGATCAATGTCTTTAAATGAATTTGATAAATACAACTGTAGCAGATGATTTAGTATATAAATCAATTTAGCTTATATAAACAAAAATTAAATCATTGATTCTAATAAGTTATTAAGATTATATTCACCATCTAAGTTACATAAATTAAAGCAACAAACATACTTACAAGATTATATTAATTATGTGAATGAAAAATAAATTAAAAATTATATGCAACATACCCCTTTTGTTTGTCCTTCATTTTCTTTTCCTCTTCCCATTCTCACCAAAGTAAATTAAAAAGAAAAAAAATCTTTCCTTTCAACTTCTCAAGAGAAACAATTTACATCAAACAATCTTTTCTTTTTCAATAGAGAGTTGTTAAAGTAAGCCCACTAATAATGTCTCACTAAGTGGGGTTACTATTGGGTCATTTGCACTTTTGATATTTTCAAAAAAAAAAGAAAAATGTGTATGAGAAGTGCTTAAAGGAATTAAGAATTGGAGTATTATTGGTAGTAGAAAGAAGAAATAATTAGACCTTGAGAATTGGACAATATAAAAAAAAACAATTCACAAGACTACGTACTATAGACTAAAGTCATATTTTTATATTTTCGTTTTAGTCTCATGGTCAAAAGTTACACACTATCATCTTATATTGTTTAATCAAGGGGAAAAGACACAAAATACCCCTATTATGGCATGAAAAGTCATTTACACACTAATACTCTATTACGTAAATTGTTTAATATAGAATTTTGACATGATATTAACTTAATGATCATCTAAACACCTTTAAAAATTATTCGTCATGCAATAAGCATCAAATGTATGCAATACATAAGGAGCATGAGTTGAGACAGCTTATACAATTATTTTTAGAATAATATTTTCTTTTCCTACGATAAATGAACATCCAATTGGAATCAGATAGGAAAGTTCACAAACCCAAAAAAAAATAAAAATATAGGTAATCTCAAAACAAGTGGAGTGCAAAAATATTATATTTTTCACAAGTGATTACAAAAGAAGACTTGACAATTAATTAACAAAGACTAGAGTAATTATTTAAATCATCTTTGGCCTTTCAAGTTTGTCTTTGGGCTTTGTCCAAGTAATTATTTCAACTGCTTTTGTCAACTTTAAGGTATAATTATTGAAGAATGGTTGGGTGTTAATACTTTCTTCTTTACAAATTAGTATTTTATAGATATTTTTGGGGTTAATTATTTAGATTTTGAGCACTTTTTATTAAATTAAGTCATTATTTAAAGTAATTTATCAAAATAGTATGTTTTTAAAAAAATTTACAAGAATAGTATAAACGTATTCCACATAACATATATTTTATTTTTAAAAAATTCAGATGTATACTGACGGTGTTAAGTTGAGAAATGTTACTTTGAGTATGAGACAATCAAATATGTCTTACCGCAGTTTCAACTTATGGCGGAGAGAATTGGACACTTCTGTTTTGTACTTTTGATAAAATTATCTTCTGTTTTGATGTAGTGTCTTATGGAATTGACTTGAGACACTTCATCAAAACAAAAGATAAAACATATGAAGTGTCTCAAGTCAATTCCATGCTAGTCGATCTACTTTTGAAGATAATTCCCATTTCACTGGATGTTATGCACATATGTTTGTACAAATTGTTTGAACCTGACACATCATGGTTCTCATCAATCACCCTTATAGTCATTTTACCTTGCTATTTTTTGTCATTTATTTCACTGTCGTTTTATTTACAAGATCAATCTCAAAACAAGTGGAGTATAAATATTACTAATAGCAACCCCACAAAAAATAATACTAGGTTAGATCTCAAATCAAGTGTAGTATAAAATATTATATTTTTCGCAATTGATTATGACAGTTAATTTTTACTATTTGATCAAACCAGAGACGTGCATGTGACATTCACAATTGATTATTAAGATGATATAATAATGTTTAAAAATAAAAACTGATAGCTAATATACAAGGGAATATAATATTAAAAAGGAGAAGTCAATGAATTATTAGAGTAATTTTTAAATCTTCTTCCTATTAGGTGACCTTTCAAGTTTGTGTTTAGCCAATTAATTACATGAAACATTTTGTCAACTTTAAGATATAATTATTGAAGAATATTTTGGTGTTAATACTTTCTTTCTTCACAAATTTGTGGTGTTAATTTTGAGAATTGCATACATGGAAACAGAGAAATTAGCAAGCAACTCATTGGTATGTTGTTTTTTGTACCTCAATTAATATATATTGTTTTGTTACTGTTTGTTATTTTCGTTGTAGTTTGTATTTTGTTATTATCTGTATTATTGTTATAGTTTATGTTCTGTTACTATCTGTATCAAAATGAAAAATTAGAAAATATTTTTCAAATATTTTCCTTTATATCAACACACCCTAAAAATGACAATATTAAAAAGAAACTTTAGTCTAAAGTAGCCTAATTAATATCCTCTTCTAGTACCAATAGTATAATTCTCAATCCCTCCCAGCATCTCATACACAATTCTTTAGAATATATATATATATATATAATAATTATATATTAAAACTGGTCAATTTTTTTTTTGAAATCGAGTTTTTATTTAAATTATAAAATAAGGGTAATGACTTTTCTATACAAGAAAGGGAGAAGAAACAAGTTCCAATGTGAAAAAACACCTTAAACATGTTAACTAAAAAAAATATATTATCATTGTTTATAATTATTGTTATTGTAATGGGATCCAAAAATATCCTTCCAACCAAATTTATTTATTAATTTCTTATTTTTAAAACATATTTGTTTTTTCTAATAATATTTTCTAAAATTAGTTAATGTTTATTCTACTTCAATTTTAAAAGAAAAATATTTTTATTTTATTATAATTATTTTGTATCGTTATATAAATGAAAACTAAAGATGGATATGCTATGATGCTATTATATATGTGACAAAAATTAAGGCAAAAGACATAAATTTTCTCTTAACATATCACGAAAAGCAGTTACACGTTTATACTATTGTATGACGTATTACATTCCTGCATTATTTTTAAATGAATTTATTTCAACTCTGACACACATACAACCACGTCACATGATGAGAAAAGAAAGTGTTTCACACTCGCGCCACGCATCACCCTGTTACTCCACATCAATAAAACGTCAGATTTTTAAAAAAAAAAATATTCATGTCACCCACTTCTTTCTTCCGTACCACCATCAAAACCCTCCCATTTAAGTATACTCCCTCCTTTAAAAAAGGATATAACCTAGTTTGACTTGAAATGAAATTTAAGAACAAAGAGACTTTTTTAATCTTGTATAAATCTGGAGGTTGGTTAGACCACTCCTTGTATTTTGTTTTTGTATTAATGATTAAAGCCTGGATGTCGCCAGCCCTAACAGCCAAGGGTTATTTATTCAAAAAAAAACAAAATTAAAATGTTGTCAAAAAAAGAAAGGGGCCCATTCTTTTTGAAACACTAAAAAAGAAATAGGACATTCTTTTTGAAAAGGAAAGAGTATAAATGTTCATTATATCAAATTCACTTCTCCCCCCACACTAGATTCACCGCCCATAAGAAAATTCACCATCGGAATCTCTCACAGTCAGTGATCATTAATAAAAAATTCGATAACAAACATCATAAATTAACAATTAACCATGTAGAACCATATCACTATCATTGAAATTCATCACAAATCATAATATAAATTCACCATCCACAGCTAAATCACGAAGTGCATTGTTATTATAGAAATTAAAAAATCATACCACCACTAATTTTCACCAATTACCAAACACCCAACAAAAAAATATACAATATACAAATTTTCAATTAAGCTCAAAGAGGAGAATTGTTGAAAAGTTGCAATATTTAATTGTTAGTTTTAGTAAGACCAATTGAAAAAGTAGTGCTTGATTCATTACTGATTTTTGAAAATAAAATTAGAGAGAATTTTATAGAGAGAAAAAGGATCTAGAAAATAGATTATAAAATTATATCTACTATGCATAAATCCAAAAACTTTTTACACAAAAAAAGATAGATCTTAATTTTTTTATTTCAAATGCTCACAATCAACAAAAAGACACAAAAAATAAATGAAATAATCCGTTCTTGACCTGACGAATATGATATGGAAATAGTGTTTGTGAAAAGAAAAAAAATGGAGGAAGAAGAAAGGTAGCGTAAGGTGAAGGAGAAGTTTGGGGTGGGAATAAATTTGTCTTTTTTTTTTACTCAAACGCGTCTTTTTTATTTTTTATTTAATTTTATTTTCATGTCAGCTTCGAGAGTGGTATTAAATTCACTTTTAAATAGTATTAGTGTATAATAGATCGACTCAATAGTTTAAGCATGTAACTGATTTTTTGATACAACTTTAAAGGTGAATTTATGCCAAACTATAAAAAAAGGATATTTTTATTCATTTCACATAACCTAACAATATTATTAGTGCACTTATCTTTAACAGTACCTTTACAACTCTCAACTGGGAAAGAAAAAATTCTTACTTACACCTTTAATTTTCCTTCATTCTTAGTTTTATGTAAAAAAATTCACTTGAAAAGTTGAAAGGAAGGGATTATAATTTTGAACACTACGTTGGCTTTGATAGGAGGAAAGAATGGAAAAGGGAAAGAAGAAAAATGAAATACAAAGGGGGAGATAACAAACATTGGTATGTTGATTTAATATTTAAAATTTTTCTTCATCACATAATAATATATTCTTTTAAGTTGTTTGTGCTTTATGTAAACTTTAGATGGTGAATATAATCTTGATAAGTTTGGAGCAAAATCTATGTGGTGTTGGTCTATTGTTGCATTTTCTAAGTCAATAGTGAATTGTTCCTAGCTATCAAGAATCGATTGATTTAATCTAACTGATATAACTTAACTCTATGTATTAATCATTTACTTGTAGTTTGTAGTTAATCAAAACATGGTATTAGAATCATTGAGAACGGCCATTTAATTGGTCTGGCCTAAGGACAAACATATTTGGAATGGCCTAAGAAATAGGGGTGACAAATGGACGTTGTTGGGTTATTAAAATTTGGCCGTTTCTATTTGATATTGGTTAAAATAGATTTTTTAAGAACTGAATGGGTAAAATATAGTTTTACCCAATTTACTCATATTTGAGGGTAATAGTACTCTACCTAATAATTCATATAGAGTAAAAATTTTAGTTTTTTTTTAGCAGGAAAAATGCTTAAAATTCGTTTTAATTGTATCATTAAAAGTAAAAAAAAAAAGTGTCCTATAATTTTTCAAATAAAAGAAAAAATTCGTAAAACTAAAAAAGGGAAAATATTTTTAATTTATTTGCTTATAGTTGCATTCATTGAATGAATATACACATGACTTCCTTTCGAGCTCGAAGAAACTGACGTTGCAAGGGCTCACTCTAACATACGATTCATTGTCAAGAATTGGTAGACTACCCAACCTTCAAAAACTAAGACTACAAGATGCAATGATCGAGGAGGGTTGTGTCACACACCTTTCGTAACATATGTGTTATGTCAGCGTTGGGTGTCCACACAGTAATGATGACTGAGTTGAGGTGTACATCTAGATGTTCGTTCTCAAAGTTGGAATGTTTGATTGTTTAGTAGAAGTAGACATGAATTTCATTTTGTATCACAAAATTCCAACTACAACTTATTAATGATTGAGGAGTAGTATGTACTGTAGTTTTTAATTTACATATATATATACATATATTTAAGACAGGAAGAGGAATCTAATTAACCTCATGATCATGTTAACTATCTGCCTGTTCATGTCCTTAGAAAGCCCGCTTTCGGTTATAACAGTATTTTGTATTATTACGGTTTTTTTTATATGGTCCTCTCGTTTTATAGTCTTCCTTTCTTTTGTGATAGGTGTTAATTGAGCTGAGTCTTCGAAAATAAATTTTTATTTTCAATTAGTAGGGGATAATACTGTATACACTCTACCTCCTCAAACTCATTGTGAAATTTCACGAATATTTGTTGTTGAGGTAGACCTTTTAGGACGATGTTTTTATTCCTTAAAACTCATTATTAAATAACAATGATATGGATAGAAGTTTGATGTCAACCAAGACCAGTTTTGAATTAATTTTCTACTTGTTTGTGACAAAACATAACGCTTGTGTGAATATCTAGCCAAAATACCATTTCTTGTTTTTTGTTAATCATCATTACAACGGATATATTCCATATATAAAGTATTATGGTAAAAAATTAATGAGTTCGGATGAACTAGGTATAAGGAAGCAAAGCAAAGGGAGGAGCTAGAGGAGCTATTAGAGCGTCGTCTACAAAGATTCAGTCCAATCAATATGGCTGTAGTTAACTTTAGCTTTATTAAAATCCGGGAAAGGTATAAATAATTAAGTTAAAACCTCAGTTAATTAATTAAAAAATTATGAATTAAAATTCAATAAGCTTGAAAACTTAGTTCCACATCTAACCGGAACTATGCATCGCTCTTTTTTTTTTTTTTAAACCCCTTGTCATTTAGCTAATTTTGATCAATCATGGATAATGATCTACTAATCTTTACTAACTCAGTCAATCAATCGATCCATTTGACATCCTACATTACAATCAGTAAATTACTACCTCCATTCTATATAATTATACCGTTTTATACCGTGCTTGAAAAATCATCAATAAAATATTTGATTTTTTGAATTTACCTGTTCATTCATTTGATGAGTAAATTATAATGCTTAAATAGCATTAGGGCCATATGAATAGATATCATTGAATCGATCAAACTAATTATATAAATTTTGAAAAAAAGAATTTTTGAAACTTCTAAATTTGTTTAGGTTCTATAAAACATAAAGTGAAAAAATAAAAAAATTAAAAATAATAATTTATTTTGATTTAGTAAGAATTAAATAATTTGATGAAGACATTTTTAATAAAATGACCAACATGTTAATATGGACAGGGTAATGTCTATGATTTATTTTAGATAATAAATTTTATGAAATATTCTTCTTCTTTTTTTAAAAAAAAAAGAAAATCAGGTCCAGTAAAAGATTATCACATAAATCAAAAACGATCGAGAAAATTAACACTCACATCCTCAGTGACTATGTTGATTTTGGACTAATTTGTCCTTAAACATGAAAATATAAATATGAATGATTGTGTTTTTGAATTTTTGCTCCACAAATTTATGAATTTCAAAATTTATAGCATGCAATTAGATGTGTTTTAAAGGGAAAATCTTTCAGTTGTATACCAAATTCCAATGCCGCAAAATACTTCTTAACAACTATAATAAAAAAAAATAAATACTAATAGTAGAAAGAGAAAGTTATATAAATTTTCTAGTTAGGAAATTGATTATTAGATATATTTTAGTTATAAAAATTTATCTTCTATTAATGAGTTTTTTGAGGGGGATGTCCAGATACATTCAGAACGTGTAGGGGAGACATGGTACAAAATTAGGTTCGTGTGTTGTTAATTTGGTTTAGATACAATGTATTTAAGTGTACTCCATAATTCTAATTCAAGATACATAACAAACTTCGTCCGCATCGCTCCCTTCATCTCATCATCATTCTTCTATGATCTGATATTATCACATAGACATACAATTACATGTATCAAGTGTAATATCTAGGTGTTTTGCATGGTATGTGGGAGGAATCTTAACATCTCGCCAAACTACCTCTCCTTCTCCCTCGCCTCTATCTAATAAGATATTAATGTCAAAAAAATATTGTATCTTCCTCGATATATGATTGCTAAACTCTTAATTAGTGTTAAAATACGTAATATTTTGAAAGTATATATGATAGTGATGTGTGTCTAATTATGTAGTATCTCTAATAATATATTCCCTCCGTCTCATTTCATGTTACCTTTTTACTTTGCTCTTGCATTAAAAAATTATGTAATTTTACTCTTGTACTCTTATTTAATGTTTTCTGACCTCAACTTATGTAATAAATGACAAGATTAATGTGAAAAATTTCTATCAAAAGTATAAAGACAAAAATATGATTAATTTATGCAGAAATATGACAAGTATTGCGATCGAACGATGTGAGAGAAAGAGATACTGGACATACAAAATGGAAGACGAAGGAGTAACATATAAGAGAGAGATAGTGTGTGACAAGGGCAGGGTGGTGGGGGGAAGGAAGGCAAAAAGGCTAGAGAACTCACTAATATTGGGATCACTTAGTAGTCATGTATAGTTACATATGAAACAAAAAAAATAGAAAATAGAAATAAAAAATAATGAATTACAGAAAAGGTTATCTGTATGAAAGAGTAAGGGAACATATAAATGAAAGACTGACGAAGACATTCATTCTTTGTAATATGCTGCATCGATTAGAGAATCTAAATTATTTATTTATGTAAGAATATATATCCTTTCAATAGGGGGTGGGTGGGGGGGTGGGTGGGTGGGGCGGTTCCTTTACAAACACTAGAAAACAACTAATCTGAAATTCAATTTTGTTTTTGTTTTTTTTATATATATCTCCTTCAGGATCATGTTCGATATTTGTATTAAAATTCGATTATATTTTTACTTATGTATTGTAGGATTCATTTCTATGGTAGCGATCCTAATAGGATTTTGTGGCATAAATATAAGATATTTGGTTAAGGGTAGAAGAATCTCGACTACCTCATCATAATTCACGTTGGTAAAATTCAATTTTCTTGGTTATAATTATTTTCATTAAATATTTGATATTCGCACGCATTGAGTTCAGCTAAATCTGTGTATGCATATTGCATGGTTCATTTATGGGCTCGGAGATTCCAAAAACAAATTTGAATTGAAATTCGAGATCTTTTGTTAAAGGTGGAGGGATCGTCTCAACCGTCTTTTTTTTTGTTATAATTATTTCTCACATATCTGATATCCCCACACATAGAGCTCAAACTAAATTTGTTACATCGGTACCCAATTTCCTTGGATTGTTTCTAGCAGGATTCGAGCTCTCGAATTTCAAAATCTTATCTAAAGCTTGAAGGAACTGTTCTCAATTATCTATAATACCTATATCGAAGTAAAAATCTAAGCCAACTAAATTCACATTCGCATATTGCAGAATCCATTTTTCTAGTACCAAGCCCCTATCAAAATCTCTTTTCTATTCTCATAAGCTTTAATTCAAAACTTCTGATTAATTAAGAACAACGAAATCTCAACCCTATGGCCACAATTCATACCAATACAAATTGTTATTTTATTAGAATATTTGTTATCTATGATATTTTTATTTTATTTTAATTAATTATTATTATTTTTTTATTTTTTTAGTTTTTTTTTCACATTCCAAAAATGATTGTGTTGTCAGATCCAAGACATAGATTATAAGCACCTGCAGCCAACTTGGATCCTTCACTTTTATTTAAGGTTGTTGAACCACGAGCTAATGTTCGATTTGTAAAAACAAAATTTGTACTACTACTTAATGTACTATAGTATTTTTATCGTTTAATATTTTGACATACTCATAAAAAAAATTATCGAACATATAAAATTAGAAGGACTATCTGGATATAGAGACGGAGACACCTTAAAATTATTTCATCGCTCGACAAATATTTTGATTTTTAAACAAACAAAATATCGAAAATATTTTTAAAAGTCAATTCTAATCTGATAGCCAATTGCAAAACTTTATAATTAATAAACATGGTTTGATTACGTATATAATAATACTTTATCTCGATTTTACAAAACTAAATATTAAAGATGCTTTTATATTTTAAAAATTTTTTAATTGAAGCTCTGGGGACATTTTATAAAAAAAATAGATTTATATGAGTGTCGACGACGAGAAATAAAATTCAAGAGTTTTGTTCCACCCCAACAACCTTTATTTCCTCATAATAACTCCCCCCCATTACTACATTCCAACCTAGTTGACCCAGTCTCAGGTGAAGTTTGGTTCCCCCCAAAGACACCCAAATAGGGACAATTTTCAGTTTATGTTGTTAGATTAATTAAGTAGAATGAATATTTATTTAATTGTGAAACAAGATAAGTCAAGGTCATTATCAAGGCTAAATACATGAAAAATGATCATTAATCATGAACTAAAGATGAGGGAACATGAAAATTGAACACCAAAACATTTTCGACTTGTCTTAATTAGTTCGTAATAATTAAACAACTTGGTTGTGGATAAATAATTATTGTGTTAATTATTTAGATCAATAAATTGTTGGAATAAACGGTTAAATCACATTAAAATTAATTATTATGTACCTCTAGAAAATAATTCGTCACAGGTATCTCTTCCTGTTCATCTGGGACTGAGATCCATTCTATTAAAACAAATATGCAGTTTAGAAAATAAGAGATTTATCACTTAATGTCTAATTTATTTTATTATTAATTATAGTAATTTTTCAAGACAATTAAATTATATAAAGGTGATATAGCAAAATTACAATGTATTTTTTACGTCTTAAAAGGGTGTCAGTTAAATACGAACCAAAAATGAAAAAAAGTTAATTTTCTTATTTTACCTTTTTTTTCAAATGTTATGTTTCTTAATCGTAAAAACGTAAGGGAGAACTTCTTTAAATAAAGTAGGAAACTAATTTTTTTCTTTTATTAATATCTCTTTGAGAAATCAATCAAGAGAAACTAAACAACAATTAAGATAAAAGAAAAAATAAAATTTGTTCCTTGCGCCTTATTTTATTTTTATGAATTAGAAAAATAATTTCGATTAATATTCTATCTTGTTTTTACCTTATCAACATAAATAATAAATTTGTATAAAAACTACCACGTGAAACTTCTCATAAACATAGAAAGAATATGAAAACCATAGAAGAGAAGACTATTTTCACCCAATTTTCTACAAAAACAATCATTTCTCTTTGGCTTTTTAGTAATTAGTGAATACGTGATTCCCAACTACCAAAAATATAAAAATAAAATAAAATAAATAATAATAATAATAAATAAAATTAATAATAATAATATAAGTTTTTGATATTATATATTAGATTTTTTATATTAAATATTTATTCAGTCGATAAATTTAAATTTACATATAATGAAACTTACTTAGGACGATATTTTTTTAGATTATTTTTAATTCACAAATTAGAAGTACAAACATATTTTATCATGCTCCAACATTTGTATATCTAAACAAAGATTATTTTCTTATTTAGACAAGACAAGACTGTTTGGTCCTATTTTGAGGGACTTGTACAAATGTCAAATCTAAGGGAATGGTTCACTCATTAGAGTACAAATAGTACCCGTCTACTTAATACAAAAAAATATTGTGGTGCTACTTATATATTTTTCAAAAAAAAAAAAAAGTGAGATATTTTGGAAATTAATATTAGTATACTTTATACATTAATAATATAAGAAATTAAAATAATCGATCACTTAAAAATAGTTATAGTTATTACAATTCATGAATGGATTATTTATGTATTAGAGTTTAAGTCTATACAATAGGCTTGAAAAAGGTACCACCAGTTTCCAATGCTTTTAAAATATTTCATTTAATTCTTTAGATAATGAGTATCTAATATATAATATTAATATAATATCTAGAATAATAAAATGGTAACCAGCAACACTTATCCCACAACTCGTAGCTTTGCAAGACTCAAAAAACCAAGGAGGCCGATAGCCCATGCATGCCATGATCCCCCAGGTTCGTCACCACACCATAAGTTTCTATTGTCATAGTTAGAAATGACCGATGATAACTTTTGCCTCGTCCAAGAGATTAACAACTCCAAATGAACAATCCTCTGATTTTCATTGCATCATATAAGCTGGAAATCTATTATGCCGTACAAATCCAAACTTGATAAACCTCAAGTGTTTTTATGCTAACTGTTGGTTCAAATAATCACTTCGACCTCATAGAGTAGGAGGGTTTTAACATAGAGGATATTCATTTCTGTATCAAACGAGCAAAATATTCATAGAATCAGAGGAGATCTGGATATAACGAAGGAAAATCCACGTGCATACGATCCGAAGAAGGAGCTTCACATCTGGAACCTCCTGTGAAGTGACGCACTTTTCCTTTCGAATTTATATAACAAAAGTCAGCCACAAGATACAATGAATTTTGAAAAAGAATTATCGAAAGGTTTACAACCTACTCGAGATTTGAACTCATCCACTACTTCTCTGCACTTTTCATCTCAATCGGCCCCACAAAGTCCTTGACCAATCCATAAACTCATTCAACTCCGCAATCCTTATATCTTTTTTCCTTTGGATATGCAAGGGAAACCAACCACACGGCTTAACTGATCTGACAATGGCAATACCTTAATTGTATAAGCCTTCAACCACTTCCTCTTCATCCTTAAAAATAAGAGGAACCAACTCATTCCAAACTTCAGCCCCCGAAGCCTCTTTCCTTTTCCTTCCTTGAAGGACCCACCGATGTAGGTCAAGTATAAAGGAAAGACCACCGACACTTTTTAGCTGTATCCTTTTCCCAACATTCATTATCAGTCATCAGGGAAACCTTCTCTTCCCCGAATCACTCCTGTTTCTTTAATAACTCCTCGACGTTCTTCTGATCTTAGCAATCGAAGAAAACGAGGATCACTGTGGGCATTTTTCGTGCTTAGCAACTTCGTTTTTCCGACTGTTTAAAATCACTTGCTTTCCCATACGAATCAGGAAAAGGTTCTCATTAGCGCATCCATGTCTCAGTATCCCCTGATCATCCGACAATCAATGTACCGCTTTCCACATAGTCTTTCCGAGCTTATAGCAACGTCATCAGCTATGTATTTCCATTCATTGAATCTTTCTTTCAAACACAATAACTTGATTGAAAATTTTTTCTGCAACAACTTTTTCCTCATTACGTTCCTGGTACGACTGTGCACCACGCACAACTTGAAATGATCACAATGGACTTATCATTATACCTTTGTATGCCAAAGTAGTTTTCTCAACTCGTCTGGTTGTGGGGCATGCCAATATGGGAAATACATCTATCTGATCTGGTCTCTGGTGAGCTTCCTCATTATCCACTTTGTCTGCCATCCTTAAAACCTACCCATAATTTTATACCAATTGGTATCGATGAGTTTTCCTTCAACCGGCTTGTTGTAGCATCTTGCCACAATTCTCTTGGGCGAATCTTCTCTTGACCCTCTTTTTGACAACCTTGATTTGTTTTTCAATGGTATAAGGACGTATTAAGATAAGCTGCAAATAGACCATGATTCTCTCTCTGGCAAGAATTGGATTTAAATGCATGTTTCCCCCTTATATTCAGCGTCTATAACACAGTCCCAAGTCTGTATGCACTCATTGCGCAACATCCCAAACAAAGATCTTATGATTTCCAGGTCTTCTTTCACACATCTGCTTAATTTCGTCTGTGTTAAATCAAGGAAAACTGAAGAAGCATTGGAATTGACCAAGTCTCCTAAGTTTGTGAGTAGAAAAGTCCTGAAGAGCGGGTCCCATCACTCATGGGGAATCGGAGCTGAGGCCGATCTGCACGGGCTTTCAAGAAAACAATGCTTGAGATCTTCTTCGGGAGTTCAATAAGTTTCCAGCATGTTTAGATGTGTGAACCATCTTGCTTCATTATATTCTCTTCTAAGTTGTGAATAGAATGAATAACCCTTTGGTAATTTCTCTAAGACGTGCAACCAGAACAAACAGTTGTCATGATATAATGTCTTTGAGATCACAGTAATTAATCAATATAAACTCTATCATTTACATGAATGTTAGGGCGCGTAAAGCGTCTGAGTAACAGCAATTAATAATCCTGTGCTCTTGTATATAAACGGAGATTCTCTAAGAATGTCCGGAGAGGCTTCTAGGAGCGCTTGTGGAACGGACACTTTTCGAGTTTTGAACCTTTCAAATTTGTACAACAATATATGCTAACCTCCAGTTCAACAGGAATAACCTCCACAAGTAGATTCGCTGCTACTTGGAGTTACTTGAGTGACTTCTGACTGATCTGATTATTGAAAATCGTGAAGTATCTACAAATCACCCAAAAGTAAAACAGAATTTACTATTCTTCTCCGAGCCATAATGTTGAAGCATGAGGTAAGACTATATTAATTGGTGCTACTTGAAGCACCATTTATTTCAACCGTATGAAATCCCTAAATCTTGCCAAACACATTCTGAAAAAGCTCATAATAGTCATTGTGGAAAATCAAGTGAAACAACACGTTTAGACATTTGGAGATATATGAGGATGGCATCTAAAGTTCAACCAAACGATCTTCGTCATGGTTGTTCAGCATGCTATGTGAGCTAATCTAACTTCTGATATCTCCAGAGGCGAGGAGCATCATGATACTTAATATCTCCATCATGTCTTCTATACTTGGATGAACATTGACTGAACCATCAATGATCTCATTTGTATGCAGGACCTTTCGTCATTACTACTTCCAAAAACAATGAGTAGTAAAGATGACAACATGCTGACACAAATGTCAGCTGCAATGGCAAATTTTCAATTATATATTCAAAGAAGTTTGAATCACACGCCCATTATTTAACCTCTCCTATAAATCTAGAAGATTAACTATGTCCTGCCGCAACGTACAACCGATGTGACACCTTCCAAACAACAATGTTGTTTCAAATTATGTTGATACATAAAGGGAGGGAACAACTGATTCATTGAGGTGTGACACTCGTGCGAAAACGTGATAGTTCAAGTATAACTATTGATTATTAACTCTAAATTTATTCTGACATTACAGGAACGGCACTATCACAAATGCACTAATATTAGCTAAATGTTTTGATCTGTTACGCCTCAAGTCTTAAAGCAAAAAACATATTCTGAGGGCGCTGAGCTCTCATCATTGTTACAGGCTATCTCTTTAAACAAAAGCTCGTTGTTTCTTCCCAGTTTCAATTCCGAACAAGTCGACTTAGTGGCCACCAGGCCTGGTACTCAATTATCTGATACAAGAGTTTGATTATATTCATTTATTTAATGGGAAACAATCTGATATAAAAACCCTTCAACGTTATCTTTTGGGCTGATATACCCCTCGTTACAAGTGCTCATATATGCCCTTATAACCGTTATACAAACGGCTCACATATACCCCTGCCGTTACAAAAATGGCTCACAATACCCTTCATTAACGAAGTTAAAAATAGTTTTAATTTATATTTATTACTTCTAATTTTAAAAAAAAATATTAGGGTATAATAATTAGTCTAATCAAAAAGTTCAAGATATATTTTAATTTTTTCATACATAATTATTTTTTGACGTCTTTCATTATAATTATTTGAGTTGCTTATTCTTATTTTATTTTTTTCTTACTTCCTTATTAAGAAAAAAATTACACTATTTTTTTTGTGTGTATTGGTACTTTAATTACGCATCGAAGAAAAACTTTGGTCATCTACAATAATTTTTACAAGAATATTAGTGAAACATAAATAAATTGATTATCAAGAAAATAATTATAATTAGTCATTGAAATTAAAAAAAGTCAAAAAATATGTTGACGGATGATGAAAATTTACTCATTAGTAATTAATAGTTTTTAGAAAAGAAATAACTAAAATTTAGATTAAAAGTTATTTTTTGTTTTTCATTCGCGTAGAGGAAAAGGATATATGTTAGCCATTTATTTTACAAGTAGGGGTTATATAGCTACTTCATAACAATGAGTATATCATCTCTAAATGCAAAGTTGAGGGTCTATCAGAACATTTTCCCTTTATTTATTATGATCATGGAGTATAGGGTCACTTACCTCACCTCCCCAATTTTCATCAACGGGATCCTGTCATCTCTCCCACAACAAAACATGTTACCCAGGCAACTGTGGTCACCCAAGGGCTAGGAAGATGGAAAAATCCCTGTATTTATGTGTCTCCGTTGAGTTTTGGACCTAACACCTCAGGTAATTGTCATGCACCCCCCTTACATTCATTTTACCTTTGCTATATTTTTTTTGATTTATTTCATTTTACAGGCAATGTCCTAATTGATTTGATAACTCACTGTAGCAAATGATTTGGTATATAAATGCAATTTAGCTTATTAAACAAAGATTAAATCATTGGATTCGAATAAGTATAAAGATTATATTTCACCATCTAATTACAAAATTAAGGCAACAAACCTACTTACCAGATATATTAATTTTGTGATGAAATAAATTACAAATTTATATGGCAACTACCCAACTTTTGTTTGTCCTTCATTTTCTTGTCCTCTTCCTCCATTCTCACTAATCAGCAAAGTAAATGAAAAAGAAAAAAAAATCTTTCCTTTCATTCAACTTCTCAAAGAACAATTTACATCAAACAAAGAATGAAAGAAAAATCTTTTCTTTTCAATATAGAGAGTTTGTTAAAGTAATGGCCTCTATAATTTCGCACTAGTGGGGTTACTATTGTGTCATTTGCACTTTTTGATATATTTCAAAAAACAAAAGAAAAAATGTGTATGAGAAGTGCTTAAGGAATTAAGATTGGAGTATTATTGGGCTATACTAGAAGAAACTAATATAAGACCTTAGAAATTGGACAATATCAAACACAATTCCCAGACTACCTACTTTAGACTAAGAAAGTCATATTTTTATATTTTCTTTTAGTCTCATGGTCAGAAAGTTACACACTATCATCGTATATTGTTTATCAAGGGGAAAAGACACAAATACCCCTATTTGGCATGAAAAGTCATTTACACACTAATACTCTATTACTAAATTGTTAAATTAGATTTTGACATGACATTAACTTATAAAAGATCAGCGTAAACACCTTTTAAAATTTATTCATCATGCAATAATAACATCAAATGTCTGCGATACATAATGAGGCAATGAGTTGAGACACGCTTAGTACAATTATTTTTAGAATAATATGTTCTTTTCCTACCATAATGAACATCCAATGGAATCATATAGGAAAGTTCACAAACCCAAAATAAAATAAATACTAGTAATCGTCAAAACAAGTGGAGTGCAAAATATATATTTTTCACAAGTGATTACAAAAGGAAGACTGACAATTAATTAACAAAGACTAGAGTAATTATTAACTCATCTCGTCCTTTCAAGTTTGTGTCCAAGTAATTTTTCAACTTGCTTTTGTAACTTAAGGATAATTATTGAAGATTGTTGGGTGTTAATACTTTCTTCTTTACAAATTAGTATTTTTTATGAGTATTTTTTTGGGGTTAATTAGTTAGATTTTTGAGCATTTTTTATTAACTAATCATTATTTAAGTAATTTACGAAAAGTATTTTTTTAAAAAAATTTACAAGGATAGTAGAAACGTAATTCCACATAACATATCGTTTATTTTTAAAAGAATTACAGATGGTATACTGAACGTGTTTACGTGGAGAAATGTTTACTTTGAGTATGAGACAATCAACTAGTCTTTACCCCCAGCAAGTTTTCAATTATGGCGGAAGAATTGGGACACTTCCTGTTTTGTACTTTTGGAATAAATTATCTTCTGTTTTGATGTATTGTCCTTATGGAAGACTTGAGACACTTCATCAAAACAAAAGATAAAATAAATATTCAAGTGTCTCAAGGTCAATTCCATGTCAGTCCGATCTACTTTTGAAAGAAATTCCGATTGTTCACAGGATGTTTGCACATACATATGTTTGTACAATTGGTTGACCTGACCCACTCATGGTGCTCAATCACTCACCCTTTTAGTCATTTTAAAAACCCCCTTGCTATTTTTTTTGTAATTTATTTGTACTTCGTTTTATTTACGCGATCAATCTCAAAACAAGTGGAGTATAAATATTACTATATAGTTTATGTTTCTGTCACGATCTGTATTAAAAATTAAAAAAATAAAAAAATATTTTTCATAGATTTTCCTTCATACCAAACACCCCTAAAAATGGAAAATATAAAAGAAGACTTTAGTCTAAAGTACCTAATTAATTATTCCCTCTTTCTATTACCAATAGTATAATTCTCAATACCTCGGCAGCACTTCTCATACACAATTTTTTAAAATATATATATATATAGATATAAATATATATATATATATCTATATATATCTGATATATATATATATATATATATATATATATATATATCTATATATAATATATATATATATATATAAAAACTGGTCAATTTTTTTTTTTGAAATCGAGGGTTTTTAAATTTATAAAAATAAGGTAAATGACTTTCAATCAAGGCAGGAGAAACCAGTTTGCCATAGGTGAAACACCCTTAAACTATGTGAAATTAAAAAAAAATATATTATTTTATAATGTTTATTGTTAGTAAAATTGTTCAAAAATATCCTTCAACCAAATATATTTTTTAATTTTCTTCTTAAAACTTATTTTTTCTAAAATATTTATTCTAAAATTAAGTTACGTTTATTTCTACTTCTACTTCAAAATTTTTTTTAAATATTTTTATTTTTATTATAATTATTGTTTGTATCGTTATATAAGGAAAACTAACGATGGATATGCTATGATGTTTATTAGATAGTGAACAAAAATTAAGGCAAAAGACATAATGTTTTCTGTAACTTATCACGAAAAGTAGATTAACATGTTATATACTATTTGTGTGAACGTTACACATGTCTGCATTACTTTTTTTAAATGAAGTTATTTCAACCCTGCCACCCTACAACCACTCACATGAGGAGAAAGTGTTTCACACTCGCGTCAACGTCCTCACCATTTACTCTACGGGCCACATCATAACAAACGTCAGATTTTTTAAACAAACAATTCAGTCACCCATTTTCTTCTTCTTCTTCTTCTTTCGTATACGAGAAAGGCTAAATTCATCCTTAACTATGACTACGGTTTAGCATACATCTTGTACGATAATAGTTTACAAGAAACATCCTTTTAATCTTTAAATGTAACAAATTCAACTTCCATCGATTCTAATTAAAAAAGTAACTTGCTTTTCCAAAAGTGATTTCTCTCTCTACCGTCCCTAATTGTGCCCCTCTCAACAGATATGTCTCATCATCATCTTCCCATATTCACAACAACCAAAAACAATTGAAATCATTTTTTTTTTAAACTTCACACGAAATACTCAAGGATCTATGATCATTTGGTTTTCTTTTCAAAAAACAAGGCAAGCACCATACCAAAAAAGAATCATTGAAATTTTTTAGTTTTTTTTATTCGAATATAAGCAATTTTCTAATTTTTCAAACTAAGCATCTTCATTCTTTTAAACATCTATCTATTGTGGATTGCATAGAACAAAACAACGATTCGGAACCATATCCTTATGAAGTTTAAGAATGATTTAATCTGTCCACGATTGGCTCAATTATGCTATTAGCGATATTCAAGATCAATTAGCATTCTTTTTCTTCCTTTTCACATCTTGAGGAGCTTTAAACTACCAAATAAACTACTAAAAAATCAAAAAAGAAAAAGGCAGAAAAATGGTAAGAAAAACCAACTTAAACCTGCAATTGCCAAAAAAAAAATCAATTGGTAAACCCCAACAACAAAACAACAAAAAATGCCCCCCCACCCCCACCACCACCCCAAAAAAAAAAAACAGAAAAAACAAACAAACATACTGAGAAGATAACAAAAACTCAATGATTTTAGTACATAAAAAGCTAAAAGTAACAACAAGACACCACAAAAGAAGCAAAAACAGCAAGTTTAGTGTATTAAATCATGGATAAGCTAAAACATTTGTTCATTATTCCCCTTCCCAAGAACATACAAAGGAAAAAAACAAAAACTAGTCACAAATATCAAAAAAAACAAAGTAAAATTGTATTAATCTTCATGTTGTCAACTCACTTCATATAGATTGGAAATCCTCTGACGTTGTTGGCTGGCTTGAGATGTACCGCTCTTCTAACCTGAATAGAATTAATATTAAATATAAATATAGTTATCGACCAGTAAGCTACATAAAAATAACTTAATATGAATATTTGAAATATTCTTTTAGCAGGGTTGCTTTTCAACATTTCGACACTTGATCTTCCTCGACCCATGATTAATCCAAACATATGAAAACTGTAGTCCGACGATTGACATTTTCAATGTCAATGATGAAGAGAGCCTGCAATGTCTACTGTTGTGGCCGGTTTACCACATATTCTACAATCAACGAATTTTTTGTTTTCCGTTTTAACTCCTCCTACTAGACCCTGGTTCATCATCTCTTTCTTTCTATTTTTGTTTCTTTCCTTTCTTCTTATTTTCAAGTAAGAAGGTGGAAATAGTGGAGGATTCGGTGACTTAGGCCATCCACAGGGCCATTCATGGGTAATATTGAAGCTCATAAATTTTTTGATACGTATCAACCTTGTTAGCAATCAGCAAATAGTTTAAACCCCCATCATGCATTTTTTCAACCAATCGAGGTGACTAGCATGTTTTAACAAGGAACTCCTGATAATGTCCCATTGTCTACAACTACGGTTCCTATTATAGTAATTAACACCCATTATCACACCTCGACATGCCATCACCTCATATTTTCCACATGTTCGACAGGCACAATCAACCCTATAGTTCCATCGGTTCGACAGGCCCAAATCACCTCCTGATAATTCCCATTGTCTACAACGACAGGTTCTATTATCTATTGTGTGACGTATTACATGTCTGCATTACTTGTAAATGAATTTATTTCAACCAGTGACACACATAACCACATCACATTATGAGAAAGTGTTTCACACTCGCGTGGCCACGTCATCACCATGTTTTACTGCCACATCAAATAACAACTCATATTTTAAAAAAATTTCATGTCAACCCCCCATTTCTCGTCTGCGTATACACCATAAATCCTCCCTTAAATTAAATACTTCCCTCCGTTTAACAAAGGAGACCTAGTTTCACTTGAAACGGAGTTTAGAAAATGAAAGAAATCCTTTAATCTTGTGTTTCTAAATTAAATTATGTCAAATGTACCAAAACGTCCTTTAATCTTGTGGTCTTAAACCATGCACGTGGAAAGTTAAAGTTAAGTGTTGCTCAAAAAGGAAAGGGGACAAGTTTCTTGTTTTAAAAAAACCAAAACAAAGGAAATATGCATATCTTTTTGAAACGGAGGATATACTTGTTGGCTATTATCATCAAATTCACTTCTCCACTCACCATAGATTTCACCACCTATAATCAAATTCACCATCTGAAATCTTCTCATAGTCATTGTCATCATAAAATTCGATAACAAACATCATAAATTTACTCATTAACCACTTTAGAACATATCAATATCATTGAAATTATCACAATCATAATAATAATTCACAATCCAACATCTAAGATCCTGAATTTCAGCATTGTTATTAAAAATCGATTAAAATCATACCACCACTAATCTTTCAACCCATTACCAAACACACACAAAAAATTAGCACAATATCAAATTTCATCAATTAAGCTCAAAGAGGAGAATTGTGGAAAGTTCATATTTTAATGATAGATTTAGTAAAGACGCGATTGAAAAATTAGTGCTTGTGTACTATTACGGATATTTGAATAAATCTAAGAGCATTTTAATAAGAGATAAAAGGATAGATTCTAATTTTTTATTTCAAATGCCCAATCAACAAAAAGACCGCAAAAAATAAATGAAATAATCCGTTCTTGACTGTCGTTAACGAATATGATATGTAAATAGTGTTTGTGAAAAGAAAAAAATGGAGGAAGAGAAAGGTACGTAAGGTGAATGAGAAATTTTGGGGTGGGAATAATTTGTATCTTTTTTTGTTACTCAACGCGTCTTTTTTATTTTATTTAATTTATTCCATGTCGCTTCGAGAAGTGGTATTAAATTTCAACTTTTGAATAGTCATTAGTGTATAATAGGATCGACTCAATAGTTTAGGCAGTAACTGATTTTTCGATACATACTTTAAAGTGAATTATTCCCAACCTATAAAGGAAGGATATTTTTGTTCATTTTCACATAACCTAACAATATTATTAGTGCACTTATCTTTACCAGTACCTTTCAACTCTCACTGGGAAAGAAAAAATTCTTACTACACCTTTAATTTTCCTTCATTCTTAGTTTTATGTAAAAACTTTCACTTGAAAGTTGAAAGGAGGGATTATAATTTTGAACTAACTTTGGCTTTGATATTGAGAATGGAAATAGGAAAGAGAAAAATGACAAACAAAAGGGAAGATAACAAATTCATTTGGTATGTTGATTATAATCTTTAAATTTTTTATCATTCACATAATTAAAAATATTCTTTTTAAGTTTTTGTTGCTTTATGTAATTGATGGTGAATATAATCTTTATATTTTGGAGTTCATAATCATTCATCATATCTGAGTCAATAGTGATTGTTCCTATCTATAAGAAAATCGATGATTTATCTTACTGATATAACTTAAACTCTATGTATTAAATCATTACTATAGTTAATCAAACCTTGTATTAGATTCATGAGAAACGGGCCTTAATGGTGGCCTAAATACAACATGTTTGAAATGGTTAGATAGGGTGACAAATGACGTGTTGGGTAAATTTTGAGCCGTTTATATTTGATATTGGTAAAAATAGATTTTACGAAAATGATTGGGATAAAATATTAGTTTACCCACATTTACTCATATTTTCATGAGTAAATATGTACTCTAACCTAAGTAATTCAATATGGAGTAAGAATTTTATCTGTTTTTTTAGATGAAAATGCTAAATTAGTTTTATTGTTCAAAAAGTAAAAAAAAATCCTAATAATTTTTCAATAAAAAGAAATTCTGTAAATAACAAAGGGAAATATTTTTAATTTAGTTGCTTATAGTTGCATTCATTGAATGAATATACACATGACTTCCTTTCGAGCTCGAGAAACTGACGTGCAAGGGCTCACTCTAACAATACGATTCTTGTCAAGAATTGGTAGACTCCCAACCTTCAAAACTAAGACTAACCAAGATGCATGATCGAGGAGGGTTGTGTCACACACCTTTCCGTAACATATGTTTATGCAGCGTGTGGGTGTCCACAGCAGTAATGAGTACCGAATTGAGAGTGTACATCTAGATGTTCCGTTCTCAAAGTTGGAAATGTTGGTTTTTAGTAAAGTGACATGCATTTTCATTTTGTATCACAAATTCCAACTACAACTTATTAATGATGAGGAGTATTATGTACTGTAGTTTTTTAATTTACATTATATATATACATCTATTTAAGACAGACGAGGAATCTAATTAACCTCATGATCATGTTAACTATCTCTGCTGTTCATTTCTGTTAGCGGAACAGTGAACTCAAGAACAGGAAGAACAACAATATTTATGGTTCGGGATCAAAATGTCGTCTTCACCAAAGAACAACCTGCAACCGATTTTATTTCAACTATAAAAGGATATAAGTGAAATACTACAAAGAGTAGACACAATGCCTTAGACGTGAGAAGGCAAGTGAAAGAATGATTGAAAAATTGAATTAAGAGCTACCTAGGGTGTTTATAGGAATAATCATCCTATTGATTCATCCATTACATCATATGTGTCAAAATTGTCAAGGTTAAGATACCAAAACCATTTATGGTTTGCCTAACTTTCAACCTAACCAAGATCAATCTTTGACTTTTATTTTTGTAACTAATTATCTTCCTACCAAATATTCATATTAATTCAAGGGATTAAGTGGGGAGTGGGAAGGGGGTTACAAAGGTGAAGGGAGGGGATGGGAGGGGCCGGGGTTTGGTAGGGGGGGGGTCTGGACGGAAGGTGATGGTCGTAGTAAGATAGGGGTAGTGCGAGACTACTTGTAAGACGTGGGAGGGAGAGTAAGTAGGAGGGTGGGGATAGGGGTTAGAGGTGTAGATGGAAGGTTGGTGATACACCAGGTGGGTTAGGTGATGGGGCGAGAGCGTATAGGAAGATCAGAATGAGAGTGTGGGGTGTGTATTGCGGGGAGCGAAAGGGAACATTGTCGGTGGGGTTTAGAGGAATAAAAGATGAGGGGAGAGTGCTAGTTGTCTTCTATTTCCCTTTCTTTTTTCTTCCCCCCCTCTCCCCCCCCGTGGACTCTTCAATCTCCACCTTTGGTTTGTGTTCCAAGCATGCGTATAAACAACTCCGGCCAAAAACTTCTAAGCTTACTGGGCATCCCATTGAAGAAACAGAAATCAAACCTTTGTTGAACATACCACTCCACCTATCATTGTTCTCTTTCGTTAGAGTTGCATCAATTGGATGCATACTCCCTGCCAAGTCCTTGCAGTGTGCAAACTTGGCAAGCGGGACTATTTTTGTCAACATGTCTGCAGCGTTATCGTCTGTGATAACCTTCTTCTGAACCTTTATAGCTCGCCTTTTCTAACGACATCGTCGAATAAAATGAAATCTGACATATTGTGTTTGGTGCGCTCATGAAATCTTTGATTTTTAATCAACTGAACACTTTGACTATCACATTTAGATTGATTTAGCTGAGCTAACTCAATTCTGCCACCAAACCTTTCAAACCAGATAGCTCTTTCTTTCCACTGCCTCCGTTGCTGCATATATGCTGCTCTGTTGTAACAACGCGACAATCAGCTGGTAAAGTCGATTTCCAACGACTGCACTGCCAACGAGAAGGAAAGATGTTCCAGTTTTGGACCTCCTTCGATCAAGACCCCTGCAATAGTCAGAATCAACATAACCGAGAATTGAAATACCTTCACTTTTCCGAAAGTTTTAGGCAACATCAGGAGCGCCTTTGAGATTTCTCAAGATCCACTTGACGGCTTTCCAATGCCTTTTTCCTTGATTGCCCATGTACTTTGCTTACTACACTTAACAGATTGGGCAATATCTGGCCGTGTGCATACCATAGTCATCATAATGCCTACCAACTGCACATCGCATAAGGAACCTTTGACATTCTCCACCCATTCATATATTGAAGGCATTTGTAAGCTCTGAAAGTTTGAAATGAGACAAAGTGTACTTACAGGCTTGCCGATCCATATTGAATCTTCATGAACCTTTTTCGGATGTACCTCTTCTGGAGAAAAGATGTACAACACACCATTTTCTCTGAAATTTTCCATTCCAAGGATTTTCTTTGGCAACTCCTATATCGTCATGTCAAATTCCTGCTTAACAGTTTCTTCAAAATCTTTATCTCTTTGATTTGTTAGCACAATAGCATTCATCAACATAACAACAAAAGATAAATCAAGAGTTAACCAGACATCCTTCTGTGAAACATACTCACCACTATCAATGCCCCCCCTCCTCGAAAATCCATGTTAGTCCTGAATGCAACAACCTCTTGTACCACTGTCTAGGGGATTGCTTCAAACCATACAAAGACTTCTTCAGTGGCATACACGGTCTTCTTTTCCTTCAGCTAGGAACCTCAGGCGATCCATATAGATTGTCTCTTCTTAGATCACCATGTAAAAAAGCAGTTTTGACATCAAGCTGTTGAAGCTCGTCAAATCAACTGTGCAACCAATGCCTATCAGCACGCGAATTGGAGCTTATGTTTCACTACTGGCAGAAAGATCTCATTGTAGTCAATTCCCTCCTTCTTCTGAGCTGAAACCCCTTGCAACCAATCTCGGCCTTGAAACCTAGTAGCCCCTTCTGGAATAACCTTCTTTTCTTTCGGTAGACCCATTGCATCCAACTGTCCTTATCCCTTTGGGGCCTTTAACTAAGACCCATGTCTCATTTCTGTGAAGAGACTCCATCTCTTCGCATCCTGCATTGCCATTGGGGTGCAGACATCTTTTGCAAAGAAGTTTTTCAATATACGAAGAGGCTCGAGATCCTTAATCTCTTCTCTGCACTACTAACGCTTGTCATCAGATTTTCCTTGCTCTATAAGACTTCCGGTTTCCGTATCCCCGGCCTTTTGTCCTTCCCTTCTCAATTGTGTTGGTTCATTGGAAGCAAGTCTTCTGCAATCGTTTGACTCATTCACTTTGAGTCTCTTCTTGATCCCGTTTGTGCTTTTCTTGGTAAGCTCCACCGTAGCGCTCCACTGCTCGTTGTGCTCGTTTCTAGATACTCCACAAAACTTACGAGGATTCAAGTATCGAGGATTCATCAAAGTAACATCTCTACTAACTCCCAACTTTGGAGTAAAACAAACTACCCATAGTTTGTACCCTTTTACTCCATCAACATACACCCTACGAATATGGCCCTTTTTAGCCCTTTGGTTCACGCTTCCTCATTACATGATAATAAGCTGGACACCCAATATCGCAATTAATAATAGTTAGAGGGTTCACCTTACCAGAACCTCATGTCCGGAAGTCTTAAATCCATCGCGATGCTGAGACGATTGACAATATGAGAAGCAGTATGAACTGCTTTCAAGGCCCAAAATCACTTTGGACATCTTAGCTTGTAAGAGCATACAACGAGCCTTCTCAAGAATAGTTCTGTTCATTCTCTCGGCAACTCCATTCTGCTGTGGTGTGTGCCTGACGTCTTATGCCTTGGCGATCCCATGAACCTTGCGAAATCATTGAACTCTTCACTGCAAAAAAACTCCCACAAGCCATTGTCCGTGCGAAGATTACTTGATTTTCCCCACTTTGTATTTCAACCAAATCTTCCACTCTTTAAATGCTTCAAAAGCATCACCTTTTGTCTTCAGAAACGCCCCAACTTTCTTAAAAATCATCAATTAAGTGAGAAGATACCTCTTCCTCTTTCCTCCCTTTCTGGAAGCTGAGAGGGACCCCCATAATCTCAATGGATGTAGTCAGCAACCCCTCCCGTCTTGGTGCTTGCCATGCTGAAGCTGACCTTTTTCTGCTTCCCTACAACGCATGGCTCACCAAATTTTAAGTGTGCTGATCTTCTCCAACCATCTCAAAAGGTTGGGCGGTTGCTCACTCTCCAATCCTCGTGCGCTCATATGGCCTAGTCTTCATGTGCCATAATTTTGTCTTGTCATCATTAGATAACTGCACTGTATATTGCATTTACAGAGCCAATAATCGGTGCTTCCGCAAGGGGTGTAGAGGCCATCCTCCCAGCTTGGCCTTCAACCTGACTAAAGAACCCCCTTTGTAGTCGACTTCATAGTTCCTCCTCCCCTTCACTCGTGTACTTATAACCTTGGTTTTATCTAAAATACCCAGGAGATCAATGCTCTTAGATAGACCATGACGCTTTCTGTAATTCCTCATGATTCCCATCATGGCAGCGAACATGAACGGAACCACTGCCAAACTATTTTACAGTTGCATTATTCCCATTAATACAGTTCCTCGCTTGTTTCATAGCTGCTGAACGCAATCTTTTCGAATGTCATATATGTCTAAGTACAACCAGAGTCTAAGATCCATTTGTTGTTAGAGACTCCATTATTGCCTGAATGTTTGTTAGTACATACTCACATCATTATCATGTACTTTTCTCAACATGGATTTCCACCCCCTTTCTTGAGCTTCGCTAGGGCAATCTCGTTCAACGTGCCCCTTCTGACAGTGACTCCCCAACACTTTCCCCGCATTCTTTTTTTCACCACGCACTTTGATCTTTACTTTCGATTTGCTCCTTCCCTTTTGGCTAGTACTACCTCTTACAAAGAGGTCCCACTAGCTTCGGCACTTTTGTCTCCTCAAAATGCTCCCGCACATCACAGAGTTTTAGTGCTTGCCGCACTTGCCTCAGTTTAATATTAAATAGGTTGTTTGCTATACATCATTGAATTTTCAAATCACGAGTTTCTGAAGCAATGAAAATAGTAGAACACAAAGTGTCTCCTCTCGTCCTTTTGTTCATTTTCCACAGTTTTGTAATTCCATCACACGTTTCTGAACGCATCATAGATGGTGCTTGCAACAAAGTACCTGATCCATCGTTAAATGTATAAGGACGCCGTTTGGTAAACAACATCCTTTGTTGTCACTGACTTGTCCTGGTAAAGCCCTTCATCTTTTCCCCATAACTCTGTTGGCCGTCTCTTCGTTACTTGTACTCACTCACAAAAGTACGTTAGGGCAGGGACAGTGGCTGTGCACTCAATCAGTCTCCTTCTCCTTTCCAAATCTTTTCTTGTCGGAATCCGATATCTATCGGGTACTTTCCGTCAATAGCATGGATTGAGCCTTCCCCTCCGCAGTAACCTACCACTCATCTGATTTCCAGATAGGAAGTTGTTGCGCCCACTAATCATCATTTCAAACTTCATGGAACTAATTTTTTTTTTTTTTATTTGTTCTTCTTTTCTACTACATGATTTGGAAGACATGACACACAAAGTCATCCGCTTTCTGATGTGGAAAGTTCTACTTGTGCTTGTTCAACCACAGAGCATACTCACTCAGACAGAACCTTGTCTGATACCAAATTAGTTTAGAGGAAACGAAACTAAGAACAAGGAAGAACACAATATTTAATGTGGTTTCGGATCAAAATGAATGATCCTACGTCCACCAAAGAACACTGCAAAAACCGATTATTTTTTCACTATAAAAGGAATATAAGTTGAAATCTACCAAGAGAGAACACAATGCCTTAGAAGGTGAGGAATGCGAAGTGAAATTGGATATTTGGAAATGAATTAAGAGCGACCTATTTATTAGGAATAAATTCATCTATTGATGTCATCCATTGACTCACTAGTGTCAAAATTGTCAAGTTAAGGATACCAACCATTTATGGTTGGCCTAACTTTCACCTACCATATACAATCTTTGAGCTTGTATTTTGGTACTAATTTATCTTCCTAACCAAATATTCATATTAATTCATCTTCCATTTAGTTGAGTCCACAGAACCAAACCACTCTTTCAATTTCCCCTTAGAAGCCCGCTTTGTTATCATCACATTCTTTTGTTATTATTCTGTTTTTTTATATGGTCCTCTAGTGATTTATTTAGAGCTTTCTTTTTTTGTTTTATGTGTTTTCCTTGAGCTTTAGGTCTTCGCAAATAAGTTGTTTTATTTTCATTTCCAGTCGGGACCGTAATACTGTATACACTCTACCTCCTAAACCACATTGTGAATTTCACTGAATAGTTTGTTGTTGAGGTATCCTTTTAGGACGGGGTTTTAATCCTTTAAACTCATATACATAACAATCGATATGGATAGAACGTTTTGATGTCACAAACAGTATTTGAATATTTTCCTACATTTTTAGTGGCACAAACCTTAACTCTTGTGAATATCTAGGCCAAATAACATTCTTTTTTTTTTTAATCATCATACCAGGATATATGCCAATATATAAGTCCTAGGTAAAAAGTCTGGTTCGGATGACTAGTAGAAGGACAAAGGGAGGAGCTAGATCGTCGGCTAACAAATTCAGTCCAATTCAATAGCTTTAGTTGTAACCTTTAGTCTTTAATAATAATCGTTAATATTTAAGAAATATTATTTTAAAACTCATTACCAAAATTAAATTTAAAATCTAAGCTTTAACACCTAGTTCACACATCTAACCGTAACTATGCATATCTGCTCTTTTTACCCATCATTTAGCTCATTTATGATCCAACTCATGGATAATGAGCTACTAATTTTACAATTCAGTCTAAGCAAATTCCCCCGGGGCCTCATTTGAACATTCCTACATCAATCAGATGAAATACTACCAAACCTCCCGTTCTAATATTTAAATTATAACAGTTTTTTTTTTTTTTTTGTTTTTGTAAAATACCGTAGTTGGGAAAAATCATAATAACATATTTGAGTTTTTTTTGATGTCCCTTTCATTCATATTGAAGGAAGGATGAATTTAATAATGCTTAATAGTCATAGGGCAATATGAAAGATATCATTTGAATAGAAGAAACAAAGTCTAACTAATTATAAAACTTTTTTGAAAACGAAATTTTTGAAAGCTTTCTAAAATTTTGTTAGGATTCTAAAAAACCCTTTTTAAAAAATAAATTGACAAACATCCAATCCATACCCCTACCCTTGCCTTTTCTTTTTGACTTTAGTCAACAAGTCCGTTATTTTGTTTTACCTCAATTTGCCGCCCATTACACCCAATTTTGTTTTTTTTTTTTTAAATAAATGACGAACTTTTATATGAACAGGAGTTAATGTTATGATTTATTTTAGATAATAAATTTAAAATATTCTTCTGTTTTTAAAAAAAAGAAAAAGAAAATCATGTTCCAGTTAAATCTTAGCACTTAAATCAAACGTCGGGAAATTAACACTCACACCATCGCTCAGGTGACTAGGTTGATTTTTGACTATTTGTCCTTAACCTGAAAATATAAGTATTGAATGATTGTGTTTTTGAATTTTTGCTCCCAAATTTAATTGATTCACAAATTTATAGCCATGCAATAGATTTGATTTTTACAGGAAATCTTTTCTTTGTACTACCAATCCATGCCGCAAATACTTAACAACTATAATAAAAAAAATACCTAATAAGAGTAGAATAGAAATTATATAAATTTTACGAGTTAGGAATTGAATTATTTAGATATATTTTAGTTATCAAATTATCTATTATATGAGTTTTTGAGAGGTGTCCAGATACTTCAGGATACGTGTAAGCTCGGGAACATGGGTACAAATGAGTGTAATTTGGTTTAGATACACTGTATTTAAGTGTCTCGCATATCTTATTAAGATACATAACAAACTGTTCGTCCGCCTCGCCTCTCTCATCTCATTCATCATGCTCTAGTATCTGATATTATCACATATACATCAATACATGTATCCAAGTGTATATATCTAGTGTTGTTTCGCATGTATGTGGAATCTAACACAATCTCGCTCAACTACCTCTCTCTCCCTCCGCCCTCTCTCCCTAATTTAAATATATCTAATGTCAAAAATATATGTATCTTGATGTATCGTCCGCAATATATGATATAAAACTCTTAATTAGTGATAAAATACGTAAATATTTTGAAAGTAAAGAAGATAGTGATGTGTTTCCTAATTATGTAGTAATCTCTAAGATTATTCCTATCCGTCTCAATTTCATGTTACCTTTTTACTTGTGCTCTTGGCATTAAAAATTAAGTAATTTTACCCTTGTACTCCTATTTTGTTTTCTGTTTTTCTTACTCAACTTTATAATCATAACAAATTAATTAACTATTCGACAAGGTAATAACAGACAAAATATGATAATTTATCATAAATAGGCCCAAGTATATGGTCTACCTATTATAGAAAGAGATACATATAATATAAATGGAGAAGAGAGTAAGCTATAATATATACTTATATTTTTAATTTCATTTTTTTGTGCAATATTCACAAATTCTACATCTACTAAATATTTTATCACTTATTATTCATGTGATATGTTACCTATACACAAAAAAAAATCAAAAATAGAAAATAAATGAAATTTCCCAAAAAGGTATCTTGATGATAATGAGTAAGGGAACATATAATTGAAAGACTGACAAGACATTCATTCTTTGTAATTGCTGCATCGATTAGAGATACACTAAATTTTTATTTAGTAAGAATATATATTCCTTTCAATAGGGGTGGGTGGGTGGGGGTCCTTTACAAACACTAGAAAACAACTTAATCTGAAAAATTCAATTTTGTTTGTTGTTTTTTATATATATTCCTTCAGGAATTCATGTTCGATGTTGTATTAAAATCGATTATATTTTAACTGGTATTGTAGATTCATTTCTATGGCATGCGATCCTAATAGGGTTTTGGGGGGGGGGGGGGTGGCATAAATATAATATCTTTTGGTTAAGGGTAATCTCGACTACCCTCATCATAATTCCACGTTGGTAAAAATTCAATTTTCCCTTGTTATAATTATTTTCATTAAATATTTGAATATTCCGCACGCATTGAGTTTTCAGCTAAATCTGTGTATGCATATTGCATGTTCATTTTATGGGCTTCGGATATTTCCAAAAACAAAATTGAATTGAAATTCGAGATCTTTTGGTTAAAGGTGGAGGATCTCTTCACCGTCTTTTTTTTTTTTGTTATAATTATTCTCAGATCTCTGATATCCCCACACAGAAGCTCAAACTAATTTGTATACATGGTACATTCTTGGATGGTGCTCCTAGCAAGTATTCGAGCTCGAATTTAGAAATCTTATTAAAGTTGGAGAACTGTCTAATCATCCTATCACAACGTATATCGATATGTAAAAATCTAAGCTCTTTTGCAGATTGCAGGAGTCCATTTCTCTATTCCGGCGCCCCTATCAAAAATCTCTTTTCTATTTTCATAAGCTTTAATCAACTTCTGACTAATTAAGAACAACGAATCTCAACCTTACTTACCGCTTCAGGTATGCTGTCAATGTTGAGTTGTCTAGAAAATGTGAGTATGAATACGATTTCAAAACTTCATTCTTTCCTTTTAGAAATAAGTGTTATGTTTTTTTCAATGAGTACTTTTTAATTTATACAATATATATCATCTCTTTTGCAGCAGAGATGACCTTTCAACCTGTAAAGGCTTCGAATAATGAACATTATACCTTCTTCCAATGCTTGGTTGTATATAGATACATTTTCGTTATTCATAACTGGTTATTCAAAGTCTCAATACTTGTGTGTTTCTTTATTATAACGGATGAGGCTACTGTATGCGTGCTTGCTTTTCATTACCACGAAGCTGTTATGTATTAGTTTCATTCTTTAGGACTCCTTTCGTAACATTTGTGTTATGTCAGCGTGGGTGCCCACACAGTGATGACCCGAGTTGAGGTGTACATCTAGATGTTCATTCTCGACGTGGAATATTGGGTTAGTAGAGTAGACATGAATTTCTTTTGTTATCACAAAGTCCCAACTACAAACTATTAATATTGAGGATAGTATGTACTTTTAATTTTTATTGTATATATATTATTAAGGGAACAGGAAGAGGAATCAATGAACCAGAATCATGTTAACTATCTGCCTGTCATCTCCTTGAACCCGCTTTGATTATCATGTTATTTTGTGTGTTGTTACGTTCTTTTTTTTTTATCTGAAGGTTTGTAATGCTTCTCTAGTAGTATTTATTTAGTCTCCTTTTATTGGTATTGTACTGAGATGAGGGTCTTTCAACAACAAAAACTCTCTATTTTCATGAGGTCGGGGACGTAAGGTCCGGCCCTCCTCACACTCCACTTGTGGACATTTCACTTTGCAAGGATCCTCTCAGACGATGTTTTGTTTCTTTGAACCTAGACATATGGGATAGAAAGTTTTGATATCAAACAAGATCAGTATGTGAATTTTTACCAGTGTTCGTGCACAAAACATTAATATTTGTTTTTGGTCAGAACCAATGGAAAATGTCAAATTTATATATTAGTCTTTAATCACAAAACTAGTATTGATTGTCACGTTAAAGCACAACTGAAACTTAACTAAACAAAGTTATTGTATAATAATACACGTCTTGGGTACAAGTAATTGCACTGCATTTCTATAAAGGTATAGGCTGAAAAGTAGAATGATAGTGGTTAGAGTATCCGATATTCATATTGAAATCGACTACAACCAAATGTGTGTCAGATCAAGTCTACATCGATAAAGGTATACATACATTCACGATACAGAAAACATGTAATATACAAAATTACATGCTGCAAAAAAACATAAATAAGGAATGCCAAAATCATGATACGATGGATATTTCCAATATTGTTCATAACCAAATAGGTGTGTATATGAAATATGTCTTCTGATCATTTTGTAAGTTGTGGTAACAAAAGATACAACCTTATGTGAAAAAAACACACAACATATCATGGTAATGAAAAGCACCACATGCATACAATATCTCATCGTTCATAAAGACACACACAAGTACTGCTAGCTAGCGCTTGTGTTTAGACTTGACAAAAACAGTTATCAATAAACGAAAAATAGATTATAGAAAAACCGCGTGGAAGAAACGCGCATACATATCATCATTTGAAGACTTTACAGGGTCGAATCAATCTGTCTGCCAAACAACATATATTGTATAAGTAAAAGTAGATTGGAAAAAACATAACATTATTTCTAAAAGAAATTTATGTACAAGAGAAGTTAATGAATTCGTATCATACTTCACATTCATTAGACGACGGAAAGCATACTTCAAGATTGTTTCTCCGGTCATTTACATCCTCACCCAAACATATTCCTTAATTTTGAGGTCGACTCATAAGCTGAGGGCCTGAAACGTCAATGATAAACTTTAATGAGTCAATCATCTCCCAACAACGTATTGGGGTTCCAGAGAGATCACATCCAATTATAAATAGTTCCTGAGCACGGGAAAGGATTTCCTGCACAACCTGCATTATGAAACTGGCGATCACCAATTTTAGAGATTTGGATTCTCGAAGGGACATTGATCTTCCATGTTCCATTCTTCCCCCTCCCCGATGATTGTTCTTTCTAGAGTTAGTTCTTGAAGGTTGGGTAGTCTAGCAATTCTTGACATTGAATCAGATGTCAGAGTGAACCCGAACAACTCCAGTTTCTTCAAGCTCGAAGGGAAGCCATGCGTATAATCACCCAATGAATCCCAAATAACATCAAAACAGAGTTGTTCAAGTTTGTTAAGGACATCCAATCTTGGAAAACAAATCTTCTCTCCGTACTGATGTGGTAATTGTTTGAGCCTGAATTTAAGGGTTTGAAGATTAGGAAGCCTTTTGAAAATATCCTCCATGTCTTCTGAACCGGGATGGTAGAGACCAGATAATGTTGTCAAATTTTCTAACTTTGAGTCCTTGTCTAACACAGTTGGTTCGTTGATGTCCGGATCAGACAAATCACAACACTTCATCCGCACAACTCGTAGCTTTGCAAGACTCCAAAACCAAGGCGATAGCATCATGCATGATCCCTCCAGGTTCTTCACCACCAGAGTTTCTAGATTGCAGAGGTTAGAAAATGACAGAGGGAGAACTTTTGCCTCGGTCCAAAAGATTAACAACTTCAAATGAACAAGCATGCTGATTTCATGCAGCATATAATCTGGAAATCTTATGCCGTACAAATCCAAACTTTTGAGAAGCCTCAAGTGTTTTAGGCTAACTGGTTGGTCAAAATAATCAAATTCGACCTTCAGAGAGAGGAGGTGTTTAACATAAGGATTCTCATTCTGTATCAAAACGGAAGAAAATATTTCATAGAAATCAGAAGAGATCTGGCTTTATACCGAAGAGATAAATCAACGTGCAATAGAGCCGAAAGAGGAGCTTTGAACATCCGGATGAAGTGAAGCAACTTTACCGTTCCGACATTTTAGATAACCAAAAGTCATGCCAACAAGATCATGGAATTTTGAAAAAAGAATTATCGAAAGGTAATTACCAAACTACTCGAGATTAATCATCCCACTACTTCTTCTGCACTTTTCATCTCAATCTGGGCCCCACAACGTCCTTGACCAAGCCATACCTCATTAAACTCCGAGATCCTTATATCTTTGTCCTTTGGATTGGATAAAATTGCAAGGGAAAACAAAAACGGTTTACTGATCTGAAAATGGCAAACTTATTGTATGCCTTAACACTCCTCTTCATCCTTAAAAATAGAGGAACTCAACTCATTCAAAACTTCAGCCCACGAAGCCTTTTCTTTTCCTTCCTTGAAAGGACTCCACCGATTAGGTCAAGTACTAAAGGAAGACCACCACACTTTTTAGCTATCCTTTTCCCAACATTCATTAGATCATCAGGGAAACCTTCTTCCCCGAATACCCTTTTCTTTAATAACTCCCGACTTTCTTCTGATCTTAGCAATCGAAGAAAAAGAGGATCACTGTGGCATTTTTCGTGCTTAGCAACTTCTTTTTTCCGACTTGTTAAAATCACTCTGCTTCCCATACGAAATTCAGGAAAAGGTCTCATTAGCTCATCCAATGTCTCAGTATCCCACATGTCATCCAAGACAATAAGGTACCGCTTTCCACATAGTCGTTTCCGCAGCTTATAAGCAACGCTCATCATCTATGTCATGATCCTCATGAATCTTTCTTTCAAACCAATAAACTTGATTGAAAATTTTCTGCAACAACTTTTCTTATTACGTTCCTGGTCGACGGTGCACCAAGCAACCGAACATGATGAAATGATCAACATGGACTTTATCATTATACATTTGTATGCCAAAGTAGTTTTCCAACTCCTGGCATGCCAAATATGGAAATGAATCGATTCTGTTGTTCCTCTGGTGAGTTTCCTTCATTTATCCACTTTGTCTCCTACCTTAAACTACAATTATTTTACCAATTGTACTCTGATGAGTTTCTTTGCAAAAGGCTTTTGGGAGCTAGCATTTGCGAACAATATCTTGGGGCATCTTATCTGCACCTCTTTTTGACCACGCTTGATATTTTCAATGGATCAGAAGTATGATTGAAGAATAAGCCTGCAATAGACATGATCTATGGCAAGAATTGATTAAAGGCATGTTCCGCCTTATATGCAGCGTTCTAGAACACAAGTCCAAAGATATGTATTTGCAACTCTTGCAACATACCCAAACAACGATTGATGATTCAAGGCTTCTTTACACTTGCTTTAATTTCTTCTTTATCAAGGAAGGAAAAGGAAACTGAAGAAGCATTGGAATTGACCAAGTCTCCAAGTTTGTGAGTGAAGAGTCATGAAGGGCGGTCCATCCACTCATGGGGAGAAGCGGAGCTGAGGCGAAGTCTCACGGCTTTCAAGACAAACATTCTTGAGGATCTCTTCAGGAAGGGAGTTCAATATTTTCCAGCATGTTTAGATTTGAAAACCACGTGGCTTCATTCATCTTTATTTAAGTGTGAAATAGAATGAATAACTCCTGGTATTGCTCGAAGACGTAGCCACAGAACAAACAGTTTGTTAATGATGATAATGTCTTTGAGTCATCAGGTAAGAATATCAATAGAACACTATATCCTGAAATGAATGTTACGCGTGAAGCGCTAGGATGTACAGGCAGAATAATCATGTGTCTTGCTAGATAAAACAGAGATTCTCTAGAAGTCCGGAGAGGCTTCTAGGAGCTGCTTGATGGAACGTACAACTTCTTCCGAGTTTGAACCTTTCAAATTTGTACAACATATATGCATAACCTCCAGTTCAACAGGAATAACATCCACAAGTAGATTAGCTGCTAGCTTGGAGTTAACTGAGTGACTTCTGATCTATTGAAATCGTGAAGTATACAATCACCCAAAAAAGTAAAACAGAAGTTTACTATTCTCAGAGCCATAAGTTGAAGATGAGGTAAGACATATTCAATTGTGTCATACTTGAAGCAACCATTTACTTTCAACCTATGAAAATCCCTTAAATTGCCAAACACATTCTGATGAAGAAGCTCAATAATTAAGTCATTGAGGGAAAATAAAGTTGAAACACACGGTAGGACTTTGAGATATATGGGATGGCCCATCTAAAAGTTTCAACAAAAACGATCTTCGGTCATGGTTGGTTCAGCGTAGCTATGTGAGCTACTATAACTTCTGATATTCTCCAAGAGGCGAGGAGCATCATGATACATTATATTCTCCATCATGTCTTCTATACTTGGATGAAACAGTGACTGAACCAAATCATGAATCTCATTTGATATGCAGGACATTTCGTCATTACTACTTGCCAAAAACAATGAGTAGTAAAGATGACAAAATGCTGACACAAATGTCAGCTGCAATGTCAAATTTTCAATTATATATGTGTCAAGAGAAGTTTGAATACGCCCATTATTTAACCTCTCTATGAAATCTAGAAGATTAACTATGTCCTCGCAAAGTACAACAGATGACACCTGCCAAAACAACAATGTTGTTTCAAATTATGTTGATACATAAAGGACCTAACCTGATTACCTCCACACCCACCGACACAATAGCAAAACGCATAACCATCCCAATAACCCCCCCAACCCAAACCATAAAACCCTCCAACCACCACACTCCGCACCTTAGAACAACCAAACCGTTCCCCCACCATCACACAATACAATTATTCTACCCACCCCAAGAAAACTTACCCCCCAATCATCCCTCCCCTTTTACTATACAAGTACGTCCACACCTTACCACCCCCCCACCAACCCCACTCAAGCCCCAACTACCCACCCGATTACCCCAAATGCATTCCCCCCCCAGCCACCCCACATAAATCCACCTTCTGACAACCGATCCACCGCCCACCACCCACATCACAAATCTAAATGGCCCACCACAGATACACACCCCTCGTACACCACCCCTCCCTTGAACTACCAACCACCTACACCGTACCCCCCCCTCTCACCCTCCCCTGTACGTAACTACTCATCAAAGCCACCATCCCAACCAACCTTCCCTCAACACACTCAACACACCCCTATGCACCGCCCGCACCACACCAAAAAACCCACCCTCATACCCCAAACCCCACCCTCCACCCCCCTCCCCCAAAATTGCTATCACACCTACCTACATTCAACTAATACCGCCCACCGACCCCCCCATTCCCCCTCAACTTCAACACCAAAAAATGCCCGCTCCCCTTAACCCCACCTCCCCTACATACACCAACCCCTAACACATTCAATCACACTTCATACCTTCCCACTCATATCCCAACTCACTACCCCTACCCACCCCTCCCAACGACACAGACCCCACCACACCCTCCCCCAACACGCAACCTACACAAAAAGACTGTCCTCTACACTGCCTCACACCACCCTTCAAACCCCACTAACAAACCACTCCATAGACACATATTTACTAACAGTCACCACAACCCCCCCACCGAAACTCACACTCGGCAGTAATAATCGTCATATCTCACATCGCGCCCTCACTCATAGCGCAGATCGCATACATGCACCTCACCCTACCACTCCCTTTAGAAACGACACCAATCATAGCCGGGAGGTACACAACACACCATCCCCCCCCGTCCCGATAGCGAATGTGCCGCGAAGCCGGATTGGGGGTACCCCGACAGTTTAACGATCATTCACATCCTTCCGCGGAAAACGTGATAGTGTCAGGTTATACTAGTGATTAGTAACTCTCAATTTTATCTTACATTACATGAACAGGCAACTATCACCAAACGCACTAATAGTTAAGCTAAAGTTTGATCTGTTTAGCCTCAAGTCTTAAAGCAAAAAAAGGACATTTGATGCAACTAACAAATCCTTCCCACCTTCTGACCCACCCACACTTGAGACCAAAGACATTCCACAGGATCGCGCTCCTCAAGGGGCAAGTTCTAAACGACCCGGACCTCTTCCCCGATTATAGTTAAACAAAAGCTGATTTGTTCCCAGTTGCAATTCGAACAAGTTATACTTAGGCCACAAAGGCCTGGTAAATCAATATCTGATAAGAGTTTGATTATATTCAGGTATTTATGGGAAAAAGATCTTGATATACCCTTCAACTTATCCTTTGGAGCTGATATACCCCTCGTTATAAAAAGTGGCTTCATATTGCCCTTCCGTTATACCAAAACGGCTGAAATTATACCCTTGCGTTACAAAAATGGCTCAAAATACCCTTCATTTAGGAAGTTGAAAAAATTAGTTTTAAATTTATATTTATTTATTTACTTCTCATTTTAAAAAAAAATATTTAGGGTATATATGAATTCTCAAAGTTCAAGATATATTTTGTAATTTTTTTCATACATAAATTATTTTTTGATTCTTTCATTATACTTATTTGAGTTTCTTATTCTTGATTTTATTTTTTCTTACATTCCTTAGTTTTTAAAGGAAAAAAAATAAACTATTTTTTTTGTGTGTATGTAATTTAATTAGCATCGAAGAAGAAAAACTTTGGTCATCTACAATAAGTTTTCCAAAATATTAGGAAACATAAATAAGTTTGATTATCAAAATAATAATTATAAATTAGTCATTGAAATTAAAAAAAGTCAAAAAAATATTTTGACGAGGATTAAATTTTACTCATAGAGTATTATAGGTTTTTAGAAAAAAAAATAGAAAAATTAGATTAAAATTATTTTTTTTTTCATTTCCGTTAGAGGAAAGGATATATGTGAGCCATTTATTTACAAGTCAGGGTATATTATGAGCTACTTTCATAACAAGGAGTATATCAGCTCTAAATGACAAAGTTGAGGGGTATATCAGACCATTTTCCCTTTATTTATTATGATCATGGAGTATAGGTCAACTTACACGCACCTCGACCAATTTTCACGGGATACCTGTCATCTCCCACAAGCAACATGTACCAGGCAACTGTGGTCACCAAGGCTAGGAAAGATGGGAAAAATCACCTGTATTTTATTGTTCGTGGTTTTTGGATCCTAAACACCTAAGGTTAATTGTCATGAACCACCCTTACATTCATTTTACCTTTGTATATTTTTTGTTTTTCATTACAAGATCAATGTCCTATGGGAATTTGATAAATTCAACTGTAGCAAATGTGATTTGGTGTATATATAAATCAATAGCTATTAATAAACCAAGATTAAATCATTGATTTCTATAGTAATAAAGATTAATTCACCATCTAAGTTACATAAATTAAAGCAACAACCATACTTACAAAGATATATTAATTATGTGAATGAAAAATAAATTAAAAATTATATGCAACATACCCCTTTTGTTTGTCCTTCATTTTCTTTTCCTCTTCCCATTCTCACTAATCAAGCCAAAGTAAATTAAAAGGAAAAAAAATCTTTCCTTTCAACTTCTCAAAAAGAAACATTTACATTCAAACAAAGAATGAAAGAAAATCTTTCTTTTCAATAGAGATTGTTAAAAGTAAGCCATCTAATTCATGTCTCCAAGTGGGGTACTATGGGTCATTTCACTTTTGATATATTTAAAAACAAATAGGAAAATGTGTATGAGCACCAGAAGAAAGTGCTTAAAGGAATTAAGAATTGGAGTATTATTGGTACTAGAAAGAAGAAATAATTAGACCTTGAGAATTGGACAATATAAAAAAACAATTCACAAGACTACCTACTTTAGACTAAAGTCATATTTTTATATTTTCTTTTTAGTCTCATGGTCAAAAGTTACACACTATCATCTTATATTGTTTAATCAAGGGGAAAAGACACAAAATACCCCTATTATGGCATGAAAAGTCATTTACACACTAATACTCTATTACGTAAATTGTTTAATATAGAATTTTGACATGACATTAACTTATAAAATGATCATCTAAACACCTTTAAAAATTATTCATCATGCAATAAGCATCAAATGTCTGCGATACATAAGGAGCATGAGTTGAGACAGCTTATACAATTATTTTTAGAATAATATTTTCTTTTCCTACCATAAATGAACATCCAATTGGAATCAGATAGGAAAGTTCACGAACCAAAATAAAATAAAATAAAAATTATAGATAATCTCAAAACAAGTGGAGTGCAAAATATATATATTTTTCACAAGTGATTACAAAAAGGAAGGACTGACAATTAATTAACAAAGACTAGAGTAATTATTTAAATCATCTTCGGCCTTTCAAGTTTGTGTCCAAGTAATTATTTCAACTGCTTTTGTCAACTTTAAGGTATATTATTGAAGAATGGTTGGGTGTTAATACTTCTCTTTACAAATTTAGTATTTATAGATATTTTGGGGTTAATTATTAGATTTGGAGCTTTTTTATTAAACTAAGGCATTATTTAAAGAATTTATCAAAAATAGTATGTTTTTAAAAAAAATACAAGAGAATAGTATAAACGTATTCACATAACATAATATTTTATTTTAAAAATTCAGATTGTATACACTGACGGTCTGTGAAGTTGAGAATGGGACTTTGGTATGAGACAATCAAATATGTCTTTACCGCAGTTTCAACTTATGGCGAGAGAGAGAGAGATTGGACACTTCTTGTTTGTGACTTTTGATAAAAATTATCTTCTGTTTTGATTTGTAGTGTCTTATGGAATGACGAGACACTTCATCAAAACAAAAGATAAAATATGAAGTGTCTCAAGTCAATTCCATGCTAGTCGATCTACTTTTGAAGATAATTCCGATTTCACAGGATGTTATGCACATATGTTTGTACAAATTGTTTGAACCTGACACATCATGGTTCTCATCAATCACCCTTATAGTCATTTTACCTTGCTATTTTTTGTAATTTATTTTACTATCGTTTTATTTACGAGATCAATCTCAAAACAAGTGGAGTATAAATATTACTAATATAGTTTATGTTCTGTCACTATCTGTATTAAAAATTAAAAAAATAAAAAATATTTTTCATATATGTTCCTTCATACCAACCACACCCCTATAAAAATGGAAATATAAAAAGAAGACTTTAGTCTAAAGTAGCCTAATTTTACATTATTCACTTTTCTAGTACCAAAATTAGATAAGTCTCAATACCGCCAGAGCACTTCTCATACACAATTTTTAAAATAATATATATATATATATATATATATATATATTATATATATAGAATATATATGATATATATATATATATCCTATATCATATTAATATATAATATATATATATATAAAACTGTCAATGTTGTTTGTTGAACTCGAGTTTTAAAGTTATAAAAATAAGGTAATGACTTTTCTATAAAAAAGCAGGCGAAACAAGGCCATAGGGGAAACACCCTTAAACTATGTGAAATGAAAAAAGAAAATATCATTTATTTTATAATTTATGTTCTTTAATGGGTCCCAAATATCCTTCCAACCAAATATATTTTTAATTTCTTCTTAAAACTTATTTTTCTTAATAATATTGTATAAAAATTCGTTAATGTTATTCTACTTCAAAGTTTTTTTTAAAATATTTTTATTTTATTATTAATTATTTTGTATCGTTATATAAATGAAAACTAAAGATGGATATGCTATGATGTTATTATATATGTGACAAAAATTAAGGCAAAAGACATAAATTTTTTCTTAACTTATCACGAAAAGTCAGTTACATGTTTATACTATTGTGTGACGTATTACATGTCTGCATTACTTTTAAATGAATTTATTTCAACCCTGACACACATACAACCACTCACATGATGAGAAAGTGTTTCACACTCGCGTCACGTCATCACCATGTTACTGCCACATCAATAACAACGTCAGATTTTTAAAAAAAAATTCATGTCACCCAATTTCTTCTTCTTTCGTATACAAAGAAAAGGGCAGAAATTCATCCCTTAACATGACTAAGGTGTGCATACATCCTTGTACTATCTAGTTAAGTAACAGAAAATCCTTTCAATATTTAAAATGTAACAAAATTCAGACTTCCTCTATTCTAATGAAAAAAGTACGTGCTTTTCCAAAAAGTGATTTTCTCTCTCTATCTCCCTAATGTGCCCCTCTCAAAATAGTCTATCATCTTCCTATTCAGCAAACAACCAAAAACAATTGAAACTCCAATTTTTTTTTAACTTCACAAAATACTCAAGATCTAGATATTTGGATTTTCTTTTCCAAAAAAAACAAAGGCAGAGAACCATACACAAATAAAGAACGAGTGAAATTTTTTAGTTTTTTTATTAGAAAATAGAAGCAATTTTCGATTTTTCAATAAAAGCATCTTCATTCTTTAAACATAGCTATTGTGGATTTGCTTATAACAACTATCGGAACCATACGCTTAGAAGTTTAAGTATTTATCGTCCTACGCTCAATTTATGATATGTATCGATATTCAAGTTCTAATTTAAGCATTTACTTTCCTTTGCACATCTTGAGGACTTTAAACTACCAAATAACTACTAAAAAATCAAAAAAAAAAGGCAGAAAAAAAATGGTAAGAAAAAAACACTTAAACCTGCAAAATTGCCAAAAAATAAAATAAATTGGTAAACCAACACAAAACAGCAAAAAATGCCCCCACCCACCACCACCCCAAAAAAAAAAAACAAAAAAAACAAAACATTTACTGAGAGAAGAAAAAAAATCATAGATTTTAGTTAACATAAAAAGATAAAAGTAACAAACAAAAGACACCACCAAAATAAGCAAAAAAACACATAGCAAAGTTTAGTGTAATTAAATCATGATAAAGCTAAACATTTTTCATTAGTTCCATGCACAGAACATAACATGAAAAAACACAAAAACTCGTCACCAATAAAAAAAAAAACAAAGATAAAAATGTTATTATCTCAAGTTGCAATTCATATAGATGGAAAGCTCTGACGGTGTTGGCTGGCTGGATGTACCTCTTCATAACCTGAAATAAGAAATTAAATATTAAATATAAATATAGTTATTACCAGTAAGCTACAATAAAAAATAAAATAAACTTACTAAATATGAATATTTGAATATTCTTACAGGTGCTTTTCAACATTTGACACTTATGCTTCTCGACCATGAGTGGAATCCAAAAATATGAAGTAGTCCGACGATTGAATTTCAAATGTCAGTGAGAGAAGCTGAAGTTCTACTGTTGGTGTGGCCGGGTTTCCCACATATTCTCACAATCAACTGATTTTTGTTTTCCGTTTAAAATTCATTTTTTTTCCTACTAGACCATGGTTCATCATTCGCTTTTCTTCTTTAATTTTTGTTCTTTCCTTTATTCTTATTTTCAAGTAAGAAGGTGCGAAATCTGGAGGATTCGGTGGACTTAGGGCCATCATCAGGGCCATTCATGGGGTAATATTGAAGTCCATTAAATTTTTTGATAGATACAACCTTGTAGAATCATCAAAATAGTTTAAAACCTCATCATTTTCAACAAATCGGGAGTCTAGCTGTTTACAAGGGAAACTCTGATAATTCCCATTGTCTACAAACTACAGGTTCTATTATTATAAGTCACCAGCCCAATTATCACCTTCGACAGGCCCAATCAACCTCATAGTTCCACATGTTCGACAGGCCCAATCACCTCATAGTTCCACATGTTCGACAGGCCCAATCACCTCCTGATAATTCCCATTGTCTACAACTACAGGTTCTATTATACTATTGTGTGACGTATTACATGTCTGCATTACTTTTAAATGAATTTATTTCAACCATGACACACATACAACCACTCACATGATGAGAAGACAAGTGTTCACACCGCGCCACACGTATCACATGTTACTGCCCCATCCATAACAACGTCAGATTTTTTTTTTAAAAAAATTGCATGTCACCCAATTTTCTCTTCTTTCGTATACACACCTCAAATCTCCATGAAACTTAATACTCCCTCCGTGTAAAAAAGGAATGACCTAGGTTAATTGAACGGAGTTTAAGAAATAAAGAAGGACCTTTTAATCTTGTGGTTCTTAAATGAAAGTTATGTCAAATGTACCAACGCGTTAATCTTGTGGTCTTAAACATGCCACGTGGAAAGTTAAGTTAAAAGTGTTGTCAAAAAAGGAAAGGGGCACATTCTTTTTTAAAAACAAAAAAAAAGGAAATATGAAATAGTTTCTTTGAAAAGGAAAGTATAATGTGCTATTATAATCAAATTCAATCTCCACCACATTAGATTTCACCACCTATATCAAATCCACCATCGAAATCTTCTCATAGTCATGTCATCATAAAAATTCGATAACAAACATCATAAATTTAACTAATTAACCATAGAACCATATCAATATCATTGAATTTCACACAATCAAATAATAATCACCATCCACATATAAATCAGAATTCATGTTATAGCGAAATTAAAAATCATACCACCACAATTTCACCCATTTACCAAACACACACAAAAAATTTATCACAATATACAAAATTTCAATTAGCTAAAAGAGGAGAATTGTGAAAAGTTGCAATATTTTAATTGTAGATTTAGTAAGACAATAACAATTTGAAAAATTAGTGCTGATTTAACTATTCCTGATTTTGAAATAAATCTAGAGAGAATTTTAATAAGAGGAGAAAAGGATAGATCTTAATTTTTTTATTTCAAATGCTCACAACAACAAAAAGACACAAAAAAAAAAAATAAATGAAATAATCCGTTCTTGACCTGAGGAATATGATATGGAAATAGTGTTTGGGAAAAGAAAAATGGAGGAAGTTAGAAGAAGGTATAGCGTAAGGTGAAGGAGAAGTTGGTCGGTGGGGAATGAATTAAATTGTCTTTGTTTTTGACTCAAACGCGTCTTTTTTATTTTTTATTTAATTTTATTTCCATGTCAGCTTCGAGAGTGGTATTAAATTCACTTTTGAATAGTATTAGTGTATAATAGATCGACTCAATAGTTTAAGCATTGTAACTGATTTTTCGATTACAACTTTAAAGGTGAATTTATGCAAACTATAAGGAAGGAGATTTTTGTTCATTCACATAACCTCACAAATTATAGTGCAATATCTTAAACAGTACCTTTACAATATCAACTGGAAAGAAAAAATTCTACTTTACACCTTTATTTCATTCATTCCTTAGTTTTATGAAAAAAATTCACTTGAAAAGTTGAAAGGAAGGGATTAAATTTTGAAATACTTTGGCTTTGATTAGTGAGAATGGAAAGAGGAAAAGAAAATGACAAACAAAAGGGGAAGATAACAAATCATTGGTATGTTTGATTATAATATTTAAATTTTTTATTCATTCACATAATTAATATATTCTTTTAAGTTTGTTTGTTGCTTTATGTAACTTAGATGGTGAATATAATCTTTATATTTTGGAGCAATAATCATTCATGCATTCTAGTCAATAGTGAATTGTTCCTATCTATAAGAATCGATGATTTAATCTTACTGATATAACTTAAACTCTATGTATTAAATCATTTACTATAGTTAATCAAACCTTGTATTAGATCATGAGAACCGGGCCTTAATTGGTGGCCTAAATACAACATGTTTGGAATGGCTTAAGAATAGGGGTGACAAATGGACGTGTTGGGTAAAATTTGAGCCGTTTATATTTGATATTGGTAAAAATAGATTTTTTAAGAAATGAATTGGGTAAAATATTAGTTTACCCACATTTACTCATATTTTCATGAGTAAATAGTACTCTACCTAATAATTCAATATGGAGTAAAAATTTTAGTCTTTTTTTTAGATGAAAATGCTAAAATTAGTTTTATTGTATCATAAAAGAAAAAAAAAAATCCTATAATTTTTCAATATAAAAGAAAATTCTGTAAATAACAAAGGGAAAATATTTTTAATTTATTTGTTATAGTTGCATTATTGAATGACATATACACAGACTTCCTTTCGAGCCGAAGAAACTTGACGTTGCAAGGCTCACTCTAAAATACGGCGTCATTGTCAGAATTGGGTATAGACTACCAACCTTCAAAAACTAGACGACAGATTGCAATGATAGAGGAGGGTTGGTCACACACCCTTTTCGTAACATATGTGTTATGTCAGAGTTGGGTGTCCACACGTATAATGATGACCGAATTGGGTTGTACCATCTAGATGTTCGTTCTCAAAGTTGAATGTTTGGTTGTTTAGTAGAATAGACATGAATTTCATTTTGTATCACCAAAATTCCAACTACAATATTAAGATTGAGAGTAGTAGTCAACTGTAAGTTTTAATGTACATATAATATTATATACATATATTAAGGACCGGAAGAGGGACATAAATTAACATCATGATTCATGTTTCACTATATGCCTGTCATTTCTGTTAGCGGAAAACGTGAAACTAAAGAACAAGGAAGAACAACAATATTTAATGGTGTTTCGAGAATCAAAATGATCCTACGTCCACCACCAGAACAACGGCACCGATATTATTCACTATAAAGGAATATAAGGGAACTACTACAAGAGGAGAGAAACAATGCCTTAGAAGGTGAGAAGGCAGTGAAAGGATGTGTTTCGAGAAAAGTGATTACAGGAGTACCTATATCAGGAATAAATTAATCCTATGATGTAATCCTATGACATCACTATGTGTCAAAATTGTCAAGTTAAGATACCAAACAATTTTATGGTTTGCCTAATTCAGCCTACCAAGATCACATCTTTGACTTGTATTTTGTATAATTATTTCCTACCAAATATTCATATTTATTTCATCTTCAATTTGTTTGATTCCAAAAGAACAAAACCACTCTTTCAATCTCCACCTTGTTTGTGTGTTCCAAGGCTGCGTTATAAATAAACAACTCCCGGCCCAAAACTTCTAAAGCTTACTGGGCAATCCCATTGGAAGAAACAAGAAGAATCAACTTTGTTCGAAGATTACCAGCTCCACCTAGCAGTGGTTCTCTTAGAGTTGCCCTAATTGAGATACTCCGCCAAGTTCCTTGCAGTGTGGACAAACTGGCCAAGCGGGACTATTTTGGTAAAACATTCTGCAGCGTTATCGTCTGTGATAACCTTCTCAACCTTGATAGCTCCCTTTTCTACGACATTCGAATAAAATGATCTGGACATCCAATGGGTTTGGGTGCCGTCATGAAATCTTTGATTTTTAATCCCCCAATATGAATAGCATTGACTATCACTTTAGAATTGATTTAAGCTAGCTGAACTCAATTCTGCCACCAACCTTCAACCAGATAGCTTCTTTCACTGCCTCCGTTGCTGCTGCCCAATATTCTGCCTCTGTTGTGACAAAGCGACAAGCGACTGTAAAGTCGATTTCCAAACTACGGGGGGGGGGCACTGCCAACGAGAGTAAAGAGTATCCAGTTGTGACCTCTTCGATAAGGATCCCGCATAGTCAGAATCAACATAACAGGAGAATCTGAAAATACCTACCCTTTCCGAAAGGTTAGGCCCCAACATTCAGGAGCGCCTTGAGAATCTCAGATCCAATTGACGCGCCACAAGGCCTTTTTTGGATTTGCCCATGTACTTGGGCTTACTACACTTAAAGATTTGGCAATCTTCTGGACGTGTGCATACATAGCATAAATTAATGCTACAACTGCACTCGCATAAGGAACCTTTGACATATGCTCCACCTATTTCATCGATTGGAGGCATTTGTAACTCTGAAAGTTTGAAATGAGAGCTAAAGGTGTCATTACGGCTTGCTCGTATCCATATTGAATCTTCAAGAACTTTCGGATGTAACTCTTCTGAGAAAGATGTACAACACAATTTTCTCTTGAAATTTTCCATTTCCAGGATTTTCTTTGCCAACTCCTAGATCCTTCATGCTCAAAGTCCTTGCTTAACAGTTTTTTCAAACATATTTATCTCTTGTGTGTTAGACAGCAATAGCATATCATACATACAACAAAAGATAAATCATAGGAGTTACCAAGACATCTTCTTGTGATACGACAAACTATCAATGCGTACTCCTCGAAAATCCATGTGTTAGTCATGAATGCATCAAACCTCTTGTACCACTGTCTAGGGATTGTTCAAAACCATACAAAGACTTCTTCAGTTGGACATTACATGGTCTTCTTTTCCTTAGCTAGGAAACTTCAGGATGAATCCATATAGATTGTCTCTTCTAGTCACCATGTTAAAAAGCAGTAGTTTTAGTTTGCATCAAGCGTGAAGCTCTCTAAATCAAACTGGTTGCAACCATGCTAGCAGCACATGCGGAATTGAGCTATGTTCACGACTGGAGGGAAGAAAAGATCGCATTGTAGTCAATTCCCTCCTTGACTGAAACCTTGTGCAACCAATGTCGACTGAACATATAGCTTCCAATTTGAATACCTTCTTTCTTCTGAGACCCATTGCATCCACATGTCCTTATCCCCTTTTTGGCCTTGTAACTAAGACCCATTCTCATTTCTGTTGAAGAGACTCCATCTCTTCCATCATGGCCCAATTGCAATTGGAAGCATCTTTGCAAAAGTTGCTTCAATATAGAAGAGGGCTCGAGAGATCCTTAATCTCTTCTCCTTCTGCAGCTACGAACGCTTGTGCAATCAGATTTTCTTGCTCTATTAGACGTTCCGGTTTCCGTATCCGCCTTTTGCCCTTCCCTTCGCAATTGTTTTGTATGGTCATTGGAGGAAGCAAGTTCTTTGCATTTTTGACTATCACTTTTGAGTCTCTTGATCCCGTTCTTGGAAGCTCCACCGGTAGCTCCACCTGTCGTTGTTTTCTCGTTTCTAGAGACTCCCACAGAAGAAACTTTAGAGGATAAAGTATAGAGGATTCATCAAAGGTAACATCTCTACAACTACAAATTTGAGTAAAGACAAACACCATAGTTTGTACCCTTTTACTCCATCAACATACCCACGAATAGGCCTTTTTAGCCATTGGTCAAGCATTACCTTCATTAACATGAAATAAGCGGGACACCCAAATATTCGCAAGTCTGAATAGTAGAGTGGTTCACCGACCAAGAACCTCATTCGGAGTCTTATAAGTCAATCGTGATGCTGGGAGACGCTTGACAATATGAGAAGAGTATGAATGCTTCAGCCCAAAATACTTGGGACATCTTAGCCTTGTAAGAGCATACAACGAGCCTTCTCAAGAAGAGTTCTGTTCATTCTCGGCCACTCATTCTGACTGTGGTGTGTGCCTGACCTTTATGCCTTGGCGATCATTGAACTTGCAGAAATCATGAACTCTTCACTGCCCAAAAACTCCAAGCCATTGTCGTGCGAAGATACGTGATTTTCCTCTCATTTGATTTTCAACAAAATCTTCCACTCTTTAAAGCTTCAAAAGCATCATCACCCTTTTGTCTTCAGAACGCACCCAACCTTTCGTAGAAAAAATCATCATGAAGTGAGAAAGATCAGAAGCTCCTCTTTCCTCCCTTGATGGAAGCTTAGAGGGACCATAAATCTCAATGGATGGTAGTTCGCACCCCATCCCGTCTCTGTCTTTGCCAGTGGTGAAGCTGACTTTTTCTGCTTCCATAAGACGCGAGTGCTCACAAAATTAAGGGTGCTGATCTTCTCACCATTCAAAGGTTGTGCCGGTTTTGCTCAAATCTCCATCCTCGTGCGCCTATATGGCCTAGTCTCATGTGACCATAATTTGTATTGTCATCATAGGATAACTGCATGTAGATGCATTTACAGAGCAATAAATGGTGCTTCTGCAAGTGTGTAGAGGCCATCTCCAGCTTGGCCTTCAACATGATAAAGGACCTTTTAGTTCACTTTCATAGTTCATCCTTCACTCGTGTTACTTATAAACCTGTTTATCTAAAAATAACCCAGGGAGATCAAATTCTATCTTTAGATAGGAACATGACGGACTTCTGTAATAGTCCTCAGATTCCATCATGGCCAGCGAACATGAACTGAACCAATGCCAACTAATTACAGTTGCATTATTGACCATTAATACAGTGCCTTGCTTGTTCATGCCTGCTTGAACCAACTTTTCGGAATGTCTATGTAGAGTAAAACCAGAGTCTAAGCATCCATTGTTGTATAGACTCCATTATTGCTGGGTTGTGGACCAAATCATCATCATTATCATGTACGTTCTCAAACATGATGCACTCGCCTTTCTTTGGACTTCGAATAGGGCACAATCTCGTTCAAAGTGCCCGTTCTGGTGACAGCCCCAACACTCGCATCTTTTTGTTCACACGAGACTTTGATATGTACTCGATGCTCCTTCCCTTTGGCTAGTACGACCTATTACAAAGATGAGTCCATAGCTTCGTCACTTTGTCTCCTTCAAAAAATGCATCCGCAATCACAAGAAGAAGTTAGTTGCTTGCCGCACTTGCTCAAGTACATAGGTTGTTTGCTATACATCATTGAATTTTCAATATCAAGATATTTTGAATAGTCAATGAAAATAGGTTAAAGAACATGCAAGGTCTCCTCGTCCTTTTTAATTCCAGCAGTTTGTAAGTCAATCACAAGTTTATTTTTCGAACGCATCTAGATGGTTCTTGCAACCAAACGTACCGAATCCATCTAAAGTAGAAGAAGAGTTGTAACAACATACTGGTCTGTCACGGACTGGTCATTGTGGAAAGCCCTTCCACTTTTCCCATAACTCTTGGGCCGTCTCTTCGGTATTGTACTCACTTCACAAAGTACGTTAGGTGCCAAGGGACAGTTGATTTGCACTCAATGCATCTCCTTCAATCTGTGTCCTTGTCGGAATAAGATATCTTATCGGGGGTGGTAATTTCAGTCCAATAGCAGGAAAGGAGAAGACGAACTCAGAGCAAAAACAAAACCCCAACACTACACCACTTCACGACCAAAATAATTTAAATCCTCAACATCCGCACATCTCCAACACCGATCCTCTACAACCACTTCACAAAACTCAAAACTCTCCTCCCCCCCGCGAACACCTTCCCAAACACTCCATAACGACAAAAACCCACTACCACACTCAGGCGCACGTCCCTAAGACGACCCCAACACAACCTCGAACGCCCCTATAATACACGACACACGAGTAACCTACAATATAGCCTCAAGAAGACCCTCCCACAACCCATGCAAGTCCACACCCCAAACGCGCCCACCCCAGGAAACCCACAAACCATTTACCACCAGTACCCCCCGACCCCTCGCGTCCACCTAGAGTGACATTACCGCCCAAGGGGGACCATATAAGGGCTAACACTAATAAACCGGGCTAACCATACCTAACCCCCTACACCCTAGGGGCCCCACTCCACGCAGCGCCACAAGGGCAGAATGATGCGCCACCCCCCACTTTCACACCCGGAAAACATCCCAACCAAAGCGTAAGGACAAACACTCCACTCATTGACCAGCCTTCCCAACGAGCATTGCGCATGTTTTCATGCCAGCCCCACCAAACCCACCATATCCACGTATAACAACCAGCTACCACTCCAGTCTCCACTGGCAAACCCGCTACCGAATAACGCCCCCACCACCGGAACCAGGCGCAATGCGGAGGCATTACATCGCAAGCTATCACCCCACAGGCCACCCACGCGTTTGTTATATAAAACACTTTTCTCTTAAACACACAACACTCCATCGCAAAATCTTACGAACTACGAACCACGGAACAATTATATTCACCGATAACCGCCGACGACTCACTCTAGACCGACACCAGCCCAGGTTCCTCGCCCGCAGGCCCCAGACCATACACATCTCAACCATTTGCCCCCCAACATACTTCCACCCAAACCTTACCAACACCCACACCCACGAACCCCAACCCACTACACCACCCTCCCCCCAAGCCACTCAAAATATTTCTCTTAACGAGGGCCCCAAAGAAGCCATACCTTAGCACCATCTGAAACCGATTACGACCATCTACACTGCCCCTATCGCACAACGCGGCACCCCCAAGAAGCTCAAACAGACCCAACACATAAAGCCCAACCGCCCCCTTCCCCCACCACCGCGTTAATTGACCCCATTACTGAAAAATACCACCAAATAAAGCTGGGAAAAAACCCACGAACACTCCCAGCGCCACGACCTATTTAGACCACAGACTGTACCTACACGCCGCATGCCACCGCTTCTCTACCCCAACAACCTCACCTGTTCGCCTGAACGAACACGCCACCCCGGCCAATCTATCCTCGCGGAACCTCTTGCACCTTTCGCCCAACACCAATCCAAGCATCCCGGACCGCGCCCCCCCTGCTCCACCCTAAACGGCCCGGCGCATCTCCACCCCACCCAACATGCCCCAACGATCCCCTTGTAACACTTAGCTAACACCCACGACCACGAGCTCACATGTCCACCTGCGCCATCTGCCTACGAAAGCGTGGTTTACCAACTACTACAGACCCTCCTGGACAAAAACCAAAACACCGCTGAGCGACAGCGTAGCACCATGTTCTCCAAGGATAGGGCACCATATTGAGGCAAGGGTAAAGTATAGATATAATGGTCACCAACGACGTAGTCTCAACGCTATAAACCGCCGCTCACTCCCACCCCTTAATACCGGCCAACCACAACCTCCCTCCGACACTACGCCCTGGGAGTCCCCACCATAGAGTGGTCAATGAGGGGAAGCGCCCGAACACACCGAATAAGAAGAAGCACAAACGCCGGCCCGTGAGCCAATATCCTCCCCAGGCAAACCCGGCAGCCATCCAGATAAAGCAGAAGAGGAAGGTGACCAGCTTAGGTATCATTTACGCAGACACGCAAGGCAAAAGTTAAAAGTAAAGTGGGAAGGGAGGAGGTTAAGAAGCCCGAAGGAGAGGGAATAGGAACAGAAAAATCAGGGGAAGAAGGGGGGGAAGAAGCGTAAGGGACCTAGGACTCGGGGGATAGGGATCAGCGGAGAATGGGTGGACACCCAACCACGCTCACGACAGCCACAACGCTCCCCCCCGCCAGTCTACCACCACACGCCCATCAACCGGGCCTTGCGCAGCGTTCTGAAACCTACCCATCAATCCCCACCCCGAGATAGGGCAACTGACCGTGTCTGCGCCTCGACCCACACAAGAACCACCCTACACAACGGAACACCCCCCCATCTCGGGCCAATCGCAGTGCTGACAAACATCGGAGACACCCCGAATTAAACACATCCCTCACGACCCCCCTCCCACAGCACGACCACGCCGAACAGTCCGGAGACAAAGCCCACCCGCCCACTGGCACCTCCTCTCTCCGACCCTCCAACCGCCTACTCCGCACCCACAACCCAGATCGCCACCGAGCCGCGAGCGCCAGCAGACCCTATACCCCCCACCCTGCCCCCCACCCACCTCCCTAACACCCAAAACCGCTCTCCCAGCACCTAATACGTCCATCAAGTTGAGTCCTCCCCCGTCCACTACTCACATCGACAACCGGACCTTAAAAGCTCGCCTCCCCCCGGCGGGCGCCTACCATAGCCGCACACTCGGTGACCCCTCCACACGTAGAACCTTCCCAGCAGCCCACCATCTGCCTTCGCGACCGGACACTGAAGGATGGCCTAATTAACGGACCTCAGAGCACCAGTCACCAGCCCGGCCCCAAAACATATACGCCCACACATGGCTACCTAGCCATGGCATGCCGTCGCCCACCCACCCGCCTACACCGCCCCTCCCCTCCCCTCCAGCACCCTCCCCACAATTAGCCACTGCCCGTGAATAGCCCCAGTCCGACACGGCTCCCCAAACTGCCCGCCCCCTGACCCCCACCCCTCTGGGCTGTGGCGCCCTCGGGGATCCCCCCCGTCCCTGCGAGTCACACGTTGTGGGCCCACGTAGGACGGAACTCCCGTCGGTACGGCGGCCAGGGTGGAGGGTGGGGGTTGCGCGCGACGGGGGAGGAGGGTGTGGTGTGGGGCGCGTGTAACGCTATATCTGGATTTTCCAGAGATTGAAAGGTTGTTTGCGCCACTAAAAATCTATCAATTTCAAAACGTCATAGGAAAACTAATTTTTTTTTTTTATTTGTTCTTCCTTTTCTACTACAATGTACTTTTGGAAAACAGAAAAACAAATATCCCTTTCTGATGTGGAAGTTCAGACTGTGCTGCAACCACAGCGATACTCATACAGAACCGTGCTCTGTGATACCAATTGTTAGAGAAAGTGATGAAACAAAGGAACAGAAAGAACAACCACAATATTTAATGTGGTTCGGATCAAAATGATCCTACGTCCACCAAAGAAGCAACTGCACGATATTATTTCATATTAAAAGGAATATAAGTGAAATACTACAAGAGAGAGAACACAATGCCTAGAAGGTGAGAAGGCAAGTGAAAGGAGATTTGAAAAATGATACGAGCTACTAGTATAGGAATAAGTCATTCCTATTGATGTCATCCATGACATCACTATGTGTCAAATTGTCAAGGTTAAGATACCAAACAAATTTTATGGTTTGCCTAACTTTCACTACCAAGAACAATCTTGATTGTATTTGTACTAATTATCTTCCTACCAAATATTTCATATTAATAATCTTCCATGTAGTTGATTCCACAAGAACCAAAAAAACACTCTTTTTCAATTTCCTTAGAAGCCCGCTTTGGTTATCACATTATTTTGTTATTATTACGGTTTTTTTATATGGTCCTCTAGTATTTATTTAGTCTTTCTTTCTTTTGTTTATATGTGTTACTTGAGCTGAGGTCTTTCGAAAATAAATTTTTTATTTTCATTTAGTCGGGACCGTAATACTGTATACACTCTACCCTCCTCAAACTCACTTGTGAAATTTCACTGAATATGTTGTTGTTGAGGTATCCTTTTAGGACGATGTTTTTATTCCTTTAAACTCATATACATAACAATCGATATGGGATAGAACGTTTTGATGTCAACAAGACCAGTATTTTGAATTTTCTACATTGTTAGTGCACAAAACATTAACTCTTGTGAATATCTAGCCAAAATAACATTCTTTGTTTTTTTAATCATCATACACAGGATATATTCCAATATATAAGTCTTAGGTAAAAAATTACTGAGTTCGGATGAACTAGTATAAGGAGCAAAGGGAGGAGCTAGAGCGTCGTCTACAAGATTCAGTCCAATTCAATAGCTTTAGTTTAACTTTAGTCTTTAAAATCCGTTGAATATGTATAAATAATTAATTTAAAACTCAGTTACCTAAAAAATTAGAATTTAAAATTCATAAGCTTGAAAACCTAGTTCCACATCTAACCGGAACTATGCATCGGCTCTTTTTTACCCATCATTTAGCTCATTTTGATCCAACTCATGGATAATGATCTACTAATTTTACTAACTCAGTCTAATCAATTCGCTCATTTGACATTCCTACATACAATCAGATAAATTACTACCTCCGTTCTATATTAATTATAACAGTTTTTATACCGTGCTTGAAAAATCATAAATAAAATATTTGATTTTTTTGATTTACCTTTCATTCATATTGATGAGATAATTATAATGCTTAATAGCATAGGGCATATGAATAGATATCATTTGAATAGATCTAAACTAATTTATAAAACTTTTGAAAAAAGAAATTTTTGAAACTTCTAAATTTGTTTAGGATTCTAAAAACTATAAATTGAAAAAATAAAATAAATAAAAATAAATTAATTTTATTTTGATTTAGTAAGTAATTAAATAATTTATGACATACATTTTTAATAAAATGACCAACTTTTAATATGGAACAGGAGTAATGTTATGATTTATTTTAGATAATAAATTTATAAATATTCTTCTTTTTTTAAAAAAAAAGAAAAGAAAATCATGTCCAGTTAAATATTATCACATAAATCAAAACGATATCGGAGAATATTTAACACTCAATCCTCAGTGCTATGTGATTGTGGGCCTATTGTCTTAACCTGAAAATATAAATATTGAATGATGTGTTTGTTTTGAGATTTTTGCCTCCACAAAAGTTATGAATTTCACAAATTTATAGCCATGCAATAGATTTGATTTTACAGGAAAATCTTTTCTTTGTACTACCAAATCCAATGCCGCAAAATACTTAACAACTATAATAAAAAAAAATAACTAATAATAGTAGAAGAGAAATTTATATAAATTTTACTAGTTAGGAATTGATTATTTAGATATATTTTAGTTTATAAAATTATCTATTATATGAGTTTTTGAGGTGTCCAGATACATTCAGATACGTGTAGCTCGGGATACATGGGTACAAAATTAGGTGTAATTTGGTTTAGATACAATGTATTTAAGTGTACTCGCATATATCTAATTAAGATACATAACAAACTTCGTCCGCCTCGCTCTCTCATCTCATTCATCATTCTTCTATGTATCTGATATTATCACATATACATACAATACATGTATCAAGTGTATATATCTAGTGTGTTTCGCATGTATGTGGGAATCATAACAATCTCGCTCAACTACCTCTCCTTCTCCCTCGCCTCTCTCCCTAATTTAATATATCTAATGTCAAAAATATATGTATCTTCCTCAATATATGATATAAACTCTTAATTAGTGATAAAATACGTAATATTTTGAAAGTAAATATGATAGTGATGTGTGTCTAATTATGTAGTATCTCTAATAATATATTCCTTCCGTCTCATTTCATGTTACCTTTTTACTTTGCTCTTGCATTAAAAAATTAAGTAATTTTACCCTTGTACTCTTATTTAATGTTTTCTTAACTCAACTTTATTAATAAATAACAAGATTAATTAACTATTCTATCAAAGGTATAACAGACAAAATATGATAATTTATGCATAAATATGACAAGTAATATGGTCTAACTATTTATAGAAAGATGCATACTATATATTAAAATGGAACGAAGAGAGTAGCATATAATATAATATATATTTTTAACTTTTCATTTTTTTGTGAATATTCACAAATTTCTACATAACTACTAAATATTTTATCACTTAATTATTCATGTGATATTTACATATAAACAAAAAAAAATAAAAAATAGAAAATAAATGAATTTACCAGAAAAGGTATCTTGATGATAATGAGTAAGGGAACATATAATTGAAAGACTGACGAAGACATTCATTCTTTGTAATATGCTGATTCCTTAGAGAATTCTAAATTATTTATTTATGTAAGAATATTATCTTTCAAAGGGGGTGGGTGGGGTGGGGGGTCCTTTACAAACACTAGAAAACAACTAATCTGAAATTCAATTTTGTTTTTGTTTTTTTATATATATCTCCTTCAGGATCATGTTCGATGTTGTATAACATGCGATATATTTTTACTTGCTGTATTGTAGATTTCATTTCTATGGCAGCGATCCTAATAGGGTTTTGTGGCATAAATATAAGATATTTGGTTAAGGGTAGCTCGACTACCTCATCATAATTCACGTTGGTAAAATTCAATTTCTTGGTTATAATTATTTTCATTAAATATTTGATATTCGCCACGCAGAGTTTCAAGTAAATATGTGTTGCATATTGCATGGTTCAGTATGGGCTCGGGAGGATTCCAAAAAACAAAATTGATTAAATCGAGCATCTTTGTTAAAGTGGAGGGATCGTCTCAACCGTCTTTTTTTGTATAATTATTCTCAGGATATATGAGATCCCCACACATAGAGCTCAAACTAAATTTGTATACATGGTACATTTCTTGGATGGTGCTCCTAGCAAGATTTCGAGCTCGAATTTAAAATCTTTATTAAAGTTGGAGGAACTGTCTCAATCATCCTATCACAACTTATATCGATATGTAAAAATCTAAGCTCTTTGCATATTGCAGAGTCCATTTCTCTAGTACCACGCCCCTATCAAAATCTCTTTTCTATTTTCATAAGCTTTAATTCAAAACTTCTGACTAATTAAGAACAGCGAATCTCAACCTTACGGCCACAATTCATACCAATACAAATTGTTAATTTTATTAGAATATTTACCATTATAGATTTTATTTTTATTATTAGTATTATTATTTTATTTTATTATTTTTCACATCCAAACAAATGATATGTTTTCAGATCCAAGACATAGATTATAATTGCACCTGCAGCAACTTGGTCCTTCACTTTTATTTAAGGCTTTGTTTGAAACCACGAGCTAATGTTTCGATTTTTAAAAACAAAATTTGTACTACTACTAAATGTACTATAGTATTTTTATCGTTTAATATTTTGACATACTCATAAAAAAAATTATTCCATAACATATAAATTAGAAGGACTATCTGGATATAGAGACGGAGCCACCTTAAAATTATTTCATCGCTCGAAATATTTGATTTTTAACAAAAAAAATTATCGAAAATATTTTTAACAAGTCAATTTCTAACTCTGATAGCCTAATTGCAAACTTTAAATTAATTACTAATTCATGGTTTGATACGTATATAATAATAACTTTATTCTCGATTTTACAAAAATAAATCATTAAAGATCTTTTATTTATTTTTTAAATAATTTTTTAATTGAGCTCTGGTGACATTTTCTTAAAAAATATATTATATGATGTCGACGAAGAAATAAAATTCAAGAGTTTTGTTACATCAATTTATTTCTATAATAATAATAATAATAATAGTTGAAGTCTCATGTGATATTGTTTGGTTCCAAAGAGCCAAATAGGGACAATTTTTATGTTTATGTTGTTAGATTAATTAATTAGCATTTAATTAATTTATTTAATTGTTGAACAAGATAAGTCAAGTCATTATCAAGGCTAAATTACATATGAAAATGATATTAATCATGAACTAAAGATTAGGAAAATGAAAATTGACAAAACATTTTCGACTTGTCTTAATTAGTTCTTACATAATTCAACACCTGTTTTGTGATAAATAATTATTGTGTTTAATTATTAGATCAATAATTGTTGGATATAAACTGTTAAATCAATAAAATTAATCTATTTATTTACCTCTATAAATAATCGTCACAAGTTATTCTCTTCCTTTCATCTTTACTTATATCCATTATATTAAAACAAATATTCAGTTTAGAAAATTAAGAGATTTATCACTTAATTTCTAATTTATTTTAATTATTAATTATAGTAATTTTTCAAGACATAAATTTATTATAAAGGATGATATAGCAAAATTACAATGTATTTTTTTACTTCTTAAAGGGTGTCAGATTAAATACGAACAAAAATGAAAAAAAGGTTAATTTTCTTATTTTACCTTTTTTTTCAATTTTATTTTTCTTAATCGTAAATAAATCGTAAGAAACTTCTTATAATAAATTAGTAAAATAATTTTTTCTTTTATTAATAATCTTTTGAGAAATACATAAAGAGAAACTAAACAACTAATTTAAGATTAAAAAAAAGTAAAATTTTATTACTTAAGCCTTATTTTACTTTTATGAATTAGAAAAATAATTTCGATAAATATTCTATTTGTTTTTACCTTATCAACATAAATATAAATTTGTAATAAAAACTACCACGTGAAACTTCATAACATAGACAGAATATGAAACCAATAAAGTAGAAGACTCATTTTCACCAATTTTGTACAAAACAATCATTTCTTCTTTGGCTTTTTATAATTAGTGAATAGTGATTTCCCAACTACCAAAATAAATAAAATAAAATAAATAATAATAATAATAATAAGTTTTATATATATATATTAGATTTTTTTTATATTTAATATTTATATTAAGTCTGATTAAATTTAAATTTACATATTACATGAACTATTACTTAGGACGATATTTTTTTAGATTATTTTTTAATTCACAAATTAGAAGTACAAAAATATTTTATCATGCTCCAACATTTCGTATATCTAAAAAAAGATTATTTTATTTAGACAAGAAAAGATGTTTGGTCCTATTTTAGGTACTTGTACAAATGTCAAATCTCAAGGGAATTTTCACTCATTAGAGTACAAATTAGTACGTCTAATTAATACAAAAAAATTTTGTGCTACTTATATATTTTTCAAAAAAAAAAAGTGGGATAAATTTTGAAATTAAATATTATTACTTTTATACATTAATAATATAAGAAAAATTAAAATAATCGAATCACTTAAAAAATAGTTATACTAATTACAATTAATTGAATTGTATTATTTATGTATTAGAGTTTAAGTTTCTATACAATAGGCTTGAAAAATGTACACAGTTCAATTGCTTTAAAATATTTTCATTAATTCTATTTAATATATTGAGTATATAATATATAATATAATATAATATCTAGAATAAATGGTAACATGCCCTAACAAATCAAGAACCCATTAATTAGAATTAGGTGATTAAAATTAGTTGATGAGTATTATATGTTAAAGACTTATAAAGTATTTCTTTAGATGAATAGCAATTAAGTATATGAATATAAATTCTGAAAATTAATAATAAATAATTAAAATACAAAATTATAAAGTGTATTATTCTAAGATCGAACTAGATATTGGTAAGGATAAAATTGCATACATACAATACCTACTCTTTCTAAGAATCATACGTATTTTTGTCAGTCGTGTGATTATACTCAGTGGTGCAGCACATGATGGTTAGAGTGTCCAATTGGATATCCTTTGTCGGGAAAAAAATATTGTAGATACAAGTTAAATGATACATGAAATGATTTGATAACATATTTTGGACAGTCTTGACACAATAAGTTATTGTAGCCCAGTGTTTTCACCTTCTTTGAAAGAGGGGTGCTCGTATGTTTGAATTTCACTAGTTTTATTTTTTGAAAAGAGCTTTTATCGTGCTATTTCTGAACACCCTTTGTGAAATTCCTTACTCCGACATTGATTATACTAAATATGTTAGTTTCGTACTATATATTGGTAAGAATAAAATTGCATACGTCTACCCTTTCTACTGGTACACATATTTTGGTCAGTCGTGCTGTTATACTAGATATATAATTGTCGTACTATATATAATGCTAGCTATAAAATTGTGTACACTCACTAAGTTTACATTTCAATTGTACAATTACACTGAACATATTATTATCGTACTATATATTGTTAAGGATAAAAAGCATACACCTTAGCCAGTCATGCGATTATACTGAATACCTTATTGTAATACTATACATTGATAGTACTTAAAAGATTGCATACACCTACTATATTCATATTTTAATTATGCTATTACACTGAGTATATCATTATCAAACTATATATATTGATAATGATAAAATTACATAGACCTACCCTTTCTAGGGGTACACATATTTCAACCAGTCATTCGATTATACTAAATTTATTATTGTCGTACTATATATTGATAGTTAATTATAAGCTAAGATTGCATACACCTACTGTTTTCAAATTTCAGTTGTGCAATTACACTGAATATATTACTAACATAGTTGTGTGATTACACTTGCTATATTATTATAGTACTATATATTAGCAAGGATAAAATTGTATACACCTACTGTTTTCATATTTCAGTTATGCAATTACACTGAACATATTACTGACATGATTGTGTGATTACACTTGCTATATTATTGTCGTACTATATATTAGCAAGGATAAAATTGTATACACCTACCCTTTCTAAGGGTACACATATTTCAACCAGTCGTATAATTTACAGTAAATATATCATTATCGTACTACATATATAATTATACTGAATATATTATTATCGTACTATATATATTAGGTTTGTTATTTAACTGGTTCTCCTTATCTATCCATCTATATACAAAAAGCTAAGAAGCAAAAAACAACATTTCATCATATTGAATATATCTCTTTCTCTCTCTCTCTATGCTAACTAGCAACTCTTTCTTGTTTGGTGCTCCTTCTAATTATTCTGATCCATTTTCTTCCCCAGAAAATGGTTTTATTATCAAAAGAAAAAGAAGACCTGCTGGTACTCCAGGTATATATATATTTTTTTAATTAATTAGTATATTTTTTTAAAAAAATTAATTTACATAAACATATGAAGAAAATGGTACTTTTTTTCTCTCATATGTGAGATAATGATGTGAAAGAACACTTGAGTATTAGCTCTTGTGTGTCTATTATATCTCTAAATTGATCAACATGTTCAGTCAGTGACGGAAATAGAATTTTCATGAGAGGATTCATTATCTATTTATGTAACGAAAAGAATTCAGATGAACCTCCTTTTGGCTTTTCCTGTCTCCGACCTTGTGTTTTTGAATTCAAAATTTAAACGTTTTAGATGAGAAAGTTGAATTATGATTTAACCTTATCTTTATAGTCAAGGGCGGAGCTATAGGTAAGAAAGATTGTTTGGTTGATAAAAACCCTTTCGTCAGAAAATTATATTTTTATATATTTATTTTTTAAAATTTTCTTAACCTAATAGATTTAATTTTTTAAAATTTTCTTAACCTAATAGATTTAGATGTGAAAATTATATTTGAATTACTGGCTCCGCTACTATTGCTAACACGCATATATTTAGGGTTATTCGACTGGTAAGAATGCTATTGAATTCTGTTGAACTCGTAATAATTGAATTTACGAATTTGCACAGATCCCGATGCACAAGTTGTATATCTTACAGCTGAGATGTTAATGGAATCTGATCGTTACGTTTGTGAAATCTGCAACCTTAGCTTTCAAAGAGAGCAAAATCTACAAATGCATCGTCGTCGCCATAAGGTTCCATGGAAGTTGAAGAAGAAGGTAGTTTAATTTATGTATAATTACGTCATCAATATATTGTCTCATCTAAAATCTTAAACTGTTCGATAGAACACAAGTTCTTCATTCGTTCAATAGGGAGTGAGTCTTCCCCTTTTTGAAAAATGAGTTAATATCATGTGTAGACGGAGAATTCATATATCTGATAAGAACAGATGTTACACTTGATCTTAGCCACAAGACCGAGAAAGATACTGATAAGAATTATACAATTTTTATTTACTAAATTATACTTTATATTTCAACACATCTCCTCACGTGCAAGTCATGAAGTTCTTCTTCTTCTTTTTTATTACGAGAACGATACATTTTAATATTTAGAATTTCTCTGTTTATTCTTACTGAAATGATTTATAATAATCACACAAATTTCTAAGGCTTAGTTTTCGACAATAATTTTCAAAAGTCTTTCAATTCTAGACGTCACTCCCCAGTTAAATATAGTCACATAAATTGTAACTGACATATTAGATTATATGATTAGATATGTTAATTTTTTTTAATTAAATATAAATATAATTTCATTTACTTGATTATATTTTCAACGTGATCATCAGGAAGAAGAGAAAAATGAGATGGATCAAGTGATTAAGAAGAGAGTATATGTGTGTCCAGAGCCAAGTTGTGTGCACCATGATCCATGTCATGCATTAGGTGATCTTGTTGGAATCAAAAAACATTTTAGAAGAAAACATAGCAATTACAAACAATGGATTTGTCAAAAATGCAACAAAGGTTATGCTGTTCAATCAGATTATAAAGCTCACATCAAAACTTGTGGTACTAGAGGCCACTCTTGTGATTGTGGAAGAGTTTTCTCTAGGTAAATTCATCTTCTTAATCTTATTCCATTTATATATCTGTGTTCTGTTTTACTTGAGTTGAAGAATCTATAAGAAAAAATAGAATCTATTTATCCTCATAGGAGTAAGGTTACAACGTCCTATTCAGATTCCACTGAATATGTTATTGTTGTAGTAATTTTTTATTATCAGCGTATCTTAATTGTCTAGATTATATTAAATATACTACTAAAAAAGGTTAAGAATTAGCTATGAAATTCGTAGCTGATTAATCTATTACTAAATAGTCTATAGCTACTAAGATTGTCTCATTATAAAATGTCATTTGTATGTAGTCAAATAGAATTAGGTTTAATTCATTGTTTAGTGATATAAATTGAATTTATAAATATCTTTTAAGTGACTTAATAGCGTAAAAAGTAAATTTACACTATCTTATATATAAAAATTATACACATATATCAAGATGAGATTACCACATGTTACTTGAATTGGTAACATCCTTTAGGTCTAAAACCTAATGTATATATATGTCTTGTAAATGTACAAACATATTTTGTGTGCTCACATTTGAAAATTTCTTCCTTATCTATATGATTATAAAAATCACTATCTTTTTAGTTAAAACATGAATACTACTATTAGAAAAATCACTAATTTTCGATGATATTATATGAGTTGAATTTTAATAGATTTTGTTGAAAATACTTTTAGTAAAAAATTAGCGATTTTCTGATAGTAAATTTGAATTATATATAGTATGTTTCTTCTAATTAATCTACTTTTTTTTTCCTCCCATTTTTATTGTGTTTTTTTTTTCAGAGTTGAAACATTTATTGAGCATCAAGATTCATGCAAACCACAAAGTACAACTACTAAAGAATGTCATGATATGCAAATACCAAAACCAATTTTCTTGCCTACTACTACAACTCATATCCCACATGATCAATATTCAAAAATATTGCCTAATCTTGATCTTGAGCTTTTCACTTCTCCAAATTATTTCAACCAAAACACACACAATTTTTCATCATTTGTTGATCAAAGTGATCATCATCATCATAATAATAATTACATAGTCCAAAACAATGATGAAGTCAAAGAAATTATTGAAGAGGCAACAACACAAGTAACAAGATTGAAAAGTGAAGCAAATGAAATACTCAAAATAGCAATGGAAGAAAAGGCAATGGCTATAGAGAAGAGACAAGAAGCAAAGTGTTTGATTGAATTAGCCAATCTTGAAATGGCAAAAGCAATGGAAATTAGACAAAGTGTTTGTGCTTCATCATCATCATCATCACATGTCATGAAGATAATAAAATGTAGTTCTTGTAATAATAAACAATTTCAAAGTGTGTCATCATCAAAAGATGCTACTTTGACTAATAATTATTATTTGTCATCTTCTATTTATAGAAGATGATGAAAAATATTTAGCTTTTTTTTTTCTTTTAACAAGTTTAGTTGAAATAATTAGTTTTTGGTGGTTATGATGAAAAAATGCTAGTTAAGTTTAGATTTTTTATATGAGTGAACAATGTAAACTATGTTTTATTGTAAGACTTTAGTTGAATAAAGTTGGTTTTTATCATTTTAATTTTTTTTAATCTTGCCCTACATGTATTCTATTTTTCCAATTTGTTAGTTTAGTTTAGTTATATGCAAATATAAATTTAGAATATGCTTAAGAGTCTAATATTTGTTTTTAGTAATCTCTCACATATGCATCTACTCGTGGTGTTGAAAACCCTAATATTTGAGAAATTTGATAAATTAATCTGAACTGATCAAATTTCATCATATTATTTTTTCCAAAAGATATTATGGTTTAATTTCAAGATTTATATGAATAACAACTTATTCTTTGATGAAATAATTTAAAGTATTTAATCATTGAATTCATGAGAATGAATCATTAATTTATCATATGGATTAAATTGAAAGTATATACTAAGTGGTTTTCATATCTTTTTCAAGGTGTCTGAATATCTCTTCCAGGCTTTTTGATGATAGGTTTTTGAAGATAATTTTCTTTTATTATTGATCAATTCATAAGAACTAACCTAAACATAACTATGAAATGGATATTAATTATCTACTTCCACCTCACCACATAATTAATCCTTTAATATTTGAGAATTTTTCTTTTTTGTTGGTGTTCGATATATGCATTGAAAACATCAATGTTAAATATGTTATGTTTATATGATTTAACAATAGAGAAACACTTTTCATGAGGATTTTTCTCTTATACTAAAATCTTAAATCCAGACATCTACTTAATTAAAGACGAAGAAATTCTACCTAATGTGATATCCAAATTAATAGTCAACAATATGAGTGTAACCTCATTATGTAAGCTTTAAAGAGCATGAAATGTACATAAATCTTATTTATCTGTGCTTTAAGATTTAAAAAATAAATTATTTTTATAGATTTTCGTCTCAAAATCTGATAATAATAACATTACACTCTAACATAATTTCAAAAGTGAAACTTAAAAAGAGCAAGATGTACACGAATCTTATCTACCTCCGTTTATAATTAGATAAAAATTATTTTCGATAGATCGTTGTCTCGAAATTTAAAAAGTCAATTTTCATTAAAAAAAAAAGCCACGTGGCAATTATATGGTCTTGAGTGGTGGACCAAATGATGAGTACAAGAAAAAGGCTGGAAATAGGATTAAAGCTATGTATTCTATAAAGTCTACTTCATAACATTCAATATCACACAAGAATATGAAGCCAAATCACTTGCTATATATAATAGATTTAATTTAATTTTTTGTGGACCAATGAATATATGAAAAAAGCTGGAAAATAGAACTAAAAAAACTAATGTATTTTTTATTTTTACATATTATTATTATTACTCTAGTGTCTTTATCAATAGTACTATTCCAATTTTAATGCTCATTAAAATGCCATGTTTTTCAGTGCCATGATTTGTAAGTGTATGCAGAAGCTTTAGTCATTTTCAACCCTAGACAAGACACACAGTATATGACCCCTCACTCTTCTGAAAACTCTCATCATATCATATATACATATATATACATACATTTATATATATATATATATATTGATGAGAGAGAGACTACTAGAATATTGATGAATTTTATTATATAGTATGCTTTTAATATAAAGGCATTTTGGATCTTTAAATGTGGACTAACTACTATATTTCCATTTCATTGCTATTTTGTTATATTTTTGAGTTCCATGGACTAGCTATAAGACATGATATAGAATAACTACTTAGTGTTAGATATGTCGAATATATCATAGATTTCTGAACTTGTTGGGATTATTTCCCTCAGGTATTTTGACTGTGGTATTTTCTTATTAAATCATTGAATCATTTATAATTTGTTCATTTTAAATACTATTGACTGATACGGAATCAGATTTTGTGAGGGGTATTAATAGATGATATATATGTTGTTTCAGAAGTCATTATTAGTCCAATTGATAATGAAAATGTTCGAGAATAATTGTGTTTTACTTCAAGTCATTTGAACACATTAGAAAATAATTGAGACTAACACACAGTTTGTCTTCATTCATTTAATCAAAATCATTATAATACGAACACGATTGAAGACATTTTCAATAGAAAAGCCAATCAAAATCAGCCAACAATATTTGAAAGGAACAAATTATGAGTGGTTCAATGATTCAATCGGAAAATGACGTAGTTGAAGTACCTGAGGGGAATAACCCAACAAATTGGAATCTGTTTATGAATTTAGCCGTGTTAGAAATAAAGTTTGAAAAGAATGGTGCTTTTAAAAGGATATTTATTCGACCTAACTATATGAATTCAAAAAGGTGCTTTTAAATATCTTACGAAGATACGAATAAAAATTATGTATACTTCATTTTTCTCATACCTCCGTTATGAAATTATACTTAGGATAGAAAATAACGTCTGAAAAGAGTGAATGAATGTACGCAAAATTATATTTTGAATGTTATTGGTATTGACCTAATTATATGATACTCACTTATGTAACTATACTTAGGGTCAACAAATGAATCAGAAAAAGTGAGTTATACAAATATATATATATCTATATAGTATTATATATATTTATATATATATTAATATATATAATTCACTTCATGTTAACGATACTTAAGATCACAAATGAACATCAGAAAAAGTAGAAGTTATACAAATATATATTATATATATCTTATATATATATCATATATATATATTATATATATATATAGTATACTATTTTTGGGTTTTTATCTAACTATATGAGTATCAATGTAGTCTCTTCATTTTACCAAGATAAGAATTAGATTTGTGTATATTTCATTTTTTTCATACTTTACTTGTGAAATTGTGCTTAGGGTCACAAATGACCATTTTTGTTTTATGAAAAGAGTGAAGTGTACTCAAAATTATATTTAGCATGTTATTTGATATTGACCTAACTATATGACTTCAAAAGTAGTCGTTTTATCTTAAAAAGATAAGCATAAAATATGTGTATACTTCATTCATCTCATACCTCAGTTATGAAACTATAATTAGGATTATAAATGACTCAGTTATGAAACTATAATTAGGATTACAAATGACGTACATTTCAAAAGAATGAAGTGTATACAATTATATATATAATATGTTATTAATTTTTTACCCAAATATGGTAATGTTTTTTACCTAAGTATATAACATCTAAACCATACTATTTACTATAAAGATAAAAATTAAATCTACGTATACTTTATTCTTTTCACATCTCACTTTTTAAACTATACTTGCTATACATGTTGATGCTTTTGTTGACCTAACTATATATGACTGACCTAACCATATGACATTCTATAGTTTAACTCCTTTGAAAACTATGAACATCGAGATGATTGAGATTCTTTCTCCACGTTTAGCGATGAAATTAGATTTTTTACTAAGAATGTTCTAAATTTTAGAATATGTATCTTAAAATTTACTTATTTTATGAGTTTATATGTTTTAACATAATTTCAATTCAAATATTTTAACTTAATTTTTTTAAAAAAAAGATTATTTCTTTTTTTGTATATATCATATTTTTGTGTCCAATCCTCTATTGTATGTATTTACAAGTTTCAGTTAAAGTTACTGGTCAACATGTGAAAATTATACTTTGTACTTTTTTACCCAAAAAAAAAAAAGAGAAACATTTCTTTGAGGTGAAATATATCCTCTCTTTTTTTTTTCTTTTGGCTTATTCAGTTTTATCTTGTGAAAAACACAATCCATTCAGTCTCTAGTCAATCTTCTATTACAAAAAATAGTGAGATCTTGAAGAATTTAATGAGTTGTGTACGCAGTGATAAGTATTCATTCGTTTTTAATTAAAAATTTCAAATTCAAGTCTTATCAGATATATAAATTATCTTTGAGCGATTTATCTCCGATACAAGATTTTCTAAAACAAATTTAAATTTAGTCGGATAAGTCAGAAAATCGACTGGATGGATATTAATAATTGGAGCCAACAATGTAATCAAAAGACTATTTTTAGCAAAATAAATTAATGAAGAACATATTTATATAGATCATTTGCGATAGTCTAGAGACATTTTTGACTATTTTCTATTTATAGTAATAGTAAATGGGAATCTACAATACAATAGTTAAATTTATGAAGGCATAAACTCAATAGTTCTTGTTCTAGATAAAGTATATATATAAAAATAATTAATACAATGTATTAAATATTTACATAACTATTATTATATGTTAACTTGAAATCGTTATAAAAATCAATAAATCTTCAAAACCCTTGAACAATAGGGAATTCTTAATATAAAACTTGATATGATAAACTGAAAAGTAGAGCAAGAATGATTTTTATTATATATATATATATATAATTGATTATTTTTAATTATTTTAATTTATATGATATAACTTTCGTTTATAATATATCAGAAACCCTAAATTGAAATCATCACTAAATACAATAGAAAAAGTTCTTGGTATTTTAAGATCAAATAACTTACTATATTCTTGAAAAATAAATAATTTTTTACCATCTGATTCGAATTTACAAACTTAAAATCAAATAATTTATATAATATAATAAATTTTAAAAAATTGTCCAATTTACAGTTAATGAAAAGGTGTAAAGTGAGTTCCAGACACCCTGCAGTTATCACAGAGACAAATCTTAAAAGCTGCACATCAAAAAGTGAAACTTTATAAATATATATCACTTTTTTTTAAAATCATTTTTCACTGTTTTTATATTTGTACATTTTTTTTCTTATTTCTCTTAAATACTTATTGTGATGCAGATATTTAATTAATGTGAATACAGCTTTAACAATTTTGGCATAAGATCCATTAATGTTTTGTTGTTCAAAAATATTAATGCCAAAGGGACTTGAAAATGAATTTGGAATATTTTTCACTAGAGGAAAAGACAACCATTACAATACAAAATAACAACATGTGTTGTACGGGTAGGGTTCATATTAATTAAGTAAATAGAAAGAGAGAAATCGATTTTGCTCGGTTGTTTATGATAGAATATAACAAGTTGATCGTCAGATAATAATAGCTTGTTGAAATTTTTTCACTTTTAATATGACGTTTTGAGTTTGAGTATTTAAAAATAAAAAATTATTATTTTTTGGAGTATTGTTGATCTTAGAAATGAATCCTGTAATGTGTGAAGTTGGAATTAATTAAACTTCAATGGGAATATTGAATGTTGGGTGAGAAATAATTAAAAAAAAGACATTATAGAAATATTGTATATTCACTTTGTTTATCATAGTTTGACTAGATATAAAATTTTAATAAAAATTGAGATATTTTTAAATGATCAATACAATTGTCTATATTTAAGACTTAGTAATATAAATTTAAGAAAATATTAAATGATTATATCTAACAAATATTTTTTAAAATTATATGGTGATCGGTTAGTTATGGCTAGCGGTGGTGGTTGTAGGTGTCAATTGGGATGATATTGGTTATGGTGGTGTAATGAGAGTATCTAATGGTGATGGTGGTTGATAATAGTGATTAATGGTGACGATTGATAGTTATGATTTACGATAGTGATAGCTAAAAGGTAGTGGTGCATGATAAATGTAATCAATGACATATAATGATGATTATTGATGGTGATTATTTCGGTTGGTGTTAAAGATAATAACTAGTGGCTAATGGCGATGATGGTCGATTGTAGAAATTTACAACTATGATGGTTGTAGCTAAAAAATGATAGTTGTGAGTGCTGATAGTTGATAATGATGGACGACGATAACGGTAATTGATAACAGAGGTGATGGTGATAGTGATAAGGATGAATTGATAGAATTGGTGAGCTAACATCCTTGAATAAACATCTTAGTTATATCGACTTTAATGACATAAAAAATCCCAATCTTCTGAAACTTATTATTTTATACGCGACATGACATTATATGGCTAAAAGACATTTTTTTCTAAACGTACTAAAAAGAAAATAGTATCAAATAAATGATCATCTTAACTAGTACTATCTGATTATATAGCATTAGCAAAATTAAAATCTATCATATTACTAGAAAACTGAGTTTTCAGCTGTTCGCGGATCTACTGAAAATAATCTCTACCTAGCAAAGGTAAGGCTGAAGGGATAAGGTCTACGACTCTACGTACATCCTACCCTCCTCAAACATCACTGTTGTAAACTTTTGAGCTGCAAATGAAAAAGCCTAGTTATATATGAAAATTTTTTGTCATTGTATGATAATACAAGCTTCTTTTCAAGAAAATGAATTCTCCTACATGCTCCTATTTGATACCTGATTGTGGCCTTTACCAAATCTGGAAAGCAATCTGTGAGATGTAGAAGACCACCAGACAACAACTTTACTCGCATTTGATCGATCGATATATGTGACGGACAAAGAATAGGGCTGCACGGAAACCAACAGACCCGAGCATGAGAAAGAAACCATAGCAGATGCAAGCCATGTACCCGAAGAAGAATGAGGTTTGCATGAACCCTGTCATATCGGAACGTGCATAATAGTAATACAAGCAGTATCCGTAGATGAACAGTCCAGTTGATCCACCACAAAGGAAAGCCCTGCATGGCGAAATAACATATAAAAGTTGAGGACTTTACATCATTGTCAACAACCTCAAATGTATCGCGGTATGCAGAGAGATCATGAACTTAACGAAAGTGATTCTTGCATGTCACATTTTCCTTAGAAATGAAGAACGAAATTGCTGATTCTAAAAGGGTGAAGGAGCAACGTACCTCCACCACCATTCGTGATCTTCAGCAGCAAGTTGGAAGTATGTCAATGCCACGGTTATAAAAGCGGTGACAATTAGAAGGATAATGAAGACTATAAACAAGATACTGTAAATTGTGTAAATTCTGTGACCCCAAACACTTGCAAATATGTAGTAAAGTTCAATATATATGGCACTAAAAGGCAAAAACCCAGCCATTGCCATCTGAGACAGAGTTCCACGGTACCAAGGCGATGGCGGTATCTCTCTTGGATACTTGGTGGTACGACAAGGAGCTTGGAATTCAGATTTACTATTCTTTCCAGCTATCCCTCCCAAGACGAGCAAAGGTGATGTTACAAGAGCCCATATTAGAAAAATGACCACAATGGTTCCAAAAGGTAGTGCAGCAGTGGCAGTGTAGCCGATAGCAACGGAGTTAAGAAAGAAGAATGTGAGGAACAGCGGTCCACAAAACAAGGCCCCAGTCAATATCAAGTTCCTGACCTGCAAGGCACAAACAACACCATCTTGTTATTTTGATGCACTCACTTCCATTTTCAGCTGTTGTGCTTCGTTAGCTAAGACAGCAATGTACGTGACAATACTACAACATACCCAGTGTAACCCACAAGTGAGGTCTGGGTTGGGGAGGTTAGAGTGTACGCAGACCTTACCCCCTACACAACTTGGGAGGTAGAGAGAGATTGTTTTCAATAGACCCTCGACTTAAGGAAAAGCATGTCATCTTAATTAACTTGATTAAATTAGGCAAATAATACTAACCCGCAGATACTGATATAGAATAGTTCTCTTAAAAGCTGATTCCAGAATAGCTTTTGAGCACGTACACATTTCAACAGTTGAATTATTTAAAAGCGAGTACGTTTTATACATTTCAACAGTTCAATAATTTACTTCAGAGACATAAATTATTATCTTTCATTCCCTATGGTTAGCAAAAAAAAAAAAGCAAGGGGATAGAATTAGACCCTTTACTACACAGGCTAGGCCTTGGGGAAACAAATCAGTCGTCTTGTTATATAACGGTTTAACCCCTTCATTTTCCCCCAAACAATGCTAGAGAAGAATGATTTAATAAAAATGACAAGCAACGGGTGGTGACAAGGTACAAGATAGGAAAAAGAATTATAAATGCAGATTTACCCCTTTTGTGAATAAATAATCAAAGTTAGAGATGACTTTCCTTTTAATTGTTCTAAAAAGTTCAGAATTAGGGGTGAATGTTCCCTCCATTCATTATACATTATTCAACTTGACAGAGTTAAAGGTGTTGATTGGCGTTTTATTATATTACAAAGTTGAATAGTTTAATGAAATTGGATTCTCGAAAGTTGTGGAAATACTGCAATGGAAGTGTTAAAACATTTTGGCATGTCCAAAAACAGAAAGATTGTCATACAACAGAAATGAGTATTGTTTCAAATGAGAATGAGATGTGTTAGAGCCATGAAAACATACCCAGTTTGTTCCTTCTAGTTGACAGTAGAAAGCGGATGCAGTATAGCCAGCAATCCCAGACGTGAGAGCATATATGACAACCAGTGCAGTGAATAAAGCTCCGCGGTTGTAAGGATAGAAAACACCAACAAGTGCAAGAATGAAAATAAAGATGGTCCTGGAAATTAAGTAGGAAAAGAGCATTAGCGATATCTATGCTTATGATAACAAATTTTCAAGATAAAATATACTTACATTGTAAAGAGTTGGGTACCAGAACCAAGAGCAGCAGCCAACAACGATTTGTACTTCGGATACCTAAAAACATCACCATGAATGTATTTCCACCCAGTTTCTTCTTGGTCATCAGCTGCCTCCTCATCATGTGCATACCTTGAATATCGATTAAGAAATAATCGAAATTTAGACACAAAAGAGAAAACTTATTCTCAAGACCAACAAATGTAGGCAAACCAACTACATTAACTGAAATGTCACTTACTTGACAAAGTCATTCTTAAGAACGCGCATAAGAATTGTTGCGAGAAAACCAGTTAAGAGAAGAACTGTCACACAGGAGTTGATAATTGAGAACCAATGGATTTCCAAGTGATGTGGCATTGATGATGACTGTGAGTATTTTTCCATCCTCTTCTCAAAAGGAGTAGTTGACTCCTTCCATTTCACAGAGTACATAAAGTCAACATCTACTTCCTTATCCTCAGTGATATCAACCAACGCATTAGGATCAGTTCGTGCATTGATTTCAACCACACGATCATTGTTGTAAAAGATCTCAAAATGGAGATGTTTAAACAGGTAATATTTGTACTCGCTGGGATCTGTTTTTCCCTCCTTATCGACTTTACCTAAGAAACCCCAAATGGGCAAGTCATCATAATACATTTGGAAGTAATAGTCCTTGGCAACGGCACTACGGAATTGAGAAACTTCTTCCTTCGATAACTTCTTTTTGCACACTATTTCTGAGTCCTTGTCGTACATAAAGTCGAGCTTGTAAGGAGCACTGACCAATCGATCACCATTTAAGACTTCACCAAGAGCTTCCTTTTTTTCAGTCACATGAGCTGTAAACACATCCTTCGGTAAGCTTGAAACTTAAAATTTACAGAGTGACTTAAACGAAGGAAACTTAAACATTAATTGCATACCTGGTGCACAGAATGGAAGATCAAAGAAACGGTACGTTTCGCTGGAATGAAAAATGCAAAAAGAGAACAATCCATGAGCTATTCCACAGACAAAAAGGAAATACAGGACATATGCAAGGGCAAATATATATGTTTTTTTTAATCAATTTCAAGACAAAATGTAGTGACAGAAGGATAAAGATTTTCTAAGTACATCAATCTCCAATTTATCAACTTGTTAAAACCCATTGTACTTCACTCTAGGCTTTGGGTCCATCTTTCCTTATCTACATGACCTCGCAAATTTCTTCAGTAAGGAAAAATGAAGAGACTCATTTGTCAACAATGACTCAAAGAAAGAACAGAAAGTTGCATCTTGGAAATACAAGAACAAGGCAAATGCAAAACCAACTCTATGAGCCAAACATGCATGTCTGGATTAATTTTTTAAGAGTCCTACGAATCTTTCTTTTTGATCAAGACGCTTAAAGTTGTTTGAAACATTTTGAATGTGAAGTTTGCAGTTTGTACTATTATGAGGTGATAGTACTTAAGTTTGTTCAATCTAAGGCAAAAGTAGGAGGCGACGGCTCTTTAGTTAACTTTCATCAATCTTCATGAAAGTCGAAAAGCATTCATACATCAACAGTCATACATAAGGAATTATATAACTTTCCACATAACTTAAGCCAGTAGAATTGTGTCCACCTAAAGTTGCATCATCACTCTCTTTATCTTGATATACTTAAGTAATCGAACATAGACACCTTTCATTCAATGAAGTCAGCCACATAAGATACTGTACTCCGTATCGTTGCAATATGCTGTTTCCTTTAAGAAGCTACTACATAAGTAAATATTTAGTCTTAAAATCTACATATTCCAATTTATTATCGTTATATCTTTCTAGGGCACAGAAGCAGCAAGGTTAGCTCATCAAATCTGTCAGGGACTCCAACTTAATCTCTTATAACTAGCAGTATATCAAGAAAAATTCATCAAATCCAGCCAGCACCATTAATTCATTAACAATTGGGGTATCTAGATTGTCACCAAAGTTCACGTAAACTCAGTACATTTTGCCTCGACCCTGTATATACATTAAGAATTACTCCAATATTTTATAAATGTCAAATTCTGAACCTAACCCAATTCACTATTGGACATTAACTTGAAACCGTTGCACAAACCTATAAACTTCATATCCTAAATCCACCTCTCATTAACCAAGGCCATTATAACTTTGGCTCAAACAACGCACCCAATTACTATTGTATATTAACTTGAGCCCACGATAAAAACCTATAAACTTCAAATCGTGAATTTACTTCTACTCATTAACCAAGGACATTATAACTCCGGCTCGGGACTCAGGACAATGCACATATATACACACACCACAAACTACTTTATTTTTTCTTTTGAAATCAAGGGCAATTTGCACGCACCTCAACTAATTCCACATCGTGCACCTCAACTAATTCCACAAAATACATTCCAGGTTACTCTACCGAAGCTCAATATGTACAAAAACATGCTACATTTTTAAACCTAGAAAAGCACAAATTACATAACTCGATCATGAAAAAAAATCAAATTTACACGAAATGTTAAATTCAGCTTCACATTCTCCATTTTACCACAAATGTTAAACACAAATGTACAAACATTACCTTGGATTATGGAAAGGACCAACCTTGTTAGCATACATAGTAACCTGATCTCCGGCCTTGTACTTATGATCGGAACCGTCCGATCTCACCGGAGTAACACCACAACACAAAACGATCAAAACGACGACGTAACTCATCATCTTCTTCTCCATTTCCGTTGTATACATGAATATATATATATGTATCACTCTTTGTGTATGTATATATTGTTAGATATAGAGAATTTTGGGTGTGGGTGGGGTGAAGGGGGTGGGGGTGGGGAGCTCAGATCTCGATTTTCTGTTCAGTAGAAAAGGGTAATTTCGTAACTGTGAAATGAAATATGGGAGGTTAAATCTAATTATAAAATACAATTTATTTTTCAATAAATTGATTTAGGTAAAATTAATTTAGTTAGTAATTAATGCCACAATATGTGATCTTTTGACTTCTCAATGATAAAAACCAAAAAATTATAATGAGTTTTAATATATGTTTGAATAAAAAATTATTATTTTTATCGAAGATTATTACAGGTGAAGCTTACAAAGACGAGCAGCTTTCTACTTTAGTTGATACTTTTTTTATGTTATCTTTTCAATAGACATAGATTAAGATAACTTACGAGGGAGAGTTGTGTTCCGAATAGATTCATTAAATGTATGTATTAGTCATGAGATTACGATATTAAATTTACACCAGTGAAAAAGCTCAAAAAATCCTCATTACAAAAAAAATTATTTCGTAATAAAATTTTATGTATAAGAATTAGTTACTTTTTCAATCTTGCTTACCTTAATACTCCATACTATCGAGCAACATAATTTATACTCTATATTTATTCACTTAATCAAAGTGCCCCTATACACCAATTGAAAAAGGTTAAATTTTGTCTAACACATTGTACATTAGTTACATAAGGTTAAAATTTCTTCAAAATATTATTAGTAATATATTTAGTTTTCCTCTTCTATGATTGTAACTTTTTTTTCTTCTCAACACCATTTAAAGAATAGAGTCTTCGCTAGTCATATTTTTCTTAAATAGTTTATTAATATTTTAAATTATCAATTATTTTTATATATATAATTTTCAAATGTACAAATTTTATTTCTAAGAGCTTAAATAATGTATGAGTATCAGTTAAAGCCAAATATTTTGATTTCTCATACTCCGAAACTATTTGTATTTGAAATTTAACGCTTAAAACATAAAATAAAAACATAATAAACTGAAAAAATAATATTTTTTTTTCAAAAGGTGTCAAAACAACCTCCAAAAGAAAACAAATTACACCAAAAAAAAAGGTCCAAACTTAATTGAACCTTTCAAAATACTTTAGCACTAAAACACTCAAAAAAACACACACACAAATAAAAACAAGAAAAAAGTAACTCTCTTTTTTAACATATTACATTTTTGGTCTTCTTTTTTTCAGCAACAAACTTCTTCCATACATTGGTGATTTCCAATTGCACTTCCATTGGGGATTTCTTATGCCCTGATGAGCCTTCACCCTCCGCGATCGCGGCTAATTTAGCCGTGACTCTTGCTGGGAGGTTATCGAGCTCGTGGAGGACTTTTACAATATCCCCCACGAGTCTCTCAGATTAGGTTCGGGAAAAAAATCTTTCCTAACACTACCCGAGCCACGGTCACGCTGTTCGAAGCAGAGCTGGATGTGTAAGCCGGCACGATCCACCCAAACCTCCTAAGGTGTTCAGAAATCTCGAATTCGTTATGTTTACTATTGTCTTTGAGTGAAAATGCTACTAATGGGACTCCAATTTCTTTAGATACTATGTTAAATCTTTCGGTCTTTTCAAGTCCTTCTCTTAGTACCCTTGTATTTTCTTGACAATTCTCCATAATATTCTTGTATCCCTAGTTAATAACATAATTCATAATGATAATTAATTATTACAATAATAATCTTGAATTAAAAAAAAATTATTATTATTCATAAATTTGAGCTTACCTCATAACCTAAACGAATAAGTTGAAATATGTGTGCCAATTTTCTTGGCTTAGGAACTGCGAGTCAAGAGAAAATAGACATTATCTTTTCTTGTACTGACCACATTTTGACGATAATATATTTTCATATTATTGTACATTATATGTTCTCTATAACAACAGTAGTTTGACGATATATGTTCATGTGATCTTTTAAGCTTTTGTATGATATGTATACATTTGAGAACATTTTTTGTGAAGATCAAAAAACATAATTAAATTAGTATTTTCTCTGTCTCATTTTATGTGATACTTTTCATTTTTCGAGAGTCAACCAGTTTAACTTTGATCGGGCATTTGCATATGGAATCTTCAAATTTTTTGAAATGAAATTTATATATTTGTAAATTACTACGTAAAGAGTATTATAAGTCACAATAATTGATAATTCAAAATGTTAAAAGGATATATGAAAAACTTACGGTGAAAGATAGAATTATTTGAATCTCGAAATGTGGAAAATGTCAGATAAAATGAGACGGAGGGAGTAATAATTACCTTTAGAGAAGTTAAGAGTGAAAGTAGGTTGATCAGCACCAAGATAATTGATGTGGAAAATAAGTTCTTCAGGCAAATCTTCTTTGTTCCTCCAAATAACCCAACCAATACCAGCATAAACAAGACCATATTTGTGACCACTCACATTAATACTTTTAACTAATGGTAATCTAAAATCCCATTCAATTTCTGGATATATAAATGGGGCAATGAATCCACCACTTGCTGCATCCACATGAATTGGAGTATCCCACCTGTTAAATAAATAACAATTATAATCAACTATTAATTACTTATGAAACGACAATAACATATACAGTGTAATCTCACGTGCTGAATCTGAAAAGAGTAGGATGGATGTATATTGACACATACTCCTATCTTTGTGAAGTAAAGAGTATGTGTGTATAGTCAAAGACAAAAAGTCTATTTGAACTTCTTTCGTCGAAAAATTATTATGTATACGAGGTTAGAACGTAAAAGGTGAGATAAGTTACCCAGTTTCTTTGTTCTTCTCAACCAAGAGATCATTCAAACGCTTGACATCTTCAAATTCTCCATTAAGTGTGGAACCCAAAATAGCAGCAACACAAATAGTATTTTCATCAACCATTTCCACAGCTTTCTCAGGGTCCATCACATAGTATCCATCCTCCAATTTCACTTCTTTTAATTCTACTTCGAAGTACCTCGCAAATTTCTCCCAGCATACCTTTATAATTAATAAAAATTTAAATATTATCAATGCAATTTAATCAACTATATAATAGGGTAACACCCTATCTTTTTTTTATATTTTCGATCGAGCGATCAAATGTGTAACTTTTCGAAAAGAAAAAGATGGGCTTTTAGTGGAAAACATACCTGGACATTGGCCCCAGTAACAATATTGGGCTTGTCATGAGGCTTTCCTTGGGCCTTCATTTTGTTCTGCCATTTTCTCTTAAAGGCTAATCCAGCAAGCATAATGGCTTCTGAGGATCCAACTGTTCCAACTCCAACAGCAGCCTCTCCCTCTCCCAATGGTGCATTAAATAAATGGGCTATCATGTTTACACATCGATTCTGTATTTTAATAATAAATAAACATATAAAAAAATTAAATTACTATTTTTTTTTAAAAAAAGATAACGTGGGAGTCGAAGTAGTAAATATTCGATGAAATAATTGAGGTACACGTAAACTTTAACTGTTGTGATCCACGATGACATGATAGGGGCCTATGGCCTAGACGTGACAAATATGACTGTTCCACTTGATATTGTTGGGCCGAGTAAAATGTTAGAGAGTTTTAAATGGGATCCAAGCCCAATTAGCTAATGTTAAGAAGGTCTAGGGATCAGAAAGAACCGTTGATGAAAATTATGTTGAAGCTTTGGCTTTCACTTATCTCTCATCTCTTTCTCGTTTAGTATCCCTTAATTTTTAGTTTACCTTATTATATGTTATCTATCCATAATTAATATGTATTACTTTGTCGTGGTATTATAATATGTTTTATATTATTATATATGTGTATATATATATATATATAGATATATATATATATATCAGTGTCTGTATTATAAATCGGGTTTGCTTCACTAACTCAAGGACAATGTGAGAGATCATATGTACTTGATAAAATAATTGAAATACGCACAAATTGACTATGTGAGGTGGAAATATATTCGATGAAGGTGCGTAAAATGAAAATTAGGTGAAATAATCAATGTAAGCATACTAACTCAGTCAAACACAATATTTTGAAAAGACAATGTGGAGGGGCCCATTATATTTTTTTTTTTTTTTTAAAAACTCGATACATAATGATGTGGCACACGATCAAATATATTGTTAGAGAAAAAAAAAATATAGATAACTTACCTGAAGCTCAGTGGTGACAGGGTATTCATCCATGTCAACATAATTCTTGTTAATTGAATCCATGATTAGCTTATCACATTCTGGTTCCATCCATGTTGTCACAAATGAAGCTAAATTTAGCCTTGGATTTCCATCCAACATTAATTCATCATTAATTATTTGATATGCTGCATCCTTTGGTATCGAATTCTCCGGCATCTTAAACCTAAAATAAAAGTATTGCAAAATAAATAAATTAATAATACTTTTAAAGAATTTTAAACACCAAGAGAGAAAAAAACAATTGTTAAATTAGTGACGAAACTAGAAATTCTCCGATAAAAGTTCATGATCTTCCACAACTAGTTAAGCAAAAGGATTTAAAATTCAAATTGCATGAGCAATAATAGATCCGAATAAGATTTTGAAAAGAATTGCTCTTTGGAAAGCATAATAATAATTATGTTGTAAAAGTTAGAATAAGTTATGTTTCGAGGCCCGAGGTGGGGGTGCTGTTTTTTCCTCTCTTTTTTTTACATTTTCTTAATCCTCCCACAGGAGCTTCCACCCTTTTGCTCCCTTAATGACAATTTTTGGATTGAAAGTGAGAGATGTTTATTACCATCCGAACAACTCCCTCAACTCAATGAGAATAGTGTATAATAATTTTAATTTACCGGGGAAGAGAAACGCGGACATAGCGTGAAGCAAAGGTGGAATGGACGGAGAGATCCGACTCCGAGGCGGCCTTGGATATGACCATGGTGGTGGTGAATGGTGGTGGACGGAGGAGAGAGAGAGTGTGTGTCCTTTTTTCTCAAGAAGGAACGACTTTGAGAGAATTAATTTCTTCTTCGTTCCTTCATTGAAAAAAAATAATCAATAAGAGGTTACTATTTATAAAACAAAAAAAGATAGTGTAAAGGATAGGCATATTTATAGGAATTTATTTTTTATTTTTAAAGGGGTAGAGAGACTATAGTTAAAAATAGAGGAGATGGTGTAATAATTTTATTAGTGAAGTAGCATGAGATTCTCTATTTTGGTTTATGATTTAAATCTTATAATTTTATTTGCTTTAATAAAAATTGGACCTTTTTTTTCTTCTCTAAGATTTTACTAAAATAAAAATTGAATGGTTTATTACTTTCATACATAAATTTTAAGCCCATAATATTTTTTTCCATTTCGTGTTCCATATCTCAAGAAAGTGTGTTCTTTAAGAAGGAAAGGTGATTGTATTTAGTTTTGTGAGATGAAAGTCGAAAAAAAGAATCAAACTACAAGAATCTTTTATATAAAATTTTATCCTAGTCAGAGACATGTTTTTACCATTCAGATTAACCTTTTAATCGCATGACATGTAATATCAATTTAATAATATTTTTATAATTTATTAGTTTTACCTATTTTATAGAGTACTTGTTGCCTTCTACTAGTACCGTCTAATATGAACAGTACGACTTAGGCAAATAATTAAGAAAAACTTAAGTCTACTTTATTTTTCTTTTGTTTTTGTTAGTCATTCATAATTCTATTCAACTTTATTGACAACTAAGTCATATATTTTAGTCATTCATAATTCTATTCAACTTTATTGACAACTAAATTATATATTTGACTGTTCCAACGCGTTTCTAACATACTTCATTGTGCTTTCCAAAAATACCTAGATATAATATTATTATTTTAAATCTCTTTTTTACCAATAATAGTTGCTTAAACAATTTCATATATCGACTTTCATCATGTGGGAACATGTCATTAATTTAATTAAAGTATAAGAAGCAACTGATCCAACCAATGAATTAACGTTGAGATTAGTCCACTTATGTTTGCTATATTAAAAAATAGAAATTCAATTTTTATCTGTTCACTTGTAAAAAAATAGAAATTATTTACTTTTTTGCATCTATTATAACATTAGTATTAAGTAATAATTATTTTTATTTCATTTTTCAATAACTTTAACAAACCGTATATATACTATAGATTCTAAATACTGGAGATATAATAAAAATAAATTTATTTATTTTTTAAAAGATGTGTCAAATAAATCTGCATAAATAAATATGGACAAAAAAAGTGAACATTAAAGAAACAAAAAGAACATAATTAGTTTGAACGATTCATACTAAACGAAATGCATAAAGATGCGACTTTATTAAATATGCTTAGATCGATCAAGTGCACTTACTTTATTTTCTACAGAATATATTCTTCAATTAATTATTAGATATGTTATAATCCAACTACCAATCACCCAATAAGATAATGCAGACTTCTTCTGTCAAGATTTTGGCAGTTAAAGTTTTTCAAAATAATACAACTAATATAATGAGGAGTTGAATTTTTAGATGATTATTTATTTAATTTGAGTAGTATTTATTATCTTAGGAAATTATAATTATTTTATTGAAGGAAATTGAAATCAATAATTAGTTTTTGAGATAATATAGAAGTGATCATACCAACTATGTTGTATCATGCATTGGCCAGAATGACCAACCAAAAATTCTCACATTCACAAGATAGAGTTACAAAAATGAGGATTATGTGACATATTAGGAAAAACTAGAAATGAAAATATTTAGGACAGAAGTGACCTTAATGACCTTAATGGAGGACAAGTTAAGCAAAAAAAGCGAGGTTGAAATGGTTCAAGTATATTATGAAATGGAAATGCACGAATGCCCCAATATAGAGGTGTGAAAGGTTGACAATGGATGATTTCTAAAGAAGTAGAGGTAGGTCAAAACAGTATCGGGGAAAGGTAATTAGATAGGACATGATGCAAGTGTGACTTGTCAAGGACATGACCTTAGATAAGAGGTTGTGAAGAACACGAATTAGGGTAGAAGGTTAATTGGACATAGTAGAGTACAATGTCTTACTTATCCTTCCATACTCGTAGTTACAATATTTTTCTTGTAATTCAATTTCTGTTACTATATTGTGTCTCTTGTACTTCAAGAATCGCGATAGTTTATTATTGTTACCAAATTTTTTTCAAAATGTTTCGTCGTAGTTGCTAAAGTATTTTCTTTTAGCATAATATATTCACTTCCGCTATTTCTTGTTTTAATATGCTTTTTCTTGAGCCAAAAATTTATCAAAAACGACCTCTATCAACCTCCCAAGATAAGGACCCACTAGGTAGTTGTGCAAAGTTAGTTTGTTCATATATATAATAGCGAAATGTGATTCACTTTGTTTGTTGAGCAAAGTTTGTTTGTTCATACATATAGCTAATGTAATCCTTTTAATTTCAACACATAATCAACAACTTTTCATTAAAAATTGTTATATAGAAATGTTGGAGGAATATAAAACAAGACGTAACAGGGAACCAGTATTGACATTAGTCTCATAAGGTCACTTTAACAATTAATGTCGACTCATGATATTTAAATGTTAATTTATTTTAAGACGGAGACAGAATACGAATTCAAAATTTAAAATTTTGAATTGTAAAAATTTGATTCTTGAGTTTTTTTTATAAAATATTTGTATATATTGATTGGATTTCTAAGCATAAATATAGGTTTAGCTCAAAGATAGTAAAAGTTAACCTGTTAGCACTACTGTAACTCTGCCTTACCCAAAGATTGCCATTGGGACGTTTAGCAAGGGTGGGTAGATCTAGCAAGTACAAAATAAGTAATAGATTCATTTGAACTTCATAATTTTTGTTTAAGCCCTATACGTGCTTAAAACTTATTAAGAAGTAAAAATGTATAAATAATACATTTCAAACCCAATAAACTAAAGGAAAACTTTAAAAAATGACTACAGTTTGAGCTTAATTAGGGATATATACCTATAGTTTGCATAATTACGAATTATAGCTACATGTTAGGAGGAGACTAGGAGAGAGATAAGAGAGGCGAGTGAGATATGAGAGAGAGGTGAGAGAAGTTGAATACATGTTGTATCACGAATACAATTGATTTGTGCCAATTGAATACAATTAGGAAAGAGGCGAGTGAGATCGAGAGAGGGAGGATAGAGGTGAGCGAGATCAAGAGAGGGAGGAGAGAGGTGAGCGATATCAAGAGAGGGAGGAGAGAGGATGAACAAATGTTTGTATTCGTTGTATCACGAATACAATTGATAAAGAATACAAATATAGTTGATACAAATACAATATAATTGTTGAATACAATTGATTTGTATCATATATCGAACATATTTGTATCATGTGTATTAACGAACACAATTTGTCTCGACAAATACTATTGGCACGAATACAAATTGGCATAATACAATTGATACAAATACGCATGCAATTGATATGTAATACAAACACATTTGACACATCATACAAAATATAACTATCATATTTACGTGGAATATTTTTTTGGGGCTACAATTGTTTGGACGAAAGAGAGAGAGTGGCAAGGGATAGAAGAGAGAAATTAGCTATAAAAACCCTACATATAGCTACAAATTGTAATATTTTAAACTATAGTTTTAATCGCAAATACATATTACAAGTTTGACTTGTCGAGTAATTTTTTTCCCTAAATGAAACTGAATGTGATAGAAATTCAAATTTAAACTAATAATTTTAAATTTTAGATATGCAATTCTAAAGAAAAGTCTCAAGAGAGGAAAGGAGTAATATTTTTTTTTGGCAAAAACAAGAAAAAGAAAATCTTGAACATACAGTGGCATTGCTTCAAGAGTGAAGTTGAAGTTTAATTGCTTATAACTAGAATCAAGAGAGACTAAGCTTGTTTAAGAAAAATACTAGTAATTCTCAAGATATGGGGATTGTAATCATTTGAACTCTTACAACGAGTACCGTTAGCCAAAACAAAATTGTTCATTTATTTTCGTTAATGTGACAATTCTCTATAAACTGCAACCAAAAATTACGCCTTGCTTCTTCGGAACATCCTATGTTGTTTAACACCAGTAACTCAACTCTCCTATATGTCCCCAGGACCATTGACATCCTGGAAATCAATGTAACAAACTTTAGTTGGCGTTTGGACATGAATTGCGTGATATTAGAAAAAGTAGTTATTAATGCAAAGTTGAAAAAGGGTATTTCGTTGTTGAAGTTATCTATGGACATATGCATCTTCTTGATCCGAAATGGCTAACTGGGAAGAGGAAAGGTTCTTTTTGGGTACTTAAGGCATGTGACTACGAACCACGGTGTTAGGGGTTCAAATCCCTCCTCGTCCATATCCGACCCAAAAGGGATGGGAAGTTTTTCTTTTGACTTGAAAAACTCTTTAAAATTTGGAGTGAAAAATTGACACAACGTATAACCAAATAGGTTTTTGATGAAAAGCAATATATATCAACTAAATTGAATAGCTCGCATGCATGGAATTACCTTATTTTTAATAACAGCTCCATCTGGAATTTCTAACTTCACTCCGGATTTAGCATTGATAGTCACATTCCCCTAAAAGGTTTGGAAACAAAAAAAATTGGACACTGATAAGTCATATGAAAATGCCATGAACTATTGGATCTGAACATAGTCTAAGAAAACCAACTCTACCGGTGAACACGTGAGATCAAGGGAGATGAAGACAAACTTTGTTAATTACCTTCAGAGTAATGCCAGCTCCAAAATATACATCACCAGTGACCTTCAAGCTATCTAGCTCAATAATGCTGGGAATCGACTTAAAACGACTTAAGAAGCTGGCAACCTGAAAAGATAAGTAGACTTATCAGCTGGCATTCAACGAAAGGCCAACCAATCTACCATGTTAAATATAATTTCACGAAGTAAGCTCAACCTTCTTGAATTCAGGTCCCAACTCAATAGAAGGGTTAGAAGGATTAGCCCTGGCTGGATTGCGGATGACATAGCCATCATCAGTCAAGGTGTAAAGATCAGACTGTAAAAATTATGCAGGTGAGTTAACATATTATAAAGAACATTGATTAACAGGGGATGAATTTTATAAGTAATCATGACAAATTCAGAAATTAACCTGGACAAGAAGTAAATCTGAACTTGCTTTCACTGGAAGGAAACGAGATCGAGGAACATTAGCTCCAATAGCCCGATCAAAGAACTGGTAAAGAAAAGAAAGATGAGAGAAAAAGGTAATGCTTAGCGAAACTTCAACAGAAGAGGAATCAGTTCGATGAAAATATCAAGACTTAAAGGAATGGCAGTAGTAACTAAAAGGCACAAGGATTAAGGTCTTGGGGTACCCTAATTGCAGCACCAGCAGCAGTTTCAAGTTGAAGAACTTTGATCCCGTCTACTTCCTGCAAATTAAATTAGCTACATCGTGATCTTATACAAAGTACTGAAACATTGAACTTCAGCCTCCACAAGCAGAAAATGATACCTTGGGGTTTGGTATTATCTCCATCTTGAGTGCATCTGCTTCTACAAGTCTTTTAACAGCATTTAAATTCACCCACCTGTTTGTATAGCCAAGGATTCAATCAGTGCACGTTTCAAAGGAAAAGGAAGTAAGAACATAAAGCTTAGAGTAGGTTAAAAAAATCGTCTAAGCTTACAAGTTGTTGGTGTTAAAAATCTTGAACTTCTCTATTGACTTGAATTCGTTGACCTGTATCAAACAAGTTTCTTATACATCAGATGTGCCACCTCCGGTATGGATAAGAAAGATCACGTACACCGTAAGTTTAAAAGAGAAGTGGAATTGGATACGACTACAAGAGAAATGTCAATTAACTAATCTTGTTTGAATAATAGCAGCAAATACTAACATAGGAGGAACATTGAGCAGCTCACAACTTTTAACATTACATATAATGTACATGCAACAGAATTAGCTTTCATTTGAAAGAAACATCTTGATAGAAAGGAATTGCAGAGAAAACTAGATTGTTCAGAAAAAGAACTATGAGGTCTATAGTTAGTAGAGTTACTCAGCCATATGAGCTAATCCAATTAGTTAACTCGAGTAAAAGTATATTCGAAACCCTCTGGCAATCTTCAGGTGTATTCGTAACAGTTTCATGTAGAGCATCAAACAGAACGGTGAGTGAAATAAAAATGAGATAATTTCATCAGAATTGGATAAACATATCAGCTATTGATTGAGCTGTATGTCACAGTACAACTTGAAAAAATTGATAATATATAGACACAGAATCAGGCATTTGAAATGTTCTTTAACTTCTTTTTATTTATTGTCTTTGCTCTCTATCGCCTAATGTCAGCTGCAATTTAACATCTGCAACGTCAATGCATACTATAATAGCAATAGAAGAAATAGAAGAGGCATAACTCACATGTTGATCAGGTACTTGAGCTATTTCCAAAAGCTGCACCACCACACAATACAGAAGCTTAATAAGCAAGTTGTGTGAAATTCACTTTAATGCAGCAAAACAATTACCCTAAGCTCTCACAAAAAGAGAAAACCAAAAAGAGTAAAAGAACACTTGAATTTGGACATCCATCATAGGTTTGCAAATGGTGTTTAACAGCAAGCAAAATAGGCAGGAACTGTGGTGATTAGAAGTACTGCAAAGAAAGTACAGTCCACTTTGCAGGTGCGTATATTTCTTTGACCCGTTAGGGTAGGCAGGAGGGATGGGAAGGGTTAGCACACATGATGAAAATCCTCATAACTGAAGATTTGACCAATTGATGTCACCATTATCCCCTCTAAAACTAGTACTCAGTTGTTCTAGTGAAGGAGAAAAGATACGGGTGGTGGTCCTAGTGTTGTTTTGAAATATTTACATCTTCAGATGATGAAATGCGGAGAGAAGGATGTTATAGCAAATAACCTCAACATCCAAAAAAATTTTTAGGGAAAGGCCACAGACCTGTACTTTTCCGTCGTAAGAGATTAGGGTGCCACCTTTAACATCAGCTAACGTTTTTGGTGTCACCTGCAAAAATTGTCATGATTTAATACTACAGAAACTAGAAACAGTTTTACCTACCAAACACATAGCCTTAAAAGGCATTACAGTCATTACCTCCATGCAGTACTCGTTCTTGTTCTGAATCAAATGATTTAGGATTTCTGTAATGTTGAATTAAGGAAACTAAATTGCATTTGGCGGTGATTGGAAAAAGTCTATCACTATTGGAAGCTTCTTATGATTGATATGTTAATAAATGAACTCAGGCTTTATACACATTTGAGAATCATAGCAAGGATACTCAAATCAACCACAGCGCCCAAATTATCAGAGTTGGCAACAAAGACATATTCCTTTCCCTGTAACAGATTGATAAGAAAATTAGTCATTGTTACACAAACAGTAATATAAAAAAGACCAGACCAATGCAAGGCAGAATCAGAAGAAAGCAGTAACATGAAGAGCAGAACCTTCGATAAAAGTGCATCAAGTTTGCCACTATTCATCAAAGAAGGAAAAACATCACCATGACCTGGGGGGTTCCTGTACAAGTGAACACTGCATTAGCTGAGAGAAATGCTAATGAAACCAACAAAAGAAAAAAGGAGTACAAGAACAGGACCGGACGACCAGAACCCATGCACAATCTACTCCAGTTGAGATTCAATATTAAGAATTAAGAATTCGACAATCTTAGCCTATGTTTGAAATGGATTGCTTTATGAAGAATGATTTATGTCACAGAAAAGAGATATGAATCAGAATCTGCTCTCATTCTAGCAGCAGCAAATACAGTAGCATACTTGGCCACAGACAACACGAGTACAGTTTTTTTTATTTTCCAATAACTGCAAGAACAAGTATAGATGCAGCTTGAAGGAGTAAATCTTCATCATCAATTACAGATTTAACTTAAGTGACAAGAAAAGAGTGAAAAATAGTAACTTAAGAAAGAGCAGTTAGAATAACTGAAATCATCACTTAAAAGATGATCATTAAGATGCAGATTCTATCATTATAATTCAGTATAGCACCCACAAGAAATTTTTTCGTGAATGTTTCAAATGGTGAGTTGATTCCATTTTTTAGTCGTAATCACAAAGTCCACAGATTAAACAGATTTAAATACCATCCATCTTTGCCAGCATTGCCTTTGCAAGGAAGTGGAGCAAAGTCTTCAATAACCATACGAGGATACTGACTCTACAAAAATTAAAGATGAAACAATAAATAAATCTATTCAAATCCAAAATTTTGGGTGAAAAAACAAGCTAGCCGATACTTAATATCATTAATGTTAAGCCCCACTAACCTGATTGAATGTATGAATCTCAATGTTTGAGTTTGAATATTTTTCTACAATCTACATAGAGAATGCAAAGGCAAAATGAGCAGCTTAACCAAATCCAAACACTGTAGAACAATCATGGATGACTATGCTTCACAATGATATTATTTCACCTTTGCTGTATCATCATGGGTGTTGAATGAATTCATCAAAAGCAGGGGAACAGTGCATCCATACTTGGTATTGAGAGCCTACAGACAACATCCTTCTGTCGGTGAATATATATGAAACATCATTGTGAACTAAATTGATCCATAAAATCATAGATACCTCAATTTGTTTGACAATCAAATCAAGGAATGTCAAACCATTACGAACTTCAATAACTGATCTGCATGGAAGAAATACAAACTTCAGACTCTGAGAATATATAAAGATCGATAAATAACCCAGCTAAAACTTCCATTTTATAATGAGAAAAATGAGAGGTTTTTAACATATCTAGACGAACTTCTCAAGAACTCAAGCATCATTATAAACACCACAAAGGTAAAAGGTAAGGAGGTAGCACCTCAGCTGTCAACAAATGTAAAACCTGATCTACTTATAAATTAACCATCATATTTCTCCCATCTACATCACATCCCTTGGGAGGTGGCCTTTCCTGAGTCCCTGCTAATGTGGGATGCTTTGTGCACCAAAATGCCCTTTTTTTATTTCTCCTATCTGTGTTCTTGAAAAGGTGTCACGTGCAGAAAAGTGGTTTAGTATTGGTCTTTCAGTATTATAATTCTGCCAAATTCTATCTAGTTGCAGGCAGCATTTGAACTGTTTCACATCCAAATGATACAAGCTGCGGTAGGAAATGCATTCAAATCAACCCAATAAGTAGTTGCTATTCATGTTTGACGACTCAAAGCATTAGAAAACAATCAAATACAGAGTAGAAAGAGAAACCAATAACCGAGTTTTATCACTTTATAGCCTTCACAGAGAGCATGTGTTAGAAAAAAAATTCAAAGAAGGGTATCATGTGAAGGTAAAATAAAATAGTACTCTTAACAAGATTCAGAATCCCATTCAGAAAGTTTCTTGGAACCTTACTGATGAATCAATAAAATAATGTAGCCAAGAAAAAAGACAGAAGATTCAGAACACTGCTCTGGATCCACCAACAGTGTTCACTCTCCAGTGTCATGTAATAGAACAGAAAGATACTTGGAACAATATGTGCTGACAAACATGAGTTAAGACCAGTAGTTGAAACAAAAGTATTATCCACATATCTATAGCATAACCCTGTTAGACATAATCTTTAGAAAAAATAACTGCTGTATTTGTGGCAAATACATACTTGGGACCAGTACACCCCATTGTTGTTCCCAAGCCTCCATTGAGCTTCAGGACGACAAGTTTGTCTAAGAGCTTCTTTGTTTCCGCGGGATCTGCAATGATCAAGATAGTGAAGCTTCTTCAGAAACAGTTTGAATTGTAAGATAAATCAGATTCACAACAAAGGCAGATCTAGCTCCCCAGTGCAAATTCAACTAGACTCATACTTACCATGTATACAAATATGAAAATAATTTTTATAACATGTATGTGCACACGCACAAACAAATAACTACCAATTTCCATACACATCCGCCACTTGTTCTCACTCCCCAATACAGTAGCCAATCAATACAAGAAGAGGAATTAGCAAATAATAATACCTTCAGAGAGAGGTGCTAACTTGTCGTAAGGCACCACCACGTCATCAGTTGGCGTCTGGATCTTACTCCACTCGACATGTTGTGCCTCACCACTACAATTCAAATGCCACAATAGATCATGAGTTGATCTGCTCTTGTTTGAGTTTCACGAGCTAAAAACTAGACTTATCCTCCAAAACTAAAAACATATCCGAGATAATCAAAATCAATAGACACTACCACATCACTACCTTAAATCATCTAACACTGTCACAAATCCACTCAAGAAATTGAGCATTAGATTAAACCACATTCTAAAGTTCAGTTAATTAAAATGATTAGCACTAACTATAATAAGTAGTAATCAGATAAATCTCCAATCATACCTTAGATAGCGAGTGACAAGGTTAAGAAATCCAGATTTCTCATTATTACTGCAAATAACAAAAACAATCAGACGAGAAAACACAAAAAATTAAAAAAATTATTTTAACAAATATCAGGTCTGGATCAGATCGAACAATTCAAAAGCAAATGACACTATCATGCAGCAAGCAAAATCTAGGAAAACCAAACTAAATGAGCAATGGATCCAGAAATGGAGAATCTGAGATATAAAAGACATGATGCTATCATGCAGAGCAAGTAAATCCAGCAAAGCTACACACACAAAGGGAATCAGCAATATAAAATTGAATTTCTCATTATCACTGCAAAAGCAAAAGGTTCACACTATATCAAGTACAAATCCAAAAATAAATAAACGAACAACGAGAAATTGTGAAAAATAGAGGAGAAGAAAACGCAATGGCTGTATTATCCAGTAACCCTCCATAACAAGAAAATGAGATATTCTGAAGAATAAACAGCAGCAAGTAAATCAATCAAACTACACAGTCACGCCACAAAACAAAAAATAAAATTAAAAATCCAGATTTTTCATTATCACTGCAAAAAAAAAAAAAACTAACAGCTCCAGATCAAAAAATGAACTAACGTCAAGCAATTGAGAAAAATAGAAGAGAAAAAACGCAATGCTGATATCGTGTAGCAATGAAACCGCGAGAAATAGAGAAAACTGAGATACATCGAATATTGATCAGAGCAAGTAAATCTAAGCAAAACTAAGCATATTCACACACACATAATAAATCCAGATTTCTCATTACCACTGCAAGAAAATTCAAATAAGCTTCGGATCAAAAAATGAACAAAACATGAGAAACTGAGAAAAAATAGAAAAAAACGCAATGCTACTATCGTATATCAATGAAACCTCCAGAAATCCAGAAATGAGAATCATATATATTGATCCTAGCATTTAGAGCAAGTAAATCTAAATAAAACTACGTATAATCTCAAAAATCAAAAAAACTTGCCTGATTTGAGTAAGACTGGAAACAGCAGATTTGAGATTAGCTAGCTTCTCGGCATCAGCAGGACTGAGAGTAGGCACGGGAGACATTATTGTAGATGAAATTGAGTTTTTCCGATCTGTATTATGAAGTTTTTCAACAATGAGGGTGAACTGAAACGAAAGCTTAAAATTGCGTGAATTGAAAGTGAAGCTTAAAAAAAATGTGAGAGATGGAGGGAAGAGGGAAGAGGGAAGGAGTATTTATATAGTGATGAAAAAGCTCATCGGGATCTGTGTAAGAAAGGTAAAAGTAAAAATTTGTGGGTGAGAGAAAATTGAGAAAATATAAGGAGAATATTATGACTTGTAATGAATTAGTTACTAGAGACTCGAAAAAGAAATTGTGATGATGGGTGTGTTCTTAAGAAAATATTTTTGGTGAAAAATACTTATATATATGTTGATATTTTATATCATATTTATAATGATTTTTTAGATCATTTTTTCCTTTTTGTGTTCTTTTTGGTGTTTTAGAGTGTTTCTGTGATGATCGCAAGTCATAAATGACTTGATAGGACAGACAATTTGGTTATCTAATCGTTTTTATGATTTTGTGCAAATTTAAATATTTTGGAACTTTTGAAACCTAAACTTTTGGTTCGGATGTATATTATCCATCATTGTGTTATCAAGAGATTGTGATTGAATTTGTATTTGGCTTTTCGATATGATAGTCAAAGTAATTTTTAGATGAAATTCAAATTATATATATTTATTGACATTACCTAGTAAATTCATGACATTCCAAAATAATAGTATAGACTCAAACCATTTTTCATTTTGAAAAAGGTTATACCGTGTAATTTAAAAATTTTCTCAAGTGTTAAGGTCACTAGAATCCCCTTTTATAAAGTTGAGTTGGAAGCTTTTTTTCTGATTGAGTTTCACTATGAGATTTTACTTGGGTCAACTTCAAATGATCATATCTTTTTAAAACATAAAGCATTAGGTGATACACGACCTACCAAATTGAAGTATTTGAATCTTCTCTTCAACGTCGTCAAATTTGCTAAATTTTGAACTCAGATTAAAATTTGTTCGTTCGTGAACCTCTCTGATTATTAAGGTACTTCATTTCCATTTTAAAAAGAGTATATTTTGATTCATTTTTCATTTTTTTTCAACTATGCTTTTCACGTTTTTTTCCTAACCCAATTAAGGGTATAATCATATTCCAAATCACATATTAACATTCCTAGACACTTAGGGATTTAGAATGAGGTTTCAAGAGGAGAAAAGGGGCTAAGTTCAAACATTCTTCAAGATTTGTGGATTTCGCCATGAAAATCGTTCTTGCCAGATATGTAAGGCTTCTCACAAAGTTGGACTTATTCGTTCACACGTCATTCATCTAATTCATCCATGAAATCGTTATATTAAGAGATTCTTGAGTGATTTTTGTTTCATTATTTAACAATGGAAGTTTTGAGTTTCTTGAGTTGAGGATCTTGAGTATGAGTTGTGATTCTTGAAAGGAATTGTATGAAATTCTTCATGTATTCATGTTGGGGTTGAGAAACAAAAAGAGTTTAGGAGAAATTCATCAATTCTAAACTAGTAGTCGCTGGGGAATGGATGGGGTGGCGCGCCACTAGTACGCCAGGAGTGCTGGGGCGATTCGACAACAATAAGCCCAAATCCAGCCCCAGTACTTTGGGGCTTGTTGCGGTGCTCTGCCAGTATGTCAGTAGGGTTGGGGTGGCGTGTCACTAATACACCAAGAATGCCTAGTCCATTTTCTTTTTGTGCTTCTTCCTAAACGTGTTCCTTTGAATCGTGACTACTTTCTCTTCTTTGTATTAGCTCTCAAAAGCTCCATTAATATTTGAGAGTTCCTACATGCATGTTCTAATCACATGTCTGAATTTTCATTCAAAATTAAAGTGAGTTTAGGAGAAAAGTTCTAGAGCTTTTATTGAGTTTCAATATTGTTATTGAGATCCTTGAGTGGATGCATTCATGTCCATATTCGCGCTTTAACCCTTTGAATTGCGTATTCTTGAGGTGAGTTAGATCATGGAGTCCTGAGTTTTTGAGTTCTGAGTATGATTTCCTATATTGTCATTGAGTTTCTTAAGTTAAATCATTCAGGATTATATTTTAGCATGAACTCTATATTGAGTTATAAATCTTGAGAATCTTTTAAAGCCAACATTTGAGTTTTAAACTAGTTTTTGAGTAAAAATTATGGAAACTAAGTATTTTCAAATATATCATTTTTACATTAAGAAAAGAGAAATTTTGAATTCCAAAAAAAAAAATCTATGAGTTCAAAGGTATTTCAGAGTAGTTACCTCTTTTAAGAGGATAGTTTGAGTAGAGAAAAAGTATGTTATACACATTTGAGAATTAATACATAGTATTAGTAGTAGTATTGAGTACCAATATGAGGATGAGTTCAAACAACTGAAATTGCTCATAAAACATGTACGCCGACATGGATAAAAGATCATACTTTTTTAGATGAAGCCTTAGTGCCTTCGAGATTAGTAAAGGTGTTCTATACCCGGCAAGGTATAGAACAGTTCTGACAGCATGGGTGAGATGTTATATCATCACGTAGTTCAAGTGATGATTGTCGGTTAGAAAAATCTCCCAAGTTAAAAGTGTATTTTTATTATATCACTTAATATGTGAGTTCAGAGATTTATAAAAACAATAAAACTATTATCAATTGTATCTACTTTCATGGGTTATTTTGGAAATATCTATTTTTTCTTGTCTCGTGGATATTCATATTCTTTTACCACGCACAATGCATGATTTTAGCAATACCTAAATTTTTAAAATCAGAAATAACCTTTTGTTGTGTGTGTTAGGTTCAAATTCAAAAATGAATGTCATTGCAGTAGAGTATTGAATGTTTTGAGGACGCATAACAAGTATTTAATTGGTTATCTAAAATTATTTCTCCATATCACTAAGCCATATGGTCTTAGTAAATATGGAAATAATCGAGTAATGGTTATTGTCAAGAAAATAACTCCATTTAGTTATTAGTTAGAGAATGAAAAAAAATCAAGAATGTGAAATATTTATGTAACGCAAGAACGTATATTAGACTTAGAAATGGGTTCAAAATAAGATTGGACAAATAAATGTATAGGCACCTTATCTCTAAAGTAGAGATAGTGTGTTCGAATACATAGCTTGTTGTGTTTTTTATTATACATTTGAATTTTTCAATATCTTGAAAATTAAGTACAGAGAAAGATAAGGTTATACAATATTCAACAGCATTACTAAAATAACAATTTAGTAGATATGACTATTGATATATTTTAGTTCATCTTCTTCTTGTTTTCTTCCTTTCGCAAATCTACGTAGACTTTCAGTATATAATAACCAAAAAGGCTAATCGTGATCGAGCCCATTGACAAAACAATATAGTAATGAGATATGCTTCAATACATGCAAAAATTCGCACTAAAAATTAATAATAAAATTATAAGTTATTAATCAACAGAACATTGCCTAAAAAGAAATCAAAATAAATAAAAATTAAAAAAAAAAAGTATTTTAATATCACCATAGAGCCAATCTACTCAACCCATGATTTGTTAGGATTGGACTACAAATTTTGAAACTCATTTAATAAAATATTTTTGTTAGTCCCTATTGTGTTAATTGGACGGTTAACCAATTTGGTTGGTAAGCCGTGGATATTTTTAATAAACAAATTTCTTAAACCCATCATGTGTAGAAATAGGGATGATAAAGTGTTATCCACTCAATAGCAATTGGATATGTTTTTTAAATTAGAGTTACGAGTTGTAAAATCTCAACATCTGGAACTTTAATTTTTAAAAATATATTATTAATACTTTCAAATAGAAATAATGTAAATGTGAATGTCGATAAAAATTTACCCCTTATTATTAATGGATTTCGATTACGAATATAATCGACATATCCATTATCAGTGCAGGTGGTAAGCTTGGTAAGCTTGTTCATTCTTTCTACCTTTAACATATTGGAAATCCCAATACATTGTTCAGCCGTATTAGCAGTACTGCATAATGGTTAAAAACTAATTATTTAATATCAATTTTTAAATATAAATATGGATTAATTAAATTAATTACATTTTGGCGTAATTATATCTCTATCAATATTGATTTTGTAAAGAAGACTTTTTGACTGAATATCCTCAAAAATCGAAACAAGTTGCATGCTACTTCCATCATCAAAATGTTTCACAAATCTTTCAACTTAATCTTTGGCTGGAGATGAAAGATTGGACATTGTGGTACGTAACGTGGTATCAAAATAGACTTTGCGAATACCACTTAGATGAAAGTGAACATCACTGCTCGTAGATAATTGAGACTGCAAAAACAGATCAATTGCAATGAACCAATGCAATGAATAAATATCCTCAAATTGCATAAAGGTTGTACCTAACACCATTTTAATCCAATTAATTTTATAACATCAACAATTTAAATAGGCATCTAAAACATGTTTTACTGAAAAATCATGAAGAAAATATGGTTAGAAAAGCACCATAGGACCTTTTTTAATAAAACATTTATTAGAGTTGAATTGTTATACATTGATATCTATTAACATTCTAATATTATTATGTATTGTATTATATGTTTTAAAAACATTCTAATATTATTATGTATTGTATTATATGTTTTATAGTTTTTACTAATATTATTTTTTATCCGATCTTCGATATTCATACTGAAATCTAATCGGAGTCATACCTTAATTAAAAAAAAAAAAATTGATCTCATCTGCTACACCATATTTATTTATTTATTTATATTGTATGGTTTATATTCATCATAGCATAAACTCATCAATATATTGCATATCTCTCTCTTTTTGTTTCTCACATAGTGTCAAATTCTACATGCATGCATATAAAATAAGGTTACATTTATTAATGTGTCATTAAGTCATAAATACAACTTAATCTTATGTAAGGGGAAAAGGGTATTGATTTTTTTCAAGACATAGTCTGAATTATCAATTACATTTTTTAGAAGCCAAGTATCACCAAAAAAGTCACCTCCTAGCGTTCGAAGAACTACATAATCCTTCTCCCATGGATGATCATAAGCTACAATTGATATACATATAGGTTAATTATACCATTTTGGAGAAAAAGATATATATATATATAGTACGCTATCATAACATTGTTACAAACGCTACATTATCAAAGGAATTCGAGCAGAAGAGGAAACCAGAGCAGCTCGAGCATAAGAAAAAAATAATTGTCATGAGAATAACAACTATAAATTCTTTTTCATTCATGGTGATGGTAACGATGACGATGTTATATAAGTGGTCTGAGTAGGAAGTTTTGTGCTCCATAGACTTTGTAATATGTGAAACTAGTAGGTACAATATGTGATATATATATATATATTCTCTAGCTTTTTGTTAGGGTCCCACTTTTTCCATTATTGCACAAATTAGTTGAATTTTAAGTTAATAACACATGTTGGTACCTAAATTGTAGGTTTAATATTAACTAGGAATCTCTTAATATTAATAGAGATAAAAATGTCAACTAAGAAGATATAAAAAAAAGTTTGTGTTTTTGACATGAGATAATTTAAATAAAATGATATGAATAGTGAAGAACTTATATATTTGATGATTAAGGTGTAACAATTATTACTGTCATGATATATATTAATGATGAAATTACTCTATAGATATTTAGATACATTATTTCCCTATAGCTTATTTCCTTTTATCTTGATTGGTTTGTGTGATGTTCTAATTATATGTCCATATTTAAGAAAAATGAGTCAACATACATGAGTTTTTTTAAATTCATTATTATTATGATTAATTAATTTTATTTAAATTCTTTTGAATGAATCAAAAGTGATCATGAGTGACAAGCTTTATTAGGACATTAATTAATGTCAAAGATATATATATATTCGCTGTGCATTAAAAGTTGAATAAATATTTCTTTCAATTATTCACCCCTTCGCTACCCCTTAACAAAAAACCCCAACCCTTAAAAAATTACTTATCTTTTGTATGTTTCACACATTTAGTGCCAAAGCATATAGAATAAAAATTTAAATAAATATTTTCCTTTTGAATTTGAATATATATGTATACTTTTTGACTTTAGCTAACTTGGCTCATGCAAGATGCAAATTGCCTAATTAATTTGTTTTATCAGCAAAAAAAATTGGGTGGCGTTTGGTAGGGTCTATATTGTTAGAACTAATGATAGTTTAAATTGCTACTCTCGGGTTTAATTTATTTGATCTACTTTTCTTTTTAATCTGTTTCAAAATAATTGTCTTCTTCCTTTTCTAATTATTTTTAATTTCAATTTTTCATATTGCATGTTTAAAATCACAAGATTAAAGGTATTTGATACAATTGACATATCTTTTGTTTAAGATATAAATTTTGGAATCCTTTTATTTTTTGAACTTGATATCAAATTAAAATATATCAAATAAATTAAAACGAAAGAAATATTTAATTTATCCTCTTTTTATGTTGTCAACAGTTTCTCTTGATCATGTATGTGATGATTTGTGATCTATCTGGACAGAGCCAATTTGTAGCGAGGGTTTATTCGAATTTTCTTTGACCAATAATTAATTTTTTATATATGATTAAAAATACTATTTATATATATATATATATAATAAATGTTCGAATTCTCTCATTAATTAGCGTGATCCACTTTTTGTATTTTCAACCTTTTAATAGCACCTAGTACAGGTTTTTCATATCAGCTCACTATTCTCGACTTTGAAACACAAAAAATCCATATGAATCACAATAAAATTTTGAGAATTATAAAAGCAGAAATTTAAGAATATTTGTATGGCTGTAAAGAATAAAAGGAAATTTTTTGAAGTAAATTGTTATTAAATATAAAAATTTATTATTCTTTTAGAACCCACTTACAAAAAATAGTGGAACATATAAATTAAAACAAAGCGAATAATTAATCTAGTGTTAATTAATTTCGTCAAGGATATTTAACTACATTTCAATAAGTATGGTTTAGCTCACCTTATCTTACATTCATTAAAAATATATAACATAATATATAGTTATCCTTTGGATAAATAAGAAGGGATCTATTTAGTTACACTATCTAGTTGAGAAGATTAGCAAGGTTCTTTGTTATAATAAAGTGTAATCTCGTAAGTTGAGTCTATAGATGGTGTCCTAGCCTTAACCCTACCCTATAAACACAGAGAGGTTATTTCCGATAGACACTCAGCATAAGAGTCACCTGATGCAAATATTGAAGAAGCAACTATGGTAGCCACAATTATTTAGGAGAAGCAACTATATAAGCTAACCGATAGGCACCAGCAGAGTGAGCGATAAGTGTAGAGATCATAGGCGATACCAAAGGGCTTACCAATGAGCCAAAACACTTCATAGGGACCAGCACAGTGAGCGATAAGTGTAGAGATGATTGGCGATAACTAAGGGCTTACCAACGAGCCAAAACACTTCACCATTTCCTGCAAGTACCCTTCTCAACAGGTATGCACAATGTAAGAAGATCGGTAAGCAGATATGTGAACAGTTCAACAACAACCCGCCACTTAAACTTCTCGATATATTCATCACATATAAGCTACAGCCACAATGGCAGTCAAGAAGAAGAGTACCCAACTTTACACTCATCTTGGTACACATGTAGCTTCAGTACATAGGAGAAAAGAACAAGATAGTATATTAAAGAAAACAAATTGCATAATATCAGAAGGATAATCAAGAAAAATTCTCATATCGCAAATTCTAATTAAAGATGTTTATACTCAATATGAACTCTTAACGCAAGTTCAAACCGAAGAAAACAGAAAGTGTAGTAACAAATCAGTTTTTCAACAGAAAGTTGTGGTTGTACTTCCATTAGAAAACAAGAGTCGTGTGGTTTCATGCCTGAACTTCAACGAGAACCTTGGCAGGACACATACGCCTTCAATTCAGGAATTTCCTTTCATGGCCTTGAGCACTGCGCGTCCACAGTTTCTGCTTCGTCTTTTCTTTTCTTGGGAAGCACATTCTTCTCCTGCATTCAACAACTAATTACAATACAAATCAAACACTCTCAATTGAATTCCTCCGCATCAAATTAGATCACACAAACTGCGCGTAGTCACTATACAAGGAGCATCGGGAGTCCATCATTTCTCACCGATATATATTTATACTAAAGGTTAGAACTTTTTCTCGAAAGTAAAGGCTAAAACCTCTCTAACCAAGATCACAAACGACAACCACAATTCCATTTCTTGTCTAAAAGGGTATAGAAAAAGACTTCTAAATGTGATTAGTTTTACTAACAACACTAAACATCTACATATGCTACACCCTCGTGACAATACGATCGCATCTTCAAATTGCAACATTCCCAACAGCATATAATCTATTCTACATTCGTTCCCAAATCAAGTTAAAAACACACACACTAAAATCGTCTAATAAATCCGATATCAATACCGAGAAGTCCCATACTGTATCTCTTCCATGTACCAAAAGCCTCAGTAAGAATGTACTACTCATTGCCAACAACATTCCCACGCAATATACACTATATTCCCCTCCGGTTTTTATATTAATTTGTTTGCCTAACTACGGTTTTTTTTCAGTGATACTTTAGTGTACATAAGTTCGCATTTTGGATGCATTAGTCTAACTTCGATAAACTTCCGGTTAAAAATCGAAAATAGGACACGCAAATAGTAAACTGAGGGGTATGCAATGTATAATACTAAGTCGCAATTGAGTGGAAAAAATAACAGACATTTCAATAACAAAGAGACAATTAGACATAAAAATGAAACAAAACAAACCTCCTTTGTTGTCTCAAAAAACTCTCCTTCTCCCTTCTTCTGCTTCTTCTCAACCTGCTTAGCAAAATACTTATCATCAATCTTCTCCACATTCACTCCAGAAACATCAACCTTCGTTGAGGTACCAATAACATAAGCTTGATTCACACGTCTCAATGGAACTCCATTAAGCTTAAAAGGACCAGTAACAAGAAGCAATCCAGAAGTAAGCTGCTTCAAAAACACAACTCTCTTTCCCTTAAACCTACCAGCAAGGATAATCAACACTGTTCCAGGTGTAATACTTGCCCTAAGCTTTGTAGGTTTTGGCTTGTGTTTGTTCACAAGAGGCTTTTTCACGTCATCAGCAGGGTAGAATTTTGGTGGCTTTACAGCAGCGACGGCGACGGCGGGTTTTTTCTCGTGGAGAGGTAATTTACCGCCGTTTTTCTTCTTAATTGCCCATAAACCCTTCTTATGGTACATTTTGGAACGTGAGAACTTTCCGATGCCACGGATTAGCTCTGGATTTCGGATTGTCTTCTTCGCCGCCATTGGAGAGAAGCTTGAGAAGCTCTGGTGAAAGAGAGAAACCCTAGATTTGAAAAAAGGCTAATTGCTGAGTTTTTTTTCAGCCTCTAATTTATGTAAAATGGATAATTAGATTAAAGCCCATGTGTATATTGGGCTGGCCCATATGATTTTTCGTGTTTGGGCTGGTCACACATTTTCACACATGATATTTGATATTCGATATTCGATTAATATAAGGATTTTTCGTAAATAGTCATTATAATAATTTATTCTACTTCCATACTATAGTTTTACATATTTACGGGTTGGTAAACTAGGCAGTTGAAGAAGCTGCCTCGAACTGTATAGTTTCGCAGTTTTGGTATAATTTTGCTGATACATTTTATATTTCAATTGTTTTTTATAAACTCAAGTAACGAAATTTGTACAATTTTATACAATATCAGAATTTAAAATAGTTTAATAAATATACGAATTTATAATACACATTCTGAATTATACAAAAGTTATACAATTTATACTGTATGAATTTCGAATTATTCAAACGTGTGAATTATATAAAATTAAAAAGTTAAGTCGCATAGTTATAGCTAAAAGAAGATCGTGAATAATATTAAATAAAATTATAGCTATATTAACTAATTAACTAGTATATATGTTTGGCTTCTATGAGTAATTTTGTCTTAATATCATTCGGATGATTCGCGGTAAAAGTTTCCTCCTTACACTCAGTAAACTAATATATATATAAATAATATTAATAGATATTATATTATATATTATATATATATATATATATATATTTTATAAAATATATATATATACATGATTAATATATTCTATATAGTTAATAATATTTATTTATATTATAACATTAAAAAAATACACAAAGAAAAAAAAAGTCCCAGTCAGACAGGAAATTTTTTTACTTTACTTTTTATTTAAAAAAAGGTAAATTTACTTTTTTATTTATTTATTTGTAAATAATATATATTAATTTACAACAAACAATATTCAGTAGCTAATAATTCATGTATTATAACACTTAGGGAGAATGCACAAGTACCCCTCTAAACTATGATCGAAATTTCAGAAATACAAATTAACTAAATTAGGTCATATTACCCCCTGAACTTATTTTTTTTATAATTATATACACCATTTGTTCTTTACCAATGGCCAAACTCCGTGACCCCACGCATGAGGCGTCAGGGAGATATTTGAAGTGACAACACTTCAGCCTTGTGTAGGGGCGTCTTCTGGATTTCCGTATTATTTATATAACTCAATAATAGGATACATAACGAACTATCCATAACTAATACCTCATAACTAAAACCTACATCCTAATACCTCCCTTATAATTAAACCCTACGTAACTGATATTTCATAACTAATAGGGCACTTCACATATCGCAACAAAAATTCAATTTGTATCCTATAGCACAACTTTGTATAATTTTGCGCTTCCATAGGCAAACATAAAAACTGTATAATTCGCTATACTATCAGTGTTATATTCGCTGGGCCTGAAATTGTAATAATTCGTGGCCTATTTCCGCTGATTGTATAATTAGCTTTGCATACAGTTTGGAATCGAATTAAAATTATTTATAAATTGCATATTATAAGTTGTATAGCAGAAGATATATGTTTTTTCCCCCCTCTCGCTTTAATACAAAAACATAAAGAAACATAAAAAACCCATATATCACTTTCTGTTTGTAATAAAGCTAGAACAAATTTATTTCCCACTGCAATTGTATAATTCACATTGTAATCATTCTTTGGCCTTTTTTTTCTGCAATCTTTGAAAGTAAATGTGTTGTAAATTTATAATTAAGTGTCTAACACGAAGATATACTTTTTGCTGTGTCTATACAATTTTCTCTCGCTTTAATACAAACCAGAACAAAAATTATACACTTCTGTGTACAAATGCGAGGATAGGAGGCGAGAATGGGAGAAAGTTCGCGAGTACTTCTTCTGGAGAGAGACCCTGGGTCAAATTTTTCCAAACGTTTGCTATGGAGCACAATTTAAATCAAACCCTAGCTATTTCCATTTTAAATTTAGGTTTTGAGTTTCTATTAATCAATTTTCCCTTACTAATACCTGCATATTAAACCTTCATACTGAACCCTGCATAACCTATCATAACAAAACGGCCCCTTAATAGATACTAAAAATTCTAAAAGTGATAAATATGTGTATTTGAATAATATAGATGTAATAGATAATGGTTATATGTTTGTGAATATATATATATATTTACATAGTTTCTCCTAAATATATCCACAAGTTAAAAATCCATTGTTAGTACATCAATATAGATAAGTGTTGTATCTTGGGCTCCAAGTAGCAATTAAACCATTCTTTATCGACTTGCTATATAATAAATCGATTAAAATAATAATCAAATTTATATTTTTGAAAAAAAAAATCAAATAGGATTAGCATTTGCCTTTTGACTTATTATGGTCAATTGGTCATATATACTTTGTTTTGTATACCTAATAATTAACTTTTTAATTCATTTTTGTATCACATTTTTATTTAAATTCCTCCTTAAAAAGAGATATTAATAAATTTTAATTGCTTAACTTTAACCCCTAAAGAGTTTTGAGTTAGCCATCCATTTGTCCTATTTTTGCAAATTTTCCATTCTATTATATTAATTATTTTTTTTTAAAAAAGATGGTCGATAAAAAGAAGAAGAAGAAAAACATTTAATTATATTAAACACTCTTATAATATGACCCAATTTCATACATATTGCATGTATTTTAAAATAACAAAAAGAGGTTGTCATTAAAAAATAATTAAAAAATTAATAAATGTGAGATAACATAATATTATTTATTTTTCCTTTGTTATGCAAATGGAAGAAAATAAAACTTAGAAGAAGAAAAGAAAAGGTTGAAAAATAATCCCTTTGGCATTAAAAACGATGGATTGGGAAGGAATGAATACGATTATTCTATATTTAAAAGAATATTTTTTCTTAAATAAGTTTTATATAGCTCAAATCGAATTAATCAGTTCTAATATAAATATCAAATTTCAAATAAATAATAATAATAATAATAATAAAAAGTGTATATTCCTTTTTTAGTCATGTTTAGTATGTTTTTTCACTAACCAAACATATTCGTATTAAAACTGAATTGAATTTGAATTTGTATCAAAGAAAATTATAATAAAGTAGAATATATTTTTAAAAATAACTTTACATTCAAAGTTTAAATTCAAAATATATAATTACATATTAAAAATAAATAAATACTTATCGATTTACGAATTTTTTAAGAAAAGTAATCTTATGAGTTGACTTTAATTAGTTTACTTATACAATACCTATATAATTTTCATCTATGCTTTTTGAGTGTGTAAAGAAGAAATGCACTTTGAACAAAAAGTGAGGACTCAACTAGTAGAAAGGTGAGTAAAATTTGGGGGGGCCAATAATAATATTATACATAAAAATAAATATTTTTTTTTAAAATCTTTTTAAACGACTATATCTTTTACTCGATCGATTAATAAAATATAATTTAAATGTTTGAAAAAGGATAATGCTTGTTTATTAATTATACGGGCCGAAGCACCATGCGTTCACGTTACAATACGTAGATATAACTAGTAAATATATATCAAACAACGACTCATACAACATAACATAAAGGTAAAATCCTGTTCGATATAAATTTCTAGTATAAAAATGAATCATCAAATTCTGGCTTACTGATTTCTTAAACCTTCAAAATTTCAATATATGTATATATAAAAAAACGCTTTTGTATTATAAATAACTCGTTTCAATTTTGAACATTAATTATTCAGATAATTCATATTAGTTGATAAAAATACAATATACTTATTATCATCGAATTATTTTAAGTTCACGTAAATTGAAACGAATATTATGATTATCAAAAATAAAATATGCACCTTGTATCACGTTATTTTCCTTTTTTTCTTTTGTTATTTTAAATCATATATATTGTGTTAAAGTTTTATTTTTTCTCATTTTTTTTATATATGTAATAGTGTTGTCTTATTGCATGTCGGTGGAAAGTTCCAAAAGGCCCCTATAATGTGAACAGGTCCAACAATAGGAAAAAGAGATTTCATTTTTTTATTTTTGATATTCGATATTTTTATTAAAATAAAATAAAAACTTATATATTATAGAGTCTATTAAAAGCAGATTTTTTCAATAATTTTTTTTTTATTTTCAAAATTATAAAATTAAAAATCCCTATTTAAAAAGAGATATTTCAATTCATTTCACCATATTCAGATTGATCAATTTAGTTTTGTTAGTATTTTTTTTGCTGTATAAAAATGTTGATTATGAATATTTTGTAAGGTGGAATGTCTTAATTTAATTAATTAAGGTCAAGATACTGCAAATCAATAATAAAAATTACAAGATTTGATTAACAAAACCTGAAATTTAATGAACAAATTACCAAATATAACTATTCAAAAATAATAAAAAGGCATAAATACACACATATATATATTAATTTTAATTTTATTTGACATTTATATCCGAGGGTATACACAAAAAAAATATTTAAATTTATATAAAATTAATAAGCAACTATCTCCTACGTGTATGTATATGTGAAAGTCAAGGCAATATTCAAATTAACCCTATTAATTCAGTAGCAGAGTCAAAATTTTTAATAAAAAAAGTTTAAAATATGTAGAAATAGACGCAGAAAGTAGCCGGAGGAGATTCGATATCTACTATATCTATACATACAAAATTATTTATAACATTGTATAAAATAATACTTAATTCCATTAAAAAATTTCTTTTAATATAAAAGTGACTTTACCTTCGAACGTGGTATAAAATAAATATAGAAAATTAATAAAATAAAATACGCATTGAATCGAAAGTGGACACGTAAAAGTGAATGGGTGATAAATATTTATGTCCTAATAACTAAAAATGGAAAAGGCATGTAGCTCGCGGGAGACCTATTTTGGTCATTTCACAATACTTAGCGTAACAAAAAGCTTTTTTTCTTTTTTTTTTCATTACATTTTCTCTTCTTCTTCTCAAACATTTTTTTCTCACTCTCCATTTTCTCTCTCTACACTTTCTCTCTCCTCTTCATCTTCTTCCTTCTTCGTGTTGTAGTTTTCAGTTTTGATTGAGGGAAATTTTGAACTCAGCAGAAAAAATTAGTTGGTGTAGTTTTTTTTTTGGTGAATTTTGGTGTTATGATTCTTCTATGGAGTAAAACCCCGGAATTTCAATGACCGGAGTTAACCAAACGGAATCTGAAGATTAATGCTGTCCACGAAGACCGCTTGTTTCATCTGAGCTATACTTAAGTACCTCCGCGTCAGGATTGAGAAAAAGACCAATTTTGGTCCTTAACCTCTTCCCTCTTTCACATTTCACCGATTCTGCTCCACGTCATCATCAGAACAACAGCTCTGACTCAGCTTCATCATCGCTGCAACAGCTTCCGTCATCGTCATCTTCATCTTCATCGTCGGTGTTCACTCAGTCAACTAGGTTTCCGGGTCGTCTTCAGTTTTTTGTCAGGTTATTATCCCGCGGGAATACTTTGGTGCTTCAAGCTGAGTCTACTGACTCAGTAAAATCAATTCATGAGAAAATCCAGTTCATTACCGGAATGCCCATAACTGAGCAGAGATTAATATACAGAGGGAAGCAGTTACAGTGGGAGCAACGTGGCAGCTTCGGATATTTCAAATGATCTGGATTGCATTGTGTTTTGGACGAATGCGTATCACAGGCAAATCCACAAGCATGGCAGCTGATAAATGACTTGGTTTCTCAGATATTTGATCTGTGTAAGAGTGGAAATCCTCGTCCTTCGAATCGTATAAAGACTAGACTGATTGAGTTTCTTACTATGACACCTCGAAATGCTACTGAAAAATCTGCCGAGCACCTTCAGATTTTCCTCTCTTCGTGCGCCCCGGCAGCTTTGGTAATGCTCTATATGTCTCAAGCTAAAGTGAACAAGGATACTGCTGATGAATCGATTCGTCAATTTATTAATTCGAGTAAGACTGTTTTGCCTAATCCTATATATACGCAATGTGCTCCTATAATTTTAGAATTCTGTAAGTTGCTTAGGGCGTCTGCTGGTGTTGATGATTCTTTATATGGTGTTTGTCGGAGTAGTTTAGGGGGTATTGTAGAGTCTGTTGGGGTTCTAAGTTGGGAGAGTAAGAAGACTGATGGTAAAGATGTAATGGAATTGCAAGACATTTTCCCATTTGTTCGCGAACTAGCAGCTAAGTTATCACAGGCTTTAGAATCAAGTGTGGGATCAAACATGGTAATGGGGCCTTCTTCGAGTGATGTGCGTGATTTTACTGCATTTATAGGTCCTATTATGAATTTGATCGGGGATCATGTAGCGATTTGCAGTCCAATCGCTTTCCCGTTGCAGGAGGAAGGCACCAGTGAGGAGGAAAGCAAAAGATTTGAGATGTTGTATTACAGACAGCAGATTAAATGTTTGCATGATATTTACTTTGATTTGCTTGAGAAATTAGAGCTATGTCTAAAGAAAATGGAAGAATCTTTAGCATTGAAAGAGAAAGGAGAAGGTGAGCCTCTTGTATCCGGGTGGTCCCAGTATTTTGCAATTCTGAAGGAGATAAATGCTATATCAAAACTTTATAAGGGCTCGGAGGATGAATTTTGGAATAGAATGAGGCATAGAAAAGTTTCATTGTGTTTTCTGATTATGAGATTTGCAAAACGATCTGAAGATCATCGGTGGATTTTGGAGCACAAGGAGGTGACTAATTTTGAGGTGAGGAGGTATCTAGCCATGATGATGCTTCCAGAAGTGAAGGACGAGTACGAGGAGCTACACGAGATGCTCATTGACCGCGCTCAGTTGCTCTCAGAATCTTTTGAGTACATTGCACATGCAGATCCTGAGTCATTACGTGGTGGTTTGTTTATGGAGTTCAAGAGTGAAGAAGCTACGGGGCCTGGCGTCTTGAGGGAGTGGTTTTTCTTGGTATGTCGAGCAATCTTCAACCCTCAGAATGCACTGTTTGTTGCTTGTCCAAATGACCGCAGAAGGTTCTTTCCAAATCCAGGTAAGCTTTTCTTGCCTTTATTTTAAATTCATCTGACATTTTTTCTATATAAACTCTCAGATCTTCACATTTTGTTAGTGATTTCAAAGTTCTATATGTGGATATTGTATTTGCATTTGACGTATTTGTACATTGCTCTAGTGGATTCAATGAATTGAACTTGCATTCCTTGTCTTTTTATGTAAAAATTGAACCGTAAAGACCCTTACTCTCTTTTTGAGAATTGAATAATGCTAAAACTGTTGAGAGTGGGATTTGAACTGTGAAGAACCCTATTCTTAAGTGTCTATTTCCTTGTTGTCATCCATTTAGTAAGGATTACCATTGCTTAGTGTTATTAAAAGTCATCACTTCGTGTCTTAAAGCGATGAAGCAATTAATCAAGGGGTTACCACTTCATGGTTTAGGCTGTGTGTTTTAGATAAGTGTAAGACTTCACACAATGATATGTGAGGCTATCCTAATGAAAAGCAGTCTGTTCTTTGAATCTTTTTTAAGAATTAGTACTGTTGTATTCTTCAGCATTGAGAATGCTGGCCACCATCAAAAACATGTTACAAAGGAAAGTAGACTCTAGCTTTACTTGAATCTTAACTTTGACGAGTTGGAATATTATCGTTATTGTTTATTGGATGTTTGAAATTAGTTGTTTTAATTGCAATTTGATCAATAGATTGCATGATAAATATTGGTGATTTTTACTTGTATTACTTATACACTTTACTTCGAAGAAGTGTGTGCTTCGTCATGCTTTTTGCTTCAAGCCACATGAAGGCATGAACCCAATCGCTTTTTTGCCCTCAACTTATTTGTATGGTACATTATGTTTGGCAATGCCATCTTCTTCATGTCATTCTTCACATCCTCTTCCTAGGTTGACCATATCGACTTTTTTATGGTCGTACATGACCCACAACTAATGGATCCTATGTGTACAATTCCTTTGTCTCCTCCTCAACAAGTTCTGATTCAATCCTTCTTTTATTGCAAAACTGTGTCCTCTACATAATTTTTGAAGGGCTATGAAGTGTTCGTTTTTATCGTAATCATCATCTTGGCATCTTTTAGAGTTTCCAATATTTGCTCTTATGCGTTTGTACTTTTTTTTTTCTTAAAATGGAGAAATCTCCAAGGACTAATGGCACGGTTTGAAACTCGATGGATGATGGGCCCACCCCTCTACCATTTTCCGTTTAAATACCAAGATTTTATATAGGTAGGGCTCAAACCCATAATGTGTGCATAAGTCAAGCATCATTGATTGAGCTCTTATTGCTAGACTTAAGCCCCTTTTACATTTGTGTCGTCCCTGTAATGTAGTCATATCCTTAAAGTCTATTCGTATTGTATCAAACTCAAGGACTAGTTAGATAAAATTTCTGTGGTAGTCAAGTTACACTTCGTATTGCATCAAATTCGATCTTCCATGGGAGGACCAAATACAAGGAAATCGACTTTGCTTTTGTTGGAGAAGAGATACACCAGAGACATAGTCATTAAAGTTTGTGAAATCAAATGATTATCTTGTAAAATTATTCACTAAGTCTTTCGTCAGTCCACAAATTAGTTATATATGTAAATAGGTAGGTAGTTACTATGTGGACCAATTTGTGTGAGGAGATTAGACGTTCACTTGGCGAGCTAGTTGTCTTAATTTAGAATCTTTTAATCTTTGTTCAATACCCCCCCCCCCCCCCCCCCTCCTCTCTCTCTCGTTTTAGCAATTTTGACCTAAAATAGGTTTGAATTATCTTCAATAATTGCTGATTGATAACCTATGTATAATTTTCCAAATATTTGAAGGTGGGATAAGGGCTTCTCCTGCCTGTCCAGGTCCTTATCTGTGCAGAGAAACTAAAAGATTCCAGTATTTAATGTGTAGCTCATAATTATTTTCATTTAAACTTAAGGAGATTCAGCTATTTTGGCACCAAATCAATCAATTACACCAATAAATAAGTTATTGGTAGGTATTTTAACATGCACTATCTGAATATTATTTGGTTTTCTTGATTTAGATACTCTTCTTGTCCTCTTCCTGATTTTCTTCTGAAGTCCCCATCTGGTTGTCTTCTGCGGGGAATCAGATAAATGCTGGGAAACACTGATATAGAGCTCAACATTCTGGCTGATGGATGACCACACCGATCCTTAGCCGGCAAACTTTCTTAGACAAAGTTAGAAATTCATGGTCCACTTTTCTTTGTATTGCACTATAAATGGAGTACTTCCAAGTCATAGTATCATTTTCTTTTCTTTTGAGATATGTGGTTAGACAAGCTGAATTTCATTCATCATCACTGTTTCCATTTATTTGGATGAACTTGCAATGCCTATGTTTTGTTTGGAACAAATTTTTTATTTTGCAAGACACTGATACTACTCTTATTATTGGGGCCTTATTGACATTCTACATAATTTTATTGCAGCGTCGAAGGTGGACCCATTGCACCTTGAGTATTTTAGCTTCTCTGGCAGGGTAATTGCTTTGGCCTTAATGCATAAAATACAAGTTGGCATTGTCTTTGACCGCGTGTTCTTCTTACAATTGTCGGGCAAGAGTATTTCCTTGGATGACATAAGGGATGCAGATCCATTCTTGTACAGCAGCTGCAGGCAGATATTGGAGATGGATCCGGAGATGGTAGATCAAGATACTCTTGGTTTGACATTTGTTCGTGAAGTAGAAGAGTTAGGATCCAGGAAGGTTGTCGAGCTTTGCCCTAATGGGAAAAGTACCATGGTGAATAGTAAAAATAGGAAGCAGTATGTTGAGCTTCTTATTCAGCACCGCTTTGTCACATCCATTGCTGAGCAGGTAGCTCATTTTGCTCAAGGTTTTGCTGACATTATAACCACCGTAAGGCTCCAGAAATCCTTTTTCCAGAGCTTAAATCTTGAAGATCTTGATTGGATGCTCCACGGGAGTGAAACTGCTGTTTCTGTGGAAGACTGGAAAGCACATACTGATTATAATGGCTATAAAGAAAGTGATCCTCAAATATCTTGGTTTTGGAAGGTATGTTCTGTTTTTGGTCTTGCAGTGTGTACATTTCCTTTATTTGGAGACTTCATTTCTTTTCTTTCATCTCAGTCTTTCCTCTGTTAATATTCTGTATAGAAGCTTGGTTCTTTTCAAAGGTATTGCACCAGGCAAAAATCTATATTTTCTTCCTTCTTCTCTGTATGTGTTTACTTCTTTTCTGAGAAGGGAGATTTTTTTTTCCTGGTGGGAATGAGGGACCTTCCTGATATATCTTTTTTGGTTTTCCTGAGAGATTCTGAATCAAATGGACACTGTTGAAGGAGAAACACCAAGGAAGAGGCTGTATCACTTCTAAGCCTATTTATATCTCTAGATAATTTGCTTGAAACAACACTGTTTCTTTTTACTTTTGTAGTTTCTTAGCAAATTCTCTTTGACATATAATATAATAAACTCAATTAATATTAGGATAAGCTCCAGGGGCACCTTTGCTAAACCACTTAAGTTACAGATACCTAACCGCTTTGTGAAACTAAGAGACACCTTTGTTAGACTCTTTTGCTAAAAAGTGTGCAAGTGACTATGCTATGGCCAATATGCCCTTTGTGCTTAATAGTTGAAGACTATGTGAAAGAGATAGAAAGATCCAACTTCGGAACAAATTTAGTCCATCTTACAACTTATACGTGCAAAATATGATGATTGCCTACATATGCCAGTAATTTTCAGTGTGCAAATCTTGGAGTTCATATTAATAGAGAGAATACAAGCTTATATATATATATATACTGGGTTATATAGCATGATAAAAAAAAATATATACTGGGTTATATATACACACACTAGGTTATATATATATGTGTGTGTGTGTGTGTGTGTGTTTAATAACCATGTGTACGGGTCAATTTGTGTGCATTTCGACTAATTCCATGGGGTACCTGCCAGCAACACGTAACTATGTTCCTAAAGGCTAGGACAACAAGGAAGAAATCACCTAGTATTTTGTCTGTGCTGGGATTTGAACCTTCATTGATCTGTAGGCATTTTGATATGACATGTTAGACTAGGCATTTCCACTTATCTAGAAGAAGGTACTTCCATTAACTTTCTTTTTCTTTTTACCTTTTAGTATAAGGTCTGGATTTATTGAAGTTAATATATAATTAAGCGTTAGCCAAAGATGCTTGTAAAAGGAACTAGAATTTTGGCTTCTAAAGTTAAACGTTGTGTGAAGACGAAAGATATGCCTAGCTTAGTGAATATTTTGCTTGTTTAGCAGGGTTTTTGGTTTGCATTTTTCATTTTTTTGCAACATCGACACTTTCAGCCCTTGACAAATAGGGGTCATACATAGGTGTGTCAAATAGCACTAAAAAGCCTAGTTGGATCCTTTTTTTAAAAAATAAGGGCGAGGGATATCCAATATAGGCAATCTAGAGGGGTTGTCGTCCTTTTTACTCTAAAATATGATTTAACTATGATTTTAAGCTCTATGATATTCTCTATCTTGTCTATACTAGGATGGTAAAAATGATAACCTTTGATATTCCTTTGATGCTTGAGTATGAGAAGGTAATGGAAAACAAACAAAAAGTTCCATAAACAGTTGTTCGTAGTCTTCTTTGATTGCTCAATGCTTGGATAGAGAGAAGCAATTACTTTTTAGAGTTGGTTTATCTTTTTATTCTCCAGAAATTCCAGCACGGAGCAAATTTAGAGGCTAATATTAGGATGTGGACCTGTTGCCGCCCTTGGCTCACACCTTTATCATGTTTGTAGGTGGAATAAGAATTAACAATGAAGAACGGTTGGTTTCTGTGAAGAGCATTTTGCAGGCTAAAAATAAATGCTTTGATTATGGTTATAGGAAATAATCAATGAAAGCAACTCTAAAAAGCTTTATCCCGCTGTCGGCTGTGCTGTTTGGAGAGGTTGCAGTCTTTTGATTTTGATCATATATAGTCATCATGGAGACATTATGTCACCTCATCTGCCATTCTACAAAACTTAAGAAACGATTTTTCTTTTGAGAGGTGCAAAATTTTGTTCAAGTAGATAATCAAACAAGTTGAACAGTGCCATATGATAAGTCTTATTTATTCTGCTCCTACAAATCGATAGTTTGAGCATACATGCACATCTAGAGCTACCCTCCTTTTGCATTTAGTAGTGTCGTGTTTTTGCATTTCACTTTCTGAGTCTGAATCGGGTAATAAGCTAAGCAAGGATCCATTATAACATGCTCCTGGGGCTTGGATTACTGCAATTTTCTGTAGAAGATGGGTGGAGAAAGGAAGCAAACAAAGTATCTGGTGGTCAATGGATATAAGTCCTGGATTTCCTAATTGTTCTTATGAGGATGAACCTCGATTTATGAGATTTGATATATACATGTTTTCTTTCATTCCTGCAGATTGTTGGGTGCATGACAGCTGAGCAGAGAAAGGTTCTCCTCTTCTTTTGGACTTCAATAAAGTATCTTCCCGTCGAGGGTTTTGGAGGTTTGGCCTCTAGGCTTTACATCTACAAAACCAGAGAGTCAAATGATCGTTTGCCTTCTTCACACACGTGCTTCTTCCGCCTATGCTTTCCTCCTTATCCATCCATGGATGCCATGCAAGATCGACTTCACATTATCACCCAAGAGCATGTAGGTTGCAGCTTTGGTACGTGGTGACATCATCGATCTTTTTGGTCCTGAATCAGACTGCACATAAGTTATGTAATCAACTTGTACATATGTATAGCGAATGCTCCTATCTGGAACTTGACTTTGGTAAGTTTTTTTCTAGTTGGTTTAAATGGTGGAAGGTTGTAGTTTATTCTCACCTTAATTTAACTTTTATACAGGTATAATATCTGTTAATAAAAAAAATGTAAGAAGAGTCAAGTTTTTTCTTTTAACTTCTAATTATATTTCTCATGTGTGTGTGTTGTTTATATCTGTAAAGCTTAGTTTTTTTTTTCAATCTTTGTCATGCTAAAAACAGCATGCCTTGGGAAGTGATTGTAATATTGCCCTCTCCTTTTATTTAGATAACAAATGTACTATATTGGTATTGTGAGTACAGATTTGATTGGCATTTCACTTCTTTTATATTGAAATCATCAACTTTTCTTGATAATGCCAGACACCATCTGGACTTAATGTTACTAATCTGTGAAGAATGGTACTACATCAACAACATACATAGGGTAATCCCACATTTTATTATAGCACTTCTACTTTATTATAGCAGAAGTGCTATAATAAAGTCATATTATATCATATCATATATGATAGATGCATATAACGAAACTCTTGAGTTGCTATAGTATTCGATATATCCACATCTTAATAGTAGAACTACTTTTGTACTACTAAACAAGGAAACCTCTTCGGCGTTCCCTTTTTTTTGAAATACACGCCGCTTATTTAGTTTTTACATTCAACTAAAGTAAACCAGCCTAAGTGGTTCACGATAATCTTTGTTTGTATTGATTTGGAGGAGTTTGATGGAGTTTAGCTGACTGAATCCATAAACCTAGAAAGTCGCTGTTACTGGTATTTTTTTATTAGAATTTTACTCTATAGGTAGGTATCGGCGGGCCTTGTGTAATGTAGTTGTAGTTAAGGCTGAAGTAGCGTTTTTTTTTAGAAGATCTACTGAAGTATCAAAGGCAAACGGGGCTCCCAGGCCGGGACGTCTGGCAGAATGCTTGGCCTCCTGCGCTGGAAGCGAGACCTGAAGAGTGAGCTTATGGCGGTTAGCTTCTAGCACTAAATAAGAGATGAGTGTTGTATAAATGCGAATGCTAAGAAGAATATACAACCATATAAAAATTGAAAATGACCTACAACAAAAGGTATAACTTGTAAGTAGCACTTGAAGATAAAATACATGTTCCATGTCAACTTACAGATACATACTTAGTAGCTTTTATTTGAACTTAATAAGTGGAGATGTGACTTAATAGCAAATAGTTGTAAATCTTTTAGAAATATTAGATAATCCTCTTCTTATTTGTTAAATATTTGGCAAGGAGAATTACCTAAAACATGTATTAATAAAGGTCATAGATACTCATTACGCTATAAGCCGGTCTAGATATCACTGTTAAAAAAAAAGAAGAAAAAACACAATAGACAAAAAGATATACTAATCCTTTTATTATTATTCATAGCTGAAGTTGCATTATGTCTAATCTGATCTAATCATATCTTCTTAATATTTTTTCGATCTTCCTCTTTTAAAATCACGATCTACTTCTTCCGAAACCATCCATAGCCAACTTTTAAAAAATGGTACTACTTTTTTTCCCTTGAAAGTGAGCCAATAGCATTGGTTTTGTAAGAATGGGAAAGCACAAAGTTGTTGGATTTATCTCTTGTTTTTTGGTTTTAAAAAAATGGTTCAAGCCTCTTATTTTAATTTTTTGAATCTAGAGATCCATGAACAGAATGTTAATTCATATAGATACAAATGGTTCAACGAGACTGGGCAAAAAGAGAGATGAGGCATTCACTTATTTTTAGATATTCAGACTTAATATTTCGAGAAAGTGATACGATAAATGGATATATTACACAAATTAAAGTAGGATAGTTGAATAAGGATGTGGCTTAATGATGTATAGTCATGAAAATCGTAGAATTCATTATAATAACCGAAATGCATTAAGCTGATTTAGATATCACCGTTATTAAAAAGAAAAGGAGAAAGAAAAAACACAAAAGGCAAAAAGATATATTAATCCTTTTATTATTATTCAAAGATAGACTCAACCCCCCCCCCCCCCCCCCAAACAAACCATAAACCAAAGACCAAAGACACAAGGATATATGCATTACAACAAACATATTCCTTCATTCTAATTACCATACTAAATAATACTAATAATAATATATAAAACCTTAACTTAAAATATTAAAACATCACCCCCACCCCCTACCCCACATTATTCACCAATTTTACTCTTCAATATTCTCAACTTGTTCAACAGCTGGTGCATCAACAACTTTTTCCTCATCTTCTTTTGCCTCAGTCTCCACTTCAACTTTTTCATCATCTGTTGCAAAATAAAAATAAAAATTATAAAACAATGTATTTTATTTACTTTATAAATAAATATAAATATGACTAAAACATTGTCTTATTTAACAATGTGAAACTTTTTGTCTTTCTCTATCACACGAAACAAACACTTATCGATATCCATTGTTTGGTGCTCATAGATAAAATCTACTTAAACAACTTAAAGACTCGACCGTGAAAAAAAAAAACAACATTTAATTTAATAACAAATCATAAAGGTAATTTTATAAAAATAAAATATTTTTATCTTACCAACAACTTCAGGTTCTGCACCCACTGTTTCCTCTGCCAAAACAGAGTCTTCTGTTTTCTCTTCAGCCACTGTTTCCTCAACAGCTGGAGCTGATTTCTCTTCTTCTGGTTCTGATGCTGATGCTGGTGCTGGTGTTGGTTCGATTATGGTATCTTCCACAGTGGGGACCGCTTTTTCTTCAACTAAAGCGGTTTCTTCTGCTGGCGTTGGTATTGGTGCTGGTGCTGTTTCTTCTGCAACGGGGGCTACTTCCTCGGTTTTGATTGTTTCTGGTGTGATCTTCGCCTCGATTTCAGCTGGAACAGTTACTACTTCTGGGGCTGGTGCGGATTGAACCTTCATAACAAAAAAAAATAAACGCGGTGAAAAAATAGAAGTAGTATAACTAGCATTGACATGAAAAAAATATGAGTACATAATAAAGTTCTGACGAACTCAGTAACTTTCGACTCTGTATATATATTAAGAAATTCATTAAATCTGTAATGTTTATTTAATTTGTAAACTTGTATGAGTTTGACTACAAGTTCAGAACTCATAAACTTTAAATTATGAATCTGCAACGCGTGGTATTGAGATGAGGTAGGAGATTCAATGCTCGAATGAAAGCAAAATCAAAATCAAATCGATTTAATAAAAAAATCATATAAATTGAAAACAATTTTTAAAGAAAATGACTAGAGAAAAATGTACCTCAACAGTGGCCATTTTTGGAAATTGAAACTAACAAGATGTGAAGAAAATTAAAAGATGAAAAAAGTGAGCAAATGTGTATTTGATAGTAAGAATGGTTATGAGAAATGAAGAATATAGAGAGCTATTTATAGGGAAATAAAATGTACAATATTTAATGAAATTAATATAAAAATAAAAAAAAAGATTCTTTTTTTTTAAAAAAAAAAAAAGTGAAAAGAAGAATATTGAGGGATATACAAAAATGACATCTCATATTGACATAAAAGGCTAGGACAAATTTTGCATGTCTAGTTGTTAATATTTTTATTCTTTTACGATTCTCCGTTCAATTTATTTATCTGAATTTAATTTAATACAAAATTCAAAAAGTTAAAATTTTTCTTAGTTTCTTATAGTTTTAAATCAGAAACATGTAGAATGTAATAAATATTTTGTTAATTTTATAATCTTAAACATGACACATTAATATTAAAATTAGATCGATATCAAAGAAAAGGAGAAAGACATATCATTTTTAAAATAGATTAAAAAGAAAAAGTAACGATATTTATTGAATAATTAATCCATTTATCTCAAAATTATTCTATGAATCAAGAATTTAAATGTTATAAATTTTGAAATGTATATTTAACTCGGTTCGTCCTTAATTTTGTCATTCAAACATATTATATGTGTATATATAATTTAAGGGAAACTTATATAAATAGGCTATATAAAAAGATTCATCATTCATAGTAATAACAATTTTTTTTCATTTGACCACTTTTTAATTGTTATAATACAAGTTTTTATACACATTTACAAAGAATAAATTTATTATTAAATATAATACAAGTTTTTTAATGATGGATAATCATTAGCACCATTTTAATACACTTATATACACAATGTGACAATTGTTTTAACCAAAACAAACATAATAGATTTCAAAAACAATTATAATTCAAATATATTACAGACCTATTTCCACTTTTAATACATATTACAACTTATCACAAATATTACTATAACTATAATAAACAAAATGTATCACTTTTTTTTTAAAAAATCAATAATTATTTTTAAAATATCTTATTTATGTAATTTTTTTCCTATTTTTTAATCCGGAACATTGTTAAGATATTCATATTGAGTTTGCCTCTAACTTGAAGCACGATACGATAAAAAGAAAAGTTACTCATAAATTCATCGTTAATCTATCGATAAATATTTTTATAGTTGAATAAGTTTTTTTTGATAATAATTCATTGCTAAGTGCTTCATTTTTTTTTTAGAGATGGTTAAACCCATGCTTTATGATTTATTGGAAATGACAAATCCACATGGTGTTGGAGGCCATTTGCTATAACAACAATCATATCTTTTTCTTAAATTAAATTATTTTGTGTTTTGTGTAAAGTCTAGTATGTAGGTGACTGTAGGACTAATCATGCTTTCATGTTCTTCTAATTAATCATAAATAATTACACTAGCTACGTACTATTTTTTGTTTCTTTGGTTTTGTTGCAATTTGGTCCCTTAGGTGGATCTATCGCATCTTATCGAGGACATAACTTTAGATAGAAACGTGTAAAGAACACGAATTTAGGTTAGAAGATTAGTAGGTAAGAGGGTATCTGTACTAGTAGGTATAAGAGTGTTTTATCTTGTTGCACTTATTAGTAGTCGTAGAACTGCTCTCGAGTTTAATTTCTTGTTTGTCGATTTCTGCGACTATCTATTATTTCGTGTAGTTTGTATTAGTACAACTACGTCCCTAATTATTGTTTTGTAACTATTAATTGTATATATTTTTTTTCTATACTGTTTTTATTTGATCTAATAATATACTGAAAACAACCTCTTTCCTTCACCTCTAAAGTAGAAGTACGATCATCGTACACTCTACTCTCTCTAGATCCGAAAGTACTTGGATATTATTATATATATATATATATATAATATATCTTTCGATCTAGGGAAGATGACTGTAACGATGATGATATATATGAAAAAAAGTTTTATCATTAGGCATTTTCCTATGAGTATTATTTGGATCATGGAAAGTGTTGGCCATCATGAAAAGCCATGCAAACTAAATTACTACCAACCCTTCGTCTACGGCATGCAACAATCATTCACCCTCTTACAACCTAATTAAAAGTAAATAAATAAAAGCTTAATAGTACATCGTTACCCTATTAAATTTGTCAGGATATTTCATTTAAACCGTTCAAATTAAGTCACGTTCCATTTGAATATTTCAATTACTCTTAGATACAAATTTCAGAAGAAAAAATTATAAATCTTTTCATTTGTCTATTAACTATAGGTAGTTGAGCTAACCACAAAACTGTATGTGTCATATTTCTTTAATTTTACGCATCAGTCTCAAGTAGAAAATATCTGGTATGTTACGAGATGAAAAATGCGTGAAATTTGAAAATGTATATATTTTACGTAATTAACTTAACAACCTGATTAACCGACCAATAAAAACAAACACAAATCTTAAAAATTTAAATCAATCTTTTTTTTATTAGAAGTTGAAATGTTCATGTCATTATCATATTGTATTATTTGTATACGTCCATATTAAAGATTCATATTGGGAAAAATGGTCATTAACGTTAAGAGGGGACACTAGGCCGGCGCTTATTCAAACCCCACTCACAAATTGTGATCATTAACAACCCCACACTTCTTTAACTCGTCGGGATCTGGGTTAATTTATACATATCTCGATTTATTCTACATATTGATATTGAGAATATTGAGTTACGTTGTGTATTGTAGTTTGAATAGATAAAAAATCACCTAATATTTTGTATTTATTGATTTTTTTAAGTGGAATGACGTTAAGTCGTAAGTTTTTACTACATTGCCCCTAATTTCAAAATAGTTTCAAGTATTTCTTTTTTTTTACTCTAATATAGAACTAAACTAAACGTTCTTAAGAATTCACACTATTCTGAACCTAGAAAACCGACAGAATTCTAGGATTCCTCCTGGAAGAGATGTAACGGATAAAATTATTGAAATGTAGCAAGAGGTTACAACTTCACATGTTCAAACTGTGAAAACAACGTAAAATTCTCGTGATTTGATTCTTTTCTAGAATCACGCAGACGATCACAGTGTCTCAAGTTCAAACTGTGAAAATAACGGAAATACGACGCTTTTCTGAATCTCGCACACAATCACAATTTCCCATATTCATACCATAAAGACAACGTAAAACTCTCGTGATTCGATCCTTTCCTAAATTCCGCCCATAACATTGTCCTATTTGGACTATGCAAAAAACAACATGAATAATCTGACGTGGCAACTTTTATTTTTTTAAATTTTATAGTAAAGTTCATATAACTATGTGGGACCCACCAAACCGCCCATTCTAAAGATGCTTAGATCAAGTGGGTCCCTTAGATGCTTTTCAGGTATAAATCAGTGGGCCATGGGCCCCACTTGCTTTTTTGCCACGCTGGAATTATGTCATTGCCACCTAGATCTATGATCCCTAAAATTTAAATTTCATTATTACTACTTTTTCTTAGAATTATTTAAATAGACTCAAAACACTTTTATCTTTTTTTTAAAATATCTATATAATTATATAATATCTCTCTCTCTCTTTCGTCTCTCTCCTCTCTCTCTCTCTCTTCTCTCTCTCTCTTCTCTCTCTCTCTTCTCTCTCTCTCTCTCTCTCTCTCTTATCTCTCTCTCTCTCCTTCCCATCTATTTTTTTCTGTATTTTCCCGCGTTGTTGCTCTCGATTCCCCCGTTTGATTTAAATCGAAGACTTACGCTTAATTATAATCTCTTAACAACGATGAAATTTCTTTCTAGTGATTAAATGAAAATATGTATTGATCGAATAAACTAGGGGGAACAGACTAATATTTAATAGTGCGTAAATCATAAATGGTACTCCATTTATTTCATTTTACGTGGCACTTTTTGAATTTTGAGATTTAAACAACTCTATCTTTTACCGTAAATTTTATATGCATCTTTTAAACATTTTGAAATATCAATTATTTTGACTTATATTACTTTTGATGTAATTTACAAATATATAAATTTTATTTCAAAATAAATTGAAGATTTCATGCGTAAATTTTCGATTAAAATTAAACTGTTTAACTCTTGAAAAATAAAAAGTATCACATAAATTGAAACCAGAGTACATAGATTAAGGGTGCAAAATTGTGAAGTACTCCTAATGAAAAGTAGCAAGTATCATAAGAGAAGAAGGGAAAAGGCCAAATGTCATCGAATTTTCAGAAAAATTCATTTGTGTCATCAGATAAAAGTTTGGCTTATTTATGCAATTATTGTTAAAAAAAAGACTCATTTATGCCATTATTTTTTAACGGTCATTTTGCAAAACCATTTTTAACACGTGGTCAATTCTTTTAATTAAAAAAATCATCTCTAAAAAAATTGAATTTATTAAATAAATTGATGACATGGGCGAATTATAATTGGCCATGTCATCAATTTTTTTTATAAAAAAAATAAAATTTTGAATAAAAATGAATTATTTTTTTTGATTTTTTTAATTAAAAAAATTGATGATATGGCCGAATTATAATTGGCCACGTGTCAAAAATGGTTTTTACCATACCACCGTTAAAAAATAATGGCATGAATGAGTATTTTCTTTAACTGTAATAACATAATTGAGCCAAACTTTTAACTGACAGCATAAATGAGTTATTTTTGAAAGTTTAAGGATATATTTGAGTCTTTTCACTTAGAAGAATATACTCCTTGAACAATTATAATTTCAAAAATAGAACTTTTAAATATCTGTAATACTATAATGATTTTAGATTTCTTAAATTTTTTTAGAATGTGTATTTCACAAAAAAAAAACTTTCTAAAAATCAAGTTTGTCTATATACTTATTAGATAACTATAGCAATAATAACTACGTCACGATCTCAATCAGTCTTTTATAGATAAATTCGTCTCAATTCCAATTAAACTAGGTTGACTCGATTATAAATCATTATACCTTAGTCCAAATACAATAATAATAATAATAATTTACTTTCAATCCTGATCAAAACTTGATAGATGTATATACAATTCCAATTAAATTTTGTCGATACACAACTGCGATCAGTCCCAATCGAATTTAGCAATTGCATGAAAGTTGATGCTTCTTTTTCATTTATTTTCGTCCTCATTAGCGCTTAACTAATATGATAGAAAGAGACTCTTGTTTGTTTGGTAAGCTCTCGCTTTTTAATAGGTATAGGTGCTTGCTCAAAGAACGATACTTTTTATTTTCATTCAAAATTAAAAAAGTATGGAGCCAAGGATGTCTACCTTATTATTAAAAGAAGAGAGTTGTGTAAACTAAACTCTTCTTGGGAAGCATTTTAAAGTTTCTAGGATGATATATCATAAATCATAGTATGTCAATGAAGTAGGAAGAAAATCACGAGCCTTGAACGAAAGTAATTTCCTCCTATCTATTTAGGTCTCGATACACAGAGATATTTATTATTTTAGTGGAAACTAGGAAGTAAGCATGTATTTGTTGGATAGTTCAAAACTTGAGATCTTCGTAAGTTAGATTCAAACAACACCATTATAATAAATGAAAGACAAAAGAACATATAGCTCAATGTCTAACCCAAAATTAACCAAAACTATTCCAATGAGTCCTCATGTGGTGACCAAAAAGGTGAACCTATGGCAAACAACATGAGTATATTGTATTGTATCGAATACACATATATACACAATAGCGATCTAACTAAAGATTTTGATTCCGATGGGGATAACTATGATCATGATAGTTGCGATGACGTTGGCACGGGTATCAACGTCTAAGCAACTATGCAACAAAATTGAAGTCATAGCAGGAATAACAAAAACTCAGGTTTAAGTTCACAATTTTAACATTTGTGGTCTCTAATAGAAAAATATCATAAATCAAAATGATTAATCATCAAAGCTTACAGTCACTAACTTGCACCCAAAATTATAGAGTTTGAGAAATTTCAAAACTATTACTACATGAAAGTGGCAGCAAATTCACCAATTTTGGTCAAGAGAAAAAGAAGTTACTATGACAAGCATCTCGGCTTTTGAACAATGTATAACGTATTCAGCAACGATGACCACATGCATCGAGAAGAAGCTCGATCAGCAAGCAAAATGCTGCATATCCAAATACGAAATAACGCCACCGCAGATCCTCATTTCACAAGTTTCCGCAAGACTGATTCAGCTCGCTGCTCGAATTTAGGTAGCACCCAATCATGCTGAACGATGTCTAGTCCGTCCTTTTCTGCTCCCAAAGTCTGTAGAAGAAAATTAACATCCATAAACGCAGAGCAAGATAGAATAGGAGAAGTGCAATTTGTTCACAAAACAGACATAGTCAAATTAGTTTTCCTGGTCCTGCTCAGCTGTGATTGATTTCAAATAGCTAGTGTAATATCCATTAGCCAAGGTGCTACTCAGTGAAGTAGGCATATAAGGATAGATTCAAGATTTTGTCAGGACCAATTTCTCCATAATGAGTTCAAGCCAAAAGGAATCTAGTTTCAGGGTGGCAGAGAAATGCAACGGGGAAAAAATAAGGACGAAAGGCTGATACGAACTAAATATTTCTTGGTCCCATAGGGAACTTTTAAAGAACTAAGCTCAAAATGTTAACATTTTAAGGTGAGAATACGAAAGTTAGTTTGGTCTTTGATTAACATAATATGTGCAGAATATCAATGGAGAAATTTGATTACAAGCGTGTAGCCTAAGAGAATTTTACCTTGCTGGGGTCCATACCAAATCCGCTCATTTGCATCATGCGTTGAGTATCATCAGTTGCTGCATCGAATATCGATATAAATAGTTTAAATTGGGAAAAATTAAACCAAGTGAACAGTTCTCTGGAATGAAAACTTCTCAATATACATTAAAAACAGAAATTATTGGCCACGTCTTACTCTTGCATCTACTTGTGAAAAAAGAAATTACACAAACTTCTACAGAAATTACTGACCATTTTCTTCTCCAAGAATGAGGCTGAACAAACCCCTTAATCCGAACAGATTGAGGAAATACCTGAGCAGTTTCGTAGAAAGTATAAGATACAGCATGTTGCCTATTACAGAACGTAGCTTTAAAAACACTAGTACTTTAGAAGATCAAAATTAAGTCATGAATGCTAATGTTTACCATGAACGACTGCTGACGTAACTGACATCAACTGTGCTTAGATCAATGCCATTTTGCAACATGGCCCTGAACCTCTGAGTTAATGGGAAAGGTATCTTCGCTGAAACAACGCCCGAATTTACATGAGTTAATATAAGAAGGAAAACATAATATAAAGTTTCACATTCAAGATAAGAATGCACATGCAACCGAGATTTTAATATTGACGAAGAAAATAAGGAATTCATATATTGGGAAAAGGAATACCTGCTACAAACCCAGAGAAAAAGAAGTTGACCCATGCAAATGTAAGAGTCTGGCAACATGGAGGATACACAAGAAAGTAGTTAGATTCACAAATTATTATATATCATCAACGTTCAATCGATTATTGTGAAAAATATCTTAGCTGATGAATTAGTAGTATAATACCTGAGGGATTATCATTGACAAATTCTTCTTCATCATATCCATAGCCATGTTTGGGTCAGAGAACATTTGTGCCTGTGGATTCGCAGCTTGGCCCTTGGGCACATGGAGTAATCCATTTTCCTGCATTGTTGTATTTGTAAACTAATTTTTCCTAAGAAACCTAAGGCCCTCCATCAATAGATTCAAACTAAACATGTTCTTACAGCTAGTACCATGTAATTGCTGACAAGTGCACTACTGGACAAGAGTTGTATTTTCAGGTTTATTAATTTTCTTAAATAAAAAACCTCATACACCAACCTATTTAGTTATTCAAGTTGAAAAGAAATGGTATACAACACTCAGATACTTCGGGGCCAGTTCCTAATTATTTCTTTTACTTCTTAAAGCACAATTGTTTATGTTATCCAATGGACACCAACAAAATTATTGTAAAGTATAGTCAGCTTTCAACAAAGTTGAATCTCCAGTTCCCTTATTTGACCAACCCCTTCGATCCCTTGAAAAGAGAACTATGAGAAGCCTCTATCAATATGTGTATGCAATGCATAGATGTTGATGTTCTTTTTGATATGTGATGCTGAACTATTGTCTTTTAGTAGCTTACAACAATTCAAATTGATGGTATAAATACCTATATGTATTTCAGTAACTACTTTAAATATATTATAGTAAAGAAGTCCACATAAATAAATACAAAATGATACTCATATACAAACCATGTCCCCATATTTTTTTCAAAATTTGTGTATGCAACAGTGTTTCTACCAGTCTCTTTGCATCAATTACAAAAGACATTCAAATTCAACCAAATAAACTTCAGTGTTGAACATAGATCATGTTCAACTCCACTCCACCAATCAACAATTACTAGCTTCCATATTCTTCACTTAAAGTACCTTATCATCATTCTAGGCAGTAATTAGCTAGTGTTCACTAGTAACCCAACTATTTAACCTCCTTGTTGTACAACTCTTCTGCATCTTAACTACTAGGCCAACAAGAGGTAAGTGTAGTAAAGGAAGCCTGAAACACACTATCAAACAACAAAAGGCAGAATAATGTCCAAACTGGCAGACTCAACCTTCCTGTTCCCAGAAAAGATAATTGCATATACTTCTTTCTATAGTCTAATGTGGTCTTCCCAAAATGGTGTTCATGCTCCTCACTAAGAATCTTTCTCATCAACTAATCATCAGTTGTTAAAACTTAAACATCATACTACCTCAAAAATCAAGCAGAGCCAACTTTTATCTTGATAACACCTCAAACTTGAAAAAAAGTGGCCTTTACTTTCAATCCATTTTCTTCCAAAAACACTACTTCAAGCTTCGTTCTTGCTTTAGGTACGAGTCCCAAAACAATCAGATCAGGATAGGAGCATTCAGTATTACATTTATGCATTTATAAGAGGCTGCTATAACACATGTAATAGCAAAAAGACCTTGAGAGCTTCTCATGTTTGATTTCATAGCCAAAAAAACAAAAGGACAATGGATAACTTGCACCAACCATCTTGGTCCAGTTTTAACCAGCACCCTCCTTAATCACTCTTTCCAGATTTCTGTATCTCTCTCCTACTGCCCCTCATCTTCCCTAAGTTATCAAAGTTCCAATCCATCTTACTAACTCAACTTTAAAACTTTTCCACCATCTAATCATGCTTTATTCATTTTAAGAAAAAATAAACCTGTTCAACTTGTAAGATAAATTCTCAATTTCTACAATCAAGCTTATAGAAATATCAATATCAAACAATCTTCTTCACTAAGCAAGAAAATAAACAACAAATATTTCGTTAAAAATACAAAGTTGAACCTCATTGCTGTAATAAGCTTTCCTTGCACGAAAAGATTTAGCTGGGATATAATTAGCCCCAGCTCTCAAATTCCTTGCCCTAATTATCACTTGCCTGAAATCAAAAAACTTTAAAAAATCAGCAGGACAAAAAAAAAACTAAAATTCGTTAAAACCCAATAGAAAGAGCTTAGAAAAGAACCCTTCTTTGACGATTTTAGGATCAGGTATTTGAGAAGAACCCTTCATAAGCTTTGAGACAAAGTAACGAAGTACTCCAATTAGAACCATAACCACTGATAATGGAATCAATACCCAGTCTCTAATGGCGGTATCCAATACCAAATCTTCCGCCATTTTCGCCTTCGATAGATCTCTCTCTTTCTTCTTCGATTCGATCGAATTGATTGGAATTGGGATTTCTCTCTTCGGATCTTTTGCTCAGCTAATTTTGGAGAATGATGTTCTGTTCTTCTTATTGGGCTGATAATGGGCCATAAGACTAATATATGGGCTGATTTATGCAAATGTGAAGAAAAATTACACGACGTGATAAATATTTAGATCGCATTTACGATAATGTAATGTATCAAATATACAATATACAATATATAAATGTGTTGATATTCGTTTGATTTAATTGATATCTTCCCAATATAATTGATAGTTGCGGTTTGAATAAGACCCTTTCATCTGATATAATTGATATTCATCGTTCTTTTTGTTGATACAACTAATATTCATTGATACAGTAATTATAGCTATGTCTCGTAAATAGATAAAATTATAGCGATATTTCGTAGTTATCACCTTCTCATATAATGTTAGATTTGGGTTTAGTGTTTATTTATATATTGTTCAGACTTATCTAGAGGCAGAGTTAAGTGTGGTTCATGAATTCAGACGAATTCAATAGCTTTTTTGTAGATTGTATATTTGTATTAAAAAATTATATATATACACATAAAGTTATCTCGTTTTGGACAAATTTTAAGTTTCGACTTTTATGTGACATATTTAAAAAATTTTACCTCGTTAAACTATGAGTTAGATCAAAATTATATATAAAAATTGAAACAAAGGGAGTAACTATTCATTATATAATATTCTCGACCATGTAAGCTTGTTGTATAGTTCCTTTATTTTGATATATTTGTCTTACTCTCTTTTTAATATATTTCTTTTTTGGATAACTCTATATTTCTAACTTTCCGCATTACATGTTTAAGACCTACAATTTCAAAAAAATTTAAACTCCGTAACAAGTAAATAAAGATCAAGCAAATAAATTGAAAAGATTGACTTTTCATATGACATGTTTAAGATGATACTATCCAAAAAATTCTTAAATCTTATAATTTTTTATCGAATAAGTCATTATTAGAAAACAAATTGAAGCGTCTTACTTTCCACGTAATATATTTAAGATCATATGATCCAAAAATATTCTTTAGTTTTCTAAAACTCCATGTTTGAGTAGTCAAAAATCCGATAAATAAATTAAAACATCACACTTTTCATATGACATGTTTATTATTATTCGATAAATCTTATCGTATTTATATTTATAAACTCTGTATTAAATTAGTCAAAAATCATACAAACATATTGAATAATCTTACTTTTCACATGACATATTTATAATAATACGATACAAACTTTTTTTTAACTCGAGTCAAAGTCCGTAATATTTTAATTCTTCAATATGAAGAAGTCAAATGGTAGGTTCTTATTATAATTTGTTTGTTTTTCCTTCATGGAATCCCTTGTAAAGAAAACCTTCATGAACTCACCACCATTCCCTTTCTCCTTCTTTCTCTCCTTTTATTATTTCTCATTTTCTTCAGTTTAATCCTCAACAATTCAAGGATCACCACATTACCCCAATTATTTCTCCATATTTCTCTCTGTGTCTTTCATCTATTGTTTTTTTCTTCTTGTCTTTTTCTTCTTACTTGCATTATCCTTTCTGGGTATTTGTTTTCTTGGTATTCTTCTTTTTCCTTCATTTTCACTCATCCTAACCATTTTTCTATGACCCCATTTTCTTGTTTTTCAATAAAAAGAGATTCTTTTTTTATTGGGTCTCTGAGTTTTGGGCTTTTCTTGATGTTCTGATTGAACAAGACTAAGTAGCCCCTTTTTGTCTTTTTTTTGTTTCTTGTCAAGAATTGTCCTTTTTGGAATTTTGGCTGTTGGGGTTTGTTTGGAATTCCCAAAAAAAAGAGAAAAAGAAGAAGAAGTAGTAGCAGCAGCAGCAGCAGCTATGCATTCTGATAAGGAGGGTAAAAGGGGAACTGCAACTCCAATTGCTGAATCTGATTCTGAGATTGAGCATGAGCCTGGTGAGAAAAATGTCAGCAGGCAAATGAGTGAGAGTTCTCTTTACACTACTGAGGATGAGGAAGAAGATGAAACTCATAATAAGATTGAGTTGGGACCACAATGCACTCTCAAAGAACAATTTGAGAAGGATAAGGTGTTTCTTTCCCTCCCCCTGAACTTTTTTTTTTTAGTATGATAATGATATGGAATGAGCTAGCTGGTTGTTACGTGTTGTTTCATAATGTATCTTATTGTGGTGTATTGTATGGTATTGTATTGTTTTGATGTGTACAATGTTTGGATGACGATATAGAATGAGCTTAATGGTTGTTATGTATTGTTTCATGATCGATCTTACTGTGTTGTATTGTATGATAATGTATTGTTTTAATGTATACAATGTTTGGATGACCATGATATGGAATGAGCTTACTAGTTGTTACGTATTGTTTCATGATGTATCATATTGTGCTGTATTGTATGATATTGTATTGATTTAATGTATACAATGTTTGGATAACAATGATATGGAATGAGCTTACCGATTGTTATGTACCGTTTCATGTTATATCATATGGTATGATATTGTATTGTTCTAATGTATACAATGTTTGGATGACAATAATATGGAATGAGCTTACTAGTTGTTACATATTGTTTCATGATGGATCATATTTTGTTCTATTGTGTGATACCGTTTTGTTTTAATGTATACAATGTTTGGATGACGATGATATGGAACGAACTTACTAGTTCTTACGTATTATTTCATGATATATCATATTGTTTTGTATTGTATGATACTGTATTGATTTAATATATACAATGTTTGGATAATAATGATATGGAATGAGCTTACCACCGATTGTTATGTATTGTTTCATGTTGTATCATATTGTGGCGTATTGTATTGTTAAAATGAATACAATTGCTGAATAGATTGCATTTTTTATGTCTTACCAAATGTTTTTACCCCTTCTTTTTGTGTTAATGTTTGGTTATGTTTTTCATGTTTTTTGGAATTTTAGGATGATGAGAGTTTGAGAAGATGGAAGGAGCAGCTTCTTGGAAGTGTGGATATCAATGCTGTTGGAGGTAACCATTCTTTTGTTTTCAAGATTTGCTTCATGAATGAACTTTGTGGAATTTCTATAACTGACATGCGAAATTTGAGATCTTTTCCTTTTCTTGTTTATGATGAGGATGACTATCCGTGACGAGAACTAACAGGTTCAAATAGCATATTGTATGTTATGAGGTTTGTGTAAGTCCAGAAAATAGAAGTGTGAACTTTGGGATGCTACCTTCTAGTAATGGTCCTCTTCCTTTTCCTACATTTACGTTTCAACGTATACAAGGCATGATAGAAATATAATTGTTTAAGTTCTCTTGGTTTTATTTCATTTTTGGAATATCTTTAGTATGAGAATGAAATGAATCTGAATAGAGAAAAAAAAATGCAGATGATCTGTATAGCCGACTTGAAATTTTTGGTACTGGGGGATTGTTGATTGATTTGATTGCATTTTGGAATGTCATATTAAAGAACAAATTTTTGTGGACTTCATATTTGTCGCATTCCTAATTTGTTCTTCCAGGATCAAATCCTTCTCGCGAAATGTCTGTTAGCTTTAATTGACTTTAATCGAAGGTAGTGTATTCAACTATTCCATTGAGGTATATGCACATCAATTAATAAAATTAAATGATTTCCTGGATTTTGTTTCGTTGGAACATTTGTAGTTTGACTAATAATCTGGTAAATGCTATGTCGTCAGTTTTTTGAATATCATCGAAAAAATTAAATCAACAATTCTGGTGTGGATTTTCGTGAAGGAGGACGTTCGTTTCATCTTGGATTTCTTCCATCTTCCACCCTATTTCAGTAACCAGAACAGAATACCGATACTGGACCACCCCTTTTGAAGCATAGGTATAGATGACTGAATATATACTTAGTGTTAATACTGTTTCTTTCTCTTAACTCACCGCTCACAGCACCAATTTTCATTTTTCCGTCATAAATCCTGATACGACATTCTGGAAGGTGATTTTTAACTGCTTCTTCTGAGTTTCTGTTAATTCTAATGTGTGGTGTAGTAAAGGTAAAAGATTCACTATATCTATGCACAATGTAGCTCTTATTCGTACAGTCAATGTTCTTCAAAAACGACACGTGAGAACTTCTCATGGACATTTTGAGATCACCAAAGTCTTGATGACTATGAAAGAAGTATTTCGACAGAAATTCAGACATTTTATACACTGTTTTTAATATGTAGAATCCCTGGATCCAGACGTGAAGATCCTTGAGCCTTGAAATCAAGGTCACACCCTGTGATCACAACAATAATAATTGTTCTCTAGAGACCAGATCCTAGGTGGGAAACCCCAGGGTCCATAAAGAAAAAAGAATAAGGAAAAATGTTTTAACACATAGAACGGATTGAGGGTGGCGGGGAATAACAGCCTGATTCTCAATTTGCTAGTCTCACCAATAATAATATTGACAAGGGGGCTCAAATACAGTAACACCGTAATGGGAAACTGTCTCAAAGGTCACTGAACTATTCCTTTTAGGCCTGTCTCTATCTATGTGAATGTGGCGTCAACGACTATGGTTCAGATGTTCCTGATCAAAGGAGGATGATGCTTTTTTTTCTTTGTTTTTGCTTTTCACAAACCTTTTACCGTTGACTAACAGACACACAAGCACATAGATTGGGGCCGTGTCCGTCCTCATCGGAGCCTTATACAACATGAAACTAAGCACTGAGATACTACCCCTTCTGGCATGTTTGCTAGAGGATCTTACTCAGCAAGGACAAAGGTGATTATCTTCTGCCTTACATATCATAACATATTCTTTGTCTATTATTTGACTTGACCCTCATGCTATATACTGTATGCCAGAACTAAAATCTTCCGCTATTATTTAATTTGGTGAATATTAAGTTCTTCAATACTATGGACTGATTGAGACTGCAGTTGCTTGATAATGTATATGAATTCTAATTGATAACTGCATGTTGACTGTTCTCAAAGTGAAATTAAGTAACTTGGAAATAGGCCTAGATTTACCGTTCCTGCACACGTTGGAATTGCACTGTGTATAACTTCAATTTCCAGAAACTTTGGTCCCATATCGGAGAAACAGTTGTCATTTCCTTTCATCTTTTTAGATAGGACATAAATTTATTATTCTAGAGGTTGATTCATCTAGTCGAGCCGCAATAGAAAAAAATACGTTGCCCAAAAGACAGAGGTGGGGTTGGAGTATCAAGTTGGTTCATAAGCGGACATTAAGATCCCAGGCATTCCACCTAAAGCCTATGATTTGCTCTCGGAGGACTCTCCAAAATGCCATAGCCTCTCTATGATCCTCCAAAAATGCACTACTTCAGGATCTGATGCGCACACAATAGCATTTCTTGAAGAGTCCGAGCAACACTGCCTGAAATTGAGGCATTTTTAGATGTTTCCATGTTGTTTCAAAACAACTAAAGAGCACCTAAACTTCACAACCGTCTTCTAAGGGTGTTATGAAGTATTAGACCTCCGATCCATCAAGCAACTAATTACTTAAATAATCTCTGTTGCAACGTACCATGTCTCTGAGATTTCTTAGACAGCCTAAGTAAATCTAATCTCTCAAGTCTCAACAAATTCTTTCTTAGTCTGTATCACTTCCATGTCTGTACTTATAGTTCATAGCTCTCCAAATATGTTATATCATGTTCAGCTTGCGCATCTGACAGACATCATTCTAGAGGCTGTTCTACGCGTATTAACTTAAATGTTCCCTCTTTCTGCTTGTTTCAGTTCCTTGATGATGATAACAAGTGCTATTTGGAGATCAACTACACATTTGACATCAAGAAGGAGTGGCTGGCAACATAAACAAAGATGTTGCTTGAATTGTCAAACCAAGAGTATTCTTGTTTTTATTCTTCGTAATTTTTGTCCCGTCTTGTCTGATAGTTTTTTGCGGGAGAAAAGAAAAAAGGATAGTACATTTTTCTCATTCTGCGGATTGATTATTCATGATTGAATTAGTTAACTTTAGCGTTAGTGTTCTACTATTGAGAATCAATTAATAAAGTTTGGCTTGGCTATAGACTGATTAACCTGAGCTGCTCTTCTATCTCTTTCCTTCTGTTCGCGCGCATAGCTATGCGGCGTGGTTTGTCTAAATTGGGAGAAAGAAAATGGTCCAGTAACTGGTATCTACTCTAAGAGAGACCAAAGATTTTTTTTTGATCAATTTTGGATCTTCCTTTATGTTTTGCATCGCTGTCTTACCTTCTAACTAAATTGACCATTGTCACCAACTATCTCTCGTAGAGAATCATACTAAGGAGGGTTATTTTAGTAAGTTTTTTCCTTTTTATATTTTTTCCAACCATACGCTTTCATACTTTCCAGAGTATATAACTGAGGTTCTGTACTTTGATTATCACATCGCTTTGTTGTTTGTCACCTATTCTATAATTGTTTTTTTGGTCTTTAACACTGGAAACGTTCGCTGGTTCTGTTGTATGTATTTTTGTCTATTTGTTTGTAATGCTTTTACTCTAGAATCTATCAAAATCAACTTTTTTTTATCTTGTAAGGGTAATGTTTGCAATACACTAGTCTGTTTCTGTGACCCCCTTTATTTAGAGAGTTACACTAGTACTTTGAAATTTTTATCTCGACGCGGAACAAGTTATCCCGGCAACACCAATCATATGTTACAGTGAAATTTTACAAGTGATATCTGAAAAAAATAAGAGTGTACGATGACCTCGTAATTAGCGACTATTTAGATATTGTAATCACAAAATATAGTAAAGAAGAACTAAGTGAATAATTATATTAAAGTCAAATATAAAAGCTCCACCAATGACCATGACATGGTACCCATGTGAACTTGACTTTAAGAACTTTACATAAACTTCAAAAAATAATTCGTATTAAATTTGAAATGGTGGTATACAAGTTCTTTTCGGGAGTCTATTGTTGTACTCTTTTTGGATTTTAAAATTTCAATTTAATTGTCACAACTTTGAGTCATTCAACCAACCTAAACTAAAAATCAATTTTTATTAAACTGTTTGAACTTAAAATTATCTTAAACTAATTTACATTTAATATATGTACAGGAACAAGCCGTTAACATAAGAGTTTTTTTACATACAGCGCAAATTTACTGTGTAGGTTCGATACTTTTACTATAAGAATTTTTTAGAAGTAAAAAATTTAAAATTGTGAAATATCTAATTAAAGTTTTTTGCTGAGATCTCCATTAAGGCAAGGTAGGTTTCCCTATAGTTAACTTCTCACACGTTAAACATTTCCCCGCATTATATTCTCAAAAACTCCTCTTTCTCTCTCACACAAAAATGGCCCTAAAATTCAACCGCAATCTCGCCGGAACTCTCTTCGCCGCCGTGGTAATCGCTTCCTTCTTCTTCCACGCCTCCGCTGCACTCGGCGGAGGAAAAGGCGGTTTACTCGGCGGTTGGAGCCGTATAACGGACACAAAAGACAGTAAAGTAGTGGAGATCGGTAAATTCGCAGTGGATCAGTACAACGAGGATTCCAAATCCAAATTAGTGTTTAAACGAGTGGTGAAAGGAGAAACACAAGTCATCGCCGGGACAAATTACCGACTGGTCATCTCCGCCACAGACGGCGGTCGTCGTAGCCGGAGCGGCGATAAGTACTTGGCGGAAGTTTGGGATAAGCCATGGATGAGCTTTAGGAATCTCACTTCCTTCAAAAAGTTATAGATTGTGTTTAATTTTCTGGTGTTTTGGTTGCAAAAATGTTTGTGTGTATTGTGATTTTTAAGTTTCTTATTAATGTTTGATTAGTGATTTTTGTTTACTGTTAATATATTTAATTTTCTCTTAGTACTATTTATAGATCTAAGTTTAAAACTTCAATTTTATTTTATTTTAAATCGAGCTCGTTACATTAAACTATCAGATTTGCCCCGTTGTTCTCATTAAAAAGTATAATAGCAAAAAGTTTAAGTTGTTTAATTTATATATATCGGACTGACGATTAATTTTTATTTATATATTGATTGATAATATTTTAATTATTTTATGTTACTTTAAAAATTAATAGAATTTTGTCGAAAGAAAACTCTAATTTAATGTCTAATTCAAAAAATGTACCTAATATGTTTAGTACTTGTATATTTTAGAAATTAGATTTTTTATATTCACTTTTGCTACTAACAAAATGTTATATACTTGTCACATGAATAAGCTAAGTTTTATGCATAAATTGAGTAAAAGATATTTATATAATTATGTCATATATAAAATAATTATAAGCATAATCAATATATATAATATATATTATATATTATTTTATTTGCTATACAACTTGTTGAAATAAAGTTGGACTGAATGGATAAGTCTCAGTTTTCTTCTTCTTTTTCATTAAATTTTGAGCAATTAATGTTTGATGCTTGAAAATTATCAATCTCCTTTTACTTTTATTTGTATGCATTAAAAATTTTAAATTCATTAAATGGTGCAAGTAAGTGTCACTATTTATAATGACTTTTAACTCTTTTTCTTTGATTTTCTATCTCTAATAATAAAATTTAAATTTATCGTAGAATTTATATATGATTATAATATTTATAAAATATTTAAATCTAAAATTTCTAATAAAATAAGGAGAAATTTCATAAAATAACTATAAAATTATAATATAAATATCAAATATCTAGCGAAACACAAAAATAAATATATCAAAACTATATTTTGTTTGATTTTCCCCTTTTCCTTTAATTATGGATCTATGAATTAGTTATTAAGAGAATATATGACAAAATTAATTTGTCTTGATTGTGAGGAAAAGGACATTTTGTTGATTCACGTGAAAGTGTCTTAATAGGATCCCATGCTAATATTAAATTAAAATCGATCGTTATCTCAAAAAAAAAACTTAGACGTGAATTATGAGAGTAAGATAAAAGTCTTCTTTAAACGTTAATATAAACGAATTTATTTATATTGTTTTATTCTTAATTGAATATTTATTTAACTTTATAAAGGTTTTTTTTTTGACAAATTTCCTGTATGCATGAATAGGCATTGAAATTTATATAAATTAATATTTGAAATTACATAACGTTTTAAATACGATATCAATCTAATATGATTCAATAATACACTACAGGACTCGCTTTGTTGTTTGTTTAACTTTCATATAATTGGAATGTCTATTTTGTGTAAAGAAATCAATTAAGGACGTAGAAGTTAGTTCAAACAAAATTAAAAAAGATACACTTTTGGATATATTTATGTCTCAAAATACGAGTTTTTTGGCTCAAATTGCAATCTACAAGGTTAATGTAGGATAATCACGGGATCACGTTCACAGTTGTCATATGGAGACCAAAGTGTTACAATGAATAGATGTACTCTATTTTGTTCAAATCTTATTGGTAGATAATAATATTGATCGATACTTATTGCATCATTATTTTCATTCAATCAGTCATTTTAATCTTTACTAACTAAGAAATAAGATAAAAGCACATATCGATCAATCATAATTACCTAATAAACTTATGTATTACAAATATATTCATATTTTTTGGATTTATTAATTAGATGTAAATATTCTTTCTATAACAAATATCTCGCCAAATAATCGAGGTTTATTTTACATCGTAAAAACTACTCATTTGACTAAATTACCGTTATTAATTATTTTAAGAGTATTTTTAGTTTGAGTTTTTTTTTCTTTTAAAATTAAAATATTTTATATACTAATAAATATTCTTACTATTTATTATAGTTATAATTAATAATAATAAATAACTCAATTGTAAAGTATCCGAAATAATAAAATTATAAACGAACTTACTTGTTAACTAGCCACTGGTAACCAAAAAAATGTTAGGATACGCCGTATAATATTGTCGGGGTTATGGGCCTCACCCAGATTTCCAACTGAAAACAGGAATCTGCTGTAGCTTCGGTGCACAGAGAGCTAACGGAGCAGATCGGTGGTTCAATAGTCTCCGGTCGCCGGCGGCATCAGTAGTTGCGGCAGCGGCAGCTTTGTCGTTACCAGAAAATAGAATCGGCGCCGGAGACACAGGTCGGGTAAAGATGAAGGGTTTATTATTCAAATCAAAGCCGAAAACTCCGGTTGAACTAGTTCGTCAAACTCGTGATCTCCTTATGTATATACAGCGTAATTCTGATATTCGCGAGAGCAAGCGAGAAGAGAAGGTAATGGTTTGTTTATTAAAATATAATTCTCTTGCTGTTTTTTTTTTTTCAATCGTAGTGTTTAGACATGCTTAAGTTTTTGTTTGGTTGTGATTTGAGTCGGAGGTAAAGCTAGAATTTTAGGTTTATGAGTTCTGAATTGTAGGGAAACGTAGTTTATTGGTGTTGTGATTAAATTGTTTATACAGATTAAGTGAATCGTCTCAACACAAATACTCCTTAGGTTTTAATTTGTTTGTGCTTACTACGGAGTTTAAGAAAGTAAATAAATATTTGAATTTTGTGGTGTTTAAACATGTCATATTGAAAATTAGTACTAAAGAGTTCGCTAGGAAAAAGGAAGTAAGACGAACAAATTGAAATAGGAGTATGTGGCTTACGCTAAATTTATGCAGAACTGTAGTTCTACCACTGATTCGAGTTTGTTTTGCTTTTAGTTTATTGGGATCAAGTTTTTGGCTGTATGCTTTTGATCTGGATAGTTTTGTGCATTGTCAGAATTGGTTGTCCTTGGCTAAATTTGGAGCTGGATCATTTGTTTTTGAATATGATTAAATATTTACTTTGATTCCATTGGATGCTTAAATTGTTAGAAATTCAATGGATGAATCAACTGTGCCCTAATCCTGTATTTATTTGGTTAGTTAAATGTGATGGAACTGGTGGATAGATGTTACTTAGTGTATAGTGGGCTTTTGTAGTGTGACAATTTTTTCCAGTGTGTGTCCAATCTTGATTTGGTTCTATCTTTAAGGTATTTGAGGACTGGGCCATTGATCTGAATTGCCATTAATGAAGAAGGAACGCGGACCATAAATGCGTTTTCTGTTCTGATTGAATATGCAATACAGCGCGAATTGCTTAGAAATTTGAGGTCGTGACTTCTTTGTTCTTACGAGATATGCTGATGATGGCTGTTAAGCCAGAACCAATGCGGGACTTGAAGTGCGTTCTTTACGGAAATGGTCAATCAGAAACGCTGTCTCTGAATGCATGGTCTCACTGACGTCTACAGAGATTCTTTAGAGGAGAAGACACCCTACGGCTGGCTGATCATAATCTCCAAAACTGAATTTAATAAGTCGATACTGTTACCCTTTATTGCGGTTGTTTTTCTTGGTGGCATGTTTGTATCGTTCTTATTGTATCAATTGACCTTTTTATGCATTAATCTGCATTTCATAAGAATATCATCTGGTTCTCTAGTGTTCGCTTCTGGTTTCACTGCATGTGATTGGTATTGGCTTTTGATGTTTATTGATCCTATTACACATAAGATCTTGTTGTTTCCATCCTCTTGTCTTCCTAATTAACAATGAGGTTACACTGTTTTGCAGCTCGGAAAGATGCTAACTCAAGTATTGTGCCGAAATCTGCAAAGCACAGGTTTACAATCGCGGTTGAATGCTGTGATTACTGGAAAGCAAACAGTGAAATCTGATTTAGATATTGTATCATGGTTAACCAGTTCAGAAAAAGAATTTTAGAATCTGTGGCTTTTATTATCCACGTGTCCCTATTGCAATTTCAAATTGATCCATTTTATGAGTTTTTAAATTGTTTGAACTAATTTTGCCTTTTACTTTCTAAAACAAATGCTGACTCTTATGCATGGGCAATCAACAAAAAGAATGGTATGATAGATGAACATGTTATACATATAATTAAAATAGGATGGTCAAAATGAAGAACTGCTACTGGGGTGCTATGTAATAGAAGGATGCTAATCCGTGAAAGGTAAGTTTTATAGAACAATTTTAAGACCCACGAACATTCACAAGATAAGTGTTCAGAGATGCAAATGCTAAGATAGATGTGTGGTCATATAAAAAATTAGACAGAAGGCAACGGGACCGCACGTGCCGATTTAAACAAAGGTGCCGTAATCACATATATTGAGTATAGAATGAGAACAGATCGCTTGAGATACTTTGGTCATGCCCTGTGTTTTCCTCCAGATACACCAATCCATAGGTGTGATTTTTTTTTTTTTGAAACTCGATCCATAGGTATGAAAATATGATGATTGAATTTGTGTTTAAAAAGTGTTAAATATGGTATTTATGTTATTTGTAAGAAATCGAGGTGATAGGCGGCCGCTATGATTAGTCTTTATATAACTTTTTGAAGGAGAATACATATTTAATAAGATGTAGTATACATTTTAATATATAGATTCTGATGTTACTATCCTCGAAAAAATTACTGAACGCAAAGTCTTACCAACTGGAAAGATAGGAAATACACAATTTTTGTACATCGATGCATATTTGAGAGTGCACATCATAACGAATGATGGAGAAACGAAATCTATAATTTAGTCTGTTCGTACGTTACACTTTAAGGCCTATGCTATTGGCCTCATCCTTTTATATCCCTGGTCAAAGATCGGATATTTTTTAGTTTACCCAAGTGTACAATGATAGAGAACTTTCTGTTCCTTTTTATTTTGTATAATATTGGCCTGAGATAAGCTTAAATAGAGCTACATGGTCAGTGAGGATTTATCTAGATGAGCCCAACTCTTTGGCATTGAGGTGTTATTGTAATCAAAGTAACTCCTTTATTCACATATTCAGTCAAGTTCCTTTGCACTAGTTGTACTGAGGTAGTATTTCTTGCCATTTTTAAACCCTTGGTAGGATAGCCTCTTTTATAAAATTTGTTTCATAGGAAGAAAATGCGTTTTTGAAGATCATCTGTCAATCTTTTGGGTATTGGTATATGGATTTCTGATGATTCTTTTCCCTTGCCGTTTAGGTATGAGAATATAGAACTGGCTTTGCATTATGGTACAATGCTAAGGGAATGCATTCGACACCAGAGTGTTGCAAGGTGAATCACATGAACCTATCTGATGCGCTTTTTTTTTCTTCTTTTTTTTTCAAACAATTACATGTCATTTGTATTGATTGGTATTAGAGGATTCATATATCTGATGTAAGTTGAAGTACGCAATTTCTTTCTTTTTGCTACCTATTTCTAAATTTTTGACTGTGAATGAAATGTATTGCAACCTTATGCTGCTACTGCTGGATCTATTTTTTTAGAACATATATATGTGCTTTTGTTGTTAGGTATGTCTTGGAATCAGAGCATGTGAAGAAGTTTTTTGATTATATTCAGCTGCCAAATTTTGACATTGCTGCTGATGCCGCTGCAACTTTTAAGGTTGGGTCCTTTTAATTATGTTTGTGGAATGAATATCTAATAGATAATCGTTGTTCCCTTGAAAATATTCTATTGTCATTTCAATGGCTATTCAAACAAATACGGCATCAATCTTTTTCCCTATTGCACTAGCAAACCTCTTATGAAAAGAAGGAAAGAGAAGCTAATTGTACTCCACGTGAACCCTTGTCTGTATAAGGTGTGGTTAGCTTGCTTTTTTCAGATCAATAATTGGGGCTTCTTAATGTCCGCTGTAAGAATTTGCTGAATTAATTTCTACTGAAATTCAGTAGATTGGTCGTCGTACTATGGTCATTCCAAAGCTAATAGTGGTCTGGACATATTTATTGTTGTTCTGAGAAGCTTTTGCTCTTTCGTAAGAGTCGCTTCTCATGCCTACTGCAGCATTATACCAATTCGGTTGCAATATTTTTTGCAGGAACTCTTGACGAGGCACAAATCAACAGTAGCTGAGTTTCTTTCGAAGAATTATGACTGGGTAATAGATTTAGTGTATTTTTCATATTGCTTATTATTGTACGCATGCAAGTTAACTGTTTGTACCATAGTTACCGGGAATTCTCTATGAATTTGTTGCTGCTTGTTTTGTTATCTATAGTTCAAGTTGTTCTTTAGAAACTTCTTGCTTCATATGGCTTTGATACTTCAACGTGTTTTGTTGTACACACTATTATTTTGTTTATTACAATGAAATGATTCTTATAGTACTGATGGAAGACTCAGTTAATGCACATTTACCTTTTATTTTTTTGGGGATTCATGGCTTTCAGAGTCTTACTATTAATGTTATTGGAAACTCTTGCTTTCACCCAATGGTGCCTCTTGAGACACCTTTTCATTAACAAAAAGGGGTGATAAATTGTGACATGTAATTGGTAAGAGAAGTAGTGTTAAGAACATTAGAGTCTGTTCTTGTTGCTGCCATTTTCCTTTCACCCAGGATTGTGTAGTTTAGGGTAGGATCAACTGTTATTGTCTTGGGGATATCGATAAGGAGGATTTTAGTGCCAGCGACATGAATTCTCAGTGTTTTGTACTTGGGGTTAATGATTGGTACATAAACGTGTTCAACATTAAACTGTATGATATATGTTTTTTAACTTCTAATAGCTATTTACTTGGGGTTAATGATTGGTACATAAATGTGTTCAACATTAAACTGTATGATAAATGTTTTTTAACTTCTAATAGCTATTTCCGGTTTTATTGTTGGATTTTTTCATCAATTACTCTTTCTTCGATAAATGAATTACGAGGAACTTATTCTGTGCTGGTTTTGCTTTCAGTTCTTTGCCGAGTATAACTCCAAACTGCTAGAGTCCAGTAATTACATCACCAGAAGGCAGGCTATCAAGGTAAGGGAAGCCTCCGCTCTTCTTGTAGACAACTTGTGCTGAATAATATACTTCCGAAAAATTCTGTTTCTTCAGAAACTTTTCATATCTTTTGGGAAATATCTTGGTGGAACCAAGTACATAGTACCCGCACATGTTTGATGTGCATTTTCTACCTCAAGCCCTCCCTCATATTTACATAGATAACATCTTTTATCAATCCCTTGTATACTGATCCTCATTTTGTTGAAAGAGCTGTTTTGCATCTTCCTTTACTCAGAGGGCTGTGTTTGTAGTTGACTTCATAAATTCTTTAGAGAACACTTTAATATGTACCTTTTGGGTTGGGCTTAGCAGAAATGCTCTTTCCATGATAAATCAGGGAAGAGGAGGAAATTGAAGTTCTTGGATAAGAGAAACTTGAATGAAATTTGTGTATTCAGAATTTAGCAGTTTTACAGATTCACTAGAATGGAGTGATTCAATCTGTTGAATGACGGGAAATAGAACTTTTTGATCTTGAAGAGAAATTTCCAGCGGTTCAGTTTTTTCACCCCATTTATTCAAGCTCTCTTTATTTCTTTCTACCGGAGATTCATAATGTTATACACCACTAAAGGTTATTATAATTCTGGAGTCTTTCTTCATTTCTTTCACTCAGTGAGTCTTTCCAATTTATGTTTAGGTAGCTTGTAGCCTGATAGGTATTCCTTTTTCATTGTCTTTCTTTTAATCTTTAAAGATGTTTGTTTTATTGTTCCAGCTGTTGGGAGACATCCTGCTCGACCGCTCAAATGCTGCAGTAATGACGCGTTACGTTAGTTCAAGAGACAACTTAAGGATCCTTATGAACCTTCTCAGGGTATTGAGCTATATTTTGTTGCATTTTACTTATTTCAGCCCTCTCTTCCTGACGGTTCTTCTACTTCATTCTTTAATCTTGTATTCTCTTGAAGTTTCTTAGTTCTTTTGGTGCATTTGATTTTATCGTCTTCTTATTTTGTGGGTGGTGGGGGCTTTACCATATCTATCATAAAATAGTTGCAGTTGATATTCGCGTCGCAACATCAGTTCAAGTTTTGTGTGTGATAAGTCCAACTCAATCTAATGGACAAATCGTTTACTTGTGAAATGTGTAGAATTAGATCGACCACTTTTTGCTTATTATAAAAGAGTTGAATGAATATGCCACTCACTCATTTGAACAAGTTCAGAGACTTGGATGGTAATTTTTTACGTGTATAGAAAAAGTTGTGCAGCTCCCTTTTCCCATCACTTCTTTGATGATCTGAAAAGCCAGCCTCGTACCGAGAAGAATGGCTACACTACGCCATCAAAATATCTCCTTGAATTGCTGTAATTTTTTGTTGATTGGTAATTTCCTCCTTTGGCAGGAGTCAAGCAAGAGTATCCAGATAGAAGCATTCCATGTTTTCAAGGTACTCTATTGATTTCGACTTTTTTAAACCATGTCTGCTGACCGTTCCGTTAGCAACAGCTTCATCTCTGGCTTTCGTCTTTTGCAGTTATTTGCTGCAAACAAGAACAAACCTTCAGATATTGTTAGCATCCTCATCGCAAATAGAAGCAAGCTTCTGCGCCTCTTTGCCGATTTCAAGACTGATAAAGGTACATACATACACAGTAAATATCAATTACCAATATGTTACATGCACAATAAATATGTACTCAGAACTGTATCTCGTGAAAGGATGCCTCACAGTTTCCCTCGGGTCTTATGCACGTAAGCTGGCTCGGACACCACAATTATCCGAAAACGTAACATTATTCCTAACTCTTTCATCTTTTCTTTATCTTACAGAGGATGAGCAATTTGAGGCTGACAAAGCACAAGTTGTCAAAGAAATTGCAGCCCTTGAAACCAAGGAACTCTCTTGAACTCAGTACTAGTTAGTTCCTAAGCTGTCAAGGTTATGGCCCTGTGTGTGTAAATGAATGATGATTTTTCTCAACTGAACTTAGCTCTTGAAATTATTAATTAACCTTCACTTTTTGTGTGTAGTTATTTTGTCATTTGTTTCCTTCGTCTTCTTTCTCTAGCCAAAAAAACTTCTTTTTGGAAGGTTTGGAGATTTTATTGTTGCATTTCCTCAGAACGTATTTTTCATAAATTAATTTTTTTGAGCCGAATGTATACCGGAAACAACCACCCTACTCTACAAAGATAGAAGGTTAGCGTACACGGTTGACGGTACACAACACCTTCTTCACACTCCACTAGTAAAATTATATTGTTGTGTAGTTTAACAAACTAAAGCCTCCCTTCACTTTCTTTTTGTTATAACTATATGAAATTTATAGCATTATAATCACGTAAAATTGCATTGTCTTGTTTATTAAATTGGCTTATTTGTAATGAATTTTTTGTTCTTTAGCCATCAACTTATATTGGAAAAGGACATGATATATGTTAAACTTTGTTATTCAGAACTCATATATTCATATTTATAAAAATAATTAAAATGAAAAAAATAATTTTAAATTAATTTTATTAACTTTTTTTTATTTAAAAAAAAATCCATGTATGTATATATTTGATGTTTTTTTATTAAAATTCAAATACACGATTTTTTAAATATTAAAAATAAGAAAATAATTAAAAATGGATTTTATTATTTTTGTAATGATATGTGTATATGTGAGTCATCTTTATAACGGTAAAAAAATATATGTAACTCACTTTTGTAATGATACAATTATATATAAATTACTTTTATAACAAAGACATATATAATTTTAAATGACAAACATACGTAAAATTTGTAAAATATTATAATACTGATAAATAAATAAAATTAATTAACATGATAGGCAAAATTTAACACCAACACAAAATGGTCAAATGTGTAAATAACCAATTATTTATTACTTCTACATCTCCTCTTCTAAGATTTTAGGGTTTAACATAAACCCTAACAAAATTGGGCATCAATGGAGGCTCTGAAAGAGTGTAGGGCGAATTTGCTTGTGTATTTACATCCATCAAACGCCAAAAATGTCGAAACAGCTGTTTATCGCGAACTTAGTTCACTGCTTTTCAAGTAATTCCTCATCATCTTTCCTATTTTGTATTAGAAAATTGAAGTACGGTTCAATTTGAAGTTTCAGATTTTGTGTTTTGTGTTTTCCTCAGTGAAATCTATCTACAAACAAATTCAACCAAAAAAAAAGTGATTTTTTTGGTTTTGATATGAGAAATTTTGGTGAATGTTACATTTTTTTAGTATGGAGATGTTAAGTAGTTGATAACGCATGTTTTGTTTCAGTTGAGTGTTTATTAATCCATTTTAGTTAATTATATTGCTCGGTCTCTCCAAAATTGTTGCTGCAACATAGGTTTGTCTAGAACTTCCCATATGTGAGCTTTGTATAGCTGGCTTTGAGCTAGTATAATACAGGAGAATTGTGGTAGGTTGACTGAGTGCATAGATAAATATAGTCACAATATGATGATTCTGCTAAACATTGGCTTTGTCTAGGCATCATGCCATATATCGGTATCATGGGTGCACTGCTTAAAAGGTGAGAGGGAGGTTGGATTCTCTCTGCAAGTAGTTAGAGATTGATGTGTGTCTAATTATTATTGTTATGTTTTGATCAGTTCATTGATTGTGAATGGATTGTGCAAGCAATTTTACTTTTTCAGCTTGTTCAATTAGTTGGACGGATTATTGAGTTTATTCGGGAGGTATCCCATGGTCTCCTCTTTACTGTCTGTTTTATTTTGGGTTGACAATCCTGCTATTTAAAGTTCCTATTTTCATGGGGCAATGTTTTCTTTCTTTTCTTCCCTCCATCATCACTTAGGAATTTGGTGTTTGAGTTTATTTGGCCTTCTGCTCCACTTGTTTCTTAGGTACTTTTGTTCATAAGATTCCTTATTTTTACAGGTTTAATGAAGCTTTAGATGGTGTGGTATTGACTTATGAACCCAAGTTCAGTAGCAATTTGGCTAGAATTCTTCCAGGAATTCACCCTTATTTTGGTGTGAGACTTGAAGCAAAATTGCTACTTTTTAATCCAAAGCCAGAAATGCTATTAGGTAGTCCTGCAACTGAGTTCTTATTTGCGTAATATCATGTGGATACAAACACATTAGTTTTAAAAAAATCTTTTTGTTTGTAAAATTGTACTGTAGCTCAGTTACTTTCCAGGCTTTTTGTTCTTGGAGTAAATGCTAAAGTAACGTAATTTTTTTTCAATTTCACCACCTCATTGTTTTCCCTTTTTCAAAAAACTCAAAGATCAACTCCCACTCTAGCGATATAAATATTTAAGGGGGCGTTTGGTAGAGTGTCTTAGCAAAAATAATGCCTTCGGTACACGGTTTCATGCCAAGCATCAGTTATACGCCCTATTGTGTACTAATACCATGGATTTCTAGGTATCAGTAATGCAAAAGGATTTAATGCATGCAGTAGCATTGTAAAAGTCCCAATACCCCTTAAAAACCCCTTTACATGTTTTTCACCATAATTGTGAAGGATATTTTTTATACATTAAACCAAACAATGCATAAGAAATAATTTTTGTATAACTAATGCAAGCATTACTAATACACTCTATTTAACATTATTTTTATACACTGTACCAAACAACCCCTAAATGTTTAAGAGTGTGTGTCATAGGTATAATATGGTAAATTTGTTTGGATGGACTTTGTTTCTTTAATCCTACTTTCGATATTGATCTTTTCAGAAGGTGAGGTCGTTAAAGTTGGCCAGCAGTCTATTCACATAGTTGTTCTTGGTTTTTCTTCGGCTGTCATAGCAGATGAGGACATTCGAGAAGATTTCAAGTATAAAATTGTAAGCACTTTGAACTAATGAAACCTTGAGTTGAGATATAGATTTGATACTGATTTGTCTTTGAATATGTTTCTCTTTTCATAGAAACACGGGAAAGAAGTTTTTGTCAGCAGATCTAACAAGAAACACAAGATCAAAGTGGGAACTACTCTACGGTTCTCAGTTAAGAAGTAAGATTTTCGTTCAAATTTTTTATTGAGCACTGGAAATTCTTTTCCTGTGTTCCTCTAAAATAGGGATTGATATATACCAGAAGTAATATAAAACAAAGAAAGAACAGAAGCATATATGCAGTTATTTTGGTTCAATTCAGCAGTCTGAAGGTCTGCGTACACTCTGCCCTCTCAGACCACACGTGTGGGATTACATACTAGGCATATTTGTTGTTGTTGTAGAGAAAGAGATCGTGAGATTTAAGAATATGGTGCATAAATATGACTTGATGAATCAAGGGAGAGTCGTATAACTACTAACTTCGAACGGTTGTAATAGCTAAAGAGGTGTAATTTACGAGGTGATATTTTGTTTTTTTAATCACATAAAGGATGAATTAGACTTGATGTCGTGCTTTTTATTTGTAGTTTTGATGAAGAGATACTACATATGTGTGGGTCATTAATTCCAGATAACACAGGAAATATTCAATGGTTGGAAACGAAGGCAGAAGAGTCTCAAGCTTACAGGTTTGCTTGCTAACTGTGAAGTTTCTATTTACTTATTTCATTCCATTTCTCCGCCTCATGCAAATTTCTGATACTACAGCATTACGGAGAAGAGGATAGGCAACAAAAGGGCTGCTGAATTGCTTGAGCCAGATAACTTAGTACCCTACAAGGGAAAGCTGAAATCTGAAAATCATATTAAGAAATCAAAAAGATCTAAAAGCAGAGACAGCTGAATATGCTCATTGTATGCATACATCAGAACAATTTTTTGGTAAGGTCTTTTCTTTTGGTTTGTTTTCGTATCTTAGTTACTCTGCTCACTAAATCTTTGCTTTTGATCTTTCATTCGTTCCTTGGATCTCAATTAAATTTTCTACCCGTAAATTTCCAATTTATTTGACCTTGGGTAATTAAGGTTGATACCTCCTGCATTTCAAAAGAGGTTAAGGGACGAATTAATAGCTACATCCAACGAAGGGAGCAACAACAATTTGGGACTTGGAAGGCAAAATGCAATAATGGGGAATGAGGTTAAGCTCATTTTCCTTGGGCCCTTGTGATAAAATTGCATTTTGGATGATTTGCTGGATAAATATAAATACCTCGAGGATGTAGTTAAGAGAAAACAAACATAAGTTGATGCTCCTTTGTGAGCACTGTGGGGGCGCGGAGGAGTGGTGGGCGAGCCGGGAGAGGCGTGGAAGAGGGGAGGGGAAGGCGGGGGAGTCGAGAAAAGAAGGGAGGCGAAGAACCGTATCCTATGGGCAAAAATGGGGAGTGGGGAATCGTGAGGCGATAGGCGGGAGAGAGGAGGGCACCCCATCTCGCGGTCTTCTATGTTCAGGTTAAATAACGAAAAACAAAACGAAAACTCTAGTTGAAAAGAAAATAAGACATTAAGAAAAATAATTTAATAAAAGATGTTATAAATGTCAGGAGATTCGCAAAGTATAGTAGTGTGTAACAGAGAATCCGGGGTATCTTTTATTTTTCTTTCGAAGAATCCAGGTATAGTTTAGGGGTGTGTTTTTTTATCCCCTTTCCCATCTCAAATCAATTTCCTCCCATAATTTTCCAATTTCTTTTGATGCTTTGATATGACATATTGCTCCCACCCCTTCCCCTTCCTTCTATTATTCCTGTACTTAACCACATTACATACATGGAAATTTTTTGTAGTGCCTCAACTCTCATGCTAAGGCTAGTTACATATGTTGAATTTGGACCCGAAGGTGGATATCAAAACTACAGAGAATTAGTTCAACAACTTGGACGCGAGGTGATTTGTGTAGAAGGGACCAGTAAAGACGTCATGCCCGCTGGTCTTTGTTGTTGTTATCATGATAATATAGGAGGAAGATGAAACTTTAATTATGCATAATCATTTATCAATGTAATCTTCTCAGTTTTGCTCCAACTTGAATGACACTAGTGCCAATATAACTGACATCTTTTTCTCAGAATTGGCAAAGTTAAACCAGGTCTGCTTTCTGTGTAGTGCACATCATGTTACAATACCTATCAGTCTAAATGCAATGGCAGTACAGATGCTTGCCTCCCGGAAGAGAGTCGGGTTGTTCCCATAGCTTGAACCTGTGGTCATACAATGAGAACTCTTACTTTTTCAACGTGGTCACGCAACTAATAGTTAGTAAGAAATGTAACCGGTGTTTAATATCATCTTAAGAAGCAAAAAAAGGAAATAATTACCCACTGAATTAACATTATTTATAATATGCACCATTTAAACAAAGCAAAGTAGCTAGGGATGGTGTGCAAGTTGATTTGGACACTAGAATCGTTAATTGAATATTACTATTGATGTTATGACTTATGCGTGACACCTAGATAGATGTGTCCTTGACCTAATGACTTTGAAGCAGCCTGTACCCTCGACCTAATGACTTCCTTGTTCAAAGGCTAGATTCATGGGATTCATAATTTGGCTATGTTCTTCATTTAAGTGTGTTTGTCGTTTAAATATTAAGAAAACAAATAAGATGCATGCATTATTGTAATTTAAAAGAAATTAGTTTAATTTTCTCAATATGACATGAGAAAAATTACAAAAATAAATTGTCAAGAATGGGATTCGAACCCATGCCCTTTCGGACCAGTACCTGAAACTGGCGCCTTAGACCAACTCGGCCATCTTGACACTTTTATTCAACTAATTTGAACAAAAATTAAATATTTTGTATATGTGTGTTCATCCATTTATTTTTGGCAATTTAAATGTCGATGCTTTTATTTTCTTGATGGGACATTTGTACATTATTACTTTTATATGCCTCCCATTCCATTTTCATTACACAACCCTACCTCCCATCTTTAAATAATTATATGGGAAAATTGTAAGTAATAGCAAACTAATAAATCAAGTAAATGTTATAATCACACGTTGATTTTAATTGTGCCTGTAGCAATTGTGTGTCAGTCACTCTCCCTCAAACTTTCATCCGCCAACTCTCCCGCTCTCGTTTTCGCCAACCCTTCCTCTATCGCTTCCAAACAAAAAACGAAAGGTAAAATAGTTTCCAGGTGTATAAAGCGAAAGAAAATTGTATACACTTGCATAATACATAGATTTTCACGTCCTATACAACTTCAGAAGTAGTATAATTACCAAAAGTTACATTGTCGAAGGGTCGTTTATCTTTCTCTCTTTATCGTTTAACACATACATAACTTATACAATTGATTTGTACTACAAACTGGTTTCTTTTATGATGTGTGTATAGCGCATTCATTACAATGGTTTTATTTGTACTATGATATATATAGCGAATTATACATATTTATGTTTGCTATATAGCGCAATTATACAAATTTTACTATAACATACAAATATAAATTTTGTATTTACTATACGTGGAAGTCGCTTTAATTTACATTTAGGGAGAGCACTCTTTTTTATGAGCCCTACATGGATCATATCTGAATTAAATGGTCAAGTATATTTTGAACGTTAGATAGATTTTAATAATAAAAAAAATAGTATCTCAATCAACGAGAATAAAACAAAAAATTTGGCTTTGGCTAATTGGTTTTTAGCATGTGAATCTCAAACTACGATTGTTTTTAATTTTTGCCTTCAAATAAATGGTGTTTAGTTTTTTTTTTCCCATTATAATAGATACATATAGATATAATTATTACTCACACTAATAGAGTTAAATAGAGATATGGTATATCTATGTAGACATACTTGTTAAAAAAAAAATGATACAATGCATTTTACTATTGTTATGCATGCAGATGTAGTGTATTTCGATACTCATATACAAGATACTTATGATGCACACAAATATAATATATTTCACTATATTTATGCATATCGATATAATTTATTATGATACGTTTTGAAATAAAAAAGTATTTCGATATTTTTAACTGAGCAAAATCTTGCTATTTTCTAAAAATCTAAATGCAAAATAACATTTACAATTTTCTCTTATATAACACAAATGAGGCTTTATATTTAGTCAACTCATGTGACGCTTTTTCTTTTTAGTCTTTCCCGAAAATAACGTTATTTTGACTATTATTTAACAAATATCATCTTTTTTTTTATCAATAACACTTTATTATGAATAAAAATCAACTAAAACCTAATACTAAATTAAGCTTTATTAAGACCAAACCTAAAAAAGGTTTGTTTTCTTTTATTCTTGTTTTCGACGAACGGTGTTACGTAAATTAAAATCGAGGATAGTGGCATAGCCACATGGTGGGAAGGGTGTGCAATTGACACCCGTCGTCGAAAAAAATATCATATATATGTAATGACACATGCAATAATTAAATAATATATTTTGAATATTATTAACATAACAAGTTGCTATTTTTTATTTCTTTATGAAATTTTTAGCTCCGCCACTGAGTTCGTGAGAGTAATATATTTTGGATTGGACTGGAGCACAAATATATATAGATCCATTAGCTAAATAAAGCCCATTTATTGCTGCCATCTGTTCACCATTGTATAGTGTAACAAATGCTGTAAATCTGGTGTCTCTCTCTCTCTCTCCTTCTCCCATCTTGCCTGAATCTTGAAATTTTCCTTAATCTCTCCAAAACCCAAAAACATAATCATTTGATTCCTATGTTTCTTTCTAACAAAATCTTCAAATTACCCCATTTTTAGAGCTGTTTGATTCATTGATCTGGTTCTTGATTTGATCACACCACTTGATAGATTGATAAGGGAACATAGCATTTTGATCATTATAAAGAATTGGGTATGTGCCTATTGTCATAAAAATTGAATCTTTATTACCCAATTCTCTTTTATATTAGTTTCTAATTATCATTGTTTAGTTAAATATGCATTTTTTTGAGCTAGAAACTGATAAAGATTGATTTTTCCCCCCAGTTTTTCTTTGTTTCCCCTTGAAATGGAAATATGGGTTGATTTAGGAATATCCTAAAAAAAGGGTGGTGGTTGCTAATTATATTTAGTGTTATGTGTCTGTTTTTATCTTAAATTGGTAAATGCCAAAATTATATGATTTTTAAGTGTTACTCTCTCCGTTTCGATTTATGTTACTATACGTTGTTTTTTGTACTTTGATTATAGTAATCTTATATTTTAGTTATTTATATTTTCAGAATGTTTTATCATGCTATCTTTATTTTGTTTTGGCTTCTTCAGTTTTGTTATTTCTTTTCTCGGCTATGATATACTTGTCCTTGAGCTGAGGGTCTATCAAGACACAACCTCTCTACCGTGTGTGCATACTCTATCCTTCTCAAACTTCGATGTTGTTGGTTCGTTGTTCTGTTATTGTTAATACAGTTGCCCGATCTTTTGTTTGCTCTTACTTTCCGTTTTGTAGTCTTTGCATGATGAAAAAAAAAATATCTCCTTCCTTTTTGAGGACTTCTTAATTCCACAAGATTAATGAACATTTTGGTACTCGTAATTAGATTCAAAAATTCTTCATTGTGTTCCTCGCACAGTTAGTACAATCCAGTTACTTTGTGACAGACTGGAGGACCCTGCGGATACTGAGCTACAAACCCGAGGTCTGAACTGACAGGACACCAAGAGCTAGTTAGGTCAGACCCTTAGTAATCGATCCTGTCTCGTCTTGTTTTAGTCATACAACATATTTTGAAAGTTCTTTTTATTAGACATGATGAGACAACTTATGCGGTGTAGCTTATTATTGAAATTATTTACTACAAGGGTCCCATAAAGGAAAACATGTAGGATACTGTTCTTCTATCTTAGGTCAATTTCTTTTTAATTGTTTAAGTAATTTACATGTGGATGGGGCTCTTTTCCTGTTCATGGTTGAACAGACTAGGTAAGGGTGTTTTTTTTCCTTTTTTTTTAATAAGGAATATGTTGCCGACTCTTTAAAAATGTTGTCGTATCAATATCGGATCCTTCAAAGTGCATAACTTTTGTAGGATGTGGCACACACTTATCGGTATTTTTATAGAGTTTCCCGAACGAGCAATTATACCAACCATAAATTGGAGGAGATCAGTTAGAAGTTTTTTTTTTTAAAAAATCCGGACATAAGCCCTTCTTATTATGTTGGTATACATAATGAAGGTTCACAAAAAATTGAACTATTTGTTAGCCATTTTGCCTTGTAGTATTAGTTAGTATATGTGCAGTATCTTATTCTACTAATTTTCACTACCTGCTGTTTCATTTGTTCCATTTATCTTTGCTATTATGTTGTCATTGTTTTCTTTCTATCATGCTTTGATTACTTTTGTTTTGAGTCGAGGGTCTATGGAAACAACTCTCGACCACATAAAGGTAGGGGTAAGTTGTGTGTACATCTCAACCTCCCAGACCTCATTCCACAAGTATGTTGTTGTTGTTAGCCATTTTTGGGGAGTACTAACTACTTGCAGAAGGTTGCACTTTCTGTTTATTGGTATGATATTAAGTCTTTGTTATAGGAAGGACGAAATTTGCTAATTACGGAGAGTCATGTAACAAATGATTTATATTAACGATACAAACTAATTGGAATTAATTATCCCTTCTACAGGTAAGTAGATATTTATAGAACCCTTCATATCCCATAAAGGACATAGCATTGGAATGAAATAGACCTAAACAGAACGAACGATATACAAGATTTATATGGCCAACCTGATTATTGTACCCGGTGTTGATGCAATTTTGGATACAATAGGAGGTCTCGACAATCTATAATAATGTGTTATCACACTGGCTTAGAGCAAGCATTTATGAAATCTTTGATGAATGATCAAAAGAGAAAGATTTATATAGCATACCAGTGTTAGGGATTGAGGTGTAGTTAATTGATTTGATTAAATTTCATAGAAAGATGCATGTACTTGTAATCTAGGGCAATTGCAATAGAGAGATTATGCTCCGTTTGCCCTTATGTGGCATCATACCAAAGTAGTACTCGCAAAGGGATTGCCCCAGCAGGTGAAGATGTTGGAGTGACAACATTAGGAATTAAGGCTTGAATGATAACTAGGTGATTTTTTCTTATCTGTCTATGACTAAGTCGACTGAGTTACTTGTTACGTGTTGGTGGAAGGTAGCAGGAACCTTGTAAATTACTAAATCATTGTCAAGGTGTACGTAAGTTGGCGAGACACCATCAATCTCAAATAATGCAGTTAGTGGGAGATAGAACTTATGTTGGTCGAGGTGGCTTTAGCTTAAAATGGAGTGTCCAAGAGGAACTAGAAGTGGTGGGCATTCTAACTTTCATAGAGGTCTTTTTTAGAAGTGGTGGAGTCCTTTTCATATTGGTTTTTATATATCTGCTACTCAGGTCAAGGATCTGTCAGGAACAACCTCTCTACCTTCACAAAGTAAGGGGTAGGGCTGTGTATATAGTACACACTACCTCCCCGAACTTCACTTGTGGGACTACTTTGGGTATGTTATTGTTGTTGTATGTTTCCAGAATTACAAGTGCCAATTTTGTGTCAGTTGTCAGCTATGGCTGATTTGCTCATGAAAAAAACAACAACACGAGCAGCCTTTTATTTTGACAGAAACCTTACAATACTGCAATTTAAATCTCTAATATTTTCAGTTATACTGGAAATAGGACGAAATGTAGTGAACTGTACAATGCTGAACTTCATGATTCTTCAATCAATTATAGCTCATGTATAAACTTCTAGTCATTAATGTAAGCAATTTAATAGTCTTCGGATAGTTAATGAAATTTTACAGCACCAACAGTTCTATGGTCGTAGCATCCTTCCCATCTACTGAGATTTTTTACTTTATTTTCGGAGAAGGTGACCAGTCTCTCCCTACTCACCAAAAAGGCACATGCAAACTGTGTTGGTGATTGTTTGTCTTTTCACAGACTTTATTGAGCAATAGTTTGTAACGTAACATGGTATAATCAGGTAAAATTTATAGCAAATCAGATGAGTTTTGGGAACTTCTTTAGGTCCAAATGATTGTTCTTAAATATGTCATCAAGTTGATTGTTATCTCAGAAAGTCACTTTGTTTGTTGAAGAAAGTTGGAATCAACAATAAAGGTGACTTTCTCGATAATAGTATTAGTTGAGTGACCATCTAATAAATCAACCCGTATGTAACCTTAGAATACTACAACAGCAACAACTACTACTACACCTTAATCCCATGCTAGTTGACGACGTCATTTAAAAATCTAAAACTTAATTTTCCACGTTCCACGAAATTTCAGAGTGCTTGATTTCCATCATATGCTTTCAGGTTTTGAGCTTAATACTTGACGGCAAGAAGCATGGGAGTGGGAGCTTAGCACAGGGTGGGACACTTCATTCTTTGCTGAAATTTTAAGTTTCTGATGCTTTGCTTTTGTGTAGATGTTTGAAAGTCATCACTTTCCTTTTAGGACTGAATCTGAACTCGAAGAAGTAACTACAGTGACTGGAGGGAAGTTTTAGTTCGTGGTGCTTTGCAAGTCCACTTTGAATATTTTTCCACCACTCCTCATCTCCTGATAGAACATTTACCTCTGAGACTTCTTTCTTCTTTACTTTTGCTGTTTCCTTCTGTAGCCGACCCCTGCCTTTGAAGTTTTTTCCAAGGGCCTATACCTGCTCATTCTTTACTTTTCTTTATTTCGGCACAAATAAGTAGTTATGATGTTCTAGCTTCCCATTTTATGTGGTGAAGAAGATGGCACACAATTCCGAGGAAGAAAAAAAAGAGGACTACCTTTTCAAGATTGTATTGATTGGTGATTCTGCAGTTGGTAAATCGAATTTGCTTGCTAGATTTGCTAGAGATGAATTCTATCCAAACTCAAAATCGACAATTGGAGTAGAATTTCAGACTCAAAAGATAAACATAAATGGGAAGGAGGTTAAAGCGCAGATATGGGATACGGCTGGTCAAGAACGATTTAGAGCAGTTACTTCTGCATATTACAGAGGTGCAGTTGGAGCTCTTCTGGTTTTCGATATTAGTAGGCGCCTGACTTTCGATAACATTGATCGATGGCTTAACGAGCTTCAGAGTAAGCAGTATGCTCTTGATTTATTTTTTTGTTTTAGTTTATATTTGTTTGACAATACACTTGTTTGTTTTCTCATTTTAGTTTGAAATAGCCACGTTTAAGGTACTTGAGGAAGGTCTGCACTGGATTTTATTTCAATATAGCTCAATAATGGATAATTAGGTAGTAGGTAGTAGAGCATTTTTTCTCTTACCCTCCCATACTAGTAGTCGTACTATTTCTCATGTAACTTCTTGTCCGTTCGTTTGTTACTTCTATACTTGATATCGCACTTTTTCGCAATAATTGGATAATTAAGGTAGGAGTAGTAGGAGCTTCAGAGTACGGTATTTTGCCATGATCCCTTCTTCAGTTATTCTGTTTTCGATCTGCTTTGATATGCTTTTCATTGAGCCAAGGGTCTAGCGGAAAGCCGGAAACAACCTCTCTACCTCCAAAGGTAGTGGTAAGGTCTGTCCTCCCTATACCCAACTTGTGGGATTACACTAGGTATGTTATTGTTGAGAATTTCATATCAACAGAGATTATTCCATGTCATTAACGCATAATCTTTTTTGCCCATGGTACATTAAGTTCATCTGTTGGATTATGCATTGTGCTCCCATATGATTCTCTGGGTTGGTTTGATTGTTTAAAAGGCACCGTTGTCTTATGCTGCTCGGACTCTTTGAAATTGTAAGAATCCAAGCAACATAGCATGTATCATTGATGTACTTGTCCCTGAAATTGCTCATAAAATAAAGCAACATACATGACAGCTTCAATTTTCAGGATCTTTACTTACTTGATAGCATCGTTTTTGACTTATATCTTACTCCTTTAACAGCTCATTCGGACATGAATGTGGTTATAATACTCGTTGGCAACAAGTCTGATCTCAAAGACGCCAGGGAAGTTACAACAGCGGAAGGCAAAGCCTTGGCTGAGGCGAAAGGTCTATTTTTCATCGAAACTTCAGCTTTGGATTCATCAAATGTAACGTCTGCTTTCCAGACAGTTGTTAGGGAGATCTATAATATTCTGAGCAGGAAAGTTATTCAATCTCAAGAGCTCCAGAAAAAGGACTCGGGGCGGCTAGCAAATGGTAAGTCTGTGGTTTTGCAGGCTGATGATGGAAATCAAGAAACAGTTGCAGAAACAAAGAAAGGTGGATGTTGTTCATCTTAAGTAAAACATTCAAATATGAAGTGACTTTTGTTAGGGAGCGGCTTACCCTTCAATGTGAGACTTCTTGGCGTGAATTCATATTTACTCGCGCCCCAATGTTGATACTGGACACCGAGTGGGAAACAAAAAAAAGTAAACAATTCCTCTTTTAAGTCCAAGACATGTTAAATATCACTTCTCCTATGATGTAATTCAGTTTCTTGTTGGTTGAAGAAAGAAGTACAGCTTTCTCTTGGATCTATGGGAAAAACTATTTCTTTAGAAAATGTAAATGATCTCAAGGGGAGAAGTACATTTTTTTTTACTGTTTTTTGGAGTTTCTAGTTTTGTATAATTCAATTTCTGTGCTTTAAACTCGCCCTTTTTTTCTGTCTTATTAGGCGTTCCAATATGATTTGATTCAAATTTGAATTAAAAAAAAGTATTATTTATTACATGAAAAAGGATATTTAGAAGTTAAAATTTTATTTGGACATAAAAATAGAGTTAAAGTTTTACGAGTAAAAACTTGAAAAACATATAGAAACATCTGGACAAAAAGACCCTATGAAACTTCGTTATTATCTCTTTAGGATTAACTTTGGGCCTTTCCTACGCAGCTTAATTGGCTATTAGGCCACACCTTTCGGTACGACTATTTTATTATGACTTCATTCTAATTTGTAATCCTATCTTCAACATCCCTCCTGCTTAATCAAAATACATAAGTGGTTCGAACATCACTGTTATCGAAAAATATGCTTTTGCAATTCTTAAATAGGAGGATATTATTTTCTAATGTATTTAGATGAAAAAAGTTGTATTTATTATTGGCATTCCAAAATTTCATGTGAGCCAAATAAAATGTATTTTCTCCATTACATTCTTTTTAAACCATAGAAATTTGTAACAAATACACCATTCATTTCTTTGGCCTTCAAAATTACACATTTTTTTTTTATTTTCAAAAAAAAAATCTATATAAACAAATCCCTTCATTTTCATTTTTTAATATAAAAAACACAAGTAATTCTTTCATAAAGAAAGAAGAAGGGAAAAGAAAGAAGAAAAAAGAAAATCTTTCTTTTTCCTTCTTCTCAATACACAAAACTTATATATATATATATATATATCTCCATTCCACAACACACAAAAAATATTATTTTTCTCTAATTTGTTGTTAATTACAAATATGGCAAGCAGTAAAATGTTTACTTTGATATTGATCTTTTGCCTATTTTTGGCCACAAATGCAACAACAAAAATTACAAATGTAGAACTTGAAAAGAGCAATAATATGAATTATTCTCTAACACAATGTTATTATGAATGCTTGCAAATTAGAGTTTTCACATTGACTGATTGCCAAAAAGAATGCAGAAAAGCTTGTAAAATATCACAACAATAACATTTTATAAGAGAGGAAATAATCAAATATTCTTGGAACATTTTATTGAAGATATACAAGAGGGGAGAAAAATCAAAGATCCATTGAATATATTTTTGATATATCATTTTTTTTGTAAAAAAAAATAGAATTTCTTTTCCAATATATAAATAATTTCTTTTCTTAATTTTGTTCTTTTTTCATTTTTTTTTTGTATGTGTATATATATGTAAATTGTGTAATTTTATGTACATTTTGCATTAATATTTAGTTTGTTTAAATCAAATATAAGATTTTTTTTTTTTGCATAAATATTGTCTTTGGTTAATGCTGAGTGCCATAATATATCACAAATTGCTTCTCCTTTTTTCCATTAACACTGATATTGTTTACTACAAATTACAATTATAACCTTTAGTTCAAGCCAAAGAAGCGATGTCACTCGATCAATATCCTCTCTGTGTCCCACATAGGCTGAATGGAGAGCCAATGACCTCGTTGGTCACGGTTGGCACCCCTTTCGAGTCCAGGCCTTGGCTCCATGAGTTGAACATTGGCTCTGATACCAATAACCTTGGGCTCCACTCACACCCGAAAGTTAGCTATTTCAGGTAGAGACCCCAATTGATTTGTAGCTCCTTCTATGATGATAGAGACCATGAACTTGATCAGAATCATTCTCAATCGGTCCAGCAAAACACTCATGAGATAAACAAGTATCGTTACTTCATGCTCGTTCCGAGCACGAAATGCTATTTGTAGAGACAAGAATCCCCTTCGTTACGTTACATGATTTATTCTTCATATAGATAAATAGATAAAGGATCTACAGGACAACCAAAGAATCAAAACTTGATATGATACTCACTACTATTTTGTAACTGTTTGACACAAGTAGTAAGCCTTGATGCAATTATAGCTACAAACTCATAAATCAAAAAAGAGATAAAACATAGAGAGCAAAAGAAGCAAGAACATTTCCAATGTCCAACTTAGTCGGCCCTTTTTTGGATGGGCTTAATAAACGCAGCTTATAAAAAGTACTTTTGAAGTGCTGAAACTTCTTTTTTAAAAATACGCAGTTATTTGTTTGTATCCAAGTGCTGAAGGTGCGATGGCCAAACACGTGAAAAGGGAAAATGGACGAAAGAGATGTTAAGTTTGTTGTCATTTTGGAGATTGTAGAAAATATTAGGGCAAACACATCATAAAAATTTGGTCACTTAAAACAGCTTATAAGCTAAAAAAAGAAAGCCACCTCTAACCCCAGCTTTTAACTTTTTGGGGGGCTTAAAATAAGTTTTTTTAACTTAAAAATAAGTATTTTCAGTATTGCCAAACAGCTAAATAAGTCAAAAATCAGCTTTTAAGTCAGTTTGACCAGCTTTTAAGCTGAGCCAAACAGGCTCTTAGTATAGATGTTTTCTGCTAAATCCATGTCCATAAATGTGTAGATGCACAATTCTATTTCAGAGTTCACTATTTCATTTCCAATGTTGTTGACATGTACACGCCTAAGATTTTCGTTTGTCCTACATCTCGTAAAATCAAAAAGGTGTACGAAGATCATGTAGGGAGAGATTTACACCTTAGACGACAGTCATCTCCAAGCTGAAGAAGTCGCTAAAGCTCTGTTCTTCCATCCAAGATAAAGCGCGCCTTTGCTCTCTGCAAGTCGAAAATTTGGGCTGAACTCTTTCAACACACCGTTGATGGCTTCACCAACTGATGGACTCAAGGGGCATGGAGTAAATCCAGCCATTGTAAGTCTCATACTCCACTTTCCAAAAACTTCGTGTCTTTCCACTCTGTCAGCCCCCTCGCATGCTATAATGTTGACAATGTCTCGTGCCACACAATGCGCCTCTGCATTGATCCTTTGCTTGTCATCCCCCGGGCGACCTGCAGCAATTGACTCAAACATTGCGGTGTAGTAATCCAGAGTTTCACGGAATCTTGGAAGGAAAGCAGAAGTGTTGGTGTTAGATTCTTGTTCAACAAGGGTGACTATTTTCGGGGACAAGCTCTTAACCAATCTGAGTAGAGATTAGAACGGTGCTCGATGTTTTAACAGTGGTTACCCTCTCGTCGCATGGTGGGTGCAGACGTTTTTTTTTTTTTTTTGTTTTTTTTTTTTTTGTTTTTTTTTTTTTTTTTTCGGTTTTTTTTTTTTTTTTTGTACACCGTTTTTTTCGTTTTTTTTTTTTTTTAAACGTTTTTTTTTTTTTTTTTTTTTCACTTTTTTTTTTTGTTGTTTTTTTCCTTTTTTGTTTTTTTTTTTTTGTTTTTGACCTCCCCCGCTCCGCTTTTCTTGGGTTGTTTTTATTTTCCTTAAAGTTAACTGCCAAGGCTTCTCCATGTCTCATTTGAAGGTTTTCTAGATGAACCTCACAGCCCGATATAGCAGCAGCATGGAATTCAAAAGGCACTCCACATGATGCAGCAGCTTTCGCTAGCCTTTCGCCTACTAGGTGAAGTCCACCACCGCGTGCATGAGCTGATTGGGAATCATCAACACCTGTGATGTGGACAGAAGGGGGTCCGCCAGGTCGACGAGCAAGATTTTGCATAAGGAACACCCATTGACTTCCTTGTGCAATTTGAAAATCAATTATATGGATTCTGCTCTCATTCCTCATGGCTTCTTCAATCACAACGTTGGCGGATGTGTAAGCGAATCTGTAGTAGGGGCAGATGTGATAGAGGACTTGCATGTAAGAGATCAATTCTGAACCAGTTGGTTCCTTGCACTTGAGCATTTTGTATATGTTACTTCCCGAAGAATATATTCTTGCTTTGAGTCCTTCCAACATGTATGCGCTTAATCGTTGCATAGGTTCCCCGGAAACTGATACCTTTTGCTCTAAGACATTCATCAGAGCATCTCTAGCTGTCACATCAGCATCCGATACCTTTTGCTCTAAGACATTCATCTGAGCATCTCTAGCTGTGACTTCGACATCCGATATTGCTTCAGCACAGGCAAGAAGCAGCTCTTTCATGTCCAAGCTCGGTGCAATTTCCAATACTCGATTCCACTTTGAAGGTTTTGAGACCTCACCATTGAAAGAACAACTGCTGTCTTCATCAATATCAAAACCAGGCCCTAGCAAATTATTCGCCATCTCCCTTAGCACATGCTTCAGTTCATTGCCATCATTAATTACTGAACACCCGCTCAAAGGTGAACCATAAGTGTTGTCTGAGGAATGGTGCTGATCCGAGATGTACGACTGAGAACACTGAGGAGAGAACGGACTCCAGTTGGAGGAGACGCTTACAGCAGGAGGTGAATCATAGCTAACATAACCAGCATCAGGAAGTGAATCAAGAGTGAAAAACTTTTCATTCTGTGTCTGATAAGAGAGCTGTGTCCCTGAGCTGCTAGTATCGCTGGAATTGTTGTTAACTACATGGTAAGGGCTATAATATTGCTCAAAGTTCGCCGTTGGCTGATGGCACAACTTGTGAACTCCGCCTGATGATTGAGGTATCTGGGATGCGCGCATGTTGGGATCAGTTTGGTTAAAATGCTGAGCAACTGCTCCAAGCTAGCGAAGTCTCTTCGTTAAAAGTACTCACAAAGTCTCAGAAGCTTTCAGCAGATACGTCGAATGTCATAACCAACTGCCCAGAAAAATCATGAATCAGTATACTTGATGAAACTAGAATTTGGTAAAATGCAGTAAAGCTAACACGAGACTTCTAATAAAAGAACCAAGAAGCTTTTCAAAGAACAAAAATGTAAAATCTCAACGTATACCAGACGGAAAAGGACACACCAACACGAGTAAGAAGGCATCCAGATCTTCTTATCACAGTGTATGAATCAGAAGTGTCAGCAAAATAACAAATTTCTATAGACCGACAGTGTAAAAAAGAACTTACGCTACAACAAATAGTGAGATTTGTAACCTCGAGAAAAGCAGGTAACCTGCTACAACATCTTAAAATACACGGCCACCTTAAAGTCGGTGTGGTGTTAAATCCAATAAACAGATACAACAACCAGCACGAAGACAATGGACAGTTTCATATAATCAAAACATCAGAAACTCCACAGAGATAGTTTCATATAATCAAAACATCACAAACTCCACAGAGATTTATATTTCACGTTCTACAGCCCTTCACCAAATATAATACATGTATGGCGATATGAACAGAAGTGAAAAGAATAAAATCACACATACACACACAGTGGGGGAAAAGACAATCTTTACCTCTAAACAGAATGTGTAATTAGTCAGACATATTAAGGAGAGAACAAAGGATAAAACAAAAGGCAATAATTAATGAATTTGGGTTTAGATACCAAATTGAGGGAAACAGAATTGGATAAAGATAAAATGTAACAAACTCACATCCAGAAAAGAAAAAGAAAGACAGCTAATAAAGATTAATTCATTATCATTATCTGTAACTTCTAAATAAAGTAATTAAAAAAAATAATATTAAATGAAGTGACAAAATTACCAAAGATTCACAAGCTTATCAAGAAAAGTATTAAAAATTCAAAACAAGTTCATTAGTCATTCCTTCATATATATACTTAGAAATGGAAAAGTATACTAGAAAGAACCAATTGTCAGATATCTGAATAATTGCTAGCCTAACATCAAATTTCCATAAAATAGAGAGACAAAAAAAAAGATCTTCAATTCCAACCCCCCCCCCTGCACCCTGCCCCTCCCTCCCCCCCCCCCACCCACCCCGGGCCCACCTCCACCCACCCATCCAAAAAAGATATATATATATATATCATAGATAGATATATATATATAGATATATCATATATTATCTATATATAATATATATATATGAAAGACGAAAAAGACGAACTTGAGATATTCAGATCATGAATTACTGAAAAGTTAATCAATACAGTAATGACTTTAACATGTGGGATCAATTTTATGTTAACTTAAGGGAAATTAGCAGATTCAAAAGGAGGAGGAAAAGGCTGAAAAGACAAAAAATATTTTCATGAAATTGAAAACAACATATCCATCCAACAAATGTAGAACATTTTCTCATACCCTGAAGAAGAAACAAGAATCGCCTACTCGGGGGGCGGATCTACAGGACCATTCATTGGAAAATAACACTTATTTCTTTAAAGCATTATTATATAAAACCCACAAAACTCCTACTCCTCGATGAAAATCCTACCGCTCCATCACCGGACTATACACAAAGACCAAACTCTTACTCCCACTTTAAGAGGCAAGTAGCACACAAAAAGTAGGAAGCAAATATCAGCATCAAATCATGGATCGTCTCTGCCACAAACCAAAGAGAGAACCAAAAAAAGAGAGACGTCAAATAATCAGCTTCATATACACAAAATTCACAGAAATTTCCATTCAAAAGCAAAGAAGAACCTTTAACATTGTCAAGATTAAAAACTAAAGTTAATTAACGAATAAACACAGTTAGAACTCTTGCATTTATAAGGAATTTAAATCACTACTACTTAGACAAACCAAACTCTACAAAAAAGTAATATCTGTACTAATATCAAAGGGAAAGAATCAAAGAACCTTAAAAAAATACAAGTCGTTTTGATGAATTCAAGATTTGTTTCCAGAGAGAATTTTGTTTTCTGCTAAATATCATCTCTGAGAGTTTGGGTGCTTCTTATATAGGCCTGGTTTCTTGGAGATAATTACTTGAACTTGCCCTCCCGCATTATTGTAGATCACAGTTTGTTGGCAACACGTGGGAAGTGTCTCTGTTCCTACTCATAGTCTATTTCTTCATGTTTTTTCCCCTGTCAGTTCACACTATTCTTTCCAAGTAGAGTGAAATGACTACTCTAGTTTTTATTTTGGCTAGTGTTTTGCCACGTGCAACGCACGCGTATGCGAAGCATGTCATATAGTTTTCTAAAAACACCTTATTTGAATAGTCGTCCCGTCAGTTCACAATATTCTTTCCAAGTAGAGTGAAATGATTACTCTTGCATTTATTTAGACTACTATCTCGGCAGGTGCGTGCACGTGTATGCTGAATCATGTCACATAATTTTCTAAAAATGCCTTCATGTTTTGAGATCAGTAAGTTTGAGACCTGCTGGCTGCTACAACATGTTAAAATACACAGCTACTGTAAAAACTGTGCGGTGTAAAATACAATAAACAGATATCACAAACAGCACGTGGTATCTGTCATTCTTTTAGATTAGTTTCTCAGCACGTGTGTCGCACGTGTATGTCGAATTATATCATATAGTTTTCATTCAAAAAGCAAAAAAAAACCTTTGACTTTCAAAATTAAAACAGAAATTTAATTAAGCCATTAACAAAGTTAAGAACTTGCATATAATTGGCAATTAAATGATTAAATCACTACCTAGACTAATCAAAACTCCATACAAAATCAAAAACTAGCCAGTACAAAGAGTCAGAGAAACAAGAATCAAAGAACCTTCAAAAGATTTGAGCCTTTTTTATGAAGAAGCAAGAATCAAATCAAATGGTATTACAAATATTAAGAAAATCCGAGTCTTTCTGATGAATTCAAGAATTTTTCTTCCATAGAGACTTGTTTTCTGCTAAGTACAAGTGAAAATTGAAGAAATGGTCTCTGAGAGTTTTGGGTGCTTCTTATATAGGGCTGGTTTCTTGGAGATAACTACTTGAACTTGCTCTCCAGCAATATTGTAGATCACAGTCTGTTGGCAACACATGGGAAGTGTGTCTATTCCTACTCAAAGTCTATCTGTTCATGTTTTTTTCCCTTGTCAGTTCACACTGTCCTTTCCAAGTAGAGTTAAATGACTACTCTAGTTTTTATTTAGGCTACTGTTTTGGCACGTGCACGCACGTGTATGCAAAGCATGTCATATAGTTTTCTAAAAACACCTTCTTTGTATAGTCGTCCTGTCAGTTCACAATATTCATTCCAAGTAGAGTGAAATGATTACTCTTGCATTTATTTAGAGTACTAGTTTCTCGGCACGTGCGTGCACGTGCATGCTGAATGATATCATATAATTTTCTAAAAATGCCTTCATGTTTTGAGATCAGTAACTTTGAGACCTGCTGACTGCTACAACATGTTAAAATACAAAGCTACTGTAAAAACAGTGCAGTGTCAAATACAATAAACAGATACCACAAACAGCATGTCGAGCCTAATATCATTCATCTAGGTTCAAATACCATAAAGACAATGGACAGTTCATCAAATCAGAACATCACAAACTCCATAGAGATTTATATCTCACATTGTACGGCCAGTCGTTCACCAAAATACTACGCCTATGTCGATATGAACTGTGGTGAATATGATGAAACAATAGACACACACACAGTGGGGAGAAAGACATTCCTTACCTCTTCAGAAGTAGACCTCTAATTCGTCAGACATATCAAGGGAGGAACAAAGGAGGGAAAAAGTCATAATCTATGAAGTTGGTTTAGGTACCTGATTGAGGGAAGACTCAATTGAAAAGATACAATGTAACTAACTCACCTCAATAAAAGAGCAAGCAAAGATGCCGCCTAATGCACTACAAGATTAATTCAATATCTTCAACTACTAAATGAAGTAAAAAATGAAAATTAATGCTTGTACCAATAGTCAACGAGAGACTAGAATAAAAAGAATCTTCAAAAGATTTGAGTCTTTTTTGATGAAGAAGAAAGAATCAAACTAAATGGTATTACATACCCTACAAATATCAAGGCTTTTTTTATGAAATCAAGATATTTTTTTCCAGAGAGACACTTGTTTTCTGCTAAATACAAGAGAAGATTGAAGAAATGGTCTCTGAAAGTTTTTGGTGCTTGTTATATAGAACTGGTTTCTTGGAGATAACTACTTGAACTGCCCCTCCACCAATATTGTAGACACATCGCCGGGGAAGTGTCTATTACTAGTCATAGTTTATTTGGTCATTTCCCCAGTCAGTTCACAATATCCTATCCAAGTCGAGTGCAATGATTATTCTTGTCTTCATTTTAGATTAGTTTCTCAGCACCAGTGTCGCACATGTATGTCGAATCATGTCATGTAGTTATCTTTCAAAAAGCAAAAAACAACCTTTGATTTTCAAGATTGAAATAGAAATTTAGTTAAGCCATAAACAAAGTTAAGAACTTGCATTTAATAGGCAATTAAATGAATAAATCACTACTTAGACTAATCAAAACTCCATACAAAATTAAAAACTAGCTAGTACCAAGAGTCAAGAGAAACAAAATCAAAGAACTTTCAAAAGATTTGAGCCTTTTTTATGAAGAAACAAGAGTCGAATCAAATTGTATTACAAATCTTAAGAAGATCCTAGTCTTTTTGATGAATTCAAGATTTTTAATTCCAGAGAGACTTCCGTTTTCTGCTAAATACAAGAGAAGATTGAAGATATGGTTTCTGAAAGTTTTTGGTGCTTGTTATATAGTCAAACAAAAGGATCATTTCTTGGTGATATCTAATTGAACTGCCCCTCCACCAATATTGTAGCCTACAGTTTGATGGCACCACATGGGAAGTGCCTATTCCGCGGAGAGACTGAAACAATTATTCTTGTTTTAATTTACGCTAGTTTCTCAGCACGTGTGTTGCACGTTTCTGCAGAATCATGTCATATATTTTTGAAAAATATTATCTTTAACTTCACAGACTTAGGAAACTTAAAGACAGCACACTAGTATAGCACCTGTGTTGACTTGTATGCCAAATCATGTCACACGGTTTTCTTTATGCACATATATAGATAATAAACCACAAACCCCTAAACGGAAGTCCTACCTCCGCCACCGGACTACTCAAAAGACAAAAACCTCTTACTCCCAATATTAAGAGCAAGAAGACACAAAAAGATAGGAAGCAAACAATCAGCGTCAAATCATGGATCGTCTCTGCCACAAACCAAAAAGAACAAAAAGAGAAACTTCAAATAATCAGCTTCATATACACAAAAGTCACAGAAAATTTCCATTCAAAAGCAAAGAAAGAAGAGACCTTTAATTTTCAAGATTAAAACAGAAACTTAATTAAACGATAAACAAAGTTAAGAACTTGCATTTTGTAGGAAGTTAAATCACTACTTAGACTAATCAAAACTCCATAAAAAATTTAAAAAATCTAGCTAGTACCAATAATCAAAGGGAAAGAATCAAAGAACCTTAAAAAGATTGAAGTCTTTTTGATGAATTCAAGATTTTGTTTCCAGAGAGAATTTTGTTTTCTGCTAAATACAAGAAAAGATTGAAGATATCACCTCTGAGAGATTTGGTGCTTCTTATATAGGGCTGGTTTCTTGGAGATAACTACTTGAACTTGCCCTCTCGCAATATTGTAGATCACAGTTTGTTGGCAACACGTGGGAAGTGTCTCTATTCCTACTCATAGTCTATGTGATCATGTTTTTTTTCCCTTGTCAGTTCACACTATTCTTTCCAAGTAGAGTGAAATGGCTACTCTAGTTTTTATTTAGGCTAGTGTTTTGGCACGTGTGTGCACGTGTATGCGAAGCATGCCATATAGTTTTCTAAAAACACCTTCATGTTTTGAATATTTGTATAGTCGCCCCGTCAGTTCACAATATTCTTTCCAAGTAGAGTGAAATGATTTTTTTTGAAACTTCCAAGAAGAGTGAAATGATGAAGGTGTTTTTAGAAAATTATATGACATGATTTAGCATACACGTGCACGCACGTGCACGCACGTGCCGAGAAACTAGTAGTCTAAATAAATGCAAGAGTAATCATTCCAAGTAGAGTGAAATGATTACTCTTGCATTTATTTAGACTACTAGTTTCCGGGCACGTGAATGCACGTGCATGCTATTCATACGATCTTTAACTTTACAGATTGGGAAACGTCGAAATAATATTATAATCTTGCACGTACACGTGTATGCCGAATCATCTCATATCTTTTTTTTATTCATGAGCAATTTTTCTAATTCACAAGCAATCAAATTTTCGTAATGAAGTGTTAGCAATATCAGCGACAAACTCAAAACCAAATTTCTAACAAATACTGAAAATGTAAACCCTTCCGAAAAAATTGGTAACACAGACTAGAAATCCTTAATGTTAAAAAGTTTTCTCATACCATGAAGAAGAAACATGAATGACCCATACCGAGTCAGACTAGAGAGCCTTGATAGTCATTATTTTTTTTTTTGTATGTTTTACAAGGTAGAATGTATGGGAACCTTTAGTCAAAAAATCGGGTTCCATCTCCGACCTAGACCGTACTCAAGTACAAAAAGACCAAAAAAAAAATTACTTTACAGGTGTAAGAGCAGAATTGACATATAAAAAGATATGAATCAATATCGACATCCATCTTACCGACCAAACATAAAGATCAAGAATAATTGACATAAGCAAAAGATAGGAATCAATATTGACATCCATCTTATCGACCAAACATAAACATCAAGAATAATTAACATAAGCAAAAGTGGGGAATCAATACTATGGGACCAATATCAATATCTCTCTTACCGACCAACATAAAGAGCGAGATTTAGCATATACATAAAGAGGAATTAAAAAAAAGTTCTAACAAGGAAAATTTAAAAAATACAAGAACGTCACACCTAAGATTTGAACACGCAATACACTAGAAGCTTCCTAATTCAAAGGGGATTAAAATTTACTCTATTCGCATGGTATATTCTTCCAACTAACAGGAATTAAATGAACCCCTTCCGAGTTCTGATCATGTAGCTCCCTCTCTGCACCACCCCACAAACAAGAGCAGATGCAGCACACAAAAGTACGAGTTCATTTTAATATGCGTTAAAATATTCACCATACAAGTACAAGTGATAAATTTCAAACGCAGTAAATCAAACAGATTGTCATAAAAATTCGAACTTGAACCCATAAATTCAAATCTCAAATCCGCCTTCACCCACACCCCAAAAAAGGACTTCAAATGAACAGCTACATATATACAAAAGTCACAGAAACTTTTCATCCAGAACTGTGAACAAAGGACAAACCTTTGATTTCAAAACTAACTTAATTAAACCATAAACAAAGTCAAAAGCTTGCATTTAACTAATAACTCCATTATAAATCAAATAAATTGAGATAAAAATTCAAACTTGAACACATAAAGTTCAAATCTTGAATCCGCCCCACCAACCAAAAAAAGGGAAAACAAGAGTAACTCCAAACTTCATATATACAGAAACATAAAATTTCCATTCAAGACAGTAAAGCAAAGAACAAACCTTCCATTCAACTAAACACAAAATTAATCAAAACTCATAAACAAAGTCAAGAACTTACACATAATAAGCAATTAAATCACTAATTAGACTAATCAAAAGCTCCATACAAAATCAAACAACACCAACTACAAATAGTCAAATAAAATCAAGATTTAAGAAACCCAATAAACAAAGGAAGAAAAGAAAACAAACCTCATAAAAAAGATTGAATCTTTTTGATGAATTCAAGATCTTTTTCCCAAATGGACTTTTCTTTTTCTGCCAAATACAAGAGAAGGAGGGGAAAAAGGGGTCTTCTGTTTTATGATGACTGAAGAAATGAAAGTGTATTGACAGTTTTTTATGCTTATTATATAGTCAACAAACAAATTAATTGAAAAAATCTTACAATAAAGAGAAAAAAAAGGCTGTGATGAAATATAAAGAGCTGGTTTCTTGGAGATAACTACTTGAAAAAAAAAAAGTGTAGACCATAGTTTGATGACACCACGTGGGAAGTGTCAATTCCTAGTCATTGTTTATTTGCTCCTTTTTTTTTTTTTTTTACATCACTTCGTAATATCTTTTTCTGAATATTTGCGTTGCACGTATATATCAAATAAATAATTACGTATAAAATTACTAATTAATAATGAAGTATAAGTTTGAGTACATACGATAGACATTTAAAATTGATAGCAATTTTTAGGTGAACATTATATAGTTATTTTGATATTTTTGTTAATTTATCAAATATGTAAAAAGAGTATATAACTCGTCGATAAAATCAAAATAACGAATTAAATAAAAATGTGACATTTGAATTTAAAATAATGATTAAAATTTGAATTTATGAGTTCAGCTTCTTTTTTTTCGATCAATTTATAATGTTCTTTTCGAGTAGTGTGAAATGATTATTTTTATTTTATTTGGATTAATTTTCAAACATGTATAATGTATTTGCATATATATGTTTGAATATCTCATTATATATATAAATAAAGTATCAGTTTTTTATAAAATTGCAATATTTGTGCTAATTACATTACACGAAGTTCAATATATTATCTCAAATAAGACTAGTGTCACTAAAAGACATATGGTGGGTTTAATTCTAATATTTTGACACTTTGTAATGATTCAATCAAATATTAAAATACACTGCGGTTTAATTCTAATATTTTGACACTTCGTAATGATTCAATCAAATATATAAAAAGTGTGTAAATATATTGACTGTGAATGAAATAAAGATATATGATATTTAGATCCAAAGTAAGAGTTACAAATGAATTACGAGGTTTATCTCCTATCCTGTCAATTCATACTATGTTTTATAAGTAGAGTGAAACTGATTAAATTTTGTTTTTATTTAAATTGGTTAGTTGTCAACACATTTGTTGCAGCATATGTCGAATAACTGATTATTTACAAAATTAATTGTAATAGAATACATATTTTTACAAAAGTTAAAGATGTATATAAACACTTAAAATTGACACAAAATTTCACATGAACAACTCAATTAATATTTGTTAAAATAGTGAATTAAATAAACACACATAGTACTTAAATTTGAATGAATGTGATTAATTTTTTTTCTGTGTCATCTTATTAAAATGATAAAAAAAAAAAGACAATCCCAACATAATTTTTATCTTTGAATCAAATAATCTCTTAAAATATGATATGGTATAAAATACAATCATATTTTCCTTTTATATATAAATATATACACATCTCAACTAGAAAAAAAAAGTATCACATATTCATTAGGAGCCAATTTTGACTTATGGTTTTCTATTTATTATTAATAATTAGAAAAATTGAAACACTATACAAGAAATTGCCAATTGGTGATCCTATGTCTATTGACTTGTATGCTTCACTTTGCTACCACTAAATAACCAAAACGACAAGTGAAAGATTTGTATTTTTTAAGTGTGTTTAGTTAAATTTATAAATTAGTCAAACTAATTTATGATATAAATAATATTTTAATGTTTGCATGTTCGATAGATACTATGAGTAATTGTAGTTTAAAATTATAAATTATTGATTTTATTTTTAATTTATGATTTTACAGTTTCTAAATTTTTATTATTATTTCTAAATATAACCTCTAACTATATTTCTATTATTTTTCATCAATAATATGTTGTTTTTAAAATGTAAAAACACTTTTATATTTATATTTTTTGTAAATGGTGTAAAGCATATTTCGGTCAGAAAAAATCTTTATACTAAATATGTTAATCATTTATTATAAAGTTAAATACTAATTAGGAGTTTCAGCTTTTACAAAAAACTGTTATACTTATTATATATTCTAAATAAAGATAGATTTGAGCCAAAGTTAAGATTTATGAAATTCACTAAATACATACATAGACTTATAGTTCCTTTCTAATATTATTAATCTATTTTGTTCAAAATCTCTAAATATAATGATATCGTCGAGTGTATATTAAATTATTCAAATTTTAACATTATGCGCAGACAGCAGACTTATAGAGACAAAACGCCTATTGCGCTTACCATTCACCTCCAAACACCTGTCTACGACCTTGGTTTTGATACCACTTGTTAGGTCAAGCGCTTACCAGTTACCATCATGTCAAAAGTTATAACTGACAGCAAAGACGTAATTTTATTTCTTAACTAAGTTCATCAAGCAAGTATCATATAATTATGAATCCGATCTAATACACTCAATTTATCGCAAACTTTGCCATAGACAAGATGTATGACGTTACTCAACACTCGTAAATAAACATAATGTGCATTTAATTTGTAAACATAATACATAAAATTAATTAGAGAATCGAAACTACAGGGAAATTACGTACGCAAGTTATAAATGGCAAATAACGTAATAATACGTAGAATTAAGGGTAATATATTATGTACTGCCGACAAAGAAGACCGCGTTTGGATTTGTTTTTATTTGCAAAATGTTTGGTTCTAATTTCCTAGAAGGTGGAAACAAACATTAAAATACACATGTTTTTAATCAACTTCATTTATTAAAATAATTAGTTGTTTGAATTACTTTTTCGGTCTAATATTAGTTGTCATATTTTATTTTTAATATTATAATTTAGCATTCTTTATATATGATCACGGTAAAAAAAAAAAATACTTCGATCATTTTAAAATGCGTATAGTTTTAAAAATTCAAGACAAAAATATTTTATTAATTTAGTTATTTTCATATACAACATTGATTACTTTTTTTTTTATATTTGTTTCATTTTTTATTTGTTTTTAATAAATAATGATCCTCTCCTCCCTTTCTCTCTCCTTTTCTCCTTTTTTGGGTGATCCCCTCCCTTCCCGCCCTCTCGCCCGTCTGTCTTACCTGTTCTCCCGCCGTCGCTTCTCCCGCGCCTCCCCTGTGCTGCTCCTGGCCTGGCGCCCTTCCTAGTCTCCTTCCTGTTTCTTTTCTCTTCTGCCTCCTTCTCTCTCTTTTTCTCTACTCGCGTCTCTCTTTGCCTTTTTGTTCGTCTTCCTCCCCCTTTCTTCTTTCCTTTTTGTCCTTTTCCATCCTCCCCGTTTCTTTTCGCGTCCCCTTCTCCTTTTTTTGTTAAGTGGAGGGATCAGTCATGATATAGTTGGTTCCAAGCATATACAATTGTTTATTTTATTTTTCATGTGTTGTTATTCTCATTATGCACATAACGGAGGAGCCGTATGAGGTGAAAATCTCACGTATGATTTTGAAACGGAGATTTTTTCAATGACGACCGTAACAGATGTTGGCTCAATTCGAAGGAAATTACGCGGAAGCTTTGCAGAATTATTAGTTCTTTTGGAGTCAAATTAATTTAATTTTATGTCAAAAAAAATGAGGATACAAATTATTTATTATAAATGATCTCATGTCCAAAGCTTAAAGGTCTTACTTTGGAAGGGATAAATTCTCTATTAGTAATTTCTTTTTTCGAAATTTAAATTTGAAATTTTTGATTAGGAATAAAAATGCTGATAAAATTGTACACTAATGACTAGAAACTAGTGGTGCCCATAAAATTTTGTGAATGATATATAGTTATTGTTACATTCTACTAATTTAAGATATATATATATATATATCTTGAAAGACAAATCATGTTGAATACATAGCTAAAATTGAAACTTTTGACCCCAAAATTACTAATTTCCCTGCTAAAGAAGTCCAAGTATATATCATTTTCAAATTGATTTTCCTAATGCTAAACAAGTCAAAGTGGAACCATGACAATTGACATGGGCACTTACTTATACATTTCATTTTCATATATTTATTTATTTACCGATGTTTAATATCTATTTTGAAATTTGATTAATCAAATTATCACTTTAAAAGTATATTTAAATGAAATGTTTTTTATTAAAAAGACTTATCGATATCTGCCACTTAAAACAAAAATTTCTAATTGCAAGAAATTCGATCTCTTATAATTCATTGTACCACATTCTTCTATAGCCTTATACTTTTCAATTAATCAGCCATACCTATTAAGATATTTATTTCTTCTTCAAAATAATTTTGTTTTGTTAGGTAATATTTACTAGGAAAAAAATAGAAGTCAAAAATGAAACCTTTTGATGTTCAGAAGGCTTATATGTAATATGGCATTTTTTTAGATTTCTTTAGAAGTTTGAATGCATTTAGAAATCAATCTAACTTTTTCTTATACTCGTCTTTTATAATGGACGTTACGATATAAAAAAAAAGTAAGAAAAGTTCACAACTTTGTTTATTTATTTTGGTGATAATGATTATAATTGAAGACGAGCAACGTTTCATGTAATTTAGCCGATTGACATAGTTATATAGGATATATTAACAATATACAAGAAGGAAAATATTCTAATGTTAAATAGTATATTGTAGCAATAAAAGTAAAACAATAACTAAAAGTCAATATGAAACCTTTCGTGATATCTAAAAGACAAACAGATTTTACAAATTTATCTCTTGAGTTACATCATCATTAAGTCTAGAGGTCATGTAACGTATATGTTTACTTTATGTCATATAAGGTTTTAATTTTCTTATATTTCTTGTTAAGATGTGAGATTTGTCTGAGATATCATTTGTATTCTATTTTCAAAAGTCTGTCAATCCTCTCTCTCATATAAATTTGTCTAGCACTATCACTAAGGCGAACATCCGACGTTAATATCATATCTGTCTCAACTCAAAAACATACATATATCACATATTATTTATTCTATAAAAAAAAAAACCTCGTGTGTTACAAAATTATTATATATAATATCAACTTGTATTAGAATACATATTTTATAAAACCTTCATTTTTCTTTTCTATACATTTGGATATAAAAATTTACCTAAATTATCACATACAAAAGCTAATTAATGACTTGACTCATCATGATGTAGAACATGCTATGCAAAAAAAGAAAAAGGTGACCATATTATAATATTAATTTGATGTGTAAAATATTTAAAAGCTATCGCATTGATATTCTCTCTAGCTCTTTTTCACTAGTGGGGAATTTCCATTAAACCTTTTTTGTCCTATTAAAAGATATGAAATACATTATTTAGTCATAAAGAATTTATGTTGGATTTGTGTTGGTACCATATGGAAAAACGAATAATTCATATTATTTCAAAATATTATTTCAAAAACAAGAAATTGAACGTCACTTGACTGTAAAAAAATCGAATCATAAGAATTTATTTTCTAAATTTTTTATTTCAAATTTCGTGAAAATCAATTTAAACTTTATTAAAATTTGATACAAACCTCGAACGCGATATAGAAATCAAAAACAATTCTCATTTGTACCAAATTCTAGCAGCAATGAGAGTTCAAAGTCTGTGGATTAAGTTTTTTTTTTTTCAACCAATGGTTTTTAATTTAATACTAGGTGCTGCGTGTACAATATATTATTAAATAATAACAATCTTACAATTATTTTTTAATATCAAGTGGAAACTAAGTAAATTAATTAAGTTACTAACCACTAATATATCCACTATTTTTCAACAAATTGATGAGATAAGCTTTGATTTTTGAGTACATGACCAGTCCACTAATTGAAGAAATTAAATTATGTATTCCGTCAAATTATTTTTTATTAATTTTAAATACTATGTTTAAATCATAAATTACTAAATTATTTCTATTTTTCCCCTCACCTTATTATTCCTATTAATTAAAAAATGAATGTTATTAGATTAAGATTCTAATCATTTTCATTTAAAAATTGATAGATCTATGATCATCTTTAGTTGACACAATATCTACATCATGCTATATTATTTAAGAAAAAAACATTCTATTATTTATTTTTATTTACACCAAAACTCTGTGAGGATTAATGAATCAAGGATTTTTGGTCCCATTTATTTTTTGATTGATTATTTCTTTTTCTTATATTGTTGCAATAATTTAATTATTGTCTTAACTTAAGTGCTCATCACTTTTTCCTTTAGTTTTATTCTTTTTGGACGTGTAAGCTCAATCCTTTTCTCCTTTTACCTTTTTAGACTATTTTTCTCTATTTAACAACTACTCTTTATATTAATATAAATAATAATAATAACTTTTACTTTAATTTTTTTTTTAATGATAACTTGTTCAAGGGAAAATAAACGTTTCCACTATATATACTTTTACTAAAAGTAAATAGTAAGCATGCAAGTTCTTAGAATGAGATCTAACTCTTGCGTGAAAGCAAGATAACTTCGTGTATCGAGCTGTTTTTTTAATTGTTAAATTGAATATAAGACTATTAGCAAAAACAACATAAATATCACTAGTTTATGATCTAATTATGTTTAGTTTTCAAAATTATCTTTCGTACTATATTAACTTTGCCAGATATATGTATCTTACGGCAGCACTCAGATACATGTGATTCATATGTGTTATGTTTGTTCGAGAAACCATTGTCTGGCAGAAAAACAATGATTTCACATATATCTTGGATACAATTTCGCTCACCTCTCTCATATCTCGCTTGTCTCTATACCTATGTATGAGTAAATGTTTGTGAAGTACGTTGATTCCCTCGCTCGCCTCTCTCCGATCCGTATGTATCTATATTTTAAAATTGATCTGATATCAAAGATACATGTATATATGTATGTATCTAACTTAAAATATATGATATACTGGTGTATCTAAGTTGAAATTTGATTTAAAAAAATATTAATCAGAAAAATAATATTTAATTTTCAAACTATAAAGTGAATTAGTATTTATAGTCGGAACGTTCGTATAATTAGACAGTCTTTCCTAAAAATTAGTATTGGGCCCAAACAATGTCATACATTGGGCTGACTTGCATTTGATTACCCAGGATTATTAGGCCCAATAAAACCTTATTGGGCCAACGATAGGGGGTCCGTCGATGGGTGATTTGCATAAATAGGATCTTGGGGCTATCATTTAAATTTTGGCCTACTTAAAAGAATGTGCAAAACTAGCCATTTTGCAATGATTTGAATGGAAAAGTCTAGAGATTAAAGATAACTCTATCTTTAACGGAAAATACTTGAATGAATATCGTTTAATAAATAATTATTGATTTTAATAATACTTTTTATTTATTACCATTTATATTAATACTATGATAAATCTGCAATATGTATTAAAAGTGAATAATGTATGCAATATATATGAAATATAATTGTTTTAAAATATATTTCGTGTTTTGGGTTTTGATAATATTTGACACATGGTGTTATTAAAGGTGTGATAAATGTCTTAAATCCATTAATAAAACTTGAACTATATGTATAGTATGTATTAAAATTATATTATAAGTGTACTAAAAGTAAAATAATAATAAAAATGTTTTTTCTATAACTGGTGATATTTTCGTAAAATATGTTATTTTTATATAAGTTTCCACAACTTTAATAACGAGTAAATTGACACGATTGAGGTTTATTTTCAATATAGGAAAAGAAAATGTAAAAGATAAATCAAAATCTTAAACTAAATTGAAATAAACAAATAACCTCTTGTATTTTGATTGTTAATATATCTATAATATATATATTATATATATATATATATATTATTTTATTTTTTTGAGGCAAACTGACATAAGTTTAGTAGGTTATCTTTTCCCTAGTTTTAGATATTTAAATTTCAAATTCCCGACCTTTATTTATTATGTATATATTTACATGTATGTTTAGTTAAGTTATATGCGTTAACGATGTAATATAATAAAATTATATATAATTAAATGTTAACTTTGTAAAAGCTAGTATTCTTTTTGTCTCAATATATACATGGTGCACCTTCGTATTTTCAATTTTGCAAAGAATTATATAACTATTTAGAAATAATTTAATTTTAAAAAAATTCATTTTGATGTCAAAGAGAGTTTACCTAGACCATTTTTCTTCTTAAACTTCGTATCATATCAAGTAATAATTAAATTAAAATAAAAACAAGACTTAAAATAGGCAATTATACTAAAATTACTCGATAGTATAACATTTTTTTTCTTATATTATCCAATTTATATAACCTAATAATTTTTTTTGTTATCTTTTTTTAAATATTAAGTGCACGCGTTGTCTACTCTCAAAAAACACACTTTATTACTTTTTTCAAAGCAAAACATTCCAAGAAAATACTTGTAACTTGTCATTTGTTCATGTTTTGGAAAAAAGAAATAAAGAATATAATATATAGATAATCAAGAAAAAAAAATACCAATCATTGAACATTATCATTTTTCCTTGATCAAAAGTTTTGATTCAAACTTTTGAAGCGGAATAAATCTTATTATTAGGAGCTCTAAAAATGAATTCTACAATACATAAACTTTAATAAAATGATCTCTATATGACTATATTCAATCAAATTTCAAAACAGATATCGAACATCGAATAACATATCAATAATATAAACATAACAATAGTATATGCAGCTTTCATATTTGCATGCCACTATCATCCAATTACTTAAAGACAAAACCCCAAAATTTGGGATTAGGTAGGCAAGAAAGAATGTTTGGTTTTATTTTTATTATATTTTTATATATTATAAAAAAAGCAAAGCTATATAGCTTATATATAGGGAGAAAGAATGTTATTAAATTGTATTTTAGTATAAGTAAGGAATCATGGACTCCTATGATAATTCCCACTTCTATTTGCTTGTCATTTTATGCTTTATTTTTACCTCCAAACACTACCTTCCAATGTTTACAATAACTAGAAATTAAAAGTTTCATATACTACAAATTAAAGCTATTTTTAGCATAGAAACAAGAAAAAAGGTAAATAAATTGGAAATAAAAAGAGAAATAGTTTAACATTTATACATACCTAGAAGATAATTATAGGCACAGATAAATAATTTAAACATACTATAACTTCAATTTTTAAATACATATTAAAAGATCAGTGATTCAATATTTAACACTCTTACCACGAAATAGTGTACCTACAAAATAAGACATTCAACCTATTATTATTACATCAAAAATAATTTTTAACGCAATTAAAGATTTTTAGCGCGACAATTAATATTCTTTATATATGTTCCTAAAATTTATAAGCGACATTAAATTCAATTGCAATTGACTAATGTTGATAAAGACGTTGACACACTTTGTTAATATGTATATTTATTATCGCTAAAAGGTGATTCTGTTGTAATGTATTAACATGTTAAATTACACTGATAATATTAAGGGAATATATAATTAAAAGTTGAATAATAAAAAATGGTTAATGTGCACCAAATGGACACCAAAAAAGGCACTAATTTTCCCCAAAAAGTTAAAAGAGGACCAATCTGGCACATAACCTATTATTATTCCTTCAAACACACAATTCCATGTACTAGTTTTTAACCTATTTTTGGACTTTTTTTCTCACCATTTTCCACTTTAGCCACTTACCCACACATATTACTCCAAACAAAAAAAAGACTATCACTACTACTTAGCCATGACCAAATTAAACATCTTTTTTCTTTTGGACTTTGTACCTTTTTGTTGATTTCTTGAAAACCAAAAGACATCAATGTTAAGACCAAAATACCCCTATAACAAATTTTTATAAATATCCAGGCAACTTAACTCTATCACAAACACGAAGAAAAAACCAATTTCAATCTCTCATTTCTTGCAAATTTTTGTCTTATCATATATTATAAGTTCAATGGTTAAAACACGACTAGTGATCAAATGGAAGTTTAGTCCTCTATTTCTTTTCTTTGTTACAACACAAGAAAAGTTCAAACAATTGCAAAAAAAATCAAGAAGAATGAGGCAAGAGAAAGGAGCTATTAAAGAATATGTTTAATGCATTGTTTATCATCCTGAGTGGAGTTATACAATAATCTTAAGGGCAAGATAAGTTTTTTTATTCTCCAATATAATGACAGTCATCTTCTCGATTTTCTCTCTCTCTCCCCTATGGGCCAGATATCAATCGCGGAGTCCTGGTGAGGAGTAACTCCTAAGAGCTATAATGTGATAAACTCACATTTCAGACGTTGATACTACTTCTCTACATCTTAGAAAAGAGCGAAAGAACAAACAACTTGATGTACTAAGTCTCTTCCTGTCGTGTTGCATTCTTGCGGCACTAAGAATATGATCAGTGGAAGGTTTAATAGATCATGTGAAATTACTGTAAACAGCTTAAAAGGAGCATCGTTTTCACACGAGTCATAAGGTGTGCAATTCCTTGTCCCCCGTTTTATTCCAAGACTCCCTTTCACTTATTCTACAAAATCCTTTAATAGGAAGGAAGAAGAAGAAAAATACTAGCTAGGCTATATATTTTTCTCCCAGACAGAATACTCTTCAACGGGGCCAAAAACTTGGGATAGTTATGTATGCTTCTATATTATATATATATGACTATCGCCATTATAATAAGTATTCTTTTAGAAATATTTACAATTGGCATATGTTATTTACGAATAATTCTAGCTTATTATCATTTATGAATTTACTGTCTTTTCGCGATTTCAGTTGCATTTTAACGTGTCTAATTTAAAGTCATATTCCGAAACTGAATCCAACCTTGAGCATGTTTAACCCCGTTACCCCCCCCCCGCCCCCCCCCAAATTGGGTTATAGCTGCAAAACTAATAATCAAAATTAGCGATGGATACTTATATATAGCTAAACAACAAAAACATATTCACTACTCTGATGAGTATCTTTGTGAAATATATTGATTTAGATATGAGTTATAATGATTACTTTGACATTGTAAATATGATTTTCACGCCTTATAGCCATTTCTTCGATCAAATATATTTTCTATTTTACTAACAAAAGTTATTATAGTGAAACAGAGTTTTAACTTATATGCATAAAAAATGTGTGAAAGGAATTTTATCGTATCAATTTAACTTTATTATTCGTCCATTCCATGTTTATTTAATTTTTACACTATTCTCTTTTGTTTTTTTTTTATAACCAAAGATGTATGGCCTATAGACATCTTAATGTAAGATTTGATAGTTTAAAATATTTGATTGCACAATTTGCTTTAGAAATGGATTGATTTTTAATTTTATTTTCAAACAGTCGAGCTTATATCTTGTGAGATATACTTATTTAATAAAGACACGATGCATAATCTTATTATAATGCAAAAATATAGAGACTTATGCCCTAAGAAATAGTTTATTGTACTTTAGAGATTAAAACAAAATAGGAGCAAAGTGCAAAATATAATGAACCTGTATGGTAAAATTTTTTAATATTGCTGTGTATGTACACTAATGAAAATAATGTAGTTAATTTTCCTGTGTTTAATTTATCCTGACATAATTAATTGCGAACTTCTATCACAAAATTTTAAAAAGGAAAAAGAAATTTTAAAATTTGAATTGACTTAAAATGTATTTACAGAATTCAAATGCATTTTTGGTAGACACATGATAAATCATTGCCATGTTAATCTACAAATAAAGCAAAAGAGAAAAAAGAAATAAAACGACAAAAAGAAGAGAAAAAGTCTCATTTAAGTACACGACAAATTAATGCACAACACATTTGATATTTCATAGGAAGAATTAACTAAATACGCAATTTATTTTAATACATTCTCTAATTACTCTCTTTTATTTTTAATATATATCACTTTGCACGGTGCATCGAAATGAAAATGATATATCGAGATGTTGAGTGATATATTTAAAAATAAGACGTGGATATTTTTGATTCCACTCACATTTTAGATTGTTGTAATTTGCAAAGTAGCCATAAGATGTAATTAGTTGTTAACACTATTATTTGTGGTAAAAAAATTACCTTGTAAAAAATACATACGTTTATTATAATTTTTATAATAGTGGCGATATGGTAATTTACTCATACTTGTCGCTTGCATAAGAAATTAGAGAATTATATTCCAATTGAACCTCGATTATCTTCCGAAAAAGTGTATATCTTGTGATGTGTACTGACAAGAAAAAACAGCAACGCGATTACTGAATACTACTACTACTAAGGAGAAGCGCGTAGGTAGAGGAGGCTATCCTTGTACCTTTTTCACACAAAACACTATAGCAATCGACTATATCTACTAATCTTCTAGTCTAATTTTTGTTCTCACTTCTCCGACCCTAATTCTATCTAAGTATCTTTTGGTGATATGACTTTCGGATGATTTCCTTTTTAAATATTTACGGAAACCTCCGTAGGAGTTAGGAGAGAACTACGTATATTCTCACCATTTTTAGAGTCAATTTTAGGCATTTAGGGGTTAATTTCTAAAAATTAGGTGATTTTCTTTGATTCTCGTGTATTAGCCTATAATTTTTTTGGTGATATCAACGATTTCTTTGTGAAGCCTTAACAGAACCATCCCTATGAAGGAATTGGGGGCTAGTAGTAACGTCAACCTCACCATTATTTTTTTTTGAGCCAGTTTTGCAATAGATTGGAGTCACTTTACAACACAATTAGATGATTTTTTTATTTTGTGTTCTGTTATCCAAGGTGTACTAATATATTAATGATACGACTTTTCAGACTATTTCCTTTTGGCAAAACCTTTTATGTAACTTGCAGGGAGTTAAGTGAGCAAGGTTAATTTACAAGAATTGGTGACCATGTTTCAGTTTTTTTTCCGTGTTTGTTTAGCCATGACTATTTTTAGTGACAAATGACTTTCAGATGATTTCTTTGTGAAACCATTATATATTCCTTCATAGGAAGTTCGGAAAGTAGTAAGTACGATTTCACAATTTTCAGAGTCTGTTTTTGACATTTTTAGGAACATTGACAGAATTGTGTGATTTGCTCAGTTTTTTGTGTATGTTAGGCCATAGTTTTTTTGGTAATATGGTTGTCGGATGATTTCTTGGTGAAAATGTTATAGATTTCTTCGTAGGGAGTTAGGGAGCAGTATGCACAATCTCATCATTTTTAAAAGTCCATTTTGGGCATTTAGTGGACACTTTACATGAATTATAAAATTTTCTCAGTTTTTCATGTGTGTTATCGCATAAATATTTTGGTGATATAGCTTTCGAATGATTCTTTGTGAAACCTCTGTGAACACTCTGCTAGAAGGGGGGAGGGGGGAGAAGTACATACAATCTCACCATTTTAGAGTCCAATTTGGACATTTCGGGCTAATTTAATGGAAATAGGTAATTTAGTAATATGGTTTTCGAACGATGTCGTAGTGAAACCTTTACAGAACCCTCTTTAGGAATTTGGGAAGCACTATGTACAGTCTCACTATTTTTAGAGTACATTTTGGACATTTAAAGGTCAATTTACAAAAATTAGACGATTTTTTTTATTTTTCGTGTGTATTAACCCATGACTATTTTGATAATATTACTTCAGGACCATCTTTTTGCGAAACCACCATGAAACCCTCCGTAGGGAGTTGGTGAAATAGTATGTACAATCTCACCATTTTAGAGTCTATTATGACACTAAGGCGTCAATTTAAAAAATTAACCGACTTTTTCAATTTTTTGTATGTATCATCCTATAAATATAATTTTGTGATATTGCTTTCTGCATGATTTTCTTACGTGATAATACGCGCGCGCATATATATTATATATATAATATATATTATTAATATATATATTTATATTTGATATCTAGAAAACATCTTTTCAAATATAGATCAATATAAATAACAAAATTTAGAATTATCACGTAAATTCCTCCTAAATGTCCTTGACATCACATCAAATTCAGGGCTCTTTTGTTTGATAAAATTTTCCCTATTTTAACTTTACATTGCTTTCATCTATTCATTCCAAGGACTGGCAAAATTAAAGCATACATAAGTCACCTCTATCACTTCCTTATCCCAAATTCCTTTTATCATCTTTGTTCATGAAGGTAGAATTTTATTGATTTGATTGATTTGTATTTTTATTTTCATTTTGTATCTTGATTCAAAGTAATAAAAAAGATACCAACAAATAAAATAGATGTGCCAAAGAATTAATAAGAATGTTTATTTTTTATTATGATCAAGATCGAGTGTAACAAAAGGATCTAATAAATGAGAGATGAAAAGGATTGAAAACGGTTTTTTGCAAAATTGGAATACAGATGCATTTTAGGGAAGAAAGGGGATCTATACGTTTGCGTATATACATTTATTCAGTATAGGGTTTTGATCGAGCACAACTTGTGATGTGCGTGTTAGATGTATGAAAATGTGTTACTATTCTGCCGGTAACATAGATCTGGTAATACAGTTTAAGAGAAGCAAGGCGGACACTCCAACTTTGGTCTTTGTGGATTTGTACCAAAATTGAGTTGTAGATAAATAAATCTAATCTTAACGGCCTATCGATACCTGAATTTCATATATCTGTCATCGATTTTCAGAATTTTTTTGATTGATATACACTCCTTGTCGATTTGTCATGTTTTATTTCAATTTGAGCTAAATAAATAAGTATTTCATAAGATTTTATCGAATACCATCGAGTACGAAAGGTATACATTTTAAGTGATTAGGTAAAAAACATATTTGAAATTAAAAAAAAATTCAACTCTTAGACCAATTGTGTCCGATTATTCGTTTTCTTTGCTTGCCTCGCTTCACAACCTCCCACTCACTCTTCGCTTTCTTTCACTAGTTTTCATCTGAGGACTTCATTTTGCTTGTTTCGGTCAAGGTAAAAGCAGCGTTCGTTAGGTCTAATGATCCCTTTGTATAGGTCAAAACTATTTTATAACTTATACCCTTAAAAACTTTATGTATTTGTATTCTAACTCCTACAAAATATTTAGTACTTCAATCAAATACTTCGATATATAGATTTATAAAATAAGTAGTGAATATCACACTAAAGTATATTGTTGTATATAGTATAATTTATTTATATTATCATAATTATTCATATATTGAAATTCTGTCAATTTTGATTGAAATGCGTTTTTTTTTTTTTGTTATTGATTACTAATGAATTTGCTTGTATTTTTTTTTAAAACTTTAGATTTGTAATAAGACAATAGTAATAATATAATTAGATCGATTTAAAAAAACAAACTTTGTCATAATATGACTATACATAAAGCAAAATCAATATAAGTCCATTATTATCAATTTTATAATGTCACAAATATCAAATCAAATTATTCAAAATATAGCTAATATTGTTTTCAAAATTTAAAATCAAATTATCGAATAATCGATTTTGCGGTACTTATTTAAAAAAAAATCATAGGTCAACACAAGTCAAACACGCGCTAACAATGGTGTCCAAAGAAAAATTAGATACTGATCCAATTTCATCTGAGAACTAAAAAAAATAAATAAATTAGAATTAATAACAATAATAATATTAATAAATTAATTAAAAAATAAAAAAAATTCCAAGTCATCCGACAACCGTCTACTTGCCAATTCGGTTCAGCAAAATTTTTCACTTTCCTCTCTTTCGTCTTCACAAAAAAAAAGGGGTAAAGAAAACATTAGCACAAAATAAAAATCATAACTTTATGAAAGGGAAAAAATTTTGAGAGCCCATTTTTTTCAAATTTTTAATTTCTCTTCAAGACCCTTTTTTTTGTATGATTTTCAAGAACTAATTTTTTTGTTAATTGATTCAACTGTTGTGGTTATTTTATCAATCAATTAAGGAATTTCAGGCAGGTAATTTTTCATTTTTATACAAACCCCAGATCTTGTTTTATGTTCTTTATGCTATATGTGTATGCTGTTTTTAGGTATTTTTGTATTTTTGAAGGGATTTGAGAATTTGGGTGTTTGTTGTTTTTGTTTGATCTAATGTTTTACTTGCTCAGTAACAGATGTTCTTTGTTTGCTGTGAAGTTTGGTAGTGTTTGATATAAAGTTAGAATCTTTTGTTACTGTTTTGATTTGATGTTAGCTGATGTCCTGTATTTGCCCTGTTCTTGAAGGTATAAATGTGAAATATTGTTAATATTTTGGATGATTCTTGTTAGGGTTTGGTGTAAAGTTAGTAATTTCTTGTTGATGCATGACCAATTGGTAGTATTAGTGTTTGTTGTTAGTAGAGTTCATGGCAGTTCATAGCACTATTTTGTCTTTTGAAAAAGAGAGGTAGTACATGCACCATTGGATATTAGTCGAGGTGTGTTTAATAAACATTTGGTGGTAGTTTAGGTAGGAAACTCGCATATCTAATAGTTTAGGTGTGGAACTCGAAAAACTGGTATACTTTAGGTGTGTTTTGACACTTCACTGTTCAACAAAAAAGTCTTTTTCTTTGGAGTGATGGAACTAGAGAAAGCATAGAGGAATTTGGAAAAGTAAATGTTAGCTTGAATGTGAGAGTTTTTGGAAGTAGGAGATATCGGTTGTAAGATATGTTTGCTTGTACTTGGAAATATATGGTGCTCCTTTTTTCTCAGTTTAAACAAAAACAAGCTTTGTATACTTTTTGTTAGAATGTTTAGAAAGATGAGGTAATATATCTTGTGATTTGTTTTTTTGTTTCTTTCGAGGGAAAGACTTGTGAGCGAGTTCAAAATTTTGTATTAGAAGTGAAAATGCATTTGAAGCATAGTGATTACTGGATCAGACATCGGTTTTTTTGTTTGTTTTCCGTTTAGCACATATCTGAACATTTGCTGACGGGAACCTTTTGTGACTTATTTTGATCACCAGCGTCGCGGACTAATGCTGCCTCCACGCCAACAACCACGGCCTGGTGGACTTCAGACGTCTTTATCCTTGGTCGTTTCTCCTGATGCATGTGGATCTCCTAATCCTCAAGAACGTGGCTCAACCTCTGATCAGGCTCGTGACTCACCATCTGAAAGTGCTAGCTCACGCGAAACATGGCCAACATCTGATGCTTTGATGGCAAAAAAGCTGGAAAGGAGAAAGAGAATGGCCTATCGCTGAGCATTTGTTGCCGCAATAGCCAAACTCAGACAAAATTTACCTTCGAGAATTGCCCGAGGAAAAGAAGGGTGACGTTAAGCTGACAGGATGCGAAACTACCAGATGGGTTATCTAGAGAAGTTCAAATATGAACTTAGGGTATTCTTGAAGTGTCAGGTGTGTCAGCACAGAATGACGTTTCAGTTCACCAAAGGCTAGTGAATTGTAGGGGTGAGTTGACGGAAGGAATCCTGTGTTTAACACACCGTACCCAGCTAGAAATTCTGGTTGCCATCAAGACGGGAATTCAGGCGTTCTTGCATCCCAGTGTCAGTCTCTCTCAAGCTTCTCTCATTGACATTTTCTTGTATAAGAGGTGCAGAAACATAGCATGTGGTAGTGTGCTACCAGACAGAGAGTGTTTGTTTATGATGCAAATTTGAATCGAAAGAAAAAAAATGTTTTTCTGAACCTTTGCATGTGGCTTTGTAAAAGTTTGATTTTGAGGTCAAACACTTGCAGAGGATTGGTTGTGAGCTCTGTTCATGGACACATTACAGATTGTGCCAATTAGCAATGGCAGATTGGGAACGGGCCCTTGTTAAGGTGGATGTTCAGGATCAGCCGAGACGCTCTTTCAGATGCCATGCTTCCAGTAAGGACATTGAGTATTCGGTGGGTTAATAAAGATGTTCCAGCATTGTGCTCCAAAATTGGGTGCTGTGAAAGCTTTTGTTCGAGAGCTCGATTTCGTCAGGAGAATTTCCAGGAGAAGGAGGACGCCAGAGGCCGTAAGTGATATTGGAATGCGAGGGAACTCGTTGAAAAGCTGACAAAAAAGGGTGGTGTTTGCAGACCCAAATGGCTTGTAAAGTGAGTATTATTCCTTTTTCCAAGGTACAGCCGACATATTAGTTGTCCTAACTTTTTTTTCTACACTATTTGATTGGGGGTGAGTTGATAAATGATTGATTGTTCTGGGACCCACACTTGAATTGGTCGTCCGGGATGAAGAAAAGGTTGAAATGAAGCTTGATGCATAACAAGAAATCAAAAAGGTAGAAGGGTCAAAATTTGATTATTGGTCCTCGGCTCTGCTCTGCTTTTTTTGATCTATAGTTAGTTTTCTTTAGTAGGCTTAGGTGAATAAAAAGGTTTGATATTATTTACAGTGGCGGAGCCAAAGGAAGTACTAAGAGGGCTGTGTCACAATTACTAAGGGGTTGTCACAATATTATAAAAGAAAGGTGAGAGAACAGGGTAGAAAAAAAGGGTGTCAAGTATTCCTATTAAGTAAAACCTTAAAATTTTGACCAAGCTAAAGGAATGTAGTTTTCGAGGACAGGAGGTGTCAAAAATGAACCTCTGATGGATCATGACTGTACAAGAAGCTCGTGCAATGATAATTCAAGTATCTGATCTATTGAACTGATAAACCAAATCATCTCTTCTAATATTGAACTTGTAATTACAATATACTATTGCCAAAACTTAAACAGTTTCCGAACCTATTAGCCATACATTTTTCAATCTTTATAAGATCAAGAATTTGCATAGATGGTGGTCTTAGGTAATGGAATAGTGGCGGGATAGGAGAAGAGTTGAGCGCACAAACAATGAGCATTAGACAAAAATATTGAAAGTCGGATCATGGTTAGAAGTAGATGTAGATAGAAGAAAGAAGTGATGTTGAAAGGAGATGAGTTGCATGCAACAAAGAATACGGTTGGGAACACTAAGAGGCACAAATCAATTAGCATTTAAGGACATGATATTGGATGATGTAGCATGGAACTTAGAAGTGGATGGAGATAGAAGAAAGTAGTGATATTTGAAGGCATAGCATTAGAGGCGGAGCCAGGATTTTAATTTATGGGTTCTAGGTAACAATCCTTGTAGTTTACTAGATTTTGAATAAATTATCTATACATATTAAATGATTCTTTTAACACATACAAGGTTCGAGCCTAAGCTACTGGGTATGTGGTATGCCCTTGCCTAGGGGCTAGGACCTCGAGAATTGAAATTATGGTGGTGGAATGAAAAAGATAGTGAAACCTCGAAAGTGTATAAGAAGCTAAGGGAGAAGCTAAGAAATCTATTGGCCTTGGCTAAAACTGGCCAAGCTATTAAGGATGGAGATTTAGAGGGGCCGAGAAAGAAAAGGAAATGTTGAAGCTAGACGACTGCGAGAGGCATAGGCTTTGCTGATGAAGTTAGTTTAAGTGTGTTAAGAGATTTACAGAAATTTTGAAAGAAAGAGACAGATTCTGTTATGATCAGCAATAACAAGGACATCTTAATAGTCTTCAAACATCATGCAAGATGATCAGATTGAGATTAGGCTGGTTGGAAAGAGGGTAGAAGAAGACAGGAGGAGGAGAATGATTTGCGAAAATGACCGTCTATGTATGAGGAGCTAAATATCCTTTACTGTCACAATCGGTGGATAATCGTTCCCAGACCAGCCAAGTTCACCAGATTCATTACCAGAATTAATTTTTGAATCTGGCATTTAAATCTGAAGAAGAAAATTTGAGAAATCAAACCTAACCTAATATGTAGTTAATCTTGCCTTCTAAATGATCCACCATTAATGGTATGGGATGGACACTAATGCCTATTGTAGTAAGTTAACTACAGTTGTTTGATTCTCCTCTACCTATTTCTCGATTTATGGTAAATGTTTATTCCTCTTCTTCGGGGGTTGTACGATGCTTATTACTGTTCTTTTCCATATTTCCTAGATGCTTTTCACGGCTGTATTCCTTTGCGAATTTGTATATGTTTATGATTGCGAGGTTTATCATAAACATACTCTCTACCTTCACAAGGTAGTGGTAAGGCTGCGTACACGCCACCCTCCCTTAGACTCCACTTGTGGGATTATAATCGGTATGTTGTTGTAACTAAAGTTCTTTTGAATTATTTCAAAGCAAAAAACCATTTTTTATAATGTAATTTAAGTTTATCTAGTGAAAAAGATTTTGCTTGCCCTCACCACACCCTCTGACAAGTTTTAGGCAGTTATTTATCTGCATTCATTAGGTTCCTTCACATTTTCGGACAGGAGAATTAGGCAATGGAAACAGTGTTATATTGTGTTGGATAATAGTATTGGATGCAAAATATAGAATTATTGTTAGACGACCAACACCCCACCCACTGGCCGGAATGTGGATCTTATCATTGAATCAAAGTGGAGAAGTTGAAATAAATCAGGGGGGAAGTGAGGGGGCGTAGTTTGGTATCAGCTGCTATATCCACGGTAAGTATGATCATCCTCTGGCTAATTAGTTCCCACTTTTCGAAGAGATTTGAAAACACCTAAGGTGTGCAGTTAAGTCGTGTCTGTAGAAAGGATTAATAAGTACATCACAATGTGCAACTAAGTGAAACTGCTGTCTTGAACGAGACAGACGAGGTGAGCATGTTGCTGTCTCAATAACATGTGAAACTTGCCGAAGAGTGTAGCTTCGTCATGTGGGCATTAGGGTGTACTGGGAAAAGATCTTTAAAGTTCATACATTTCCTCTTGAAATTCCCCCCCCAACTTTCACAGATCGTGAGATCCTTCAAAGAATGGACAAGGCCAGACGAAGGGGTGGCTCGGCCCATAGCCCTCTAGAAGCATCGGCAAGATTGCAGATGTAGTGCAGGAAGCTATCAGAAAAATGAAGCCGTTAGGGAGGAAAAAGATGCGTGTGGTTTTAAGAAAAGCACGTTATCTCAAGCATTGTGATCAAAGCTCAAGGTTTCAAGCGTCGGAAGTGAGCATGCTGAAAATGGAGAGACAGAAGAAGAAGCAACAAATCGATGATATTGAAAGCATCGTAAGGCTCAAACAGGCTGAAGCTGAAATGTTTGACAAAAAAGCGGCTGAAGCTAGACGAGAAGCTGAAAGACTGCAACAAATTACACTCGCTAAGACAAACAAGTCGGAAGAGGACTACACTAACAGGTATCTGAAACAGCGATTATGCGAGGCTGAGGCAGAGAAGCAGTACTTAATCGAGAAGATGAAGCTTCAGGAAAGTTCACGAGCATCGCAGAGCAGCGCCGGAGGCACTGACCCTTCCCAGATTATGTACAGCAAAATCCAAGACTTGATCAAGAATATGTAGAGTTGTTGCTTTCAAAGGATATGAACTCTCATTTTCTCTGAAAAATTTACTAGGCTTTCTGGATTTATAAATTGGTTTTAAACTTTTGGTCTTGATAATTTTTCTTTTTAATCTGTGCCTTACCTTTTTTTTTTTTTTTTTAATGATAATAGCTCTTAAGAAAGAGCAGTATGGTGTTTTAAGCTCTCATTATATGCACGGAATCTGGGGAAAAGCCAGATCACAAGGGTCTATCGTATGGAGTTTTACCTTACATTTTTGTTAAGAGTTTTGTTTTCATGGCTTGAACCAGTGACCTTCTGGTTACATGATAGTAATTTTAAAAGACGTGGAATGCATAAGCAAACCTGGCGCACCCAAGCTTCCACGTGTGCAGGGCTGGCATACAAGAGGTTACCTATGCACTACACGTCTGATCCTGCATAAATTTCTAATCAATGAGTGGGCTAGAAACAACTCAAAGAGACTTCTACGTACATATTTTGATATTGTTTGTTTTGACGTCAATTTTACGATTTTACTAAATGGCCTCACACTATTAATAGTATCCTACATCTTATATGGGGCCCCCACCCGGCCCCCACCCCCATCCCACCCAAATTAACAACACTAGTGTAACATTAAAAATAACACATAAATGAGGCTTTTTAGGCCATTTTAATATATGTTCCAATAGGAGAAAATGTATCCATAAAAAGATTCAACGCACTATCCCATTATAGTGCCAGTACGATACTTAAAAAGCAAGAAGTGATCAGCAGTCATGTGAAATTCATAAAAAATCATTGCTTTTCCTTGATACGTTGACTTAATCATAGTAAATTATAAGTATTGTAATCGTCAGATCAAATAACACCCCCCACCCAAGCAATACTGTTCAACAGAAGACCATTATTGGCCATAAACTAGGTGGATTCTGAAATAATGGGCACAAAGAAGAAGATTGATATATAAATATAATATAGTCAATGACAGCAGCAACATTATAATAACAATAGAGGCAACAAAACTCAATTTTGTTTTGTTTCAAGTCATAAGGAAAGTAGTTTAGTTATATAAATTATGATCGATTGGATCATTCAAGACAATGGTATGAACAACGTTATCAATAGAGCCACTATTGTAATCGTTTTTTTTATGCATTAAAAAAAAGACTATATAATAAATTATTTATGGACACCTCTTTCAGTCGATATTGTAGAGAAAAACAGAGTTTTTAATGTTGGTAATTAAGGAAACAATTTTATTCGTTAAAATTAAATAGACAAAAGCAACTTATTTTATTGTTAGTGAATGATTGTGAACAAAAGGACAATAAACACAATGTTTAATTATTGACTATTAGGATTGTATACCCTCGAAAATCTACACATTTGATTTTGATTTATTGATATTTGATGTGATAAAAGATAAGAAATTTCTTTTCTGAATCTTGTGATTTAAATTAAAGTTTTTTCAAAAGTACTAAAATGTCGTTTTTTAAATTGTATTGATCTTGAATATTTTATGGGAGAGGAAAAGTTTAAAAATTATTAAAAAGTATCAAAACAAAATCAATGTTGTTTACTGAAAAAAATTAAAACTAAACAGATTAAAACGGAGAAAGAAAAGATATATAGTATGAGTTTTACGTGTATATCATATACTCCCTTTCCGTGCAATTTAGTTTTTTTAAATGTTTATAAGAAACTACTAATAATAATAATAATAAAATTAGGTACTAGTGTTATCCGAATTTAATGTTAAATATAAGTGCGTAGTATATTCTACGCTAAAAGATGTGCATTACTTTATAATAAAAGTCACATTAGTCAACTGAATCTGAAATTCTAAATGAGTAATATTTGAGATAAAATGATCCCATCAATTCTCCCATTCCAAGTTTTGGACTATCAGGCTAAGTACATTAAAAGATGATAATAGGGTCTGCCTTTATTCTTTTATTTTTTTCGAACTTAATACCCCTAGAATAAAGGATCAAAAGTGAGGAGAGAGGAGGTATGTGGGTGAGAGGGGGGGGAGTGTAAAATAGAAGGGAGAAGGGGTGTAGAAACTGGAATGTGGTAGTTGTATTTTTTTTGTTTTTATGTTTTAAAGGTAAAATTAATTTAATGCTTACGGAATTTAAATATAATAATTTTTTTTACTTTTTTTCGAATATTGCTATTATTAGTTGTAGGGTGTAAGTTTTGGGCGGGTGGTAGTAGCTGTAAGTGTGGGTAAAGTGGTGAGGTGTGGTGGGGTGGGTTAAAATATATATATTCCTTTCGTAAGATTCATCATCATCAACTTTAACATTAAATCACTTATTTAGTAATATATTCAATCTAGATTTCAGCATCAGTTCTAATGATATCGAATAAGAGTGCTTCCGTTGCTAATCATAGAATATAACACGTAGAGCATATGTAAGGTATATTATTTTATTTATTATAAAACTTATCAACCAAAAAATAAGATAAAAAGTTAGGGGTGAGAATTTGATAATTCGGTTCGATTTTTTTTTTTCAATTTTCAATTTTTTTACAAACAGTACGAATATCGAGGGAAATAAGATCGATTCGGTTTAAGTTTATATTTATTTTGATTCGGTTTTGTTATTTTGGTCTTTTTAATGGCAGGCTGCTAGTGGGCTTTTAAAATTTAAAAAAATTTACAAACTTGTGTTTGATTTTCAGCTTAATAGGTAAAAAATAGTTACATCAAAAACGTCTTTTACTTTTAATTTTGTATTTCTTTAAATTAAATATTTATGAGAAACATTAAAGAATATAATATAAATACAATAATTCGATACCGAAATACCAAAAATAATACAAAATTAACATATCGAAAATCAAATTATCGAAAATACAAAAATATATTATCGAAGATTTTAAATCACAAACCGAAAAAACAAAATCAAATATTAAAAAACAACAAAACTCAGTTTGATATTTTGATTTTTCGATGTTTATCCCGAGCCCTAAAAAAATAACAAAATGGACCACCATCTAATGTCACTTTTGTTATTTTTCATAAAGAAATGGGTCATCATAAATTCTATCACACCTACCATACACTAAATGTAGGATTTAAAGGCACCACCTTACCCTCATCAATATCTGCCAGTCGGGATACAACATAGTAAGAATTTATTTGAGTTTGGATTTTATCAATTATCCCTTTTTTTTATTTTATAATAAATAATTCGTCATTTTATTGGTACATGATTTTTAACGTATCAAGAAAAAATACAGGCAGAATTAAGTTAGTCTGCTTATTCCTAAAATAATTTTCCCAAGACTAATATTCCATCTAATTTACATTAAGTAATGGTGAAGATGTTATTTAGTGATTCAAAATAGTGAATTATTAGAGGTGAAAAAAAGTTATTGATGCTTTTTTTCTTTCCTATTTATCCTTCATTAGTGAGGGTTTATTCTGTATTCCCGATAATCATTTAATAGGATTACAGGGAATTAAAATAAATCTACTAATAGGGATAACTTGACTAATATGTAAGTTATAATGTTAATATTATTTCGTTATTTATTGTCAAATTAAAATATAAGTAAAAGTGAATAAAGTAATAAAAACTTTAAATGAAAATATATTTCATCAGCATTGAGTAGTATTCAATTTGACATTACCATGTGTTTGTATAATTCGATTATTATGCTCATCTGTGTTTTTAAGAAAATCACAATTTTATGCGACTCTCTTATTATACGTTGTTTTTTATTATTTATACTTTACTTTAATAAACTATTTGTAAGAAAATCAATCTCTTTACTGTATTAGGTCTGGCATCATTATTATTTTTAAAATTCGTAGTTATATGATATAGATTGAAAAAATATAAGTAATTTTAAATGTTTTTAGCTTCTCCCATTATTTGGGTCCAAATTTCAAGTTTTGTTCCCAGCTAGCTATTCTTATAAATGCTAACCCCACTTTTCAGATTTTTTTTTATAATCAATGCAAAATTTATGGTTTTTTTGCCTTCGTGATCAAGTGACGTGCCGGGCGAGTTCAAAATTTTGAAATAAATAAATATATATTATAAATTATAAGACAAACCTTTCTATTGTTACTGTAATTATTATTGCAAAGTAATTAACATTCATGTGCATAAATATATATAATAATTATGCTGGTAATAACATCATGTAATATTAGGTGGACTAGTAATATTGATCTAACATAATACATAAAACCATTTAATTTTTTTGGTTATTTTGTATGCCAAAAGCTCAAAGCCATTAAAGTAGGATTAACTTGCTCTAAACCACTTTTTTTTTTTAAATTCTATGTTTTAAAAAAAGTTTATAAGTGAAAAGTATATGTATCAATATTAAGAGTAATTGGATTTTAATCACAATTTCATGCAAATATATGAAAATCTAAAAAGATTAAATAAAAAAGAAGAAGTATATTGATGTGTTCCACTGTACAGCTCAACTCCACCACTATAATATCTGGAAATCTAATATTATTTTTTAAACGGTTTTAATTTATTTATTTTATTCTTTTATTCGTTAAAAAAAGATAATTATTTTTTAATAATATTCTTTAATTATACATTTTTACATACATATTTAAACAAAGTCATTACTCATCGTGAATCATTTGAAAAATTATGCGATACAAAAAAAAAAGTAGATTCTTATGAAAATAATTTATTTTTTTTTTTAAAAAAAAGAATGATCTAGTTTGACTTGAAATAAATTTAAGAAAAAAAAAGAATATTTTTTGATATTGTAATTCTAAATTACAGTTCTGTTAAATGTATTCGATATTTTTTAATTTTGTGATCTTAAACATATCATGTGAAAAGTTAAAAGTGTTATTAGAAAAAGAAAATAAATCATTATTTTTAAAACAGACTAAAAAAAAATCTATTATTTTTCTTTTCTAAGTTTCTAACAAATCCAATATATAAGACTAGTCATCAAACATTTTTATTTAAAATAATAAATCATATTAAATCTGATTCCACATTACTTTAGTTTATGATTATAACAAATAAAATGGACCTTCTAAAATTTTCGAGTCAAAAATCTGATAAATAAATGAACGAATATAAATGCAATACTAAATATGTCACAAAAAGTTAAAAAAAACAAACAAAATGTACTGACTACTCCCCACATAAAAAGTGTGAAGAGAGTAAAGTTCATTAGAAAAATCCTTTCCTATATATATAATATAAAGGCCACAAATAAGGGCAATAAAGTTTTTTATAGTACAAAAAAAAAAAAAATCTCTTCAAAAAAAATAAAATTATGAGTTATTTGGGGATTGGAGTGAGTCCTGGGAATGTTCCAGTTCATCATGGAAGTAATTTGAAAGTAATTGATAAAAGAGTAAGAATTATAGAGCTGATTTTGAGGTGTTTAATTTAGGTTAGCAATATTGGTTGAGTTTATTGGAACTGATAGTCAAGTTAAGTATATTCTAATCAAGAAAGAAGCTAAGTTTCACTGATCATGAAAAGTCTTGGGTAAGTAGTTTTTTTTTAAAGTATGTTTGGTAGAAGATATTTTTTTTAAGTTATTTTGGTATGAAAGATTGTGTTTAGGATGAATGAATGATTTTTGTATTTTTTTTTGGTATTGGTAGTTTGTTAAGGAGAAAATAGAGTAAGGTAGTGTTTGGTAAATAATTGTCACTATTTAAATTTGGAAAATATGTTTTGTTACCAAAACACATACTAGACGGTTTTAGGTAAAGATTTGAACTGTGTGGAGTTCTTGGTGTGAGTGATGAGTTGAGGTTGTTCTTTGTTGTTTTTATAGGGTGAAAGGTGTGTTTGGTATGAGAGGAGAGGAAGTTTTTTTTTTTCTTGGAGGAAATGAATGTGTGTTTTTTTTTTTTTGATTTGTGATAAGTAGAAGGATTATGATTCAATGGGTAAATATTATGTTGGTTAAAAATTAAGTATTGAAAAATATTTTAATGATTTGAACTTTGTTTGAAGTTTTTGTGTGAGTGATGTTTTTTTTTTTTTTGGTAGTTTGGTAATCAAGCTAAAAATAGTATTCAATGTTTTTTTCTTTGTATTTGATAATCAAGCTAAAAATAGTATTCAAGGGCTAATTACTATGTTGGGTAAAATATTTAACTTATAAAATGTTCTCCAAAAAAATTGACCTAACCAAATATTGAAAATGTTTTCTTTCATACCAAACACGGTCTAAAGATTAAAGATTTGAATTTTGTTGAAGTTATTGTGTAAGTGATGATTTTTCACTATTTTCTCGGTCTTTTGCTTGTTTTTGTAGCTTGTAATTTCAAAGATTAATAATCTTTGAAAAACAAGCTAAAACGAAGCGAAACAAACAGAGAAAATAGGAAAATCATCACCACGCAGAACGTCAAACAAAGTTCAAATCTTTCAATTATGCTAGGGTGTGTTGGTATGGAGTAGAAATTGTAGGAGAACATTTCAAAAAAAATAGTTCAATTTTACTATGTTGGTTGGGTGGTGGCAGTTTTTCAAAAAACAACCCTTCACATTAATTATCTTCCTCCAAAAATACCCACCACCCTAGGCCTCATATAGCCCTACCAACCCCCAACCTGTAGATGTGGCGTACGGTAATACAAATATATTCGATAATAATTTTGTTAAATACCAAACAACAGATTTGATAGTTAGCTGACACACGCTTAGTAGCAAAGATTTTAAGCCAAACCGCACGGGTCACTAATATGAGTCTTACCCTGCAGGTTCTACAAAGAGATTGTTTTGTAGCGTCGAACCTATGGCCTCTTGATTACATGAGGTCAACTTTAATGGTTACGCCAAGTATAGCCATCAAATGCAACAAAATACCAAACATGTGCGTTTGGTACGAAGAAAAGTATTTTTCAGAAAATAATTAATTTTCCAAAAAGAAAATATTATTTAAAAAATATTCATATTACCGGTGGGATGTCGGGGTGGTGGAGTTGGGAGCTAGGAGGGATGGAATGGACTGATGAAATTTGTTTTCTTTACTTTCATCGAGGAAGTTTTCTCAGTTTCAAGAACGTGTTTTTATAGAGAAAATATGTTTCAAAAGTTTTGTTAGACAGGAACATGAAAAATTTGAAAAATGTTTTCCTCGATACCAAACACACTCGTAAACGTTTTTATAATATTAACTTTGTTAAAAAATATTGAACTTTTTTGCAAATTTAGTTATAGCCAATGTGATTAGCTGCTGATTACTCTCTGATTCAAGTTCTAAGGGGCATTCAGTATGATAAGGGAGGAAGGGTTCTTGCAACAAGCCCTAGCTTGGTTATTTTTCTGGGGATCAGGTACAAGATATAGGGAGTAGTTGTGTTCTAGTTTTGATTGATAAAAAGAGCTGACTAGGAAGAGTTTTTAGAATTAACCCGTTAAAGTTGTAATTAATTGCTCGAACTTTCAAAAATGTCAATGGCGTGTCGGGTTCTCCAAATTGTAGACATTGTTAGAGGAGATGCTGCGCATTTAGAAACGATCTGATTCAAATCAGGCAAGCCTTAGCACTTTATCATAATGAACGTTTATTTTACTACGTTTTAGGGTGGTTGGGGGTGGTTCATGAGGTGTGAAGTAGGAGAAATATATTTGATCATGAAACATGTAGCCAGTAACAAGCGATGTTGAAAAGTTCTAATAGGAGCTGGTCGTTAGTGTTGTATATCGTATTGTCCCTTCCGAGTGCTCTAATGCTTTTATCCCGTTTTGGCAACACGCTTGCACACAACTCTCTTATGATTCCCGTGAAATCGTACCAAAAGGTCTTCTTGCATATAAATGTAGGACGAAATGTGTACCTGTATGGCTAAATCTCGGATTTTAGGTTGGCAATTCTGCTCTCTCTATATATGCCCATTTTTTTGCGCACCACACATACATAGTAGCGTTGGTACCAGCACAGAAGTTCTTTCGGACCGTGTGGTGTTTCTAGTACGAGTCCCGCTATGGGCTTGACTAGAAAAAATTTCTTTTGATCACTTGTCGCTAAATAGCAAAAAGTCTAGGGTAAACATTTTTAGTAGCTTAAGTAGAGAAGCTAATAAGAAACCTTACTATACTTGAAAACCAGGACATCTTCTATGTTTTATGATGCCTATCTTGCACCGCAAACCTCTAATAGCAATATTGTGAGACTTTGGAATTGGGGAGGCTGAAGACGCAGTGTGGGTTACCACGTACTTCCATCTACACAAATCCCCGGAAACAGACGCCCACCACACAGGTGTAGGGGTAAAGTCTCGACGGAGTGTTCAACAATTTCCCGGGGAATTTAAACGTTCTAATGCGTCTTTAAGAAACAAGTCTTAATCTAACAACTTTTGGGACAGAGTTAAAGGCCACGCCATAAATGGTGACACCAGAAATGAGATGACAACATTAAAGATCTGCAATCTTAACAATATGAAATGAATGCTCCATATAAGTAGGGGGGCTCTGGCCCAATAAGATTGGTCTTGTCGATACTATATTGGAAAATCGTCCGTATAGAGTTCATTCACTAATATAACTTTAGAAATATGCACACAATCACGCCTATGCATAATGTCAAAACTAGTGAGGTCTGGCTCTATGAATCTCATCGACCGACCATGTTTCTCGACTTCAGAAGATGACACCCCTAATACATGGAAAAAAATATAAAAACATCATCCGGTCGTACCGTAAGATCTGTCAAACCCTTGTGTACTATTTCCGTGTGGTACAAATCCAGAGTATAGGAAGTTCAAGATGGAAGTTGTTGACCATCTAAAGGGTTTAGTTCAATAAGCTTTAACTATATCTGTTTTTGGGCTAAGATGAACATTTACTTGGTCTCATACAAGTGAAACAACCACACTCAACTTTTGAGTGTATGCACCATCAGACATCTCAACTCATCTCCCGTGTCCGTTTTGGAACACTCAAACTATAGACAGGATCCATCTAGAAACCTCCAAAAATTGAAATCATTGTCCACGTCCTGCATTCAAGTGTCCACGAGATACATGTTTTGACAAGGTGGATGTAGTTGTCAGTAGATGCAAGTTGAGGTGTTCAGGGTGCACTCTCAAAGTTTTAAATTTACTTGCCAATGAGTTTAAAGTTCCGTGTCGTTTAGTATCGCCTTTTGTACTTTCATGCTATGCAATACCAAAATTATACTCGTTTAGCCTTTAGAGTACGTAAAAATCAAATTTTAAAAGAGTGTCCTTGTAAAGTTTTTAATAACGCCCTGCGTGTAAAGACGTGGATAGTAATCTGAAAAAGACAAGTCGTGACAACAGAATTAAAATACAGTGGACACGTCGTATTCCGCGTGCATTTGAGGATTACTTGAGTATGGCTGCAGTGGGGGGCAGCAGCGGCAGTCTAGGAGATTCCACAAGTTTGGTCAACCCAGAGCTACAGGATGATTGAAGTTTGCAATTNGTTATTTTTAATTTATGATGTTACAGTTTCTAAATTTTTATTATTTATGCAAATAGAACCTTAACTATATTTCTATATTTCCTCACTAATATTTGTTTTTAAAATGTAAAAAACACTTTTATATTTATATTTTTGTGAAATGGTTGTTGTAAAGATATTCGGGCAGAAAAATCTTTAACTAATATGTTAATTCATTTATTATAAAGTTAATACTAATTAGGAGTTTAGGGGCTTACAAAAAACCGTTTATACTTATTAGATATTATGAATATAGAATAGATTGAGCCAAGGTAAGATTATGAATTTGTATACTAAAGAATGAGCATTAGACTTATAGTTACTCGTCTAATATTATTAATCTATTTTGTTCAAAATCTCTAAATATTAATGATACGTCGAGGTATATAAATTTATTGCAAATGTTATACATTATGCGCAGACAGCAGAATTATAGAGCACACAAACGCCTATCTGCGCTTACCATTCCACCTCCAAACAACGGTCTACGGACCGTTTGTTTGGATACCACTGTTAGGTCAAGCGCTGACCAGTTTACCTCATGTCAAAAGTTATAACTGACAGCAAAGAGTAATTTTATTTCTTAATAAGTTCATCAAGCAAGTATAATATAATATGAATCGATCTAATACACTCAATTTATGTCAAAACTTTGCCATAGACAACGATGTATGCCGTTACTCAACACTTCGTAATTAAGAAAACATAATGCGCATTTTAAGTTGTAAAAATACATTAAAAATAATGTAGGGATCGAAACTATAGGGAAATTACGTACGCAGTTATAAACTGGCAAATTAACGTAATAATACGTAGAATTAAGGGTAATATATTATGTACTGCCGGACCAAAGAGACAGCGTTTGGATTTGTCTTTTATTTGCAAAATTGGTTGTTCTACTTCCTAGACGGTGGAAACACACATTAAATACACATGTTTTATTCAACTTAATTATTAAATATTAGTTGTTTGAATACTTTCGGTCAATATTAGGTGTCATAGTTATTTTAAAATTATAATTAGCTTCTTAATATGATCACCGGCTTTAAAAAAAAATACTGACTTCGATCCATTTTAAAGGCGTCTAGTGTTAAAATAATTCAAGATAAACAATAATTATAATTTAGTTATGTCTATTAAAAAATTGATACTTTTTTTTATGATAGTGTTTAATTTTTTATTTTTTTAAATAAATAAGGATAACTTAATAAATTATATCTTATATTTATAATTTTTTTGGGTGTAAAATAAATTAAAGCAATATAGAAAGTATGTATTATGTGATGCAAGAAGTAGCTTCTAAGAGACTAAAATGTGATGATAATGACATGGAGACATTAATGTATCTTCCATGTTCTTTCTCTTAACTACATATATATGGTATATTGTGTATATATAGAGTATATTTGCCTTTTTTTAGTATTACTCCCAAGTTATTTCCTTTGTCATTTTCATCCCCTTTCTTTTAAGTCATTCTAATTTCTTTTGTTAAGTGGAGGGATCAGTATTGATAGAGTTGGTTCCAAGCATATACAATGTTTATTATGTTTATGTGTTGTTATTCCAGTATGCACATAACGGAGGAGCCGTATGAGGTTGAAATCTCACGTGACGATTTTAAACGGAGATTTTTTCAATGACGAACGGAAGGAGTTGCCTCAATTCGAAGGAAATACGCGGAAAGCTTGCAGAATTAAGTTCTTTGGAGTTCAAATAATGTAATTTTATGTTCAAAAAATAATGGGATACAAGATATTTATTATGAATATCTCATGTCCAAAGCCTAAAGGTCTTACTTTGGAGGAAGGGATAAATTCTCGATGAGTAAATTTTTTTTTTCAACTTAAATTTGAAATTTTTGAATTTCATTATTTCATTAGAAAGTGAGAAACTAGTTGGTTGATTATTGGGGTGTGAAGTGTAACCATGCGGTAGGAATGGGCGGGGGTGAGGAATAAGGAGGATAGGGTGGGAGGTTGGAGGGACGGTAGGAGGAGGCAATTGAGATAGATGAAAGGTTTAAGGGGGTACGGGGGGGGAAAAGGATAAAATAAGGAGGGGGGGTGTGGAGGCCAAGGTGATGGTAACTCATGGTAATTGAGGCTGAGGTATGGATGGGGGGCGGGGTGGAGGGAGGAACGGAATAGGGGAATGTAAGGGAAGGAGTTAGGGAGGATGACAGGATAAATGGGAAAAAAAGGGATGGAAAGGGGATGAATTAAAAATGGTGGCTCTCAGAGGAGGGAAGAGGTAGTATAAGGGTTTTATTTAGAAGGAAGGCTTTAGTTGGAAAAGAAAATTATGTGCGAGTTGGTTGGAGGGGAGTGATTGGGGATGGGACAGGAGCAAAAAGTGGAAGGTGCAGAGTGGGAGTGGAGTGTAAGGGGGAGAATATAATAGGGGGAAGGGATTATGTGTAAAAATGAAGGACAGGTTAAGGGGGAAAAAGGGGAGGAGAGGAGGATTAGAATATGTTATTTATTATCGGTTAATTTAAATTAAATTAATTTATGGAAATTAGTTATATTAGGAATATTTTATAGAAATTTCAATTATTAGAATAAAATTGTGATAAAAATTGTAACTAATGACTAGAAACTAGTGGTTGCCCATAAAATCATTGTTGAATGATTATATAGGTATTGTTACTTCACAATTAATAAGATATATATATTATAAATATCTTGAAAGATCAAATCATGTTGAATAATAAGTAAAAATTGAAACTTTGACCCCAAAAATTAATTTCCCTGCTAAAAGATGTCCAAGTATATATCATTTCAAAGTGATTTCATAATGCTAAAAGTCCAAAGTGGAGAACCTGACAATTGACATGGGCACTTAATGATACATTTCATTTGCATATATTTATTTATCACCGTTGGTTTAATATCTATTTTGAAATTGATTAATTAAATGATCCTTTACAATTATATTTAAATAAGAAGTGTTCTTACTTCAAAAGCGTTTTATCCCCGATATCTGCCACTTAAAAAAATAATTGCCTAATTGCAAAAGAAATTCGATCTCTTTAATTATGGCTACAAATTCTTCTATAGCTTATACTTTCAATTAATCAGCCATACCTATTAAGACATTATTTTTCTTCAAAAATAATTTTGTTTGTGAGGTCATATTGATATAGGTAAAAAAATAGAAGCAAAATGAACCTTTTGATGTTCGACAAGGCTATCTGAGATATGGCATTTTTGTAGGATTCTGCGAAAGCGATGTGAATGAATTAGAATCAATCTAACTTTTTCTTATATCGTCTTTATAATGGAATTGACGATGTTAAAATAAAAAAAGAAATAAGAGAAAGTCACAATTTGTTTATTTATTTGGTGATAAGGACGTATAAATAGTGGACGAACAACGGTTTCAGTAAATTTAAAGATTGACAGTAGTATAGAGGATATGATCACAATGACCAAGAAGGAAAATATTATGTTAAATCGCTATATTGCTAGCAATAAACGTAAACGAAAATAAAAGTCAATATGAAACCTCTTCGTGAATATCTAAAAGACAAACAGTTAATTTACAAATTTATCTCTGTGAGGTACCATCATCGTAAAGTCTAGAGGTCATGTAACAGTATATTACTTTATGTTTATAAGGTTTTTGAATTTATTAATTTCTTTGTTATAGAGTGAGATTGTCTGAGATTCATTTGTAGTCTTATTTCAACAGTCTGTCCAATCTTGCTCTTAATTTGATCCTTGCCAATCCCTCTCTCATATAAATTTGTCTAGCACTATCACTAAGGCGAAACATCCGAGGGTAATATCAATCTGTCTCAACTCAAAACATACGCTATATCACATATTATTTATTCTATAAAAAAAATACCCGTGTGTTACAAAATTATTATATATAATATCAACTGTTATTAGGAATACATATTTATAAAACCTTCACTTTTCTTTTCCTACATTTGGATATAAAAAAATTACTAAATTATCACATACAAAAGTAATAATCGACTTGACTCATCATGATGTAGAAAGCTATGCAAAAAAAGAGAAAAAGGTGACCATATTATATAATATTAATTTGATGTGTAAAATATTTAAAAGCGATCGGCATTTGATTTTCTCTAGCTCTTTTTCACTAGTGGGGATTCTTATTAAAACCTTTTTTGCCTATTAAAAGATTGAATAAATATTTGTCATAAAGAATTTATGTTGGTACCATATGGAAAAACGAATAATTCATATTATTTCAACAATAGAAGTTGACGACACTTGACTTGTTAAAAAAAACGAATTCAAAAATTTATTTTCCTAAATTTTATTTCAAATTTTAGTGGAAAATCAATTAAAACTTTATTAAAAGTTGATACAAACCCCGAAAGCGATATAGAAATACAAAAACAATTCTCATTTGTACCAAATTCTAGCCAGCAATGAGGAGTTCAAGTTGTGGACTAAGTTTTTTTTTTTTCAACCAATGGTTTGTTTTAATTTAATACTAGGTGCTGCGTGTACATATATTTAAATAATAACAATCTTACAATATTTTTAATATCAAGTGGAAACAAGTAAATTAATTAAGTTACTAACCACTAATATCATCACTATTTTTCACAAATGAGAGATAAGCTTTGATTGTTGAGTACATGACCTAGTCCACTAATGAAGAAATTAAATTATGTTCCGTCAAATTATTTTTTATTAATTTTAAATACTATGTTTAAATATTAAATTACTAATTATTTCGGATTTTTCCCCTCACCTGATACTCCTATAATTAAAAATGAATGTTATTAGATAAGATTCTAATCATTTTCATTTAAAATTGATAGATTATGATCATCTTTAAGTGACACAATATCTAAATCATGCTATAGATTTAAGAAAAAAACATTCTATTATTATTTTTATTACACAAATCTCGGTGATATTAAATGAATCAAGATTTTGTTCATTATTTTGGAATTGGTATTTATTTATTATATTGTTGCAATAATTTAATTATTAGTCTTAACTTAAGTGCCATCACTTTTTCCTTTAGTTTTATTCTTTTTGGACGTGGTAAGCTCAACTTTTCTCCTTTTACTTTTTAGACTATTTTTCTCTTATGTTAACAACTACTCTTTATTAATATATAATATAATACTTTTACTTTAATTTTTTTATGATTAACTTGTTCAAGGGAAAATAAACGTTTCCACTATATATACTTTACTAAAAGTAAATAGTAAGCATGCAAGTTCTTAGAATGAGATCTAACTCTTGCGGTGAAGAAAGCAAGATAATCGTGTTACGAGCTATTTTTTAATTGTTAATTGAATATAAGACCTATAGCAAAAACATAAATATCACTAGTTTATGATTTATGATGTTAGTTTTCAAAATACCTTTGTACTATATAACTTTGCCAGATATATGTATCTTACGATAGCACTGAGATACACGTGATTGAAATTAGGGTGGTTTGTTCGAAAAACATGGTAGCAAGCATGATTCCAATTATCTAGGATACAATTTTGCTCATGTTTCTCATATACTCGCTGTCTCTGCACCTATGTATGAGGTAAATGTTTGTGAAATACGTGATTACCCTCGCTTGCCTCTCCCCGATCCCTTATGTATCTGGATTTTAAAACTTGACCGATATCAAAGATAATGTATATATGATATATGTATCTTAAGCTTAAAATAATAGATATTTACTGGTTGTTTTCTAACTTGAAATTGTTTTATTAAAAATATAATCAGCCCAAATAAATTAATTTATTCAAACTATAAGCTCAAATTAGTATTATGGTGGAACGTTGTAATTAGACTTGTCCTTTCCTAAAGTTTTGATAGTGAGGTACTTGATTCATTTCATTGTCATTGGGCCCAAACAATGTCATACATTGGGCTGACTTGCATTTGATTACCCAGGATTATTAGGCCCAATAAAACCTTATTGGGCCAACGGTAGGGGGTCCGTCGATGGGTGATTTGCATAAATAGGATCTTGGGCCTATCATTTAAATTTTGGCCTCATTTAAAAGAATGTGCAAAACTAGCCATTTTGCAATGATTTGAATGGAAAAGTCTAGAGATTAAAGAATAACTATCTCCGATTAATTAAAGTAACTCTATCTTAACGGAAAAAATTTTTGACCATGAATATATTTTTCTAATAAATAATTATTGAATTTTAACATATTATATAATTATATTCAATACTATGATAAATCGGACAATAGTATCAAAGTGAATGTATGCAATATATTGTATATAATTGGTTTAAAATATAGTTGTTGGTTTGGGTAAGAATTTGACACATTGTATTAAAAATGCTCTCGATAAAATGTATTATCCAATCAATAATACTTGAGACTATATGCCATAATATGTATTAAAATTATATTATAATCGACGCGTAAACTGAACGAATTGAGTTTATATTTCATATGAAAAGAAAATGAAAAAAAAAAAGATACCACAAAAATTGAACTAATAAAATTGAAATAAACAAAAACCAAGCCTCTTGTTATTTTGATTTGTTTATGTATATATTGAGCAAACTGACATAGAGTTTAATAGATTATGTTTACTAGTTTCTGATATTTAAATTTTAAATTCGTCTTTCTTTTGCTTATTATGTATATATTTGCATGTATATTTGTTAAGTATAATGCCATTATTAACGATATAATTAATGAAATTAAATAATTAATGTTAATTTGTAAATCTAGTATTCTCTTGTCAATTATACATGGTACACCTTCGCTTATTTTCAGTTTTGCAAAGAATATATAACATTTAAAAATAATTTAATTTTAAAAAATTCATTTTGCATTCGATGAGAGTTTATTTAGCACCATGAATTTAAATTATCTTCCTTTTGTATTTTTCTTCTAAACTTCAATCCAATATCAATAATAAATACATAAATTAAATAAAAAAAGGAAATTAATAGGACAATTACAAGTTTGTTAATTTCTTGTAGAGAAAGGAGAAGAAGTAGAAGTGAAGGAAACAGGAGAAGAGAGAGAGAGTGAGGAGCAGGAAGTAGTGAGCGAAGAAATGAGAGGAAAAAACTGTGAACCTCTCTTCTGTATATATTTTCTAATTGCGCCATTCTTACACACAACTTGAACATAATATACAAAATAATAAACCAACTTCTAAACTAACTTTAACAACTTCAACTAACTTTATTTAACAACTTCTTTAAGAATAGCCTCTTAGTTACATTATTTACCACAATGAACCTATACTAAAGCCCATTAAGTAATGCCTTCTTAATACTCCCCCTCAAGTTTGTAGGTATGATAGCTTCAATACACCAAACTCGGATAGAGATGTTCAGTTGGTTTGCTTCCCAAGCCTTTTGTAACTGTCTGCTTCTGGTTCTTGCGGCTCAAGTCTTGCGTTGCACTAAACCATTTTGTATCTTTTTTTTATAAAATGCGCCAATCCACTTCTATATGCTTTGTCTCTTTCATGCAGACACAGAGATTAGCAGCTATTTGGATAGATGACTGCTGCTCACTATATATAGTACTGGGTATTTGTACTTCACTCCAAGTCCTTGAACAGCTCACTAACCCACAACTCAGCCCACTGCCACTTGCCAACTCCTGTATCTCAGCTTCAGTTGAAGACTTCGAGAATGGTGACTTGTTTCTTAGACTTCCATGATATTAGTGAACCCCAACTTACCATGAAACCTGTACACTGATCTCATTTTATGCCTTAAACAGCCGCTACCCCAGTCTGAATCACAGTAAACTTGAAGTTCTTCATACTCTTTGCACTGATAACGAACTCCCAGTCAGTTCCTTTTTGATATATTCACCACTTTGAGAGCCAAAGGAATTTAGATGAGATTGTTTAGGATGATGTAGAACGGACTTAGTGTCTGTGCTAGGCAGCACAAAATGCAATGTCTGGTCTAGTGACATTTAGAGATATTAGTTTTCAACTAATCTTCTGCTAACTGATGCCTATGTAAAACAACATATCCATTTTGTTTATTCCATTTATCTCATCATCTCTTTAGTAGGTAATTGTAACATAGGATCTAGTGCCGACAGTAGCCCCCACAGCAGAGTTTGTGCAGCACAAAGGACCTGCTCAGAAATGATCTCAGGTGAAGATTTCCTTTGATGCATTACAATTCCCTCTTGTGCTTTGACAAATTCAATTCAAGGAAATACCTGAGATTCCATAGAGATCTTTCATTTTGAAGTTAAGTTTATTGTAGGGTTATGTTTTGGTTTCTGAATGAGATTTGATATCAATTCCAGAGTGATCATACAAGTCATTACATATACTAAAAAGTATAAACCAGGAGACTGTAATAGTTTTTGAGAATAGGTGGTAATCAAAGATGAATTTGTACAAATCCAATTTGACAGAACTTCAGTGAGTTTTGCAATTCCATTGCCTAGGGTGCTTGTTCATCCATAAAGGGATTTAGGGAGCCTACACACTAGCTTGCTCCCACCTGCACACTAAAGCCCTTTGAAGTTAAAACCAAAAGATAGAACCATATAAACCTCATATGTAAATCTCCTGAAGAAAGCCATTAGACAATCCATCTGAGGAACATGCCCAATGGTCTTTAGCCAGTAAGGAAAGCACACTTCTAACAGTCCCATTTTCACACTGACGAGAAAAGGTCTCCCCTTGATAATCCAGCCCCTCTCTATTGATTAAATCCTTTGACCCACTAGAGTGCCGTAAACCTGTCAATCTCACCTGAGGCCATGATACTTGATTTTAAAATCAATTTGCACACAATAGCCTTCTTGTTGTGAGGGTTTAAAGGAACACCTGACCATGTTTGTTTGAGATCCAAAAGCCCTGATATTTAAGCTTGCCATTGCTTTCAACCCACCTTTGGATCCTTACAGGCTTTCCTCAAAAGAAGTAGGTTCTAGTTCAACTACAGTACCAAAATGAAGTAAGGAAGGCTTGATAGCAAGAAGAAAAGTGTTGTCTACGCCAATTGTATATTATCAATGGAATACAAAGGTCTATGGATTGAAGCCTGAGCAATGCCACATAATCCTGTAGCCAGTATAGGATCTTTTGTACGCATTGTGATCTTCTTACAGAAGGCGTAGCTTGTGCTGGAGCTACCTCTGTTATGTACAGTCTGTGGTTGGATATGGTGCGACAAAGTGCCAACTCTGAAGATTCATCAACCTTAGGAAAAATTTGCAATGCAGTAGATGAAGGAGAAGCAATGAAATATGTTTCTTACATATACATCTCTGTGATGAAGAATGATTTTGTCCTTGATATTGTACAACATATTCCCTTGCTATGTGTGCTATATCCCATGTGTCAGCAATGGACACTCTAGGATGAAAGTTGTCCATTAATGTGCATTATTCTTAGCAAAACAAAGACAGCCTTCACCCTCATATGCTGTATTTGTAAGGACGGTTGCATTGTGAAAACACTACATATGGAGATTGACATGCAAAACAGTTGTAGGCAATCTGTTTATAATCTATACAGCATTAAGCATGGCAGTTTTGTCCCCCAACTAATAGGAATGTGACCTTGGAATGGAAGTGATAGCTATTCAAACTCAAGATATATGTCTGCGTTTCTTTTCAGCTTACATTCGGTGAGAGAGTGTAGTATGCAGCGTTCTTATGATGAACACTACCCCCCAGTGTATACAAAGGTGTCACTCAGTGTTTAACAAACTCAGAACATCTTATCAGTACGAATGCCTTTTAACTAATAAGTTAACTGGGTTTTGGACTAGAGTAAAGAGTCTCAATACAACACAAACATACTTTCAACTGTTATTAGAAACAGGCCACAACATTCTAGTACAAATCATCACATAGTGACAAAGAATCTAATTACCTCATTGTAGGAGTATGAAATGGACCACAAAAATCTATATGTATTCAACTGCGAATGCGGGACTAGAAGATATAGTAGTGTATTTGGAAAAGGAAAACAGTTGGTGTTTAGCGTTAAAGGACATATTGCTTACAGTGTGAACTCATTTGAACACTTTGTACTGGGAAAATTGGAGTTTTAGCTAAAACATTAGATGAAGTATGACCAAGTATTGGTTTGCCATAGGACAGTTTGTGAGCCCCTTGACAAAGTTTGTGAGCTTGGAGAACCCTCAGAACAAATGAGAGTATGTTTGAGTATTATCTGATGCAGGATAGTTCTCTTGAGCCTGATTGGCACTGGAATGTGAAGTTGATCGAGTCTCTTCGTGCGTTGTTTGCCTTATTTGATGGTACAAGTACTCGCAGTATTGTTATATTCGTTCCTTGCAATGCATTCTAACCCTTTGTGATAGTCACCAGAATCTTGTCTATCATCTCGCACCATAACTTGACTTCTTGCCGATTCTCAAACTCTATTTTAAACTCGCAGATCAGGATCACTAAGTGCATTGTTAGCCAGATGGATTGACCTCCTATCATACTGATTTCCTCTACCTTGCATTGTAAGTTAGGACCAGTAGAACATCTCTTTTCTTCATACGCAGGTGGATTATCCAGAAGTGAAGTTTTGCTACACCACAGCTGTGCATGTGTCCTGTTCCTTTCACTAATCACAAAAGCATTTGGCATCATAGCTGGACCGGTATTAACCTTGGGTAGAACTGGATGAATGAAGCAGTAAAAAGGGCCATTTAGATCTGTGAATTTGAACTGTTGAGAGGTCTGTGACAGATACGTTGGCTTTCTCTTCAATAAGCAGTGAGTATGCCTGTTTATAGTAGGCAAAGGTTTCAACGTACCATATTAGATTGCTTCTAGGACTTGTATTCATATGAGTCATTTAATCCCATGAGAAAACTGTAGTAACTTTCTGCGTATGAATAACAAATACAATTCCCTTGATTCAACACTCACAACTAGGAACAGTGCCCTATCATACTCTACCCAAACTACGTAGCCTTAGAGAAATAGGTTGAGATTGAGCTGTGTACTTGGACTAACTGTAGCAATCTCTTTGTGTAGTTGAAAAATACGTATCATTCAATCTTGTCCTATCACCTTGCTCACACAAGTCCTTCCACACAGCTGCCCTGGATTGTAGAATACCACAATGCCCTGCAAGTAACTCATTCGAAACACAGTTCATAATCCAGCGAAAGTACTATCGCATCTGCATCTTCCACAGGTTTGTCAAGTTAGACCATATAACTCTTTTCTGCATGATCCATCAATGAATCCAAGTTTGTTTCGAACCTATAATGGCATTTAATAGCTCGACTCCTACTGAAAAATATCAGCTCCTGTTAGTTGAATTGAAACTAAGTAATACACCTGAATGATCTATTGAAGTAAGAACAATGGATGATTATGGCTCAGCTTCTCAGGCAATCATTATCGACAGTTGCCCCCATCATCGGTTTTTTTTTTTTTTTTGCGCCCCTGAGATCTTTGAAGCTCTCTGTGTAGGCTCTGATACCATGTTAATCTTCTTGTAGAGAAGAAGTAGAAGTGAAGAAAGAACAGAGAAGAGATAGAGGAGTGAGGAAGAAGAAGTAGTGAGGAAGAAGATGAGAGAAAAAAACGTGAACCTCTCTTCTGTTTCCTAGATATTTCTAAGCCCCATTCTGTACACCACAACTTGAACATTATACAAAATAATAACCAACTTCTAACTAACGTTAACAACTTCTAACTAACATTTAACACTTCTTTAATTGAATAGCCCTCTTCGTTACAATTATACACAATGAACCACTACTAAAGCCTTTAAGTAATGCCTTCTTTAATAAGTTAAAATTACTCGATAGATAACATTTTTGGCTTATAGTATCAATCTATACCTAATAATTTTTCATCTTTTTTAATATTAAGTGCACGCGGTTGTCTACTCTCAAAAAACACACTGTATTTATTTGTTCAAAGCAAACATTCCAAGACCAATACTGTAATTGTAATTTGTTCATGTTTGCGAAAAAAAAATAAATAAAAATTAATATCTAGATAATCAAGAAAATAAAAACCAATATAGAACATAATCATTTTTCGGAATCAAAAGTTTTGATTCAAACTTTTGAGTGCGGTGCCGAATTAAGAGCATGTTTGCTCAGCCCTTAAAAAGCTGGTCAAATGACTTAAAAGACTTGATTTTTGACTTATATAGCTGTTTGCAATACTCAAAATAACTTATTTTAAGTAAAAAAATTATTTTAAGCCAAAAGTTAAAAGTTGGGGTTGGTAGTAGAAGTGCTTTTTGTTTTAGCTTATAAGACTGTTTAGTGACCAATTTTATCTTTTTGCCCTTATATTTTTAATAATCTCCAAATTACAACATAACTCTAACATCTTCTTCTTCATTTTTCCCTTTTTCACGTTTGAAAGCCAACTTCAGCACTTTATCCAAACACATAACTGCTTATTTTAAAAAGACGTTTCAGCACTTCAAAGTACTTTTTTAAGAAAAAAAAAAAACAAAAAAAAAAAAAACAAAAAAAAAAAATAAAAAAAAAAAAATTATAAAAAAAAAAAAAAAAACCCCTGCTTTTATTAAGCCCATCAAAAGCGACCATAAATCTGATTATTAGGAGCTCAAAAAACTAATTTTACAATACGCTAACTCTAAAACTTAATTTCTATATGACTGATATATTCTATCAAATTTCAAAACAGATATCAAATAACACATCAATAATATAAAAAAACAATCAGTATAGCGCTATCATATTTGCATGCCACTATCATCCAATTACTTATTAAAGACCCAACCCCAAAATTGGATAGCGTAGCGCCAAGAAAGATGTTTGGTATTTATTATATTTTATAAATATAAAAAAGCAAAGCTATATAGCTTATATATAGGGAAGAAAGAATGTTATTAAAGTATTTTAGTATAAGTCAGGAATCATGCGACTCCTATGATAATTCCACTTCTATTTGCTTGTCATTTTATGACTTTTATTTGACTCCAACAATACCTTCCAATGCTTTTACCATAACTACGAAATTTTAAAAGTTTCATTATACTACAAATTAAAGCTATTTTAGCATAGAACAAGAAAAAAGGTAAATAAATTGGGCGAATAGAAAAAGAGGAAAAGGTTTACATTTATAATACTAGAAGATAATTATAGGCCAAAGATAAATATTTAAACATACTATAAGTTCAATTTTTTTAAATAACCTATTAAAAGATCAGTGATGCATATTTAACACTCTTACCAGTTAATAGTTGTACCTACAAAATAAGACATTCAACCTATTATTACTACATCAAAAATAATCTTTAACGCAATTAAAGATTTTTAGCGCGACAATTATATCTTCTTAATATGCTCCTAAAACTTTAAGCCGATTATTAACTCAATTGACAAATTGGACTAATGTTGCGTAAAGACGTTGACACACTTTGTAACATGTATATTTTTTATCGCACTAAAGGTGATTTCTGTTGCCAAGGTATTACCATGTAAATTGACACTCGATAATATCAAGGTAATATATAATTAAAAGTTGAATAATAAAAACTGCGTTAATGCTGACACCAAATGCGACACCAAAAAAGGCCACTAATTTTCCCCAAAAAGTTTTCTAAAAGAGACCAAGCTGGCACAAACCTATTATTATTCCTTCAACACACAATGCCATAGTACTAGTTTTGTTAACCTATTTTTGCAGACTTTTTTTATACCATTTTCACTTTAGCCCAATTACCCTCACATATTACTCCCCCCCCCCCCCCCCCACAAAAAAAAGACTATCACTACTACTTAGCCATGACCAAATTAAACATCTTTTTTCTTTTGGACTTTGTACCTTTTTGTTGATTCTTGAAACCAAAAGAAATCAATGTTAAAAGACCAAAATACCCCTATACAATATTTTGTATAAATAGCCATGCAACTTAAACTCATATCACAAAAAAAAAAAAAAAAACCAATTTCATCTCTCATTTCTTGCAAATTTTGATCTTATCATATATTATAAGTTCAATGGTTAAAAACACTACTAGTGATCAAATGGAAGTTAAGTCCTCTATTTCTTTGTTACAAGAAAGGTTCAAACAATTGCAAAAAATCAAGAAGATGAGGCAAGAGAAAGAGCTATTAAAGAATATGTTTATGCATTTTGATCATCATGATGTGGAGTTATACAATAATAATAAGTTTTATTCTCCAATAAATAATGACAAGTCATCTTCTCGATTTTCTCTCTCCCTATGGCCAGATATCAAATCGCGGAGTCTTGTGAGGAGTACTCCTAAGCTAATTAAATGTGATAACTCACATTCAGACGTTGATACTTCTCTACATCTTTAGAAAAGAGCGAAAGAAAACAAACTAAGCTCCTGTCATGTGCATGCAAGAATGATCGGTGAAGGGTTAATTAGATCATATTGAAATTACTGTAAACAGACTTAAAAGAGATCGTTTTCACACGAGTCATAAGGTGAAATACTCTTGTCGCTACTCCAAGACTCCCTTTCACTTCTCTACATCTTTGAATAGGAAGAAGAAGAAAAAAAATACTAGCTAGCTATATATTTCTCTCCCCAAAAAGAAAAAAACCCAAAAACTTGGGATTAGTTATGTATGCTTCTATATATATATATATATAATATAAATATCTTAGAAATATTTATCATTACAGTTCATGCATGTTGTCTAAGTTTTAATCATATTCGAACGGAATCAAACCTTGAAGCATGTTTACCCCCCCCCCCCCCAAATTCTTATACGACAAAAAATAATAATCAGAAATTAGCGATGGATAACTTATATAGCTAAACAACAAAAACATATCACTAATACTGATGAAGTATCTGAAATATTATTGATTAGATATGAGTTATATTGTGAAATTCGACAAATATTTTGCTATTTTTACTAACAAAAGTTATTATAGTGAAACAGAGTTTTAACTTATATGCATAAAAGATGTGTGAAAGGAATTTTATCGCATCAATTCAACTTTATTCGTCATATCATGTTATTTAATTTAACACTATCTCTTGGTTTTTTTTATAACCAAAGATGTATGCTATAGACATACTTAATGTAAATCTTGATAGTTTTAAAATATGATTGCACATTGCGTTTAGAATGGATTGATCTTAATTTTATTTTCAAACAGTCGAAATTATGTTAGTGAGATATACATTATTTAATAAGGACACGAGGCATAATGTATTATAATGCAAAAATATAGACTTATGCCCTAAGAAATAATTATTTACTTTAAGATTAAAACAAAATAGGACCAAAAGTGCAAATTAATGAACCTGTTTAAAATTGTATATGAGGTACACTATGAAAAACAATGTAGTTAATTCCTTCGTTTTTAATTATCTAATAATTAATTAATTATCACGAAATTTAAAAAAGAAAAAGATTTTTTTTTTAAATTCTAAGTGAATTAAAATGTATTTACAGAATTCAAATGCATTTTTGTTAGACACATGATAAATCATTGCTTAACCTAATCTACAAATAAAGCAAAAGAGAAAAAAGAAAAGAAAACGACAAAAAGAAAAGAAAAAGTCTCATTTAAGTACACGACAAACTAACGCACAACATTTGATATTTCATAGGAAGAATTAACTAAATACTCAATTTATTTTAATACATTCTCTAATTACTCTCTTTTATTTTTAATATATATCACTTTGCACGGTCCATCGAAATGTATATGATATATCGAGATATTAAGTGATGTATTTAAAAATAAGACGTGATATTTTTGATTTCACCAAATTTAAGAATTTTTGTAATTTGCAAATAGTAGGTCATAAGATGTAATTAGTTGTTAACACTATGAGATTTGTGTAAAAAAATTATATATTTAGTATAATTTTATAAATAGAATATGTAATTTACTCATACTTTGATAAGAATAGAGAAATTATATCCAATTGAACCTCGATTCTATCGAAAAAAAATATTGAAGTTGACAAGAAAAAACAGCAACGCGATTACTGAATACTACTACTACTAAGGAGAAGCGCGTAGGTAGAGGAGGCTATCCTTGTACCTTTTTCACACAAAACACTATAGCAATCGACTATATCTACTAATCTTCTAGTCTAATTCTTGTTCTCACTTCTCCGACCCTAATTCTATCTAAGTATCTTTTGGTGATATGACTTTCGGATGATTTCCTTTTTAAATATTTACGGAAACCTCCGTAGGAGTTAGGAGAGAACTACGTATATTCTCACCATTTTTAGAGTCAATTTTAGGCATTTAGGGGTTAATTTCTAAAAATTAGGTGATTTTCTTTGATTCTCGTGTATCTAGCCATATATTTTTTTTGCTGTATCAACGATTTTCTTGTCTGAAGACTTAACAGGAAAACATCCCTATGTAAGGAATTGGGCGAGTAGTACGTCAACCTCACCATTATTTTTTGAGCCCATTTTGCATAGATGGGAGTCAATTTACACGAATTAGATGATTTTTTTAATTTGTTATGTTATCCAATGAATATATTAATGATATGACTTTCAGACGATTTCTTTTGCAAAACCTTTATGTAACCTTTGCAGGGAGTTAAGTGAGCAAGGATCAATTTACAAGAATTGGACCATTTTCTCAGTTTTTCGTGTTTGTTAGCCATGACTATTTTAGTGACATGACTTTCAGATGATTTCTTTGTGAAACCATTATATATTCCTTCATAGGAAGTTCGGAAAGTAGTAAGTACGATTTCACAATTTTCAGAGTCTGTTTTTGACATTTAGGGAACAATTTACATGAATTGTGTGATTTGCTCAGTTTTTTGTGTATGTTAGGCCATAGTTTTTTTGGCTAATATGGTGGTAGGATGATTTTCTTGGTCGAAAATGTTATAGGTTCTTCGTAGGAGTTAGGAGCAAGCTATGCAAATATCACATTTTTAAAAGTCCAATTTTGGCATTAGTGGACACTTTACATGAATTATAAAATGTTCTCTAGTTTTTATGTGTGTTATCGCAATAAATATTTTGCGCTGATATAGCTTTCGAATGATTCTTTGTGAAACCTCTGTGAATACTCTGACCTAGAAGGGGTGAGGGCGGGAAGAAGTACAGAAAATCTCACCATTTTAGAGTCAATTTGGACACTCGCGGCTACTTTAATGGACAATAGCGTAATTAGTATATGGTTTTAGATTACGATGTTCGTAGGAAACATTTACTGAACCTCTCTTAGGAATTTGGGAGCCACTATGTACGTACTCACTATTTTAGAGTACATTTTGCGACATTAAAGGTCAATTACAAAAATTAGACGCATTGTTCTTTATTTTCGTGGTATTACACAGGCTATTTTGTCTGATAATATTACTTCAGGACCATCTTTTTGCGAAAAAATCATGAAACCTCCGCTGGGAGTGGTGACCCCCCCCCCAAATAGTATGTACAACTCACCATTTAGAGTCTATTATGACACTAAGCGTCAATTTACAAAAATTAACCGACTTTTTCAATTTTTTGTATGTATAATCCTATAATATAATTTTGTGATATTGCTTCTGATAAGTTCTTACGGATATAATACGCGCGCGCGCATCTATATATCCTATAATATAATATATATATATATAGATAGATATATATATTATATATATATATAAGTATATATATTATTTTGATATCTAGAAACATCTTTTCAAATATCAGATCAATTATAAAATAACAAAATTTAGAATTATCACTTAAATTCTCCTAAATGTCCTTGACATCACATCAAATTCAAGGGCTTAGAAACATCTTTTCAAAATATAGATCAATTATAAAATAACAAAATTTAGAATTATCACTTAAATTCTCCTAAATGTCCTTGACATCACATCAAATTCAAGGGCTTTTTGTCTTTTGATAAAATTTTCCTACTATTTAACTTTACATTGTTTATTCACTATTCATTCCAAAGGACATTGGCAAAATTAGCATACAAGAGTCCACCTCTATCACTTCAATTTATCCTCAAATTCCTTTTATCATCTTTGTCATGAAGGTAAGAATTTTATTGATTTGTAATTTATTTTCATTTTGATCTTGGATGCCACGTCTCAAACAGATTCGCACAACAAATCATAGATATTTGAAAGATATACGAATGTTATTTTTTATTATATCAAGATCGAGTGTAACAAAGGATCTAATAAATGAGAGATGGCAAAGAAATTTGAAAACGGTTTTTTGCCAAAATTGGATAAAGATGCATTGTTAGGGAAGAAGGGGATCCTATACGTCTTGACGTATATACATTTATTCAGTATTAGGGCTTTGATGAGCCCACAACTTGTGCAGTGGTGTTAGATGTATGAAATGTGTTTCAATCTGCCGCGCTGACATAGATCTGGTAATAAGTTTGTGATAAGAGAAGACAAGGCGCGACACTCCAACTTGCGTCTTTGTGGATTTGTACCAGGCGAGTGTAGATAAATAAATCTAATTCTTAAGAACCTATCGATACCTGAAAATTCATATATCTGTCATCGATTTCAGAATTTTTGATTACATACACTCCTTTGTCGAGTTGTCTATTTTATTTCAATTTGAGCTAAATAAATAAGTATTTCATAAGATTTTATCGAATACCATCGATACGAAAGATACATTTTAAGTGATTAGGTAAAAAACATGATTTGAATTAAAAAAAATTCAGCTCTTAGACCTAATGTGTCGATTATTCGTTTGCTTAGCCTCTCACTCGATTTCTTTCACTATTTTCTCTGAGGACTTCAGTTTTGCTTGTTCGGTCAAGATAAAAGCAGCGTTCGTTAGGTCTAATGATCCCTTTGTCTAGCGTCAAAACTATTTTATAACTTATACCCTTAAAAACTTTATGTAGTTGTATTCTACTCCTAGCAAAATATCTTAGTACTTCAATCAAATACTTCGATATATAGTATTTATAAAATAAGTAGAAAGTAGTGAATATACACTAAAGTATATTGTTGGATATAGATAGTAATTTATTTATATTATCATAATGATTCATAGAAATTCTGCTTTTTTGATTTGAAATGTTTTTTTTTTTTTGTTATTGAGTTATTATAATGAATTGGCTTGACTTTTATTTATAAAAATCATTTATATTTGTATAGACAAGAGTATAATATAATTAGATCGATTTATAAAAAAACAAAACTTTGTCCATAATATGATCATAAAGAAGTCAAACTCAGATAAGTCATTATTATCAATTTATAATGTCACAAAATATCAAAATCAAATTATATAAAAATATACTAATATTTTTTAAAATTTAAAATCAAATTATCGAATCGAATTTTTCGGTACTTATTTTAAAAAAAAACATAGGTAAACACAAAGTCAAACACGCGGCTAACAAATGTGGGTCCAAAGAAAAAATTAGATACTGATCCAATGTCATACTGGAAATAAAAAAATAAAATAATAATTAGAATTAAAAATAATAATCATATTAATAAATTAAGTAAAAAATAAAAAAAATTCCCAGTATCCGACAACCGTCTACTTGCCAATTCGGGTTTCAGCAAAATTTTCACTTTCCTACTCTTTGTCTTCACAAAAAAAAAAAGGGGGGATAAAGAAAACATTAGCAACAAAATAAAAATCATAACTTTGATTGAAAGGGAAAAAATTTTAGAGCCCCATTTTTCAAATTTGAATTTCTCTTTCCAAGACCCTTATGTTTGTATGATTTTAAGAACTAATTTTTTGTGTTAATTGATTTAAAACTGTTGGGTTATTTTATCAATCACTCAAGGACATTTCAGGCAGGTAATTTTTCATGTTTATACAAACCCCAGATCGTCTGTTTTATGTTCTTATGCCTATAGTGTATGCGGAGTTTAGCTATTTTGATATTTTGAAGGGATTTGAGAATTTGCGTGTGTTTGTTGCTTTTGTATTGATCTAATGTTTTACTTGCGCAGTAACAGATGTTCTGTTTGCCTGTGACGTTTGGTAGTGTTTGATATAAAGTTAGAATCTTTTGTTGTTCTGTTTGATTTGATGTGAGCTGTGTCCCTGTATTTGCCCTGTTGCTTGAAGGTATAAAGTGAAATATGTTAATATTGGAATGATTCTTGTTAGGTTTGGTGTAAAGATTAGTAGATTTCTTGGTGATGCATGACCAATGAAGTTAGTATTTATTTAGTGTTTGTTGTTAGTAGAGTTCAGGCAGTAGTTCATAGCACTATTTTGTTGGAAAAGAGAGGTAGTATAGTACATTCTGCACCATTGGATTATTAGTAGAGGTGTGTTTCAATAAACATTGCGTGGCCTAGTTAGAGGAAAACCGCCATATCTAATAGTTTAGGTGTGCGAACTCGAAAAACTGGTATACTTTAGGTGTGCTTTTGACACGTCATGCTTCAAAAAAAAGTCTTTTTCTTTGGAGTGATGCGAACTAGAGCAAAGCATTAGAGGAAATTGGAAAAGTAATGTTAGCTTGAAGGAGTAGAGTTTTGGAAGTAGGAGATATCGCGTTGATAAGATATGTTTGCTTGATACTTGGAAAATATATGAGTGTTCTTATTTGCGCAGTTTTAAACAAAAAAACAAAACAAGCTTGGCTAACTTTGTGTTTTAGAATGTTTTTATGTTTAGAAAGATGAGGTAATATATATCTTGTGATTTGTTTTTTTGTTTCTTTCGAGGGAAAGACTTGTGAGCGAGTTCAAAATTGTGTATTAGAAGTGAAAATGCATTTGAAGCATAGTGATTACTGGATCAGATATCGGTTTTATTGTTTGTTTTCCGTTTAGCACATATCTGAACATTTGCTGACGGGAACCTTTTGTGACTTATTTTGATCGCCAGCGTCGCGGACTAATGCTGCCTCCACGCCAACAACCACGGCCTGGTGGACTTCAGACGTCTTTATCCTTGGTCGTCTCTCCTGATGCATGTGGATCTCCTAATCCTCAAGAACGTGGCTCAACCTCTGATCAGGCTCGTGACTCACCATCTGAAAGTGCTAGCTCACGCGAAACATGGCCAACATCTGATGCTTTGATGGCAAAAAAGCTGGAGAAGGAGAAAGAGAATGGCTATGCTGAGCACTCTGTTGTCCACAATATGCCAAACTCAGACAAAATTTCCCTTCGAGACATTGCCCGAGAAAGAGTTGACGTTATAGCTGACAGGATGCGAAATCTCCCAGATGAGTATCTAGAGAAGTTCAAATATGAACTTCGGGTCATTCTTGAAGGGTCAGGTGGTGCTCAGCACAGAAATGAGTTTCAATTCCTCCAAAGGCTAGTGAATTGTAGGGGTGAGTTAACGGAAGGAATCCTGTGTTTAACACACCGTACCCAGCTAGAAATTCTGGTTGCCATCAAGACGGGAATTCAGGCGTTCTTGCATCCCAGTGTCAGTCTCTCTCAAGCTTCTCTCATTGACATTTTCTTGTATAAGAGGTGCAGAAACATAGCATGTGGTAGTGTGCTACCAGCAGAGGAGTGTAGCTGCGAAATTTGCTCGAAGAAAAATGGTTTCTGCAACCTTTGCATGTGTGCTATTTGTAACAAGTTTGATTTTGAGGTCAACACTTGCAGATGGATTGGTTGTGATCTCTGTTCTCATTGGACACATACAGATTGTGCCATTAGCAATGGGCAGATTGGAACGGGCCCTTCTGTTAAGGTTGGAGTTAGCTCAGCCGAGACGCTCTTCAGATGCCATGCTTGCAGTAGGACATCTGAGTTATTAGGTTGGGTTAAAGATGTGTTCCAGCACTGTGCTCCAACTTGGGATGCTGAAGCTTTTGTTAGAGAGCTCGATTTCGTCAGGAGAATTTTCCAGAGAAGTGAGGACGCCAGAGGCCGTAAGTTATATTGGAAATGCGAGGAACTCGTTGAAAAGCTGAAAGGTGGTGTTGCAGACCCAATGGCTTGTAAAGTGATCTTATCCTTTTTCCAAGGTAAGCCTGACATCTTAGTTATTGTCCTAACTTTTTTCTACACTATTTGTGATTGGGGTGTAGTTGATAAATGATTGATTGTCTGGACCACACTTGAATTGGTCTGTCCGAGATTGAGAAAAGGTTGAAATGAAAGCTTGATGCATCTAACAAGAAATCAAATGTAGCAGGTCACAATTTGATTATTGGTCCTCTGCTCTCTCTGGCTTTTTTGATCTATAGTTAGTGTTGTTTAGTAGGCTAGGTTGAATAAAAAGGTGTATTATTACCGTGGCGGAGCCAAGAATTTACTAAGGGGTGTCACAATTTACTAAGGGGTGTCACAATATAAAAGAAGTAGAGACATGTAGAAAATAAAGGGTGTCAACGTATTACTATATACGTAAAACTCAAATTTTGACCAAGCTAAAGAATGTAATTTTCTGAGCGAAGGGGTGTCAAATAACACCCTCTGATTGGATCATTTACTGTACCAAGAAGCTCGTGCAATGATCATCAAGTATTTGTATCTATTTGAGAATATAACAAATCATCTCTTCTAATGTTGAACTTTTAATTACAATATACTCTTGGCCAAACTTCAACAGTTTTCACGAACCTATTAGCCATACATTTTTTTCAATCTTTATAGCCTCAAGCATTTTGCATAGATTGGTGGTCTTAGGTAATTGGAATAGTGGAGGGATAGGAGAAGAGTTGCATGCGCACAAACCAATTAGCATTTAGGACAAAATATTGAAAGATGGATCATGGAACTTAGAAGTAGATGTAGATAGAAGAAAGAAGTGATGTTGAAAGGAGATGCAATGATGCAAACTAAAAGAATACGGTGGGAAACTAAGAGGCACAAATCAATTAGCCATTAAAGGACATGATATTGGAGGATTGTTTTTTTTTACTAGACATGGAACTTAGAAGGGGATTAAGAAGTGGATGGAGATAGAAGAAATAGTGATATTTGATAGGCCATAGCAAGGTTTTAATTATGGGGTCTAGGTAACAATCCTTGTAGTTACTAGATTTGAATACTTATCTATAATATAAATGATTCTCTTAACACATACAAGGTTCGAGCCTAAGCCTACTGGGTCTATCGTATGCCATGCCTAGGCGGCTGGACCTAGAGAATTGCTAATTATGCGTGGTGGATGGAAAAGATAGTGAAACTCGAAGGTGTATAAGAAGCTAAGAGGGCGGAAGACTAAGCAAAGAATCTATTAGCCAATGAATTGGCTAAACCTTGGCAAAGCTATTAGGGATGTAGAAGGGGGAGAAAGAAATGTTTAAGCTAGGACGAATGAGAGAGAATAGGCTGCTGATGTAAGTTAGTTTAAGTGTGTTAAAGATGATTTACAGAAAATTTTGACAAGAAAGAGACAGATTCTGTATTGATCAGCTCGAATAACAAGGACATCTTTATAGATCTTCAAACATCCATGCAAATGATCAGATTAGAGATAGGCTGGTTTGGAGAGAGGGAGAAGAAGACAGGAGGAGGAGAATGATGTTTTGCAAATTCCCGTCATGTATGAGGAGCTAAATTATCCTTTACTGTCACAATTCGGTGGATATCGTTCCCAGACCAGACCAAGTTCACTCAGAGTCATTACCAGATTATAATTTTGAATCTGGCATAATCTGAAGAAACTTTGAGATAAATCCAACCTAACCTAATATGTAGGTTAATCTTGCCTTCTAAATGATCCACCCTTTAATGGTTATGGATGACACTAATGCCTATTTAGTAATTTAACTACAGTTTTTTGATTCTCCTCTTCCTTATTTTCTTCGATTTTATTGTTACATGTTATTTCCTCTTCTTCGGTTGTTGTACTAGTTTGTTATTACTGTTCTTTTTCCATTATTTCCTATATGCTTTCTTCACTGCTGTATTTCCTTTTCAATTTGTTATCTGTTTTACTTGTGCCGAGGGTTTATCATAAAAACATACTTCTACCTCACAAGGTTAGTGCGTAGGATGAGTACACGCACCATCCCTCTAGACTCCAATTGTGCGGATTATAATCGGTATGTTGTTGTAAATAAAGTCTTTTGCGATTATCTCAATAGCCAAAAAACCATTTTTATAATGTCAATTTAAGTTTATCTAAGTGAAAAAAGATGTTGCTATCCCTCACCACACCAGCCTTCTGACAATTTTAGCAGTTATTTATCTGCTTCATTAGTCATCACATTTTCTTACATGGATAGAATGGAAAACATTGTTACTATTGGGTGCGATATTAGTTTATTAGGAATGACAATATATTTAGAATTTATTTTTTTCTGGACGACTGGCCGAATGGTGGATCTTATCATTGAATCAAAGTGGAGAAAGTGGAATAAATCAATGGGGAAGTGAGGTAGTAGTTTGGTATCTAGCTGCTATATCCGCGTGTAAGTATGATCATCTCTGGCTAATAGTCCCGACTTTTCTAAGCGATTTTGAACACCTAAGTTGTGCATTTTAAGTAGTGTAGAAAGGATTTAATTAATGTTACATCACAATGTGCAACTAATTGAAACTGCTTGTCTTGTAACGAGACAGACGAGGTGAGCATGTTGCTGTCTCAAATAACATGTAAACTTGCCCGAAGAGTGTAGCTTGTCATGTGTGGATTAGGTGTACGAGATCTTTAAGTCATACATTTCCTCTTTGAATTCCCCCCCCCAACTTTTACACAGATCTTGATGATCCTTCAAAGAATCAAGGCAATGACGAAGGTGCTCGGCCCATAGCTCCTCTAGAAGCATTCGGCAAGATTGCAGATGTAGTGCAGGAAGCTATCAGAAAAATGGAAGCCGTAGCGGAGGAAAAGATGCGTTTGGTTAAGAAAGCACGGTTATCTCTCGAAGCATGTGATCAAGAGCTCAAGGGATAAATGGAAGTGAGCATGCTGGAATGAGAGAAGTTGAGAGACAGAAGAAGAAGCCAACAAATCGATGCTATTGAAAGCAGCGTTAAGGCTCAACAGGCTAGAGCTGAAATGGTTTGACAAAAAGCGGCTCAAGATAGAGACGAGAAGTGGAGAAGACATGCAACAAATTACACTCGCCTAAGACAAACAAGTCGGAGGAATGAGAGACTACACTAACAGCGTATCTGAACAGCGATTATCCGAGGCTGAGGCAGAGAAGAAAGCAGTACTTAATCGAGAGATGAGCTTCAGACGAAAGTTCACGAGCATCGCAAGCAGCGCCGGAGCCATGACCTTCCCAGATTATGTACAGCAAATCAAGACCTTGCATCAAGAATAGGTAGAGTTGTCAACTTTCAAAGGAGACTGATCAAGAATATTGTAGAGTGTTGCTTTCAAAGGATAGACTCTCGTTGTCTCTCCCCCACCTCCACCCCCGCTTGGAAAAATTATAGGCTTCGGGATTTATAAAATTGGTTTTTAAACTTTCTGAGTCTTGATAATTTTTTCTTGTAATCTGTGGCCTTGCCGTTTTTTTCAAAATGATAATAGCTCCTTCAAAAAAGGGCAGTATGGTGTTTTAAGCTCTCGTTATAAGCACGAAATCTAGGAAAAAGCCAGATCACAAGAAGTTCTCTGTTATGGATTTTCCCTACATTTTGTTAGAGTTTTATTTTCATGGCTTGAACCAGTAACCTTCTGGTTACAGGATAGTAATTTTAAAAGGCGGGAATTGCATTAGCAATCTGGCGCACCAAGCTTCCACGTGTGCAGGGCTGGACATACAAGAGGTTACTGTATGCACGCAGTCTTATCATGCACAATTCTAATCAATTATTGGTCTAGAACAACTCGAAGATACTTCTAACGTAATATGCTATTGTCTTTTTTGAGTCAATTTTATACGATTTTTTACAAATGGCCTCACACTATTAATAGTATCACTACATCTTATATGGAGGCCCCCCACCACCCCCATCCCATCCACCCAAATTAACAACACTGTGGTCGTGTAACATTAAAAAAACACAAATAGGCTCTTTCTAGTCCATTTTAATATATGTTCAATAGGATAAAAATGTATCCAACAAAATATTCAAAAGCACTATCCCATTTATATGCCATACGATACTAAAAAGTAATAAGTGATCTAGCAGTCAATGAAATTCATAAAAAATAAATATTGATTTTTCCTGATACGTTTACTTAATCATAGTAAATTATTACGTATTTTAATCGTCAGATCAAATCACCACCCCCCACCCAAGCAATACATGTTCAAAAGAACCATATTATTTGGCCAAAACTAGGGTTGGATCTGAAGTGGGCACAAAAGAAGAAGATTGATATATAACATATATATATAGTCAATGACCAAGCATGCAACATTAATAATAGAGGCAACAACTCAATTTTTTTTTTGTCAAGTCATTAAAGGAAAGTAGTTATTTATATAAATTATTATCGATTTGGGATCATTCAATACAATGGTATGAACACGTTATCAAAGAGACACTATGTATCTTTATTGCATTAAAAAAAAGACTATATAATATAATTATTTTATGGACCACCTCTTTTTCAGTCGATTATTTTAGAAAAAACAAGAGTTTTTATATTGTTGGTAATAATGGAAACAATTTTATTCGTAAAATTAAAAGACAAAGCAAATTTATTTTATGTGTGAAATTATTGTTAACAAAAGGACAATAAACACAATTTTATTATGGACTATTAGACTTGTATACTCCTCGAAAAATCTACACATTTTATTTTGATTTATTTGATCTATTTTGATTTGATAGAAAATATACATAAATTTCTTTTCTGAATCTTGTGATTTTAAATTAAATTTTTTTCAAAAGTACTAAAATGTCGTTTAAATTTGTGATCTTGAATATGTTATGTGGAAAGTTAAAATTAAAAAGTTATCAAAAAAAATCAATTTTTTTTACTAAAAAAATAAACTAAACAGATTAAAACGGAGAAAATATATATACGTATGAGTTTTCCTTATATCATATACTCCCTTCCGTCAATTTTAGTTTTTTTAAATGTTTATTAAGAAAACTACTAATAATAATAATAATAAAATAGTTACTAAGTTATCCCGATTTAAATATAAGTAGAGTATATTCTTACTCTTAAATATTGTGCATTACTTTATAATTAAAAGTAATTATCAACTTTAATCTTAAATTTCTAAATGAGTAATTATATTGAGATAAAATGATTAATCAATTTTCCATTTCAATTTTTGACTATCCATGCAATAATAAAAGATGATAAATTAGGGTTGCCTTATATTCTTTTTTTTTTTTCGAACTTAATACCCCTATAATAATATAGTAAAATAATATATATTTCCCTTTTCGTACGATTTCATCATCATCAACTTTAACATTAAATCACTATTTATGTATATATATTCAATCTAGATTCTAGCATCTATTTCTTAAATGATATCGAATAATAGTGCTTGCGTTGCTAATCAAAGAATATAACACGTAGAGCATATGTAAGATATTATTTTATTGATTATAAATTTATTATAACCAAAATAAGACAAAAAAAGTAGATGTGGACATTCAGGTAATTTGGTTAGATTTTAATTTTTCTTTATGTTTTCGGATTTTTTGTTACAAGTGTCGAAACAACCGAACCAAAATAATGTGATTCGGTTCCGGTTTTTATTATTCGGTTCGGGTTGATATTTTTCGATGTGATTTTGTATTTTGGTTTTTTTTTTAATGGGCCATGGCTTAGTGTTACTGCTTTTAAAATTAAAATTACAAATTTTTTGTTTGATTTTCAGACTTATCTGAGGCCAAAAAGTTACATCAAAGTGTCTTTTTACTTGGTAATTTTTTATTTTAAATATATAATATTTATTATAACCTTAAATAATTAATATAATATAAATACTATTATAATTATAATATATTTCGCTTAAACCGGACAATACCAACAAATAATTACAAAAGTACATATGAAATCGAATCATCGAAAATATAAAAATATATACCGATATCAAATCAAAATCGAAAAACCAAAACCGAAATATCAAAAAAACTCAATTCAGTTTGATATTTTGATTTTTCGATGTTTATCCCGAGCCCTAAAAAAATAACAAAATGGACCACCATCTAATGTCACTTTTGTTATTTTTTCATAAAGAAATGGGTCATCATAAATTCTATCACACCTACCATACACTAAATGTAGGATTTAAAGGCACCACCTTACCCTCATCAATATCTGCATCTTGGGATAACAAAAAATAGGTAAGAATTTATTGGTATTTTTATCAAATTATCCCTTTTTTTTTATTTTATAATTAAATAATATCTCCGTTCATTTTTATTGGTACATTATTTTTAACGTATCAAGAAAAGATACAGGCGAATTTACGTTAGTTGCTTATTCCTCAAATAATTTTCCCCAAGACTTAATATTCCATCTAATTTACATTAACTCAATGTGAGGTTTTTATATTTATTCAAAATAAGTGAATTATTTAGAGTTTAAAAAAAGTTATTGATACTTTTTTTTCTTTTCATATTTATCCTTCATTAGTGAGGTTTATTCTTATCCCGATAATTCATTTAATATGGATTACAGGGAATATTAAAATAAATTACTAATAGGGATAAAGTGATAAAGTAAGTATGTTAATCGTTATTTTCTTTATTTGCTTGTCAAATTTAAATATAATAAGTAAAAGTGAATAAAATTAATAAAAAATTTAAATTAAAATATATATTTAATCACTTATTATTATTATTCAATTTGATCATTACATGTTTTTGTTATATTTCGATTATTATTGCTATCTGTTGTTTAAGAAAATCACTAATTTTTATGCTACTCTCTTATTATTACGTTGTTTTTTATTATTATACTTTACTTTAATAAAATATTTTTGTAAGAAACAATCTCTTTACTTTTATTAGGTCTGCATCATTATTATTTTCAAATTCTAGTTATATGATATAGATTGAATAAAATATAATTATATTTTAAATTTTTTTAGCTTCTTCCCATTATTTGTGTCCTAAATTTCAAGTTTTGTTTCCCAAGCTAGCTACTTCTTATTAAATGCTAACCCCACTTTTCAGATTTTTCTCATTCAATGCAAAATTTATTGTTTTTTTTGTCCTTCGTGATCAAGTGACGTGCGAGGCGTATTCAAAATTTTGAAATAAATAAATATATTATTATAAATTATAAAGACAAACCTTTCTTATTTTGTTGCTCGTAATTATTATTTGCAAAGTAATAACATCATGTGCATAATATATATAATAATTATGCTGGTAATAACATCATGTGAATATATAGGTGGACTATGTAAACATTATTAACAATAATACATAACAACCATTTAATTTTTTTTTGGTATTGTTATGCCACTCAAAGCCATTAAAGTAGGATCACTTGCTGTAGAAACACTTTTTTTTTAAATTCTATTTTTTTTTAAATTTTACATTGTGAAATTATATGTATCAAATATTCAGATTAATTTGATTTTAATCACAAATATCAAATATATAAAATCAAAAAGAAAATAAAAAAGAAGTCATAGTGATTTGATGTTCACACTTTACAGCTCCACTCACCACTATATATCTGGACATCACTCTTATTTTTTACAGGGCTGTACTGTATTCTCTTATTCTTGTATTCGTGATTAAAAAAAGATCCTTATTTTGACTAACGCTGCTTTTTCATTATACATGTTGTTCCATACAGATGGTAAAAAAAGTCAGGACTCCTGCCCGTGAATCATTTGAAAAAATTATGCGAAGACAAAAAAAAAAAGAGATTCTTATGAAATAGATTTATTTTCTTAAAAAAAAGAAGATAGCAGTGCGCCGCGAACCTCTATGCCCTTGACTCAATTTCCCGCAGTGTACCCCCTGTCAACCCTCGCGAAAGAAAGGGAAAAAAATAAAGGCAATAGGTGTGGAATAGTCCCCGTCGGTAATGGAGGACAATTGAAAGGTAGGTGTCTGAAAGGGATTTGTCGCGAGATTTTTTAAGTTTGTTAGATCTTAAACATATATCATGGCTGCAAATGAAACAGATTATTTAATACGCTATGCTCCCTCCCTCCCCTCGTGTCGCGCTGAGTAGCACAAAAACGAACAGAAAAGATGGAAGAGCAATGATATCTTAGTATAGGAGGGGGGGATTTTGTCTGTAATGAAAAAGGTAGCCCTGACAAGATACATAAAAATTATATATTTTTCTTTTCGTTAAGTTTCTAAAAATCCAATGTATATTCGAGACTAGTCATCAAACATTTTTATTTAAAATAATACAACTCATGATTAAATCTGATTCCACATACTTTAGTTTATGATTATAAAAAATGAAATTACCTTTCTAAATTTTTACGAGTCAAAATCTGATAAATAAATTGAACGGATATTAAATGGACTACTAAAATAATGTCACAAAAAGTTAAAAAAAAAAACAAAATGTACTCTACTACTCCCACATAAAAAGTGTGAAGAGAGTAAAGTTCATTAGAAAAATCCTTTCCTAGATATAATATAAAGGCCACAAATAAGGGCAATAAAGTTTTTTATAGCTCAAAAAAATAAAATTTTCTCTCAAACAATAAAATAAAATTATGAGTTATGTGGGAGTGGAGTGAGTACTGGGAGGTTCCTCATCATGGAAGTATTTGAAAAGTAATGATTAAAGAGTCCCAAGAATATAGCTGATTTGAGGTGTTTAATTTTAGGTTTAGCAATTGTTGGTGCTGTTCTTGTTGGAACTGATAGTCAAGTTAAAGTTATATTCTCAATCAAGAAAGAAGCTAAGTTCACTGATATGAAAGTTCTTGTGTAAGTATTTTTTTTTAGTATTTTTTGGTATGAAAGATTATTTTTTTAAGTATTTTTTGGTATGAAAGATTGTGTTTTTATGGTGAATGAATGATTTTTTTTTTTGTATTTGGTAGTTAAGGAGAAAATATTAGTCAATGGTATGTGTTTGGAGAAAAATGTCACTTATTTAAATTTGGAAAATATTTTTTGTCATACCAAACACATACTAAGAGGTTTAAAGATTTGAACTTTGTTGAAGTTCTTGGTGCGAGTGATGTTTTTTATAGGTTGTGTTTTAAATAAAGGTGTGTTTGGTATGAGAGGAAGTTTCTGCTTGGAGAATTTTTTGTTGTTTTTTTTTTTGTATGTGGTGATTAAGTAGAAGGATTATATTCAATGGGTAAATAGTAGGTGGTTAAAAATGAAGTATTGAAGAAAAATATTTTTAATGATGTGACTTTGTGTGAAGTTTTGTCTGTGCGTGATGATGATGTTTTTTTTTTTTGGTAATCAAGCTAAAATAGTATTCATGTATTTTTCTTTATATTGATAATCATAAAAAGAGTATTTTCAAGGGCTAATTAATATGTGGGTAAAAATATTTAACTTAAAAATGTTTTTCAAAAAAATGACCTAACCAATAATTGAAAATGTTTTCTTTACCATACCAAACAAGGTCTAAAGATTTAAAATTTGAAATTTTGTGAAGTTATTGTGTAAGTGATGATTTTTCTCTATTTTCTCGGTTTTTTGCTTGTTTTTGTAGCTTGTAATTTCAAAGATTAATAATCTTTGAAATACAAGCTAAAACGAAGCGAAACAAACGAGAAAATAGAGAAAAATCATCAACTTACACAAGAACTTCAACAAAGTTCAAATCTTCAATCTTTAGGGTGTGTTTGGTATAGAGTAGAATTATAGAACATTTTCAAAAAAAATATTTTTCAATTTTTGTATGTTTGGTTTGGTTGTTCAAGTTTTTCAAAAAACAAACATTCACATTAATTATCTCCTCCAAACAACCCACCCCACCCTAGCCTCATAGCCCTATCCAACCCCACCAACATAGTATTTGCTTACGTTATATACAAATATATTTCGATAATAATTTTGTTAAATTACCAAATACAAGAAGATTTTATAGTTTAATGCACTAAGCTTTCGTTATGCAAAAGATTTAAGGCCAAGTCTACTATACATAGTCTTACCCTGCATTTCTACAAGAGACTGTTTTTAATGCTCGAACCTATGGCCTCTTGATTACATGAGGTCAACTTTAATGGTTACGCCAAGTATAGCCATCAAATGCAACAAAATACCAAACATGTGAAAAAAAATATTTTTCAGAAAGTAATTAATTTTCCAAAAAGAAAATATTATCTCAAAAATATTCATATTACCGGTGGGAGGGTCGGTGGAAGGACGATGAAAATTTGTGTTCTCTTTACTTTCACCGAGGAAGTTTTCTCTGTTTCAAGGAACTTGTTTTTATAGAGAAAATATGTTTCAAAAGTTTTGTTAGACAGGAACATGGAAATTGAAAAATGTTTTCCTCGATACCAAACACACTCGTAAACGGTAAAAATTCAAACTTTGTTAAAAAATTGAACTTTTTTTGCAGATTTTTAGTTATAGCCAATGGATTAGCTGCTGCTTACTCTCTGATTCAAGTTCTAAGGTGCATTTTCAGTATGATAAGAGGAAGTGTTCTTTTCAACAAGCCCTTAGCTTGGGTTATTTTTTCTGGTGATCAGGTACAAGATATTCGTATTAGTTGTTGTTTCTAAGTTTTGATTGATAAAAAGAGCTGACTAGTTAAGAGTTTTTAGAATTAACCCTTTTAAAAGTTGAATTAATTGCTCGAACTTTTCAAAAATGTCGATGGATGTGTGTCGGGTTTCTCCAAATGTAGTACATTGTTAGAGGATCTGCTGCTGCATTTAGAAACTGATCTGATTCAAATCAGGCATATCCTTTAGCACTTTATCATAGATGCACCTTATTTTACTCCGTTCTTAGGGTGGTTGGGGTTGTTCATTGAGTGAATTATGGATAACTATTTTGTATCATGAACATGTAGCCGGTAACACGCTTATGTTGAAGTTCTGATAGGAGCTGGTTCGTTAGTGTTGGTATGATCATATTTGTCATTCCTAGTGCTTTAAATGCTTTTATCCCCGTTTTGGCACCCGCTTTTGCACTACTTCTCTTATTATCCCGGAAATCAGTACAAAAGGTCTTCTTGCATATAAATTGTGGGACAAAACTGTTTGTACCGGTATGGCTAATCTCGGATTTAGAGTTGGTGAATTCTGCTCTCTCTATATATGTGCCCATTTTTTTCCGCACACACATATATAGTAGCGTTAGGTGCAGCAGCCAGCAGGTTCTTTCGGACCTGTGGTGTTTCTAGTACAGACCCGCTACTGGTCTTGACTAGAAAAATCTTTCGATCACTTGTCTCTACGTAGCAAAAGTCTCGGGTAAACATTTTTAGTAGCTTAAGTAGAGAGCAATAAGAACCTTACTATACATTCTGAAAACAGGACGATTCTTCTATGTTTTATGACTGCCCTATCTTGACCGCTAAACCCTCTAACTAGCAATATGTGAGACTTTTGAATTTGGGAAGGCTGAAGACGCGGTTTGGTGTTACCACGTATTTTCCATCTAACAAATTCCCCGGAAACAGCCTCTCCACCCCACAGAGGTAGGGGTAAAGTCTCCGTACGGAGTTGTTCAACAATTTCCCCGGGGCATTTAATACAGTCTAATGCTGTCTTTTAAGAACAAGTTCTTAATCTAACAACTTTTGGGACCAGTAGTTAAAGCCACTGCCATAAATTGTGACACCAGAAACTGGATGACAACATTAAATGTATCTGCACTTAAAATATGAAATGAATGCTCCATATAAGTTGGTGGCTCTGGCCCAAATTGCTTGTCTTTTGGATACTATATTGGAAAATCGTCGTATAGTAGTTCATCAACTCATATAAACCTTTAGAAATATGACACACAACAACGCCTATGCCTAAGTCTAAAACTAGTTGAGGTCGGCTATATGAATCCTCATCGACCTGACCATGTTTCCTCGACTTCAGAAATGATGCACACCCCTAATACATGGAAAAAATATAAAAATCATCCTGTCTTACCGTGGATTCCGTCAAACCTTGTGTACTATTTCTGTGGTCCAAATCCAGCAGTTAGGAAGTTCAATGTTGAATGTTGTTGACCATCTTTAAAGGGTAGTTCAATAAGCTTTAACTATATCTTTTTTTGGGCATTAAGATGAACACTTTAACTTGGTCTCAATTGACAAGTGACAACCACGCTCTAACTTTTGAGTATGCACATCTAGACATCTCAACTCATCTCCGTGTCAGTTGAACACTCAAACTTATAGAATGATCATCTAGAAACCTCCAAAAATTGAAAATTCATGTTCCACGTCAGCATCAAGTGTCCACGAGATACATTTTTGACAAGTTGGATGATTAGTTGTCAGTTTAGATCAAGTTGAGGTGTCTAGTGCACTCTCAAAGTTTTAAATATTTACTTGCCAACTGAGGTCAAGTTCGAGTGTCTGTTTATGTATATGCCTTTTTTTACTTTTCATTTGCTATGCAATACTCAAATTATACTCTTTTAGCCTTCTAGAGTACTGTAAACATCAAAGTTCAAAAAGAGTGTATTTGTAAAATTTTTTTAATTAACGCCTTCGTGAAGAAGTGTGACTAGTAATCTGAAAAGACAAGTTACGTGCTACAACAGATTAAAATACAGTGACACGCCTTTTTCGCGTGCAGTTGATGGCTTACTTGAGTCTGGCTGCAGTGGCGGCAGCAGCGCAGTCTGGAGTAATTTCCAAGTTTGGTCAACCAGAGCTACAATGGATGAAAGCTTTGCAATTTGTATGGAAAATTTTGCAACCAAATTGGAGAAGGCATTGTAAGTTCTCTACTAGTTAGCCTTAGCATGATTGCTCTCTCTGGTATTTCAGCATTCAGTCTCTTTCGTTTGTACGGAAACAACGGAGGGAAGAGTAATGCTAGATGATCATCTCTCCGAGCGTTAGTGGACAGAGTTAATTGCAAGTATCCTTGTAAATTTGTCGAGATGTGCAAAAGCTGGCCTCGATACCACGATTATCAGAAGAAAGGAAAAGTAATGCTAAGTGATGAGTAGAGTAACTTGGTGGATATTTGGTGTTTTGTACTATGTTGTCTTATGTTGAAACTATTGTATAATAAAATGATTTTGATTTTTCTTTTGTAAAAAATAAATCTAAGACTAATGTTGGTGGAGTTATACTTCACCTGTTTTCTTAATTTTAGAAGTATATCGATTGTATAAATAACGAGTATATATATCTAGTTATATTTTACTTTCGTTTTTTAGTTTTACATGTGTGTTGTATAAACAAAGAATTTTAACTCGTAATCAAAGAGTTCTAATTTATTCCACCAAATTGTATGAAGAAATTTTATACTAGTTGTAGTATTATCAATTATAACTTACAATTTGTAAATTCACGCCCTTTGTGATCCTGAAAAATGAACAAGTTCTTTTTCGATTGCCTCTACGTCGGATAAATTTGGTTAATTAATGTGTGTATTCACGATTAATTTCATTTCTTTCCATGGAGAAGAGATTCTAAGAAAGACGAGTCAATTGAAAATTATATATTTTTTAAAATGAAATCTTTCTAAAGGCGATTCTCGATCATTTTTCAAAAGTTGATTTGAAAATAAAAATTTATTTTGTAACATGAGGATTAACTTCAACTTTGAAACTATACTAAATCATTCTCGAAAATTGAATAATGTATGATAAATATGTAGTAACAAAATTTGATTGACTTTGGCAAATCATAATATTTTCATGTAAACAAAATATACAAAATATGAATTAATTAAATAAAATATTACTTCTTCAAACAAAAAAAAGCATTTATCACCTTTTTAGTTTTGTTTGGTTAGAAAAAAAACTATTTTTTTGCAAAGGTCATCCAAAATACTAATTTTCTCTAACAATTTTTTTTAACCAAACACCATCAAAATGAAAAAAAATAATGAACTTGATATTTATTTTACTCCTTGATTAATTTAAATTTACGTAGAAAATTTTACGTTACAAAATAAAATATTTTAAATAAATGATGATTTCATTCATATGACTCAAAGTTAAAATTTATATTTTATAATGAAAAATTATTTATCACGTCCAAGATGGTTCATAACTTAAAATATTTTTAAAGCTATAAAAAAGGACTTGAAGAAAAATAGAAACAAATAATTATTTATCTGAAAAAAAAAGTAATTTGTAGAGGGAAAAAGCAAATACCATTCTTAAAAAAAAAAAATTAAAAAAATCACCCAATGAACTTCACCAAAAAAAACCCAAAATTTTCTGTGTAACGTCCAATAATTGTATCAACAAAATTTCTAATTTGGGAAATTTTACAGAAAAATTTATCAATATCAATTCAGAGTTAAATGGGTCGCTCTCGTGGGAATTTTCAAGCTGATGAAGATCCCAGCCAAAGGTTGAATTTTTTTTAAATTCTTTTTTTTTTGTATCATCTCTATTTTAACAGTATTTTTTAGTTTATGGGTGTCTTTTAATTTGTATAAACTACTAATGAGTGTTGAATTCTTGTTTTTTTTTTGCTTCTTGTTTTTGTGTTAATCATTTGAATTTTTAGTCAATAACTGAAAGTGTTATTTATTGTAGGTTTAGTGGGTGTGAAATTGTTTAGGATTATCTTGTTTTCTTGGTAAAGATTAAATTTTTATTGCTAACATTGAGTAGTCAATTGTATATCTTTTGAGTTATAGGTTTCAAACTAGCAATGAGTATTGATTTGGTGGGCTTAGCTTGTTTTTGTGGTAAATATTAGATTTTACTGGTAATGATTAGTCAAATGTTGAGAATTAGCTCTAGTTTGTGCTTATATTGTGCGAGGATGAGCGTTGGCGCAATGGTAGAGTTGCAATATTAGATTTTTATTCGTAAATTGGTTAGTCGATAGTTGAGAGTGTGTAGGTTTAAAGTACTAATGGGTTGGGTTTATCTTGTTTTCTGGTAAAGATTACATTTTTTATTGGAAACATCGAGTAGTAACTTGTGGCGAGTGTCTTCTAGTTATAGGTTTCAAGCTGGTCATAGGTAATAATTTGTTGGGTTCAACTTGTTTTTTGGGTAAAGACTAGATGGTAATGATCAGTCAATTGTTGAGAATTAGCTCTATTTTGTGCTTTTATTGTGTGAGGGTGAACATTGGTGTAATGATAGAGTTGCGTTATTAATTTTTTGGGTTTGTCTTCTATTGGTGGTAGATACTATTTTACTGGTAATGATTAGTCAATTGTTGAGAATTAGCTCTATATATACTTTTATTGTGGGAGGGAGAGCATTGGTGCAATGGTAGTGTTGCGATATTAACTAAAAGAAGAGGGCAGCCCGGTGCACTTACCTCTCGCTATGTGTGTATGGGGAAGGGCCGGACCACAAGGATCTGTTGTGCTCCTTATCCTGCATTTCTTACTTTGTAAGAGACTGTTTCTACAACTCATACCCGTGACCTCCTGGTCACATGGCAGCGACAACAATTTTACGAGTTGTAAATATTAACTTCTTGTGTTCATCTTCTTTTAGTGCTAAAGCGTAGATTTTTATTGGTAATGATTAGTCAATTGTTGAGAATTAGCTCTAGTATGTGCTTTTATGGGGCGAGAATGATTATCTGCGCAATGGTAGATTGCTCTTCCGTGACCTACAACTTCTTTGCAGAAATGCAAGGGGAAGACTGTGTACAATATATGCTTACCCTTCCTCTACCTTGCACTAGCTGGGGTACTAATGTCACATTGACAATCCCTTACAATTTATGAGCAAGCTTATTGAGTTTTGGCATTATTAATATACCCTTTTCTATTCTCCAAAGAATAGGACGTACTAATGATCATGATATGTGCGCGTTACTTGTGAATTTTATGTCTTTAATGGCATTAGAGGAGAGTGGATACTGTCTTTTTTCTTTTCTCACTTGTTTCTTGCTGATATCCTGTAGTTTTATTACCCGTTTTCCTTTGTTTAGATCAAGGAGGAAAAAGAATGCCTCAAGTGGAGACAATTTAGAATCTGTGACCACAGGTAAGTTTCGTCTAACTAGTTTTTAACTATTTAAATTCAGTTTAGTTCTGATTCTTGTGGATGACATCTTATTATATTTGATTATATTCTTTTCTATCCATTCAATTCATTTTAGGTTTTTGAATTTTGCGATCTGGTTAAGGTCTTTTTTTCCATTAACTTAGTCAGTTTTACTGGTAGATGAAATCAACGGTGACTGAACTTTAAACAGGATCCTATTTCCCTTTTCATTTTTGAAATGACAATCCATGTCCTTTCACCAGAGAAGGATAAAATTCCTAAAGTGCAGATTCTTCTGGATGTGTACCTTCACAATGATGTCATTGTAACTCAATTTTTTATAGACCAATATGTCGGAGCTGTTTCTTGCAAGCATGAATTTCTTTTACATCCCCAACTTTTTCGGTATAAACATATGGCAACAACCTTTAAATTATTAAATAAAAGCATCGCAAATGTTATTTCAGGTTCCAAACATAATTTTGAAATATTTGAGTAATGGAGCTTGCATAATTAATCTAACTCCTTACTTTGGAGGTAGAATTCTTTAGTAAGAGATGTTCAGAAACAGTATTGCATTTGCCTAGTGTTCGAAAAGAGAGGATTCCTCAAGTGAAAAGTACCCCCTTCCTCCGACCTTGAGGCCGGGGATTTAAATCATCAAGGGAGCAAAAAGTGGGGAAGGGCCACTGCTGGGTCCTAGTGTTCGTGTAAAAGAAAAACATCTTAGGGATTTTTTTTGGATCAAGATTATGTCTCCAAATCATTATAATGTTTTCAGTGCATAGAGCATAGCTCTTTGAGATTTTTATTGGGTTGATTGGTTGAATGGATGAAAGGAATTTGACCTTTTTGATTTTGTGCGATGCAATTCTAAACTTGTGGTCTGATGCCTGAGGGACTAATAGTTTTTTCTTCTTCTTTATAATTCTTTTAACCCGATAATTTCTTATACTTCTCAAAAATCCAAATTTTGTGCAATTTCCGTCCTAAAAGCTGCTGCAAATTTGTATATCATTTGCATGAGCCATAACTTACTTTTTGAGTCTTTCAAATTTGCAACCACTCATATATTGACATAATGCTTTTGATTACTCAGGTCAAGGGACAGCTGATGGCAAAAGGGCCTTGTATCACTGCAATTATTGCAACAAAGACATTAGCGGGAGAACTCGTATAAAATGTGCTGTATGTTCCGATTTTGACCTATGTATAGAGTGCTTCTCTGTTGGTGCTGAGGTGCATCCCCACAAAAGCCATCACCACTATAGGGTTATGGTTAGTTCTTTCTTTCTTCTTTATTTATTTATCGATTGATAAGTATGGTACTACAGTTAGTTCTTTCTTCAAGCTTGTCATATTAGTAGTAATACATATGAAAAAACTTCACTTGCCAAAAGAAAAAAAAAGTGCACTACAGTATGGACTTGATGTTTTTGTTAATGCATGATTTTAGAAGCTTTCTTCATGTTTCCCTGCACCTGTTTGGGAGATAACGTTCATCTTTTTGCAGTAGGTATCAGAATTGGTGCATTGTTGTAACGACCTTCATGTCTTTGAACAGGATATCTTAGCTTTCCCGCTTATTTGCCCAGACTGGAATGCTGATGAAGAGATGTTGCTTCTTGAGGTGTTATTTTGAGAACCCTCTTTTTTGGACACCTCGTGTCTTTCTTTATTACTGAAATTTGAACTTTAACTTTTCCCATTAAGTAATTATAACGCCAATACCCCTTTTTCTTATTGTCTTGATTCCTTGAATTTGCTATGCCTAGGGAATTGAGATGTATGGCATGGGTAATTGGGCTGAAGTAGGTGAGCATGTCGGAACAAAGACAAAAGAAGCCTGCATTGAACATTTTAAGGATGCATACTTAAAGTCACCTTACTTTCCTCTACCGGTAAGAAACTTATCAGAAATATTTTGCAAGTTTATTTTGTTTGACTCACCATTTCACCTGCATCGATTTCCAGGATATGACTCACGTCATGGGGAAAAACAGAATGGAACTCCTTGCCATGGCTAAAGGGAATTTCACTGATAAGAAAGGTTAGGAATCTAATTCTCAATTCTAATTTCTCTAGTTACTTTACGTTGTTGTTCTTCTTGATAGCCTGATCTTCTACCATTAGAATAACAAACATGCTTGCTGCAACATAAGTGATGGTCTCGAGATCAAAATGTTTGCAGTTACATATCTCGTTAAATAACTAGCAGTGGCCTGTGAAATGATTCTATCTATACTGCATGTAGAAGTGTTTTGTCGATCTTCTTTATTGTACTAATAAAATATCTATCAACTAAATAAATAGGAAACAATAGTAACTCTAGGAGATCACTTTACGAATGTATCTAATATATGGTATATATATCACAGCATCCCTTATTTCTACTTCTGTAGATGATAGTTTTGTTACTTCTCTTTTACACTGAATTGATATTTATGGTCAAACATGGAATTTAAGTTGATAGTTAATTACTTAATCGTTATTAATATAAGAGACCCCAAAACTCAATGCTCTCCATTCACTAAAAACTGAATCTATAATTTGTTTTTATTGATAGTTTCGGTCTTTACTTTCCTTATTTCATGAAACAACAATATACCCGGTGAAATCCCACAAGTGGGCCTAGGGAGGCTAGGATGTGCGTGACCCTTTCCCCTACCTTTGTGGTCTTCTGGATTCTTTGTTTTCAATAAAATCTTTGAGTACTTTATGAGGAAAACTGTGAAAGAAAAAATCAAGTCTAAATTACAAAAAGCTAACATCAAAGGATGTGAAATTAAATGAAACAACTTTAACATCAAACTGAAATAACCGAAAAGATGATGAAATCAAATTTTACTTCAACTGTACAAAATGATAGTGGAATACAGAAGGATTCAAAAGATATTTCCAATTTATCGTGAATAGACAAATTAAATGTCGTATCTTATAGTTGCTTGCATACTACTTGCTCATGGGTGCAAACTAGTTACAAAGAAATCATGGTGAGGACGGGAATTCGGATAGGTTGATGGGAATTCTTGTGGGAAAAAAATAGGGATTCACGTGGTACTAGGAGTTGAGTGTTTTATCTCGATTATGATGAATCTTTACAACATTTTGTTACATTTGATGTTTGTGGCAATTGCAGGACTCTCTTCACTTGGTGATGTTGCTCCTAAAGATGAATCATTCTCTCCGTCTCGAATCAAGTATGAATATCATATTCTATATTCTGTGTACATGGTTTATTGTATTTTGTCTGTTCTAATCATCTAGTACTAACTTTCTTCTTGCGTGCTTGCCATTAGAGTTGAAGACACTCATAAAATTGGTCCATCAGGACGTTTAACTTCTGTATCCAATGCGGGTAAGACCCTTTTTGGTCCTATCTGAATGTAGTATTTACTTTATGTTATGGACTTTTTGAGCCGCTAACAGCATGGATGCTGCAGGAATCACAGGCATAAAAAAGCCATCCAGCAAAACGCTAATCAAAGATCAAAATGAACCTGTTAAATTTGAAGGTATGGCAACTTATCATTCATCACTGAAAAAATTTGTGAAGGAATTGCTCAGTTATAGTTAATTCATTACAAAAACGACAACATACCCAGTATGCATAGGGTAGGATATACTCGGAGAGTAGGATGTACGCAGACATTACTCCTACCTTTGCGGGGTAGAGGTTGTTTCCCATAGACCCTTGGCTCAAAAGGAGGGTAGACAAATCATAGTAGAAAGGAAAATAATAATGACAAAACAGCAAGATAAACAGATCAAATGAAGCAACATGTAATAGTATGAACGCTAAAAGTAAATTCGTTGTTGGCAGATAATTCAGGCAGAAATTTTGGAGGCAAGAAACCAAAATCTTTGAAGGATGATGGATCCTCATTGATGAAATTAAGTGGATATATTCCCAAGAGGCAAGAATTTGATCCTGAATATGATAATGATGCGGAGCAACTCTTGGCTGATATGGAATTCAAGGAAACTGAAACTGAAGAGGAGCGCGAACTTAAGCTGCGTGTTCTGCGTATCTATTCCAAGAGGTACTTTTTCTTCCTCCGTCACATATTTCATGATTTCTTCAGTTATCGTATTCCTTCAGAGTCAAGTAAGTTTCAACTAATAATGGCAGGCTTGATGAAAGAAAACGCCGCAAGGATTTTATTCTAGAGAGGAATTTACTCCAGCCAAGTGAATTTGAGAAGAATTTGTCACCAGAAGAGAAAGGTATATGCCGACGTTATGATGCCATTATGCGCTTTCTCTCGAAGGAGGAGCATGAAGAATTACTTAAGGCTGTGGTCTCAGAACATAGATATCTGAAAAGAATACAAGAACTCAAGGTGCGAAACTCCGCTCTGTTGTTTATTATTGTACCTTTTTTTTTTAATGAAACTAAATGTCGGCTTGTATATAGAAGCTCAGTAAATTTGTAAAATTAGAACCATATGTCATTTGACTAATCTATGACTATATTAGCAAAACGTGATACAAAATCACTTTCTGTCCTAACACCCGAGGGTATGATCTAGTGGTCAATGAAGTGGGTTGCGAACCATGAGGTCACCCAACGGAGAAAAAAATACTGCTCCCTCCGTCCATTTGTATTTGTCTAGTATTGACTTGGCACACCCCTTAAGGAGCAATAAATAGAATGATTATATTACTATAACCCCTTGAATACAATAAATTCAATGTTTTGGGAAATGACTACAGTTAATAATAAGGGTAAATAAGGAAAATTGTCTGTTGGTTTTTCAAACTGGACAAGGAAAAATGGACATAGAGACTAGGTGACTTCTTTCAATCTATGCTGCTCGTGGGAGGTAGTAAGTATCCCGTGGAATTAGTCAAGGTGCTCACAAGCTGGCCACAGATACGACGAGTTATAAATATAAAAGGAATCACTTTCTTTCCTACAAAATTATGCAGGAAGCGAAAGCTGCAGGTTGTCGTTCGTCTGCTGAAGTTGATAGGTACTTCGAGAAAGGAAAAGGAAGAAGGAAGTTGAAGAAGGTGTTCCGAGAAAGGGAAGCTCTCAGATTGGCCCAATGAGCCAGGAAAGCCTGAACATACCTGCTTCTTCTGAGTCACTTGGAATACATTCAAATAGAAAACCTTTTAGCCAGGCAATTTTGAGTTCCGACACCGATTCAGGTGTTCCAGCTTTTTCTGCAGGAGAACTGTTGTCTGAACCTGTAAGTTTTCAGATTTCCATTTTTGAAAGGAATTCTTCAGCAACTATAACTTGTTTTATTTCTTTCACTTGTGTCTAGGACTCATTAAATGGTGCTGAAACCGGTGGCACACCATTTGTAAGCACAAACTTTGCACGCGCACACACATGACATAGCCCCCCATCCCCCACCCCCCACACCCAAATTGGTTGGCATTGCTTCAAATTTATATAAAATACACATTAGTTTTGCGAAAAAGTTAAGCCCCCACATACAACTCAAGTTGTGATAACAGACCAATACGACTTGGTAACCACAACCAGATGCTTGAATGCAAGAAATAATAAACTTGAATGACGATGTCTTTTGCTTTCTTATTCTGTTTTCAAAGTTTTCATTGTTGAGTTAGTCATACACTTCACATGTTTCAAGCCGAGTTGTGATAGTAGACCAATTTGACTTGGTAACTACTTTGTTCTTCTTCCAAGTTTTACACCTGATACATGAATGCAAGGAATAACAAACTTACATCACAATGTCTTTTTCTTTGTTATTTTGATTTTGGTTGGATTGGCCATACATTTCACATGTTTCAAGTCGAGTTGTTGTGATAACAGACCAATACGACTTGGTAACCACTTTATTCTTTATCCTAGTTTTACACCAGATACATTAACACAAGGAATAACAAACGTACATCAAAATGTCTTTTTCTTCGTTATTCTGATTTTGGTTGGTTAGCCACACACTTAAAATGTTTCTGGCGATTCACGTGTGATCTTTTCTGATTGCAGGAGAAACAACTATGCCAAGAAATCAGGTTATCGCCGCATCATTATCTTAGGATGCAGGAGGTCCTTACAGTACAAATTTATAGTGGTAATATCACTAGAAAATCAGATGCTTATCCTTTGTTTCAAATAGAAGCAACTAAAGTAGATAGAGTTTATGATATGCTTTTGAAGAAAGGAGTTGCACCCTTGTAAAAATCTGTCCAGATATTGTTTTTAGGTTTAAATGACATCACTCGGCTTTTTTATAGTATTTTTTTTTCATTTCTAGTAGCATAGTTTGATGTATTAAGCTTCAGCTATGTGCGAGATTAGTGACAGAATTGGATCAGAGTTTATTGTATATAACCTTACTCTCCATTTCTGTCGGAGGTTGTTTCCATCGTTCGAACCATACATTTTACCATATTTAAAGATTAATATACATGTACTCATGGTGGGTTGGGTGAGAATAAGATTTTTTTAAAAAAGAAAATCTTTTTGGTTCTTATTATGAAGCAAAAATACTAGAAACTTCCTATATGCATCACTTTGCCCCCAATTTTTAGCAATCAAAGTATCTTTGAATAATATTCCATTTTTTTATTTAGAGAAATCTCTAGTACTATGGAGAATTTGTTTGTAACCAGAAGCATTTATGTATATTATACTGTTCAATAACAGTAACAACAATAATACAATATTCTGCGGGCTTACAAATGAGGTCAAAATAGGGTGATTATATGTACAAAATAGGGTGATTATATGTACCGTAAACTTTGTTTCTATTTTGTGAAGATAAATATACGATGTTTAATATATTTTTGTTTCAAATAAAGTATTTCAAAGCAGATATAAGAAAAAAATACAACAATAAAAAATGATCAATACTATAATATAAGTAAAAGTAAAATTATACAAGACAGTGTAAGGAATCTTCCACTATCAATTTAATAAATTGTAACATATTATAACAGGTTATGCATGTATTAGTATTTTATTAGCTTACTAAATTGCTTTAATGTATAGTTTACTTAATAATCATTTTTGAGATAATATATTGATTTTATGTTAGTATCAGATGCCTACGAGATATAGTGAGAACGAGTAATTATTTTTTATTGTCAAACTTGTTAGACTGTTTGCTAGTGTTTCAGCTCCCTATATAAAGACCATACTCTATACATACATACACATAAACCAGCTAGATCCAAAATAAAAGATTTATATCTTCATCAATATTTATTCAAGCCAAATGATTGGAAGTGCTAAAAGACCAAATAATATACACTATGAATTAATGATAAGGAAAACTTTACAATTTCTAGTCCTAATATTTTTTATATCCTTCTTTTTTTCTTACACCTATGATTTCTCCTTCTTTTTCACCTATAATTATTTTCACTTTTTGTCAACTCTTGTTTTCCCAATTTTTGCACATGTTTTTGATAGGAAATACATGTTTTTACTATGTAATAGTATCCTTGCATTTCTTGTCAAGAGCTTGAGTTGTTGTAGGTTTGATAAACAAGAAAATGTACTAATCAAAGGTGGATTTTATGATGATGAAGTAGAAGTGCATGAAGAAAAAGAAGAAGATTTAGAAGAAATAACAAATAAAATATCTGAAGATATGCAAGCTCAAGAAAGCGATATATATTATAACATCTGGCAAACTAAAGCAGGCTCTAAGAACATAGTAGAAGACACATGTTTATTATCTGACAAAACAACAGAAAGCATACAAGCTCAAGAAAGCGATTTATGTTACGGTCTCTGGCAAGCTAAAGCAGACACCAAAAACATGGTAGAAGACACATACTTATTATCAGACCAAATATCAGAAGATATTCAAGTTCAGGAAAACGATTTATGTTACAACCTCTGGCAAGCTAAAACAGACACAAAAAACATAGTAGAAGAAATGTGTTTATTATCAGACAAAACAATAGAAGGTATGCAAGATCAAGAAAGCGATTTATGTCAAGCTAAAGCAGACACCAAAAGTATAGTAGAAGACACATATTTATTATCTGACAGAACAACAGAAGGTATGCAAACTCAAGAGAGTGATTTATGTTACGGTCTTTCTCAAGCTAAAGTAGACACTCAGTATACGACAGAAGATACATCGTATTTATTATCAAATAAAATAACAACAGATATGCAAGCTCGAAAAAGCAATTTATATTACAACCTTCAGCAGGCTAAAGCAAATACCAAGAGCATAGCAGAAGAAGAAGAAGGAAATGAAGATAATATGAGCATAGAAGAACTCAATAGGAAGATTGAAGAATTCATAAGGAAGATAAAAGAAGAAATTAGAAGCTAGCTAGGCCTTCAAGGATATGGTAAATATGTAAAAAATATGAAAATCACATGAGATTAGGGTTCAAATTTCAATATAAATAAAAATATATTATTATTTTTTTCATTTATCTAATTCATACAAGATCAGATTCAAATCTCAACAAAGTCAAAAATTATAATAATTTCTTCTATTCATCTAATTCATTGGAGATTGGAGTTTAAAACTTCCTCTCATCTATCTAAACCATTGTAAGTAGAATTACAATAATATTTTATTTATGCTGATTCTTTAAAAAAATTAGAACATCATCATCTATGTTGATAAAAATTAATAATAAATATTCAATAAATAGTTGAGGTGAGCAAAAATTCTCCCTTCATTGTTAGTAATTTTGAAGAATTCATGTCACTTGGACCTTGTCTAAATAATAAAAAATAATTTAGTGTATTTTTTGTTTTTTTATTTCTATATAGTTTTATTATGTTTGATTTGATAGGTTTGTCTTTCAATTTAATATTTATCTCAATAATGCATGCAACTTGGCTTAGAGCCTGGAGGTGTATAGAAGTTACTAGAAAAAGGAAATTAGACAAGGCAGAAAATTAATATATTCCAGAATATATTTAAAGAACAAATATTACATAATTATCAAAATAATTTATTGTAATATTCGAATTATATACTGTGCAAGATAGAAATTGACCTATATATGTACCTAAAAAGAAGAATTAACTTAAATAAGCCATGCCATTTAAATTAAAGGAAAGTTATTCAGAATAACAAGCATTTAAGTCTAACACGATAGTTACAGTTTAAGAAAATTATAATTTGTGGCTACGGTTTTTTCAATTTTTATTATTCGCATAATTTTGTAAAATCTGCCTTCATACAAATTTATAAATTCATAATTTATATAATTAGATTCCTAGTTGTATAAATTCAGAATTTTGTATATGCTTAGCTATTTGTATAATAATAAAATATTATGTTTGTATATTGACAAGTGAAATATAAAAAAAAGTTATGAAAAATTCTTATAAATGTATAGATACAAAATTTGAATATATTTCTTGGATATTCGTAGGTGAAATATACAAATACACCATAGCAAATGAAAATATATATAGCTATGAAGTGTAATTATCATGTAAAAAAACAAATTTGCCATGTAATAATTTAGTAACTATTTGTGGCATTTAATAATATTTTTTAAAACATAACTATACATCGTAAATATTTACTTTTTAGATTTATAAAGTTGATATCTTTTGCATACTTCTTTAAGTCATAATCAATTACAAGCTGGCCATTTTCCAAAGTTTAATATTTTGTCCATATATAAAATATTATTGGACTAATGTGTTATACTATTTTTTGCAAGCTGGAAGCCAACATTGTTAACTTTATTAAGCTATTTATTGTCCTTCTTGACATTTAAGCAATATCACATTATCAATATGGTACAATTTCCTTTATCTAATGATGTAAATCTTTGAAAAGCTCCTTTTCTAAATGTCCATTTTGTGGGCCATTTTTTTTCAAGAAATTCCGATTTACGAATGATTCGATACATAAAATATTCTACGCAGATTTTAGAGAAGAGTTGTAATAACAAAGTGTAATAATGAAAGCTTTCAATTATTGAGATATAATAATAATCCTACTTAAAATGTATAATAACACAATTCACCTCAATCATTTTTCTTTTTTTTAAAAAATATCAAACATTGCGATGAATGGGTAAATATTTAATATTTTAGAAGGACAAATACTTTTTTTTTGGGGGGTAAATAGATTGGATATGGCATATTTGTTTGTAATAAAATAGATAATTATGAAGAGAAAAAAATAATGTATTAATTTATTTCTACATTAATCAACAACTTTCTTAGCACCAAATTAATAAACAAAGTGCTTTTATTAATAAACTTTTAAAGTAATTATGTAACAAGACAGTTAACCAGTAATCTGGTAACCAAATTATTCTTCTCTTATCAATTTTTCTTGTAAAAGTAAGTAACTTATATATTTATTTTCTATAAGTAATAAATCTATAATAATGACGTACAAAAAGATAGCCATATAGATCCAAAGTTTGATTTGGACTTTTGATGAAAAGGCCCAAGTAATATGGGCCCTAGTATGGCCCAACATGTTAGATCACATAATTGAGCATCCAGATGCATTCTCTTCACTAAAGTAATCACATTTGTTCACATAACATCCCTTTGGGAGTCCATACGGTATGGGCCCGGGCCCGGGCCCGAGCCCGGACCCATATCCGTATGAATATGTGTCGTAGCAGGGTGGTGGTGGAGGTGGTTGTACTGGTCTTCCGTACCAATTATCATGATAACACGGGCCTCCGGTATAGCCTTCGTAACATTGCCCACAACAATACATCCCCGGAGAGGGTTGGTGTGGGTATCCTTGAACTGGCATCACGATCACTGGTTCTGGAACTGGTGGAAAGTGTGGTTGTGGTTGTGGTTGTGGTTGTGGGGGTAGAGCTACTGGTGGTGCTGGTTTAGGTGCTTCTTTGGGCTTTTCGGGCTCTTTGGGCTTCTGAACCTCCTTTGGCTTTTCGGGCTCTTTGGGCTTTTCTGGTTCCTTGGGCTTCACGGGTTCTTTGGGCTTTTCTGGTTCCTTGGGCTTCACGGGTTCTTTGGGCTTTTCAGGTTCTTTAGGCTTCTCCACCGCCACTATTTTAGGTTTCTCTGGTTCTTTAGGCTTCTCTGCAACCACCACTTTGGGTTTCTCAGGTTCTTTAGGCTTCTCTGCAACCACCACTTTGGGTTTCTCAGGTTGTTTAGGCTTCTCCACGACCACTACTTTAGGTTTCTCGGGCTCTTTAGGCTTCTCTACCACCACCACCTTGGGTTTCTCGGGCTCTTTGGGCTTTTCCGGTTCTTTAGGCTTTTGAGACTCTTTGATCTCAATGCTCTTGATTACTCCCCCTCCTTTGCAACACAATTTGTCACGAATTCTTTCAGGATTGCAACATAATACAGTAATTGTGATAATATTGGCCTTTTCATCATACACTTGGTCTCGAATTTCTCTTGTCCAAAATAATTAACACCAAAAAAAAAAAAAACTCAGTTTTCATTCACACGTATCTTGTCCTTATAATAATAAAATAATATGATAATTATTTAATGAAATATAAAATGAAAGAAAGTGACTTTTTTTTTTTGCCAAAAGAGACGTTTAACTTATGTGAAAATTGTAAAATAAAAATTTTGCTAAAAATTAATAGTTGCAAAAAAGTGACTCACGAGGGAATTTGCAGAGAATTTTTTTGACTTTTTTGTAGCAGCTTGAACATTGAAGATCAACCTTTAGCATCATTATGGTAATCTATTTAACAAAAAAAAATATATATTAGTCAAATAAAATATATAATACATATATTATAATAATTCAAAAAAAAAAACGTTTATTTCTCGTATTTTTCAAACATACATTCGTTCAGAGGCGAAGCTAGAACTTTTACTCATATTTTTCATCCTAATTACTAACTTTGGTCAAACTAATAACAATCCCTTTAGCTCCGATCCGACCGCACTCGTGTCAAATTCACGCACTATTTTTTTTAGAGAATTCAACTTGTACCATTTAATATTTTCTTAAAATTCGAGCAACTAAAAATAACCTAATTATATGTCTATAGAGGAAATTAAATAGTAAAAATGCATACCTTCTCAGTATTGTCACCACCCATAGTTGAGAACTGAGAATTTTGATATTTGAAAGTGATAACTAATCTATAGTTTTTTGGGTAAACTTGAGAAGGGAAAAGAAAAAAAATGTAGTTTTATTATATAGTATGAATATGAATGATGTAGAGATGGCTTAAGATAGAGAAAGTTGTAGAAAGTTGAAATTTTATGAAATCATCAAGATTGGTAGCTAGCCTCTATTGGTGATGGTGGTGGGGTAGGAGGGGAGCCTATATATAAGATTTGTTTTTTTGTTTTTTTCAATAATTATATTTTAATTTTTCGATTATTGATGAATTCTGGTTTTGATTTTTATAATGTCTGAATAAACTAATTAAATAATATGTTTTTAGTATATTTACGTTGGACTAGTTTAAAATTCATTGAGTAATAAAACAAGTTTAATATAACACATTACGAATTTATTATATCAAGTATTTTATCCTCTCTATCGATATAAATATTAGATAACCTTTTATATCAAACTTAAATAAATGTTGAAAAACAAATTATTTAATATTTTTTTTCTTCTAAAATTTAAAACATTGATTGGCTATATTAATTGCTAACTATATATTCCCCATATGTGCATGTGATTTGGCTTTGATAGTCGCACATCTCCATACCTTTGTCTCTAAGCAAAAAAAAAAAGATTTTTTTTTCAAAAAAAATAATTAGGAATAGTTATAAAACTAGTACTAAAAAGGTGGAAAATAAGGAAAATAAAGCTTTAGTTTGGTTAGTGTAATAATGGAATTTGCACCCCACATGCTTGTTATAACTAACCTTATTTTGTGGTTCTTGAGATTTGCGTAGTATGGTCAATTGATCTTAAATACCTTTCAATGCTTCGATTTGAATACTACTTATAAAAATATGTAATTATTTTTGTATTAGATTTTTTTTAATAACTGGGAAGAAGATCGTAAAAAGTGAAGCTTAGATTGTTCATGCATATGAAAAGAAGACGTATGAAAGTTGAGTAAAAGCGTGGAAGCTAAGGTTGGTTATAGATGATTTTAAGAGAGATAGAGGACTACCAAAGAAATATTGGAAAAATGTGTTCAGACAATTCAACATGTTACAGTTTTAACTTACGAGGACATGACCTTAAAATAGAAAGTTCTGAAATATATAGATTAGAGTAAAGGGTTAGTACGTATGCCGAGCTACTCGTTCATATGATTAATCGTAATATTATTCATGTAGTTTCTTGTCTTTCGATTTTGTGTACGATTAATCGTAATATTATTCATGTAGTTTCTTGTCTTTCGGTTTTTGTTATTATTTATTGTTTCTTGTAATTCAATAATCATATTATCTTGTGGTGGTTATTGTTAAGAATGTTTTGTTATGCTTTCACTTTTTTGTTACTTTATTTTCTGATTGTTTTGAACTATTTTTTTTATACGGGGTCTTTTCGAAACAACTTTGCTATCTCTAAGATTGAGATAAGATCTACATATATTCTATAGTCTCAAACACAAAATATGATGACGTTATTGTAATTATTCAAAAATAATTTTTACATGATATATATCTATAGGTCTTACATGATATAAATTAATTAATTGAAAATCTAAAGTAGGTATCTACCGTCAAATAAAAATTTAAAAAAAATGTTATTATGACTAGGTATTCTAGAGGATTCTTTTACTATTCTATAGTTATTTAAAGGATCTTGTTGACAATTTTCTTGTGTGCTTAACTTGAAATTCCATTTTCTTCTACTCTCTTATCATCAACTTATACCATGAAGTCATGACCTATTTTTAGAAGATAAAAAATAAAATTATGGGTAGAGAAAAGAAATTTTGTGAAGGAATTAATAATTTGGAGTATTGAATATTCATCGATAAAGTGAAATATTAGGTAACTAATTAATTGAATATTAAGATTTTTGTGAAAATAAGTAATTAATGTTTAGTAGTATAAAAAAAATGATTATCTTCTGTTGATATGATTAAAGTGATGTTTAAGAAATAAATATATTTAAAAATAGTGGACAAATAAAATTAAATAAAAGGGTAACAAAGTAATTTCAACAAAAAGTAAGAAGAAAATAAAAGGGTAATAAAGTAATTTCAACAAAAAGTAAGAAGAATCTGAAATTTACACATAAATTGTTTACGCCGAATGCGTTTTATATCTTTCTTTCTTAGCTCAAATATTGTCGAGTATAAAATAAAAAAATAAATTATCTTTTCGTTGTATAATAAAAGAAACAATTATATTTTAAAAATAGTGGACAAATAAAAAATAAAGTAATTTCAAACAATAGCAGTCATCGAATGCGTTTTATGTCTTTTTTTCTCAACAATTATTGTCGAGTATAATTTTTTATATGATAAAAGTAATAATTATATTTAAAAAAAAGTAAATAAATAAAATTAAACAGAAACGGTACTAAAGTAATTTCATCAATAAATAAAAAAACATTAAACTTTACACATAAATCGCATTCATCAAATTCGTTTTATCCCTTTCTTTCTAAGTTCAATTATTGTTAAGTATAAACTAAAAAAATAACTATCTTTTCTTTATATAGTAAAAAATAATAAATAAAAGAAGGAATTATATTTTAAAAATAGTTAACAAATAAAACTAAACAGAAAGGGTAATCAAATAATTCCAACAATAAATAAAAAGTCAAAAAAACTTATACATAAATAACATTTAACAAATTCATTTAATATTCTTCTTTCTCTACTCATTCTATTTAGATATTTAAAAAGCGTTTTAAAATTTTTAACGACATGACCATGGACTAAAGTATAATTAATTTTATTCTTTTTATCTCCTTCCCAAAAATTCATGATTTTTCTTAAAGTTATTAAAACGAATATTATTATCACATTTTGTCACTTTTGGATAGTACAGATAACAGAATTTTGGTACCAAAATAAAGGCTTGAACTTCATTGCACATGGGAAGTCTCATTCCAAAAGTTAAGTTCTCAAAGTATAATTTGTTGTTAGATGCTTTCGTTTTATATGCATTTCACCATTTCATCGGAAATTTCCTTTGTTTTTATCGTACTTTAATTTGATAGTTTTTACCGTCCTATTCAGAAGTGCAGAGAGAAAATTGAATTTGGTTAGATAATGGCAAACAAAGATCGATTTTTAACAAAATATAATAACTGATATTCATAAATTGAAATATAATTAATTTAGATTTGTGTTGTTATATGAGGTTTATTTCAACAAACTCTCTTTGTGAGAATTAGAATTTAGTTTTTTATACCTAGTACTTGTAGAAGAATAAAAGATTCTTATTCAACCCGTTACAATCCTTAAAAATTTGAATATAACTTATTATAGACACATGTAATTAGCTTTAAATTAAAAAAAATTGAGAAGGCGTTTTATTTAAAAAAATATTAAGTTTCATATATCGAGGTAAATATTATTCATTACACGATCAAGCTAAGTCACTTTATATGAAATATAAATATACTTTATGATAAATATTAATTAGTACTTGATAAAAAATTTAATAGTAAACTCGATATGATAAACTGAACTGCATTATAATATTATAAAAATCCTAATATATAATTTTAATATTTTTAAAATTTAAAGTTATATTCAACTTTTTGCTTTGAAGCATCGAAGTCATGCGTATATATTCTAGTAAATAAGAAAAATAAGTTTAATTAAAAAAAAAAAAGTTTCTTTTTCAAAAAAAAAAAGTATAAAGAACTTGAAAAAAGTTTAGTATCATTGAACATAATAGATTCCAATTTTTTTAAATATATACTACCCCATATTTTTGTTTGTCGGTGTATCCACATAATACTGTTCATATTAATATATATATTTTATTTTTCTTGCAATCTTAGTTAACAACAAATTACGTGGAATGAATTTATACGAGATATATTGACTATATCAAATTATATTGGATAATGAACAAGACTTTATTACTTATTAAGTGTAAATAACATAAATTTAGAAAATATAAACATATCTTTTTCTGTATAATTATTTTATATATAAAATTTATTGAATTAATTTCAATCGATTGCAAATACTAATGGCCCATTGGTCGTTTTCATATCGACATAAGTTAAATAAACAGGAAATAAAGTTGTTGGCTTGAGTACTGTCATTAAATGCCTTTAAAATTTGTGAGTAAACTGTATTTAAAAATTAAATTATAATTTATTTTATTAAGTATCTGAACATGTTATAAGTTTTTTTCCATCAAATACTTTTAATTCAAATTTTAAGTTTTTTATATATATATATTCAAACGTTCATTACGACATTTCTTTTAGTAATACACATTAATCTTAATAGGCAGTAAAACCTGATAAATTTTTCAATTAAAGATGATGTATGAATGTAACTAATTATCTGTGTAATGAGTATTTGAAATGTCATGTAGAAAGAAATTTAAAATCGAAAGTGTTTGATAGAAATATTTTATTATATATTTAAATACTCGATTAGGAAAAGTCATGCTTCGAACATATAAATTAAATTTATTAATTTAAGGCCAAAACTTTGTACATCTCTTTTGAGAAATACAACTCAGCTACTCCACAACACAACCACGACACGACTTTTATCAGACTCTATTTGTAAAATTACACTAGATATATTATTACGATCGGCGTAGATCATATAGAGCAATATCAAAGAAAGCAAAGTCATATAAGATGTAGTTCATAAGATGAAGAAAGAAAAAGAATTGGAATTGATCAAATTGTATGTTAAAAGAAGAAAAAAGGGGCAAATGAGAGATGGAAAAGTAAACAATCAAGCTTTGCTACAATATAAACTTCTAAACATTACCTCTATTGCTCTTCTTCTCTTTTTGGCCTTTTAACTGCAGAAAACATGAACCAACTTGACTTCTAATATTGAGCTACGAGTACTCGAGTTATTTAAGACTATCGTAAAGACAAGTTGATCGAAATCTTCACCTCTGTATCGACTTGTAAAGAACCACAGTAACGTATTTGGACAGGAACCGGTTAGTTGAACCGAGTGCTACCACAGAAGGGGTACTCCTATCTTTCTGCATGTAGAGATGGTTAAGTACCACATGCTGAGGTCTTGAAAGCGGAGGTGGAATTTCCATGTGAGATGGAGAAACGTTAAGCAAAGTCATCTGTAGATGGGGTGGGACCACGGGTGGCTCCTTAGCGTAATCCTCGGATACAAGGTGCAAGTTGTTGTAGCTGGAATCAGGGGACTGAGGAGGTTCGAAACCAGAAATGCTTTCGATGTCTTCTGGAACGTAATCCTGCACATTGCATCAGTCAGTAAGGACACAACTTTGTCAAGATATAGCACGTCAATGCAAAGGAAAAAAAACATTGATATGGCGAGTGATATGCCCATCTGGAAACTTAGCAAGTTGAATAAGACTCAGACGATCCATTCAAGAAAGGTTTAGCCAAAACTAATTGTAGAACAACCCGTGATCATCAACAAAGTCGAGTATCATGCTTGTACTTTTTCTTTCTGATAGGGTAAACCCTGCCCTTTAAAACTCACCTATCTAGGAGCCGCTGGTGGAACTCTCTCACTCTGCTCCCTTTGACTCGAATCCAACCAAAGGTTGGTTGAACCACGCCACAAAGGTGGGATAGTCTAGTGAAAGAACTGTCTCTGAAGAGGGTCTAGACAGTGGCAGAGCCAGGAATTTTACTAAAGGGTGTCACAATATAAAAAAAAGTAGACACAGAAAATAAGGGGAGTCAACCTATAGTATATATACATAAAACTAGAATTTTGACCAAACTAAACATTGTAATTTTCCGGCTGACACCCCTTAGCATAAGGTGGCTCCTCCGCCATTGGGTCGAGAGTGCTGGTGTTTAAAATATAAATAAGAGTTGGAGCGGATCATGTTTCTTTTGTTGCATATTTAACTGTTACTTCACAAGTGTGATTAGTTTTCATCGAAGTGCTCGAATGCCCTTTAATCTAACATGAATATCTACTCTAGAAACAAATCAAGTTATGGGCATAAAAGTGAAAAAGGGAATCACACAATTACAGAAACTAAAGGACTCGTAAACGGTCAAGACTTCACTTTGCAAAGTGGATGTTGGGGTTATGTTGTATGCGTAAAAGGTTTACAAGCCTGTAATGAAATTGCAACAAATCAATATGTGAAAAATGTGTAAATATACCCTGCTTGTGTCCTAAGCCATCCAAGATTTGGTGGATGAGAATGAAAGAAGAATAGAAAAGAATAGGTTTGTGGCCATTTGCTTGCAGGCAAACCGTGTGATGAGCCATGATGTCAATACTGAACGGAGAAGAAACAGAGAAGAAAATATGGATCTAAAGTGGAAAAGTATCAGTCACAGCTTTACGCCCCTGAAAATAATCACCGAAGTTAGGCTGCATAGGCATTAAAGAACAAATTTCACCAAAGAAAAAGTTCATCTCTTCACTTTGAATCTAAAAGAAACGGGTATCAACACTTTACAGCTTTCCCCATTCAAACGACTTACCCCCATAAAGAAAAATGAGAAGGTATTCTAGTTTTAACAAAAAACATAAAATAGCACAATAAGGATTTTAAAATTCTCACACATATTCTATGCAGAATTACAAAAAAATAACACAAATTAAGATAGACGTTATGGGAGAAAAATTGAAGATGTCAAAAGTTTTACACTGGATACAGTGACTCGACGAGAGAGAGATTATTGGAGAACACCCACAGCATTAGTCATACCATATAGCCATCAAAGACTAGAACTTCTTTTAAAGGTACATGAGTTAACATGTCCTTTAAGCAACATAATGACTTTTAAAAAATGTAATGGATGCAATTCAAAAAAACTCTTAATGAAATTCCCTATGATTCTTCTTTGAGAAAACAAAGGACATATTCAGGCATTGACTTAATGATCTCTCACCATATTTTCTATACACAGGACATGAACAGACTAGACCAACTTGAGTAGTGACAGCTATAGTTTCGTCTAAGATAAGCAAAACTCAGCAGAGATTCCACCCAACAGACACGTAAAATCTTTTATCAATTGCATTTTTAAAAGTCAAATTTTAGACCACCGAAGACCACAGGCATAAGTGCTCCATGAGGAGTTTTGATCTATGAAGAAGAGCCAAAACAGAATTTCAACAAACCTCTTAATCTACCAATTATCTAAAACTAATGTATAAAAATTGAGCCATGAAGAAAATATCTCATTCAGAAGGATGCTCCATTCAGAAGTGTCTTCAGTTTCATCATGTTGAAGTATCTTTTCATATTTGAATGTGAGTAATAAAAGGCCAGACACTACTATATGGAGGTAGCTCTCTAAAGTGTCGCAAATTACCGGATTAAGCACACAGATCTAACAAAAACTTGTTTCATGAAGAAGCATGAAGTATCCAATCAGGCAATCACATAATAATAGTTACTCCCAAGTTTTATAGACAACATAGCTTAACTTGGTGAAGTTAATTTGACTAACATATTATATCCAGTAATGTGTTTCAGGAGCTTCGAAGAGACCGTACAAAACAAAACTAGACTTCGAATTCAATGGATTACTGAAAATGTAGTAACAACCATGACAACAGGATGAAAAAAATTGAAAAAAGAAAAAACAGGATGGCAAATGTACCTTCATGTCTAAAAGGTTGTAAGTATTCCCTGCTTCATCCTGAACACATGGCAAGTCAGGGGAACACCTCCATTGTCCGTCAATTATAAACCTATATTGGTATACCCCTGAAGGAAGCACCTTCAAAATGGTGAAATCCTTCCCTGATTTTTGCAGAGGCATCCTGGAAAGAGTTTGAAACTTCAACGTTAAACTTGCAACCTTAACACCAAAATAGAGATCATGGATGAGGAAATTGTCTTTTTGCTGTAGAACGTGGAAGAGAAAAAACTTATAACCTTGACTTCCAATTATCCCATGATCCCTCCACGGCAACTTCTTTGCCATCAAGAGTCCAAGATATAAGTGTTGGAACTCCTTGCTCGTCACAAGGTTCCTCATAACCCGAGGTGGTTTGCGACCATGAAATGCTTGGGCCATGCCCCTCATCAGGTCTCTGTAGAGGAACCACTGGCATCTGGGCAGACATTTGAAAACCAAATGATGTCGATCATACAAATCATCTCTTTTCAGATAAATCAACATGAGAAAAAATAAGTCCATGCTAGTTGGTAACAACATTAGACGAACTTCAAAAAGTGGAAAACATAGTTTAGCAATCTCTTAAGGAAGCAATCCAGATAAACCATCTAGTACTGATGTATAAAGGTTTATTTTGAAGAAACCAATTGATCTTATAACCTTAAAGTTTCGAAAAAAGAGAAAAAAAACTTAACATTTCAAAAACAATTCAGATTTCAGAACTATAAAACAGTTTTCACTTATCATCGAAAAATTTACAGCAATTTAAAGTTAACCATTATTCACAGCTAATTGTCCACAGTTTGAATATGAACCACAAATAACTCTCAGTCTAAATCTACCTACAGAATCAGCAACAACACTAACGTCTCAACCAGAAACTACTTCGGTTCGGTTATATAAGTCCTCACACTCATTTCATATTGTTTTGACCCATATCACAACACTCAAAAATATTTGAAAAACAAATAAAAGAAGGGAAAATAGAAATAATACCCCCTTCAACCCTCATTTCTGAGAAAGAATGCAAAGGGTAGCAACTGACCCCACGTCGAAACAACAAAGGTGAACGGGAAGTCTTCACATTTCAAAATCAATTCAGATTTTAGAAGATAGTTTTTCACCAAAAGAATACCAGCAATTTAAAGTAATGATCTTCATTCAGATCTATAACCATCAATTGCATAGTAGCAACATTCATGTGTGAAATGCTAAAAAGTTCCAGTTTAAATCGACTTAAGAAAAAGATACAATTTTACGATCAGATAGCCTTAACATTTCAAAAACAATTCAGATATCAGACTGCAGAACTAGAAGTTTTTCCCAAAAGTACAGCAATTTTAAGAAATGACCTGTATTCAGATCCAACCATCTATAGCACAGTACACGATTCATGCATGTACCACAAAACAGATCCAGTCTATGTCCTACTTGATTCCACAAACTTCAAGCAATTAGAAAGACGAAAGATTAAAACTTTACACCTAAACAAGCACAACAACCACTATGCCGCGATCCCAAACAAGTTTCAACCAATTAAAGAGAAAAAAGATTTGAACTTTATATCTACATAAGCAACAAGAACTAATATGCATCAACTCCTAACTAGTTGAGGTCGGTTATATGAATCCTTATTATTCATTTGCTTCATTTGAACCCACTTCACTATATGGCACAACCAGTTAGAAAAAAATAAAACTTTTGCCCTAAAAAAGCATAACAACAACAACATGCGATCACAAACAAATTTGAACCAATTGAACAAAAAAAAGATCACTTACACCTACACAATCAACATCTAATATGTCTCAAATCCTAACTAATGGAGGTCTGTTACATGAATCGCTTCATCTGAAAACACGTCATTCCAAGCAATTAGATAGAAAACTATTAAAACTTTACACCTAAACAACAATCCCAAACCAGTTTCAAACAATCAAACATTATAAATATCACTTTACACCTACATAAGAATCAACAAATAAAATGCCTCAAATCCTAACTAGTTGAGGTTAGTTGCATGAATCCTTAATATTCATTCGCTTAATTTCCACTTCATTCCCAACCATTAGATAGACAACGATAAAACGTTACACCTAAACAAGCACAATAACAACAACTACACCGCGATCCCAGACTAATTTCAACCAATTAACAGAAAAAGATGTAAACTTTACACCTACATAAGCAACAACACTAAATATGCCTCAAATCCCTAACTAGTTGAGGTTAGCTACATGAATCCTCAATATTTATTCGCTTCATTTGAATCCACTTCATTCCAAGCAATTGGATAGACAAGATTTTTAACAACAACAACTACGCTGTGATCCTAAACTAGTTTCAACCAATTAACTGAAAAAGATTTGAGCTTTACACCTACATAAGAAACAACACCAAATATGCCTCAAATCCTAACTAGTTGAGGTCAGCTACATGAATCCTCAATATTCATTCGCTTCATTTGAACCCACTTCATTCCAATCAATTAGATAGACAAAGATTAAAACATTACACTAAAACAAGCACAACAACAACAGGCGATCCCAAACTTGTTTCAACCAATTAAACATAAAAAAGATTTGAACTTTACACCTACATAAGCAACAAATATACCTCAAATCCAGCTACACGAACCACTTCATATCAATACAACAACAGAAAAATCAACAACAATGAGACAAAACAAAAAAGAAATAAAACAACCCCTCCACCCCACATTTCCAATAAAGGCTAAAAAGGTTAACAAACTCACCTCAGGTCTAAACATCAAAGGTGAACGAGATGCCCTAGGACTGGACGGTGGAGATTGACCCATAAACTCTCCATCAACCTGATGAAAGGCCATGATATCTTGGACCCCACCAGAATCAATCCCATCAACCCCTTCAACCCCAGATGGGATATTGCCCTCATTTTCTTCTCTTCCATTAACATTCCCCATATTTTTTTTTGAATCTTTAACACCACCCACAAAAAACCCACTTCAAATCTACAAAAAAGATTCTTTTTTTTGTATAGTTTTTATTAATACATTTCACCCACCACCACTCTATATGATTATTATGGACAAGAAGTAACTAGATTTAAAAAAAAAATTGAGATTTTGTTTGGCTTTTGTATTTGTGTTTTCTCTATGATTATTATGGGATAATTGAGTTTTTGCGAGATGAGTGAAGTGAGGAACACACAGAATAGCCGGTAAAAGAAAGGCACAGGTGAAAGCAAATGTGTGTGTACGAATTTGAAACTAACTTAATTGCTTGTGTTTATGCATATTAATCAAGTTTAACAACACGTAAAACTTACTTGTACCAAAATTTATGCTAAATTATATTTATTAAAATTTTAATAAAAGTATAATAGCGTATCATATATATGTAAGGAAATTGTTTTTGATAAATCCTCATAAAAATAGAGACAATAATAAATAAAAAAGAACATACGAGATATTTTTTCTTATCTAACCATTATCAACTATTATTAAAACATATTTCGAAGTTAAAAAGATTAAGTTTTTAAATAACAATTGTTAAAAGACGCATGGTAACTTAATTTGTCCTAAATAATTTTTCTATAGAGATACTCATTAATTCTAAGGCATGTTTAGATAGTAGTGCTTTCAAAGGAAACAGAAAAACACCTTATTTTTTAAAAACTTTGTCTTATTAAAAAAAAAAATTTAATTTCTTTAACTATCCGTGTGGAGTGTCGTTTGATGCCAATTTTAAATTAAGAAAGAGAGTGTATACCGTGCACCATCAAATACTAATTGAGGTTTGTATTTTGATAAATTTGTTTAGTGTCTGATACTTGTATTGTAGTTCGAATAAATCGAGATTCACTCCTCCGACATTAAAGGATAAAGCGTCTCCCAACAAAAGTGACTTTGTACCTAGAAAAACTTAAAATTAAAACTTCTAATTAATGATAAGAGAATATTTATTATCACTATATCACAATCCTAGTTCGTGGCTTCTATTTTGATTTACCTTGATGCATTATGTATAACTTAAGAGGGAAGTAAATTGCTAAGTAATTAGTGAATGTGTTTAATCCCTTTTTACCTAATATTTATCACTTTAAACATAATAATTATTACGTAATTTACATCATATCATCACTTAATCATAATAAAATTAACATAATTTAGTATATAAATTGGATCCAACAAAACTTTTCCACTTTGGATGTTTGATGCTCAAAGGGTTGTTGCACATCCTTTTCAACATTTGAGTACTTCTGGCCAAGTTAATGCAAAGTCGTTGTCCAATGAAAGCCACAATGACTAAATATCTGTCCACCATTTGCCACATAACAAACTTCCTCCGTTTACTTGTACTTATATATTCGAAACTTTACGCGCTCACTAACAAACAATAATTAATATGAATAGTTATCACAATATTTATATTAATTGATATATAGATTTAGATCCTGAAAAATTGATTTAGCAAATACGTAATTGATGTTGATGATAAAATAAGAAAAAGAAATCATACATTCAAAGTGACAAATAAAAATGAACGAGTGACTGTTAGTATGGTGAACATGTCTGGATTGTGGTGGGGTAATACGAGATTCTTTCATCTTTAATAAGAAGTTACGAGTTTGAGTCTTTGGTAATGAAAAAAAATTATTGGGTCAACATCCCTAGAAATAGAATCCACAATTTGCGAATGCGGATTTAATCAGCCCTAATACGAATATCAGACACCGAATGAAAAAAACTGGGCCATCTTGAGGATTACAAAATCAAATTGGGCCCTTAGGGGTACTAAGTCTAATAAGCGTTTCTTGTTTGTGTCTATTATATCAATCAATTTGTTGATGAGACAAACGAGGTTTCCTAAAAATATGATAGTACAAGGTACCTACTTTAATTTATAACTGCTATTAGTGGTTGTTCTTTTATTAGATTTGATTTTACTTGATTACTTGTTTATTTTACATATATCTAAGAGTTATATATTAGCCACAAAGCATTTCAACGTTTATTACGTCCTTCCTCATATCGAAATTGTATATACAGACTTAGAAATATTTCATCGATTACTACACCCTTACTTGTCTCTGGATGTCTATGTATACACCATAAGTCTTTCCTCATTTGAACGTTTAGCAATCCTCAGGAAGGGATCCATCGCACATCAGATTCATGAACAGAGGATTCATAATCAAATAGCTTGACATACCTTAGAAGGCTTACTTTTAAGGTGACAATTGCTCTATGAAGACTCGCTTTCACTACGGCTCTGATAGGTTACTTAACCAAGTGGCCTATGAGCCGCGGGCTCATTCTTCAAATAGGCATACTTGTCATGAGCCAAGGCCAATCAAAGAAACTTGAACACACAAATAATTGTTGATGTACAGTTGTACACTTGAAGAATCATGTATAACATACAAAAATGTAAACCTGAAAACCAATGTTTCCATCAGAACATTTTTGATCCCATGTTTATTCCATCAATACTAAAAAAGAATTGCACCTTTATAAACTTCATTGAAGTCACGGTGACTCGAACTTTCTATCCATATATTAGGGGTCGTTGCTGCTACCGGTTGTTCTGACATTGCCGTGCATATACAAGTAGGTTTTCTTTGCAGAAAAACCGGTTACTGTAGGAACTGGTGAGAAGCCTGTATACCTACCCTCCATCTTCGCCAAGCATATATCAGAGATGTATCTGAGAAGATCATGTCCTTGGACAAATGGCTGAGCTGCATATTGTTCAAATGGCATCCACTGCAAGTAGAGGACAAACAAAAGTATTTAGAAAAAACGCGAGCTTGGAGCGTGCAGTGCTGAACGGCTTATTTGACGCATATGAACTTTGCTTATACATTCACAAGTTTGCACATAAAATTTTTTTTAAAAAAAATACCTTATAACGGTGGTATCCATGTCAGTTTGCACAAATCTCAACTATTTAATCGGTACCTACTATCTCCCACCACTATAGACACCAAGTAACTCTACCTACCAGGACTTAGGTAAATGAGAAGAAAACGAAGTTGGAATCCCAGCCCCCTATGATTTTCACCCACTCAATCGGCCGTTACGCCGCACCCTTAGGTGCAAATTGCTCATGTTCTTTTTTAATAAGTAAAGTTTACACATTAAGTTTCTAAGAGTAAGTTACATTGATCCAAGTTAACTTCCTCCATTCACCTTCAATAAAGCTCATGTCAACTGTTTCTACTTGATTACTTTGTCCAACAGCAAAACCACACGAATTCAGCCAAAAATATTCCAAAGAAACTACAAGATTTGCTCGGAGGGAAAAATGTTGTTTGTTCAGGTTCCTGGAACTTCTAATGGACTGAGGAGGGGAAAAGGGGGAAATGCTGAAATGGTGAAGTCAAAGAGCATTATTTATCGGCATAATACATAAACATACACTCAAACTTGGCCTCAACTAGCTAGTAAACGTTCCAACTTTGAGTATGCACATCTAGACACCTCAACTCATCTCCAATTTGTCAATTGAACAATCCAACTTACAAATGATCATTTAGACACCTATAAAATTTATGTGTCACGTCAGCATCAGGTCTCCACAAGACACAATGAGATGAATTGGAGTGTTTAGTTGACAATTGAAACCAAGTCGAGGTGCCTAGATGTGCCCTCTCAAAATTGGAGTGTTTGCTTGCCAGCTAAGATCAAATTTGAGTGTCCATTTATGTATTATGCCTTATTTATTTAATAGCATTGACATAGAAAATCCTAGTTCAGAATATTATTTTGAACAGCATGTACCTGGGCTGCCTCTATTTCTCTCTCTTGCATCTGGATATCATGGGAAAGAGGTTGCAGCATGCAGACGAAAAATAGATCTGACTTGTCAAAGAATGACTTGTGACTTTGCCTGCAATTCAATAAAGTCGTTGTTCATACACATGAACATGCAGCAAGTATAAACAGACCAAACATGTAAGGACAACATAAGGTTTCATATTTTTACGTAAAAAAACAAGAGATTGTAGCTTTTAATAATATGTGGGATGAGAATATGGACTCCTTATACCGTCTTGGGCAATCCTCCCTCGTAAGCTAAGGTTTTGGGGTTGAGTTGGGCCCAAGATCCATTTCTTATTTTTGGTAAAGGGCCGAAGATCCATTTCTTTACATGGTATTAGAGCACAACCCATCCCAATTTTCATATTTGGTGTTGGACCCACATATTAAATTGTCCACACACTAGCTGTCTAGCTCTAGGGGTGATTGAGGGAGGGGAGGGGAGTGATTCTGAGTAGCTATCGAGATAACAAGCAAATTGTGAAAAGGCATGAAGACTCTCAATGGAGGGTCAAAGGAGTGAGTGATCTCTTTATATGGTTTGGGGAATCCTCACCTCATGAACTAACTTTTGGGGTTGAGTTAGGCCTAAAAGCTACCTCAAGATCCATTTCTTTACATGGTGAGAGAGCCGGGCTCATCCTAATTCATTGTTTGCAATTCGCGCTCCAAATGTCGTCCTATTAGAGAAAATGTTGGGATTTCCACATCGTTTGTGGGTAGAGATGGTAATGGGGCGGGGCGGGTTGACCTTAACCCGCCCCGCAATTTTTTTTCAACCGGCCCCACATAAATTTTCGAATATTTTCCTTTTTGATGTAAGTTTGATGCTAAAAATGAAATTCATAAAATAAATTCATTTTCTTATTAAGTATTGATTTAATAGATAATAACTTAAAATTTTGTTTTTTAAAGATCAATTGGGAACGCATGTAAGAAACCATACTAATTTAATTGAACCATATTAATTTACTATCTCGAGTATTTTAGTAACTTTAAAGATATTATCTTAATAAATAATGTTCTATAACTCTTATAACATGTATAAAGTTAAAATTAAGTTTGAACCCTCATAAAACCGCCTAGACCCGCAACCCACCCTGCCCCGCCAAATTGCCATCCCTATTTGTGGGATGAGAACCCAATGTTCTTGGGCAATCCTCCACTCACAAGCTACCTTTTGGGGTTGAGTTAGGCCCAAGATCCATTTCTTTACAAGTAACATCGTGATATTCTCAATGACTATGTCTATGTTGTTGACATTCAAATTAAAAGGGAACAACCATAGACACCAGTACACCACTATATACGTACATATTATCAAGAATGCAGTACATTTAAGGCAGCGAAAGAGAACCTGAATGCCAGTAATTCTACAAACTTCGCATTGACCTGTATCAATGGATACCAAGTAAGTGAGTGTTATTACTATTATCCCAAATCAAACTAATATTTGTAAAAAACTAGTTTTGTCAAACTTAAAAAATATTAAAAACTGAATTCTCTCTCACCCCCGTCTCTTCTTTCACTTCTCTGACAGCTGCATCAGATATATCTTCACCCTGTGGATGAAAAATTCAACATAATAGCATATATTCTTGCAGCTCATTCGCTTTAGATTTCCGCTATTTTACTTAAGACTTTTTTATATGGCATAGAAGTTTTCATTTACACATACCTCATCAACAACTCCGGTAGGAAACTTCCACACACCGGTTCCACGGAATCGTCCACTCTTTTCTTGGACAACTAGCACCTAAGATTTTTAAGAAAATAATTATTACAAGTACTCCAATAACTAACATGCACTATGATACCTAAATTTAAGTTTCTTTTAGAAAAAACAACATGTGTTGTGATACATACATAGCCAGATAGCTGTATACAAGTATAGAAATGCACGTAAGCTGGATACTATCTGAATGATGTATGTGGAGAAAGTAAAACCCTTCTTCTCCAGAAAAAAGAAAAAGAAGAAAGAAAGGGTGCAAGTATCCAACAGACAGGAGGTGGGGTAAGGTGGTCTGACATACTAAATGATATTTAAAGAAAATATTCAAGCAAGAGACTGGGTTGAGGTATGAAAACGTAACGTGTTGTATATAGAAAAATATATCTTCATACACTCCACATGAATTCACCTTCTTGAAAAGGTCAATAAGTTCAATAAACCAATGTGTGCAAGGAAATTACGCCAATAATGTTATATATACTTCTATGTTTTTTTTAATTTTTTTTATAACTGAGAAATCTGTCTGTGACCCGTCCTTTGGACCAATCACAGCCTTCTAATCGTGGATAATGGCCCGCCCTCTACCCTCATTCCACTTAACTATTGGGCTTGCCTTGCGGGGATGGGAGGCTTGAAACCTATGACCTAAGCCACAAATCCTCCACCTTTTGACACTCGAGCTAGGCCTTGGGGGCTATATACTTCTATTTCACTAGATAAGGTACCATTAGTTTCAGTAACAAGTCATGAGTATAGCCTTGACATATACAAGTTTTAACATATCTCAGGCATTCTCTCCTTACACAGTTATACACACTTGCTCAGTCGCTAACTACAACTTTTGCCTTCTTTGACTGTCTTCTTCAATCTTTCTATCTTCTGCTTTTGTCTTTGGCACTATTGTCCCTTCTATTAGTACTTCAGTTATTTGGAAGTTAACTAGTTCATTCACATTTAAGACGAAAATACAAGGAGTAACACCAAAATATACCTCATTCCTTTCATTCACTACGAAAGCACCAATACCCACTCTATGTGTAGCATTTGCTGGAATAGTGTTAGCAGTTCCAGGCAGCCAACTCACGAGCATCAAGTATTTTGGTTCTGCGTGGTGGTAATAAAATCCTTCCTGCAAAACAAAAAGGATAATTGTATCAGAAATTGACATCGATTCAAGCCAATATAATTCAACCACCATAAAAAGAAACAAACTTACCTTAACAGCAGGTTCAACAAGCATTACAAGCTCAATAGGCAATTTGATCCAAACACCTTTTTTACCCTACAAATATGTCCACCTATGATCAAGGATGCAATATGAATCAAAATCTTGCTATAGAAATTTAGACATCCAATTAATCATGGCAATACAATCGGCCTATTTTTCTTTTTGAAAAAAGGGGTAGGGGAAGAGGAATACAAGATGGGAAATTGAACTCTCACCAACAAGGTGAAAGTTGGGAAAGTTCAGGTAGACGTCGGATTCCTCTCAATGAGCCTTTTCAAAGATAGGTATCTCTATTCTCTAATAGACTAGTGTACCACCACCACCACCACCCAACCAAACCCCAATTATAAAGCCCTGAATTTGGCAGTGTAAATTACAGAACATCTTTCAAACACCAGTTCCTTTTTCTATAGCTCTGAATGAGCTGGTGTTCAGCAGATTGTATACTAAATGTTCTACAAGATTTTTTCAAGGTCGAAGTCACCGCATGCACAATGGACAACACATAATGTACAACAGCAGCTCAGGTGATGTTGAATTAATATCCTTATGACAACACACAAATAGTTTTCTTCTTCCCCTTATATTTTACTCTAGACAAACATGAAGTATTGCTAGTATCTCAAGCACTCAAATGTGCCCCAACCACCCTCCCACAAAAAAAAGGTACATCTTAAACTTCTAAGCAATTACATTTCAACCACTGTTAAACTGTATAACAATCCTAAATTTGTGATTTAAGATGTCCCGAGCAAGAAACAAAAGGGTTAGATGTTAAGGAGCAAAACAAATGAAGATGTGCATGAAAGGAACGCCCTTTTTTCTTTTCTTTTTGCAGTCATAGAGAACAAACCTGCCAAATTGTGGCAACTCACGAGCAGTCCCTCAGTCCCACCCACCCATTAAGGGGAAAAGAAAGAAAAATAACTCATCTACAGTTTTATATGATTCTTTAATAATTGTTGTGCCCGGACAACTTTCGCACACTCGACTATTCTATCGAGTACCTGCTATCTCGCATCAACACATGTACCAAGAAATTTTGTGCACCAAAACTTGGACATATATAAATAAGTCTTTGTTGGAATATTAACACTATTCTCCAAGGACTTGCCTCACCCTTAGGTGCAGTACTACTATGTTAAGATAAAGGACCTTTTGCCAAATTTATTGTTACTTTTGAGTGAGGAGAGACAGCCTGCAACATTTCCGATGAAGTAGGCCTGACACACAGAAAAAAGTTCTTTCTATCTTTACAACGGTGGTAACCTGGGCCACCTTTTACAGACCTCAATTATTCCATTGGATACTTGCTACGTCCCACACACAGTTTTAGATAACTCTATCCACTAAGACTTATGGTATGATTAAGAATAAGGAGAAAAAGATAAGGAATCTTCCTTTCTCAACTATTCGCCACCTTTATTTGGATCCCCCCAAAAAGAAGAAGATATCTTTGCTCAAATTCACTACCAAGAGGAATCTTACATAACTAACTTTATGAGTTCAGTGACATTTGAAAAATAGAATCTGAATAGTGGCCCAATAACCAAATATTCCCTCCGTTTTAATTTGTTGTCTCATTTCTTTAAGTTCGTTCAAACAATGAATTATCTCTTTCTGTTGAAAAACTTTTGAATTTTATTCAAGGGGCATGTGTAAGGACCACAAGATCAAGATTAAAAGGCATTACGGTACATTTTACATATCTTTAGTTTAAGATCACAATATTCAAAAAGTATTCTTTACTTTCTTAAACTTTTTATCAATTCAAAACCAGACAAATAAATTGAATTGAATGGAGTATATTTGTACTACCTGTTGTTTCCAATGAGAAAGTGAAGCTCTAAGCAAAGAAGCAAAGACAGAAGGGTCCAATGGCTCATTAGTCATTTCAACCGTCACCCCACCATAGTCATCCTCTTTTGCAGCTAATATTTTATCCACTTGTTCCATTTCTTTCTCCTTTGCCATTGCCGGAGTTGCAGAGCAACTCATTGATGACCTTGTATTTAGATTAATAATTCCACACCTAATCTTGGTCAATTTGCCTTAAAATATTCACAAAAAGAAAATGGTTAAGACTTGTTCACAAAGTTAAAATCACTAAAGGGTCAATCAAAGAAACTAAAATATAGCTAAATATTTGATGATGACGACACCAACATACCATTCCACACCTACCTCTAACCTCTTATTTCCAAAAGACCCTCGACTCAAGTGCAACAAATCAAAAAAGTTACAAAAAAGAAAATACAACAGTTCAGAAACATGTCAATTAATAACGAAATCAGTAAAGTACATAGCATTCACCAATAAGAACAGTAACAACAACGAAATAACGCGGTAAGTGAAACACAATGACAACAGATTATAACAGATACCCAAAAGCAAGAAACTACATGTATACGACTAATACGATGCTAATAGACTCCCACCAAGCCTAATCAAGCTCAACTACCTACTAACCTTGACAATTTGCTAAAATATCCACACAAAAAAAATGTTAGACATGGAAAGGCTGACCTAATCTTAGACAATTTGCCTAAAATAATGACAATAATTGATTAAACTTGAGCAAGATTGAAACTTTCACCAAATGGTATACTAAAAATAGAAAAATAGAAAAAGGGGTCACCTTGATTTTGGCAGAAACTGAGTTTCACCGGACGGCAAAACAAGAAGTGACGTTTTGAGATAAAAAATGAAGTTCTTGGTGGAAGAAAAGTAGAACGACATATATATTTGATTATCATCTATTGCTATTGGGAAAAAATTATGCATATAAAAATTATACTTTATAATTAAAAATGAATAATAATGGAAGAATGAGGATGGATTTCCAATTCAATAAAAAAATGAGTAAACGTGGAGACAGGGAGAGAGGAAGTCTGAGATAGGAAGGAGTCAAGATATAATTTTTTTTTTAAAAATGGTGGAAATTGGAATGGTAGTTGTGTAGCCAAACTCTTTAAAGGGAAAGTGAACCACACTCTCTCTTCTTTTATTTTATATATTTATGCTAATTTAGGTTATAATTATGTACCATAGTTTATCAAATTATCTGAATAAAGCACTAGTATCTTTAGATTATGATTGAAACCTTAGAAATATAATTCTTACTAAAATAGAAAAAGTACATAAATTAATGCATTTTAAAACAAAATAATTACTGATTTTAGCGATAAACTTTTTGTTTATTCATTTTGATAGCAATGCTTGTTAAATCGTAATAGTATTAAAAGTGAATTATGAATGCATATAATGAAATTTAATGATGATCTCGAAACATGTATAAAAAATCCTAAAACTAACCCCGTTCAAGTGAAAGGAGCCCGCATACCACTCACCTTCCCCCATGGCTGGGAGCTCGCCCTTCTTGACTTGATATGTTCATGTCAGAAGACTACATTTTAAAATATATCATGTTTGTTGGTAAATTAAAAAATTGTCAAATTGTATTATAAGTGTATTAAAATGGTGATAAATGTATTATTCATCATTAAAATTTGTATTATATGTGGAAAATAAATTGTCGCGTTGTTATAATAGTATTAAACTTGTATTAAAATGAAATAAAAGTGCATTCAAGGGAGGTAAAAAGATTATTGATGTAATGGTAAATATTTTTGTTATTCTAGTTTATTTATGTAAGTTGCCCAGTCTTATTATCTTTGGACTCAATTTATTTTTAATCTTTATAAACTTTGACGATGTGAATACACTTCGGGGGCTCCACATAGTTGAGGCGCGTAAATACCACGTAAGCTAAGAAGATAAACAAAATTAGGCAAACATGGGTTTAGAGGGTAATAGGATCTTAACTTAGTTAAAATGCTGTTGAAAAATTTCGGTCATACTTTAGGGGGTACTTGTGTCTTGTCCTAAATTATATTTGTATTACTTTATGTTAGCTAAATATAATGTATTTGACGGTTCTATATTTCAGATATATACATGTTCCAATCCAATGTAATTTAAGAAATGTCCTTTCTCTCGAAAAAAAATCACAAACCATACCCACGATCATTAAAGCTGATAATTTTTTCATTTAATTAATATTAAATCAATATCATATACCATATTGATATCATTATTGCTGATAATTTTTCTTAATTGATACTAAATTTTTGTGTGCTCTATATATATTATGACATTAGTATCATTAAGGTTTCTTGTTTATAAATTACTCATTAGTGAGTGATACATATATATGACATTAGGTCATTAAGGTTCTGTTTATAAATTACTCATTAGTGAGTGATACTATAAAAGTATATATATATTGTTGTGGTATCATTAAGATTTCGTGTTTAGAAATTACTCATTAGTCAACATCCTAAAAGGTAGATATATATTGTTGTGGTATCATTATGATTTCTTATTCAAAAATTACTCAGTAGCTAATAATACCATACGATTCTATATATAACTCTTATAGTCATGACTATGAGTAATTTCTCAAGAAGAACCTTAATGATACCAATACAATTTATATATATATATATATATATATATATATATATATATATATATATTATTATATATATATATATTGTATTGGTTGACCACAAAAATATATCGACTCTTGTTTACTTCTTTCTCTTCTCTTGGATCGCCGCTCTTCTTACTTTTTATATTTGAGAATGTATCTGAGTCTAACGATTTTTTTTTATATTTGTGTCTCTTGTATCAATTTTATATATTTGTGTTTCCAAAATCAATTTCACTATGTATTTCATATTGATTTATTTTGTGTTTATGATACTTATTAAATATTCAATACATTTATATACATGTATCCGATATCAAATATTTAGTATATATTCATATATAGTAACAAATTTATTCCAAAAGGTCACATATGTATCGTGTGTTTGTAATGTATCTAGTGCATCTTTGCACAAACTCATCAGCTAATATCAAATTTGTGATGTATCAAATGTATATTGCATGAATAGCTACTTAAATTTTGATAGGAAAAAAATAGGGTAACTTTCACATATAGCAAATAAAAAATTCATATTTGAATGCTATAACAAAATTTGCATAATTGCGCTCCATAGCAAACATAGAAACTGTATAATTTGCTATACATATACAGTTGAAGCAAAAAATGGTATAAAATGAAGTGTATAAAAAGAAAAAGAGAAAGACACTTGGGCAGAGAGAAAGGAAAAACAAAGTGTATAAAACGAATTGTATATTATAAGTGTATAGAACGTTATATTTACAATTTGAATGTGTATAAAATGCGAAAGAAGAAAGACAAAAGAGACTTGACAAGCGAATATTACAATGAATAGAATTGTAATGAAAACGAGAAAGCAGAGATAGATACAATTTGGAAAATTGTATAAAACGGAAAGAGAGAAAACAAGGGCAAAAGAAATTGGAAAGGGAGGAATTTTTATTGTATAATTATAAGTGTATAGGACGAAAAATATTACTTGCATGTGTATACATAATTATTTTCTCACGCTTTATACAAACAGAAAATAATTTATACATTTCGCGTATGTTTGTTATAGTGAGAAGGCGAGGGTGGAGAGCGAAGATCTGGAAGAAGGGAGAGAGGGGAACAAAAAATTATTATTTATACATTTCTAGCTTTATACATTAGACAACAATGTTATACACTTGGTTTGTATAAAAAAAGTGAGGACGAGCTTCAGGAGATTGGAGGAGAGTGGCGAGCGAGATATTTGAGAGAGGAAGGTCATGACAACTTTTTTACAAACGTTTTGATAGGGAGCACATGAAAATCAAACCATGAAATACTTTTATTTGTTTCTTAAATTATTATTTACTAGTAATAACAATTTCTTCAAAAAAAATACAAACTTATAGTATAGATACATAAGAAATGAATGATTTATTAGCTAAGAAGCAACACATATAAACATCATATTTTCGTATGGTTAGTATTACTCATTTTGAACCTACTACAACACCAAACACTCAATACAATAAATATATAGATCAAATGGATATTTGGTTTTACTCCTATAGAGATATTTAGTAGATGTGGTAGGAATATTTGTCTGATTAAATTTTTTTTATATTTGATGTTTTATTTGTGAATTATAATTAATTTATTTGATAAGATTATATAAGAGTTGGAAAAGTTTTGATAATTTCATATATTATAAAGTTTCAGAGTTTATGAGAATGTACAATTTAAAAAATTTCTATTTTATACTTATCTTTTGGTTTATAATAGCTTTATCTCATACTCTACTTTTTCTATAGATTTATCCTTCCAATTGTTGAGTATAATTTATCTTTCTAAATATTGCATTCATCAAGAATAAATATAACATATCCTTTAAACAGATCCTAATTAATATGACACAATTCAAAATTTAAGAGCGAAATAATTTATTTATTAGTTTAGATACAAAACGTTTAGAATTTATAAACAAAGATATTTATTTTTAAAAATTATGAAAAAGTACTACTAATTACAATGATTAATACATTAAAATATTAATTATTTTTAATTTAAAAATAACATGACAATGGGTCCCACTAGAGGTCAAATCAAACGTCTCATGTGTTCTTCAAGGATCACAGTTGTACGTTATTCCCCTGTCACCGTCCACACTGAATCATCAAATTCATGCCCACAGAACCTTTATATATACCTTTCCTTCTCATGAAGCGGCACACTCAACGCTCATACTTCACACTCAAAACCTTCTACACACTCTCTACCGAAAAACCCTAATTCATTTCTTCATGAAGAACAGATCATAGATTGATTGATTTCACTGAGAAGAGGTCATATTCGAAGCTTTCGTTTCAGAAATTGAAGCAAAAAACAGCGTTAATGGAGGTTTCTGTGAAGGAAAACGAATTTGTGGTTTTATCGATTTCGGAGGTTTCATCTTCTTCGTCTACTTCGTTTTCGAAATCGGAACCGGTTTTTGCTCGGTTTGGTTCGGGTTCTGGCGCTCCGGAGCTCCGATTTGGACAGGAGTCTCAATCCGGTGCCGACATTGTGATCAATCTTCGAGGTTCACAGGCATGTATATGAATTTACATATGCTTATACGATTTGCATGAGTAAATTGAAATTCGATTGTTAGTAATTTAGTAGTATTTTGGTTTTCATGTTAATTTTATGCATTTTGTTGCTGATCGGAGGTGAATTTTGTTAAATAGGTTGACGTACTGTACTATAAATAGTTGAAGCTTAGTCTATACTTGTACTCGAAATGGATGCAGAATTTACTCTGCATGCGGGGAAATTCTCTATCTATATCTGTTTAATTGCATGTGAAACAGTGAGAGTGCTCGTTTTTTGTGATCATGATTAATTCACACTTATACTCTAGTGGATGAAGTAGTTCTTTCTGTGTTGGGAGACACTCGATCTATATCTGTTTAGTTTAATGTGAGAGTGCGGTAATTTTTGGGCTATCATGTTTTCTCTCGTGTTTCTAGCAGCAAACTAAAATGACAGTTGTTTACATGAGTTTATCTCTGTTTTTTTGCTGAAATTTAAACAAGATGGGGGATAGGACAGAAGAGATGATATTTTTACTGATTTTCCTTCAGCACTTGTTTGTTACATGCTCTTAACAGGGACATTATCTTAATTTTGCTTCTGCTATTGTATTTCCAGTTATTCAGGCTAGGACCTGCAGAGTCTCTGTTCATATCTGAAGTTTTTGAAGACAATAAGGAGGTACCTGTTGATAGAATAAAATAGTTGATGCTTGGATAAACTAGTTGTCTTTAAGCTGTTAATAGTTGAAATACTTTAATTCCTGCTTGCATGAGGAAGATTTCTAGAGCTGTTATACAATCTACAGAGATGACAAAATTTTAGGTGTTGAAAGAAAGAAAAAGTCAAATCAGGGACCAGTTTCTTGTTTATATTGGCACAAAACTTAGCTAGTATTGATTGTAGTTGTTTTGATCAACTTTCTACCAAACGTTTACCAGTTTCATGCTCCTTTAAGCAACACTGTGTATTGCTGAAAACATGTAATAGTGCACATTTATGTCCATCTTAATATTGAAAACTAGTCAGTATGTATGTGTATGCGTCCATTTTACTGTTATAACTTTACCTTATCCTGTTACGGGGGAAGTTGAAGGTGCAACTTATTTATACCTTCATTGGAGTTAATGTTGTGAAGTTTGGTGCTGACATATTATTTTCCAATGGCATTGACTTTTGTTTTTTGAACCAGACAGGCTATTCCAGGGGAATCTCCATCCAATTTAAAAACAAGGAGGAAAGTAGGTCCTTCCATTGTGCATTTGAGCAATGGAAGACAGAAATGGTTGTTCAAGGTCTGTTTCGATGTATATGTTATTACTCTAGAAGTTAATTGGACCATCTTGTGGAGTACAATACTAAATCAAATTCTCTCCTTATTTGCTCCGATAGTTCTTGAATTCTGACTGAGACGTCAGTGATGACTCCTTTTTTGGTTGAGTAAAGCACTATCTTATACTTGATGCAGTTTTGATTCTTGGTAATGTGGAACAGGATAAACACTGAGCACCTTATGGATAGAGAGGATGTATTGTAGGAGGATATTTTCTGAGTTGCCTTGTCAATTTCTATGTGATGAGCTTTTACTATGCATTTCTTATTTTCTGGGAGATAAGCTTTGACTGTGTATACTAAATTGTGAATGTCTGACCAATATACTATTGAGGTGTCGTTTTAAAAGGAATCCCATTCCCTCAAGTTGTTGTAGCTTTGAAGTTTCTTTTACATTATACGAAGCATCACTTGTCTGGAAATTAAAATATCGAGAACGTAAGTGTAGTGAATGAATTTGATTGACCATTAGTCACTCTTCTGATATATTTAAGGTATTATAAGCCTTATAAGTTGTTAGCATTATCATCAGGTCCATTATGCACATGATCTTAATATTGGTAGTCCACATTATTGATTGTTGTCTTGTATTTGGGTATCATATTCTTTTATTTTTTCCTACTCTATGACAGTTTGAGTTACAAGTTTTACTTGGAAAAAAGTTAAATTGTGGGCTCTATTTTGCTTAATTGGAAGTCAATGTGAAGTTCAGGAATGTCTTACTTGTGTAAGTAATGTCTTTTCTTTCTTACTTTTGGGAAATACAAAACTGGTTGTTCTTACTAATTGACAAAATGGAGGAAGAGGAAGGCAATCATTGCTTGTCAAAAACTTAGAATGTAGCATGTTAGTGGTCCATATTGATGCATGAGTGAAGTTCTAAATTGCTGCATCTAAGAGGATCTTGTTCCTTCTCTGTTTGTCTGGAAGTTTTAACTACTCTGTGAAGTTAAATACGGCGCAATCAATCATAAGTTATTGAAGTCATGATTCAGTCCATTAGCAACACTAGCAATGATGCTGACACAAATAATTGTAACTAGTAAAAAGGGAATATAATAACTATAACTCATTCAAGTATCCTTTCTTTCAGGGCCTCCTCTGCCAAATGGAGCAGTATCAACTTCAACAAGTAAATTTGATGAAAAAATAGAGGCATCTTCTGCTAAAATGTATTTTCACTACTATGGACAACTATTGCATCAACAAAATATGTTGCAGGATTTTGTAAGGACAGGTAATGTTCTGAACTTTGGTCTTTCTTGTGGTTTGACTTGTATCAGGAGGAAAATCTAAGCATGTTTCTCCATGAAATAATTTTCTCAATATTTCAAGTACTGAAAAAATTATTTGCAAATAGTAGCATGGTCATGAAGTGTTCGATTTCAAGTGAAATATTATTTGATATTCAAGTGAAATATTGAGATACTTACCTGACGGTGTATTGTATCAAAATCTTCAACTTAGACAAACATATTTCCAAGTTTAGTTCATATCGAAGCACCAACTTCAAACCTCACAAAGTTTTTCCGACCTTATCTACTTACATTCTTCTTATAACTTCAACTCAAACATTATTCAAATGCATACTTATTTCTCAACAAGGCTCATCTAGTGTCATGAGAGGTTTGCAAACTCCTTTGTCCTAGAATGTTGAACTGTTGTCCTTTTGCATTTCTCAAGGAGGATCTGAATAAAGCATTCTAAATTCAATTATAGGAAGGCTGACATGGTAAATATGGAACTGCAGGAAACTTTTTATTTATTTATTTTATTATTGATTATTATATTTTTTTGATATTTTATTATTATTTATTATTATATTATTTTTATTTTTTTTATTTTATGCCTGCTGTAATTGAGAACCGTGCTGATTTTCTTGGTCGTGTAGTGGTTGATGTTGGAGCTGGAAGTGGTATTTTGTCATTATTTGCAGCTCAGGTTATCTTTTTTAATCAATGCCATGAGGTCTCATTGAATAACATGAACCATAGCTTAGCGGCTTCCGCTGATATTTGTACACTGTATCTTTTTCCTTCCATCTCCTCCTCTTCCAAAAACCCTCTCAGGCTGGTGCAAAACATGTTTATGCCATAGAGGCATCTGAAATGGCCGAACATGCTAAAAAGCTTATTGCAGGAAATCCATCGTTGAATGAGAGAATTACAGTAAGTATACATTCCCTCATTCTGGTGTCCTTCAAAAAGTTGTTAAGTTCTAAATATACTCTTTCGGTATCTTGGCTGCTTAGGTTGCTCATTATGTTTTGGTTTTCTCTGTTCTATGAATGTTTAGGTAATCAAAGGAAAGGTTGAAGAAGTAGAGTTACCTGTGAAAGCCGATATCTTAATCTCTGAGCCAATGGGTAAGCTTATATATTTCGATTGGTTCTGGAACTTATGTGTTGTGCAATGCAGGTTTGACAATGCTGCAAGTTTTGTTAAAAATTGTAGTAACTCCCCTGATTGACCAGCTAAAGTTCTTTTGTGAACTTTAGTATTGCTATGCATTAAATATTGATTGATTATTTGGCGAAATGTTTTAAGGAATTTGTAGGTATTACATGTTTTAACGGCCTCTACTACTAAACTTGTAGAATATACTAAAACATGGCAACAATTTCTGTAATTGTATTAATAATCTGAGCAATATTAATAATCTGAACAACATGATTTTGCTTTTGAAAATTTCAATTTTCAATATGAAGGACTATCACATATTTGTTGGCAACAATCTCTGATACATGGATATCTTTGCTTTGCTTGTATTATGAGTGTTATGTCCCTTTAGTATTTTTAAAAAACATTTGTTTTTATATTCTCATGAAAAGAGTTTAAGATATTTATCTTTAAAAATTATGGTGCACCTGTCATCCCAGAACCAAGCTAACAACAATCCAGAGGTTAAATTATCCAAATGAAACAGGTTTAACCTGCTGGAAACAATCTCTGATACATGGACACTTTTGCTTTGCTTGTGTTAGAGTGTTACGAAGTTTCCTTTTTATATTTTTGTTATAAAAAAAGAATTCCTTTTATATTTTCCTGAACAGAGTTCAAGGTATTAATCTTTAAAAATATAGCGAAATGCAACACAACCACAATCCAGTAATTTGAATATCCAAATGGAACAAGTTCAAACCTGCTGGGTGTGTGATACATTGATTTTATGTTGCAGGTACTTTGTTAGTTAATGAAAGAATGCTGGAGTCTTATGTGATTGCAAGAGATCGGTTTCTAGTTCCAAATGGAAAAATGTTTCCTGCAGTGGGAAGGTAGTTTTTCTTTCTCGTCAGCAGTTGACTTTGAGGAGCCTATCCTTGTCAATTCATTCATGAAGCTAGTAGTTTGCTTATGAGGTTCTTTCGTTCTTTTAGTTTTTCTTCCCGGATTCTGTGTTTTACTTTTCTCACCAGTAGTTTGACACATTATTTTTCAAAAGATCCTTGTATCATCGATTATTTTCTTTCCACCACAATGATATCACTAAGATTGAATTGCAAATTGTGGAAGCTAAAGTTGTCTATTACATTCTCCTTTTTACATGAGATGAACCTTCAAGCTTAATTCTCAGTCTGGTATCCATAAATATGCTTCAATGCTGCTGCTCGCTTCTCCCTCCAAGCAATCCCCCCCCCCCCCCCCCCCCCCCCCCCCCAAACCATCCATTGATAAGTCCCACCTTTTTTCAGCCTTGCTATCTCTATCCACTATTTCTTATTGGTTTTTATTTATGTTTTATCGTCATATGATTAAGTTGCCCAAGCTGCCACTTCCCAACCCAATCTCCAAAAAGAAAAACCTTTTCTTTACATTTTCAATTGCTTTTACTTGTATTTCGAACTTCTTTATTAAAAACAGAACATTTTTCTTCCACTTCTATCAGGCCTCTCTTTCTTCCACTTTCCTCTGTCAAGCCTCTTGACTTTTTGATACATAAACTAGTATGTAATATTTTCATTTTTTTTACTTTGTGGTTTATTATATGATTTAATTTTCCAAATTTCAGCTTATGATTCTTTTATTTTGTAGAATACACGTCGCACCATTCAGTGATGAATATTTGTATCTGGAAATTGCAAATAAGGTACATTTGATCATATCACTGTTTTCTTGCTCTCTAGGCCTATCTCTATAGCATTTTCTTCTTAAACTGGGGCTCTTTCCCTATGGAGTAGGATGGTGGGTGCTATATGAGAGGAGTTTCATTCACAAAGAATGTTGCCTCTTTGCTGAAGGTTTAATGCATAGGTGCTATATTTCCAGATGCAAAACTACTTGTCACTTGTTGCATAATTGTGCATGGCGTTGTCCTAAGGAGCTATTTCAGCAATGTGAAAGTCTCTCTAGTGGAACAACAACATTAAAGTTCAAATAACAAACCAACAAGTCCAATAAAGTATAAAGAAAATGAACAATTAACAATTTATATAGGATAATGATCTGTTGCAGAGGTGCAGATGCTATGTTGGATGTGCGGTCATACAAGACTAGATAAGATTAAAAAAGGCTATATTCGGCAGGAGGTGCAATTAGCACGTGAGGATAAAATGAGTGGAAGTCTCTTGAGATGGTTTGGTTATGTCCTGTGTCGACTTACAAATGCACCTGTCTGCAAGTGTGAAACTGAATGAAGGTGTTGAAAGAGAAAGGGATAGACCTAAAATTACATGGAAGAAAGTTGTCTTGGAAGGCCTACATTTTTTTTCTGAATCAATGTAGACTTAGCTAAAGATAGGACATAATGGAAGAAAATGATCTACTAGTAGGGAAATAATTTTACACTTTTGGGAGAACGTCTAATATATATACACACACACACACATCAAACTTTTTTTTTTATTTTTTTTATTTTATTGATGATTGAGTTCAGATTAAATGAGAAAGTGAGGATTCATAGAGCGATCCAACTTATGTAGGACTAAGATGTAGTTGCTGTTTATAGGATAATGATTGTAGGAGGTGAATGATAAGCTAGAGAGGGACCATGAAGATAGAATCATCACTGAGCTGGATACACAATGATTTAGGCTAATTTGTGGCGTGTAGTGATAAATGATAATGTCCTTTTTCAAGGAATGATTGCATGTTCCACTTAGCCAAAGGTGTGCATAGATGCCACATTTTCATATTTCCATTTGTCCAAGTAAAAATAAATGTTTCCATGCATGCAACTTGTCCTTTGCTGTATGGGAAGGCTTTGATGCAACTGGCTTGCATCATTGGTCCTTTTCCACTTGCTCAAAGCCTCCATGCAAGCCTTATAGACATAAATTTTGTGTATGGATTCTGCATTTCTCATGCACATGCTTATTTATGGAGATGCTTTCTTATAGTAATGATCCTTCTCAATTTCATATTGAAAGAGAGTTTAATTTGACTTCTACTGTTATACAGGCTATTTTTTGGCAGCAACAGAACTATTTTGGGGTTGATTTAACACCCTTGCAAAGATCTGCATATGAAGGATACTTTTCTCAGGTCAATCTCGTACATATTAGGAATTTATTGACTTGGCCTCTGATTTATTCACTTTGAATTATAAGCTTTTAAAACAGAGTTGAATTCAGAATCCAAGTTGAATTTCATTGTCAAAATCATAACTGTATGTGCTGAACCTACTCCCTTCCCCCATCATGATGTCCTCTATTTAGTTTCCACAATTTGTGTGGGATGGTTTCCATAACTTCTACAAGACGAGTTACCCTTAGATTCACTCACTTTTTTTGGATGTTCATGTTCTTTGCAGCCAGTGGTTGATGCTTTTGATCCAAGGTTATTGGTAGCTCCTGCAATATCTCATGCGATTAACTTCACTTTAATAAAGGTATTACTAGAAAATTCATTCTGTAGGTCGTTAAATACAGTTTGGAGAGATGGTCCCTATTCTATCCCGTATGCGTTTTTCTTCAGGCACTTAATTCACCGCCAGTAAAGGAGAAATTCCCTACAGATTATAGAAGAAAGGAAATCTTAACCGAAGACCCCCTAGAATCCTCATAATCTTACCAGACAGCGAGTGAGAGTTTCCTCCTCTCCTAACGTGAAAAAAGCATCCAAAATTAACCCCGCAAATAAAAACCCTTTTTTATTTTCCCCAAACACAAGGACAAACGGAAAGGAAAAACATCACAAGAGAAAACATAAAGTCAGCAGTAGGAGAGATGCCAAGGTTTTATATTTAATGGAAAACAGCATAGGCCTAAAGTATAGTAGCTTCCTCCTTCTACTTTGAGGATAATTAATTCTATATAGGTGCTTTTCATCGGAAAAGGAAAATCCTACAACCACCCATATCCCCCCCCCCCCCCCGACCAAAACCGGCAGAAAATAACAGACCCGCCAGACCGAAGAAAGGAGGGCCCGGGCCCCCCACCATAACTTCCCCCCCCCACGCCGGCGGCGCTCCCCCCACCTACCCCCCCCCCTCGGGGCAACCCTCCCCACACGAAGAGAACTGCGAGCACCCCACCAACGACGTCGACGATGCTCTACCCGGACACGAGAGCCCCACCCCTCAAGCAAGAGGGCAGCATGACCCCGGCTCCTCCCTCGCGCCCGCAGCAAGAGGTGATACCTGCTGGGGGGTGGTGGATGCAGGTGGCCTTGCCCACCTCGGGTGAAAGCGAGTGAGGTGTGAACGACCCCTAAGGACCGCAAGAGGCGGCCTATACCCGGCTGCAGAGGTAGGGGAGAAGAGGGTGGTGAGTAGGTGAAAAAAAGCCCTCACCGCCGGGGAGGGATACGTGGGTGGTGGTTGTGTTGAAGGAGCGTTTGATCCCACTTGAATTGATAGGTGGTTGCCCACACAACATCCCCCATGGGCACCGGTCCGGTTGAGCGACAGAAACAGGAGGAGATGGGTAGATGGGATTGAACTAAACGACACGATCTTACGTCGTATCGCAACGACCACAACCCCCCGGCTCGCCAAACCCCCACAACAGCCACAAGAGCCGCCGCCCCCCCCCCGACCCCCCTCGTGGGCGAAAGCGCACGAAACCCCCCCCAGGCGCAGGAAACCACGGCGAGAGCCCCACATACCCCACTCCCTTCACCGACACTAATACCAGGGGGCCACAACACTAGACAAATTCGCACCATAGCTTAGCTTGCATAGCATCGGGCAACGCACATAGGGGGAGCAGGTGGCCTCCCCGTCTCCGCATGAGGATCCGTGCCACACCGAGGGAGGGGGCGGGGGGGCGGGTGTCGCATGCACCCACCCTCCAAAGTGTGCGGGGTGCCGGGCGATGACCATCCTGGGTTGGATTGAGGTGTCGTGTGTGCCGTGAGCGGGCCGTGAACGACTAAGGTTGAACCTACCCCTCGACCCACAAGCCGTTGGCGCGGGAGTGGGGATTAGTGATAGTGTTGAAGGGGTTGTTGATGGTTGTGTGCATTGATACGCTCGGGTTTGATTTGATTGACTAGGTGGAAAAAAAGCTGTGGTGACAATTGTGGGAATGAATCTGGTGACATTTACATTAATCCCGAATGAAAATATTACATATATATGCTAGTTAGGATTTTTTTGAACATAATGCTGGGTAAAGTATAACATGTAGTTTAACAGTAGCCTTTTTACCAGACATTATATATTACAGGAAAAAAGAATTGATCTCAGAGAGAGATATAGGCCAAGAAGACTATAGGAATTGAGGCGACCCATTGAATGTTGAGAAGTTGCATGGTCGCGTTAGCCACTAGAATTCATGGGCTGGCTTGCTGGTTTGATGTACTATTCAATGGAAGGTAAACATTTGTATTTTCTTTTGCCCCCTTGCATCATTGTTCCATCGGGGTTGTTGGGATGTTTGTCTTAGTCTGTGTTGTTGCTACTTGCATTGTTGCTAACTTTTCAGTGGTAAGTTAAGTAAATTGTAGTAAATGTTGTTTACTTTTCAGTAAAATTGCAATCATTCATCTTCTTTTTATTTCTGCAGACAAAAGAAAATTGTAAGACGCAAACTGGTGTTCGGGGTTCCTTTGGTGTGCTTTGGTTGTGGAAGAACCAGTTTGTGAGAAATTTGTGTTTGGTTGTTAAAGAGGTGTGGCCCTTACTAACTTGCCTCCTGGTGTGCACCTTACAACTCACTGGTGGTTACTGCAACGAGGCCCCACCGTGACCCGTGTGGGGTGGGATTTTTTGATGGTGGGTGTGTGTTTTGTGTTGTTGTTTTTGGTGGTTGGTAGTTTGTATTGTTTGTTTTTATTTGTGTATTGTGTTGTGTGTATTGTCCCAGCCCACTTTAGTCATGTGCTTGCCCAGGACCAGGAAGGATATGGATAACTGGCAAACTTTCGCCTGGTCTGCTGGTTGTTCCACTGGTTGCGCCCCCAATTGCCCATAGGGACACAAAGTTATTACAATACCTAACATTGTCACGGGGTTAATTTTTTATGGATTGTAATTTGTTAGTATAGTATAGTATCCAAAGTGTGTAGTATTTGAAGTATTTGTATTTGAATCATATCTTGTTGAATCCCGTGGCATATAAAATCTAACATTGTTCATTGTCAATTTGAATAGCGAGGTCGGAGATATTTGCTTTCCAAAAGTCTTTCCTCTGGAAGGGGAAAAACGTCTTGTGATCCTGTGAAGGAAGCCATTAGCCAATATATCATATACAAGGCGATGTCCCCAAAACACCCACCAAGACCCATATTTTAATTCGGCACAAAGGAAATAATCAAGCAGTACAAACCTCAGGATTGCTGTCTTTGTCTGTCAAGAGTGGTTGGTTGTATCTTCCTTGTCTCCTTTTTATATATTATTAGTTTGCGTCATTCTTATTTTTTTGACAAACTCATGGTTGTTCTTCTCTCCCTTGTCTAACTTGTATGGTTTTAAGCTGCAAGTTTCTCAAGGATTGTAAATTAGTACTGTTTTTTGAGGCTCAGCAAAGACTCTTTAAGATTGTATCTAAACCACTCCTTAAATGTAAGTGATAAGTGTTGGGCTTGGGCTTTTGCTTGAATGTGAACATTTCTAGGTTAATAGAGGCTACTTGGGAAATTGAGATTGATTTGGAAAGTTGTTACCATTTACACTTTAGTATGGTTTCTGTTGGATTTGAAGACGACTTTAGTCGTTTTTGGGATTCTTGAAGCGAGAGATCATCCCGCGGGGGCCACCTGTTTCGTTTGTTTACCTATATACTTTCGATACTTTGAGGAGCACTCACTGTAAAAGCTATTAGCAATTTTATAGATATACATTTCCAACTTCTAGGCGGAGTTAAAAGGTTAAGTTGCCTTTTTCTCTCTGGACGGGGACGCGTACTAACCACAAATCTTGGGTTGATTGAAGATGGCGGAGTCCCAGGCTGCAAACAACCTTCTCCAAATTCATGCGTATTGAGCGCTGACAAACACTTTGATGGTGAAATCCAAGTTATGGGATATGCATCCGATAATCCTCTTTGAATTACTAGAATGCTTGGCTAAGCTAAAGAATCCAAAATTTTAATGCTGCCAAGTTCTGACACCCCCCCACCCCCACCCCACCCCACCCCGTTTTGATTGCTTGTAAATCGTTGCTCATGTGCAATTATCTTCTAGTTTCATGTACGATTTGTTATCTTTCGTTAGCACTTTCTACCTGACCATGTAGGATGCTTTTGTATCCAGATTGATATAGATTGGCTATTTCAGCTGTGCAAGGATCTAATGACCCTTATTTGCCAGATCTACAGGTTAGACGAGTTTCATGTCATCTTTTCCCGTGTACAAAATTATAGAACTTGTGCTTATTTCCCTCAATCTCCAAATGCTAAGGAAATTGTCTCTAAATACATTGAACGGAGGAACCTGACATAATAGACCATGGGAAAATTAAAAACTGTAATGGAGACCCAAACTTAATAATTTAGATGAGATATTAGTGAAGTCTTGAGTGTTTGTTGGCTTTGCATTGTAACGGTGTAAATGAAGGTTACGTCTAGACATCTAACAATAATTTTTAGGTGACCCAATTATGATCCAATAGTATTTACTATTTGTATATAAAAGTTGAACACATTAGTAATACCCATGAATAGTCATGGACAAAGCACATTTTGGATTTTAATTGCTGGAATAGTGCTTCTTAGGATCATCATAATGGACACTGTTTATGAATTTAACGAAGTGGACTCGAAATAATATTTACACAAGGAGCAAAAATTACCAAAGTAGTAACAAAACAAAGCTATATACACAATAACTGCTATACTTATTCTGTGTTTCTTTTTTCCTCTCTCTCACTCACATTTTCACACAGAAGGAGCAGAAATTACCATAGTAGTTAACAAAGTAGAGTTATATACACAATAACTACTACACTTATTCTTTTTCCCTCTCTCTCTCATATATACACCCACACACGTACAAACAACAACCCTCTATTGATAAATAAGACGTGCAAAATCATAGGATTGTTCAGCCACTCTTATTCTCATTTAAGAAACTGTAATAGGTGTGAGGTATTGCCAAGGATGGTGCTGCTTGATAGTATTCATCTATCATTGTTGAGAATGGCAGAGGTGCCTGATAATAATTGTTGGGCATTGCCAAGGATGATGGCACCTGATAATAGTCATCTGGCAAAGGTGGGGCTGAGGGAATATTATCATTACTCCATATTGTTCCCGCTGATGGAGAAATGCCATTTGGATAACAAGAACCATAACCAGTATTACCATATTGCCCATAGTAATTATAGCATGAGTTTCTGCTATGTGCACAACAAGGACCAGAGTTGGGATTATTACCATATTGGCTAGGGTAATAACATGAGTTTCTTCCATGTGCACAACTAGAACCCAAACTAGTTGTGTTACCATATTGGCAACATCTGTGATTAAGATTATGACTTACAGCAGAGTGACCACCACAACATGATGAAGAAGCACCACAAAGTCCACCACCATGAGAATGATTACAATGATCATGGGTTTCTTTCACATTTTTGGTGGTGGTGTTAATCTCCATAGTTTTTTCAGTAGGTCCATTTCTTGATTCCCCTTTGAATATCACCTTGATAGTTTTGGTCACCTCCACACTTATAACACTGGGGTCATCAGAAAATTTCTCTAGTTGTGTCATAATGTCAGGATCATTCAGTGGATCAGTCACTTTCGGTAGCACGTTAACATCTTTAGGAGGTCGTTCTTGTTCACACCAGAGTTCTGCTTCTCTCCCAACCTTTTGGAACTTGAATAGGATCTTTTCAGGGTCTACTTTGCCTGAGATGATTACTTTTCCAAGTTCTTGATTGATTTTCACCGAACGAACCCCCTTGATATTTAGAAGCTCTTTTTTCAGTTCCCTTGCACAATACTTGCAGTGTATTTGTAGCTTGAGAGCAAAGATGTTGAAAGAACGTGCCATTGTTTTAGTTCTCACTTCTCTATCAGCAAATATGTATAAGCCTTCTTGTTCTTGTATTATTTCAAAAATAATCCTGGGGCAAAGAAAGGCAAGAATAGTTGAGAAACGCATAACTACTACAAAACATACCCCATGTAATCTCACAGGAGGAGTATGGGGAGAAACAACGTTACCATAACTGAATATTATTCGATAAAACAATTCTAAAAATTGAATGATAGAAAGATGGTTGGTGACTTTTAGAAAGCTTTCTCTATTTGTGTTCAACTGCTTGTGTAGGGTTCATGTTAATCTTTCTTTGCTTATTGTTAAAATTCAGAATAAATAAATATTTCAAAAGGAAAAAAGGTTACTCCTTTCTATTTTGCTGAAGATTCTTGTCTTTAAGTACATTAAAGTTAGATCGGGATATTTGTAGATAATTATTTAAAACACGGTTTTAATAATTTGACCATTTCTACCATCTTAATTTGTGCCATAATCCGCGCTTACGCTTTTATAGAGAACCATTTTAAAATCTTGAATTAAACCATAGTATATGTAGTTGATGCGTGTGTTGACTATATTTAGAAGAGTGAACAATAACACTTTTGGTCCCTCAATTATTGCTGAACTCCTATTTTGGTTCTTATAATATTTAATCTTTATTTATTAACATGAATGTGTGTTTACGCCTACGAAAAATGTGTTATATTTTAATTACTGTTAAAACTATATTACCCTCAAATATTGGGTAGCACTAATATACTTAATGTTACACAGTCAGTTTAATAATGAGTCCGGAGCCAAAAGGGGAAAAAATTGTCAAAAATTTTGAAAGGGCATATCAATTTTTTTTAACCAAAAAGGTAAAATTTGTTCTGATAATTTAATTTTTTTGTTAATATCACTGCGAGTGCAGCGTTTTCAAAAAAAAAATTGAAATTAAAAATCGCTGACTTATAGCCCGCGATTTCTTTCATTAAAAAAATTAATAGAGACAGGCATTTTGGTCCAACGTTTGGTCTGTCCCTGCAACATTTGTTAAAATTTTTCTTTGACAAATCGCTGTTATGGTAGCGATTTAAGAAAAAAGATTTTTTTTTTGGATGAAATTGCTGCCACAGCAGCGATTTTTATGTTTTTTTAAAAAAATTAACACGTCAATTTTGTCAGAGGAAAATTGCTCCGTCAGAAGCGACTTTACCTTTTTGGTTAAAAAAAATTAATGTAGTCTTTTAGAATTTTTGACAATTTTTTTTGCCCTTTTAGTTTCGAACTCGTTTAATAATGTTATGATTGATAATCTGATAAATTTGGGAAAAGGTAAGCATGATAAAAGTCCACCACTTTAATTAATTGAAGGTTCAATAATATGCATAGTCGATATCACAAAAATTAAAATGTATCGATAGTTAAGCACCAAAAAAGCTACTATACCTTAGAGTGTGTGTGTGTGTTTGTGTGTTTTTCCTGCCTTGGAAGTAGTCATATTAGTTTAATATTCACCTTAGGCTTTGTTTTATCTAAAATGTATATGCTGGGAAAACAGGAGGAAATTCTTTGCAAGTCATTTGGTTATAATACACTTATCTCTTCAAGCAAATTTTGGTAAACTAAATATCCTTAAAAAAAAAAAGACTCATCTAATTTCAGTTGATTGTATATCGAGTCAGACACATACTAGCTTTCATCGAACCTTACTTAAATGTTTTTAGAATAATATTTACTCCGTTATATTTTATGTAACATATTCTTTTTTTAGTCCGCTCTAAAAGAAAGGTCACTTAATATAGTTAGAAATAATTTGACATTAAAATTTTCCTTTCACTCTAAATAAATGGTTCACACCCACACAAATGTCTAAGGATTATTTAGACTGCAAGCTTCAAGTCTTTCTTTTTTTTTAAACATCATGCTAAGTTAAATGGTGTCACATAAAATGAAATTGAAAAAATATCTTTTACTAATATACCAAAGATAAATAATGGGTGTATTTTGGTATATGAAGGAAAATGGTTAAATAAGTGGATTTGATTTATCTTCTTGTGTTTGGCATATATACAAAACTCAAAACCAACCAAGTATTTATGTCTAACAAAGAAATTTTAGGAGGAGAGGAAGAGTGGGGAGTTGGGTGGTGGCAATGGGGATGGAGTAAACATTATCATGTGAAATGTCATTTATAGAATTTATTTCTTAATTTCTATTGAGGAAGTTATTTTTAAAAAAAAACTTTTTTTAAGAAATATTTTTGATGATACATTTTTCTTCGCACGGAACCCTAGCTTTTAATCTTAGAAGAACTTTATTCTAGTTTCACTTTGACTTGTACTAAATCAGACACACCGTATACTTAGCATCAACCTTAATTACTCGACAAGTGAAACCCCACAATATAAATGGACGATCTTTTTTTACAAAATCATTAATTTGGGAGCATTGTATAGATTCTATAGACGGTCCCTGTAAAGTTTTTCTGGTCTTTGTTACGGGACTAAGAAAAAGAAATTCAACACTATATATCTCTATTTTACTTAATTAATTTTTGGAAAATTTTCACAACTACCGAATCCTTATTGTCAACTTCAGATTTAGTTAGGAATATATGACTACACAGATTTGCTGATTTGAATATGTAATTTCACCGGGCATATGAAAAAAATGACAATCCAATGCATAAAGCATTCCACGTTTATGTAGGGTTATTACATTTCAAGAAATGTCACTTAGATAACTTACCTTAACTTCACCCATTACTATACCCCAAAAAATCAGCTCAAAAAACCAAGCATATGCCTCTGTTAAGTGAAACAATTTTATTAATATCAAATAATCCTGAGGTTTAAACTTATATATTATAAGTGAATAAACATAAAACATAACTGCTTGATACACGGTGAAATCATCGAATCAATAATGTTGTTACAAGAGAACAAATAGTAAAAAGTTTTAGTTACAATTAAACACCTAACTTCCCAGAAACCTATTGCACAACATGGAATTCGACAACACACAGTAATATATATGGATTTCTGTCCACATATTTGACAAGTCCAAATCTGATCACAACAAATTTAAAAAGCTCTGAAACGCCCTGTTTCCTTGCCTGGAGTATACGAAGGTGAGTTGCTTCACTAGTTGTATAGCATGAGTTGTACGTCTATAGTTCCTTTCAGACTATGTTTTCATATGCACATCGTAATTTCACCAAATGGTTTGTATATTGGCAAGAGAGAAATTAAACTACAATTTGAATATAACAAAAGGCGGAGTTGTACAAGTGAGCGGAGAGAGAGAGAGGGGGCGACCACTTCAATTAAAAGCTCAAATGTTGTCTACCGTGGTACCCTCTTTCTACTCAGTATTTCCTGCTCTTTTAGTCGATGCTGGAATCTGGAAAGACGAGCCTGGAGGCTGACCAGGCTTGCTGCTTTTCGCGACAACACATAGCTCAATTGTGTTACATAATTGTCGATGAGACTTCCAGGCTGATCAACTTCTGCCAACAGTTTCATTTCCTGACAGAGAAAAGCAGCAATATGTTAATTATCTCAAGTGAACAATATTCCCAGTTTTGCAAAGAGATGATAAAGTGTTAAGAGCTTCATTAGACCAGAAAAACTATGATTTTCTTACTTCACGAACAATCTCCATCGTATCTTCAATTTCTTTCCTGTGTGCAGCCATCAGGGCCTCTTCTTCCTTTTACAGCAGAAAAAGGAAAATTACATCGACATCAAAAAGGCCAAAACTGTTATTAATGAGGATATCTTACGAGATGAGAAGTAAAAGAGCTTCATAGGCTAACCTGCAGTAATTCATTGATATTATCATCATGAGGGGGTGAAGAAGGTTCATTTTGTCCCGATCCAATACTTTTTATACTTGCATTTTGCTGTTTATAACTCATAGAGGATGACTCAGAGCTCGACGCATCTTTTCTTGACCATTTTCCTGGCTTTTCAGGTTTCTCATCACGAGAAACTTTCCTCCGAGGTGGAGATACTTTCTGCACCTTGTCTTCTGTATCAGTTGAACTCTGCAAATTCGATGTAGACTGCATTCTTTGACCAGCTGGAACACCATAGCTATTCTTCGCCTCAAACCTGTCCCTATCCATACCACCAAAATTTGTCCCTCCATCATCCTGACTGTTGAAAGTTTGATTTGATGAAAATCTAGAGGGTTGTTTATCAAAAACATTAGCGGAATTGTATGACGTGTCTTTCTCCATAACTCTTCTATTTGCTTCTGATAATTTAGATTCTTGAGGTTGCTCATAAGCATCTTCCGCTTCAGCAGAAGAAGCCAAAGTAGTCGGTAGAGAAGGTTCCTTGAATGTTGGAGTTGTTACACTTGCACTCTGATTTTTGTTGGTGTTTCCACCTTTGGATAGACTTTTAACCCTGTAAATGCAATGTTAATAGGTTCAGCGACATAATAAAAATTAATAAAACATTCTACTAATACAAAAAAGGCTAGAAATACCTGTCTGCATATCTTAATGTGTTGAGTGTATGTTCACATGATCCAGCATTAGGAGAAATGCAGGAAATCATAACTGTCTTTGAGTTGCCAACAAAGGAGTCACGCAACACTTCAGTGAGTTTGCTCCCACGGAACGGGATATGAAGCTGATCATTGTCAAGAGCACGAATGCACTCTTTAAGAGCTAACAAGCTCTTGTTAATTTCTGCTCCCTCAATTCTAAAACCAAACAAGAATGTCAATTTCAGAGATATGCTACTTCAAACATATTGGCAGAAAAGGGCCATAGAATTACATTTTAGGTTGGGCAGGAGGGGAAGGAAAACAAGGAAAGAACAAGAATTCAAGTGTTCTATGCATCACTTGAATGCTACTTTATAGTTTGGTTCTAACTGGCCAAAGTGAAAACTAGGCACATCTCTACAATAAAATTTAACATACTTGAAACAGTTGGAACTTGTTAACTTTATTGTAGAGATACCTAGTTTTCACTTCGGCCAGTTAGAACCAAACTATTAAGAAAGAAATCTAGGCATTCCCTTAAAGGTATAATATAAAAAGCGGCTAGATTCTTTCCATAATAAGGTACCTCGTTTGCCTGTCATTATCAGTAGTGTCTGCACCTCTCTCGCTACCTGCAAGGTCAATAAAGGAAATCTTTCCGATGACTTTCCCGCCTTTGGATTCATTTCCGTCATTATTTCTTCTAGTGTCCTTCACTTCATTGTGTTTCTTGACGACAAGTTGTAATATCGCGTGAGATCTTGATGATTCCTCATTTGCACCAGTGGAGCCTGTACTTCTTGAAGCGTTTCCTCTCTCAATAAACTCTTTCACAATCTGTACATCTGAAACTTCAAATTCCTGGAGCCCAACGATGCAAACCTGCTGACGCCCATCTTCTCTCATGCAGAGTTTCCTATATAAAAACTATGTTCAGAAAAATATATATATATATACATGTATCGATCATGAAGTTCCATATTGACAAAACAAAACTATAGGTTCGACAATCTGTTATTCTTCAATAAGTCGGACAACCAAAAAAACTAAAAATGATATTGTGCATATTATGGACTGTATGGGTAGAGAGGAACTGTGGAACTTTTGTAGCAAAAAGAAGACTATTTCTCAAGTAGATCTTAAATGCATTTTGACCATTGAACTTTCGGTAAAAACATTTTAAATAGCTTTGATAAAATCATAGAATTTTTTCGACTCACTTTAAATCATTGGGGAAGTCAGCCAGGGACTTTTGAACTTTATTAATACCCCCTTAGTACTGTTATTAACAAAATTACTTGTTAAAAAAAAGCAATTGGACAACCAAGACAACACACTCGACCACTGGATTGACATGCTTTTTGTCATCAATGATCAATCCTTTAGGACACATAAGCCTTCCAAGTGTCTTCCTCTCGGCTTTTATCTTCCTTTACCTTTTGTGGAAACTTTTCTACAAGATTAGATATCACCTTGAAGAGAGAAAATATACCCCATTTAAAATATCTATAGACACTCAAATGAAAGCTTTTGAATGCAGGTAAGAATACTAACTTTCTGTCACTGAGAAGATCAAACAGTTTCCCACCATATATTTCAAAAAAGCTGAGCCACAACTTGAATCTCTGATTACGATAAATTGGCTGATGCAACAATCTAACAAGATCCTCTGCAGCTCTGAGAGGCAATGGTTGCATTGTGTATGTCTTACCACTACCTGTACCATAAAGAAAGAACATCAATTCTGAAATAACCGATTGAGGAGCTGCCCATAATAGCAATGGCCAACTATACAAAGAAACTAGCAGTGATAAGAAGCAGAATTTTAAAGCAAAGACAGTGAAAAATTCATACAATAGCGTGTACATTAAAACATGTAACTTCCTCCTGCACTTTTATAATTTGAAACATCTTAAAGCAAATATATGGAGTGTGACAAATCGTTCAAATCCAGAACAAAAAGATGAATAAAATAATCTAACCTCGACTAGATTAATGTTGTTTATAAGCATACTGGTCCAATGAGTGTTGATCCTAAAAAATCTCTCTTTTTCTCGTAGTAAAAGTCACATTTTAAGGGTTATTTCAGAAACATGCAAACTTCGACCTGAAGCAAGGAACTGGAAACGCGAAAACCAGATAATCTCAAATTTAGGTATATTTTCTGAAGGTGATCTCAGGATTCAGGTAAAGAAAATTGGAAGCAGACTTCATTTGCTCCCAATAGCATCAACAAAATTGTGAGTTTAGAATTCAATGTTCAAATTCGCCTTGAAATATAAATGAAGTCAGTAGATGCTCAATTACTTGTGCCTAAGAGGATGTAAATGTCTTCTACTCTTGTACGTCATGCATGAACATATACTTGCTGAACTTTAAAGGGAAATTCTTAGAAGGGTAAATATAACATTTGACACTCTCACATTCCAATGGGAAGATATTTCAAAATTATGGAACCCTTCTAAAAATTCAGTGGAAATTAAATGATCTAAAATACAAACACCAAAGTACATATAAAAAGTATTAATGAGCTAAATGTGAGAAAATAAATGAGTGGCTTATACTGAGAAAATAAATTAAACATGCAAAGAAAATATATCAAACCTGTCTGGCCATAAGCAAAACATGTTGCTTTTGTGCGCTGAAAGATGGTAGGAATAATTGGCTCCACGGTGGCGCGATAAACCTGTGAATTGCATGAGAAAAGAAATTGTTTAAGCATAAAATTCAAACATAAGCATATAAAACCATATAAACGAACTTACTGATTCTCTATTTATAAAATCAAAAAAACTGACAGTTTTAATGCAGAAAACAATCCAGTATAACCATATGCTCACAAAGCTCATTTGCCTCAAGGATGCTCACCTAAATATTCCAGTTTACATGATCATAGGCTTTCTCTATGCCTAGTTTGCATATACCATCTCTTCTCCCTTCAACCTTGAGTCTATACACTCACTAGCTATTAGAGCTGAATACATAATTTCTCTCCCTTTTATGAAGGTCATTTGATGTTTGTTGACCAGCTTATGAACCACCTTCTTTCAGTCTTTCTGCCAGTATCTTAAGCAAGAATCTTGTACCCACCCCCGACCCCCAGCCCCAAATCAAACTATAGTCCTTCAATTCGGAAGCACCAACTTTCTTAGGAATTAGAGCTATAAATGTGGGATTGAAGCTCCTTTCAAAGGTTTGATAAGTGTGAAAGTATTGGACAGTACTAATGATGTCTTCCTTCAACAGAACTCAAAAAGAGAGAGAAAGGCTCATAGGAAATCCATCAGACCCAGGTGCCTTTTCCATGCACATAATACTCTCTAAAATCTCTTCATCTAAGCTGGGTTGGTTATATAAATCCTCTAATTCCATTTTGTTCTATTCAATCCCATTCTTTCCAATTCTAGTAAACTATTTGTTTCCTTAAGCAAGTTAGGAGTTCACATTGACATACAAATAGCTAACCAAATTAGACTAAATATAAAGAATAAAGACCGAATGGAAATGCAACAGAAAAGCATTAAGGTTTTCTCTTACTGGTTGGCATCTCTTATATGATCCTTTTCTTTCATCATGTTACGTTATTAGCTAAGTCAGTATTGAACTATTCATTATGAGAGATGTAGGTTATTACAATAACTTCCATCCATATACTTTTTAGTCTACCTTATACCTTTTTAGCAACTCTTGTCATCGTAGTGTCACGCCTATTGACTTATGCACTAGGAGGTCCATTTAGTACATTGCCAAACCATCTCAACCCTCTTTATTTTTCCCCCATATGTGTTACTTGCACTCTGTCTAATGTAATTACTTCTAATCATGTTTCAATCTTGTATAAAGGCACACTGTCTTACCATCACATTAATACAACACAAAAGTTGTGGATATGTTTCATCTTAGAGGCCAAATTAACTCTCAAATAACATTGCTAATCTCATAATTGTCTTTCTAGGTATCTTCTTATCCCAGAGCAAGCACTCCCCATTTTTAACATCATAGTTTAATTCACTGTGATGCATCTTCATCTATTATGCCATTCTCCTAAAAGGTTGATCCTAGATATTGAAATTATTTGCATTTAGGCATGACAATAAATCATCAATTATGGAGAAGAAAAGAAGAAAAAGATTGAAGGCAGTCTGTATCATTTTCAAAATTGTTGTTTGGACCCATAAAATTCGTCTTTGCGATTGACTTCTATTAAAAAGTAACAAAGTAATACCTCATCATTTGTTATGTACTCATCTAGAACAGCATCAAAACAGAATTCATGCTTCTCCACATAAGCAGTCAAGTCCACCTTCAATAATGAATCAAGCGATAGTTAGTCTCAAATATGGGCTGATTCATAAATCAGAATCAATGGATTCCAAACCTTTAATTTGGGTTCATGAACAGAAAGAGAAGCATTGTCAGATACAGTGACAATGTCATCCTCCTTCCGAGAAATTTCTTTCTTGTTTAGTGGTCTTTTGCGCACCTGGACAAACATCATGATCAATGTTAGGAATATTAGACATGAAGTAACTCAATATATCAACTGCACTGCCATATGAACATACAGAAAGGGGTCAAACAAAAAATAGTAACAAAATGTTTTTATAGTACAAACAGATAAAACTTAATCAGCCCACAGTAACATGGAAGGGTAAGTACAAAAATATGATTATGATGCGATTTTCCAAACACCACCAATTACGCCATAAAACTGGAAAACGTTGGAATTTACTATCATCCCCAAACAACATATCTATAAACTTCTAAGGCTAATTTACTCTATAACTTAAGTCGATGTGGGAGCTTAAGAGGATTGAAAATAATAATGTAACACCTACAAATGTCATCATAGGAGTCATGCAGCTTAATTACCAAATATCTATAAGTACTTCAAGTTGCACATGGATTACCCTATTCTCCAAAACTACCCAGGCCCAGCGAAACGAGAAAAGAAAATACAGGCCTTAAAGACCTCAAAATTATGCATGGGAAGTAGGCCATTGAGTTATATTGTTCTCACTTCTAACCAATCTTGAAGCAAGTGATAACTTGTTTCAAGTGTTATAGGCAACTAAATTGTCACTCCACGTGATTCAAGAACCCATGAGGATATCCAATTAGTGCAATAACTGAAACTCGGTGGAAAATGAATTTCTAAAAAAACTATTTGCTTTTTTACTCATTTTCTTTTTATCCTAAATGAAATACTCTTATAGGCTCAAAAAGAAATATTTTTATAGGAATGACATGGCATGATAATACCAGAAGATGAATAGGGTAATATACATTTATGTTATGTAAATGTCATCATGTGTTTATGAATGTCCATGTCTTGATTACTTGGTAAATATAAATACAGCTATGAGAATCAGTTCGTTTATACCTATCAGGAAACAGAAAAAATGTCATCTCATTTCTAGTAGAACCACAAATATTTCTAAATCAGCTGCTCACAGAAAAGGGTGATCACAGATTTCAAACGTTCACAATTTACCGCACAGAAAATGTAAACAACTATGGGATTTCGCAGCCTCAATGATGTTTCATTATCACAACATAAAATGTGCCCATAATTGATTGTTCATGCACAAGCGACATACCACTACTTTAATTTTTGCCACATTGTTTTCCCTTGTGTTGATTTCCTTTTCAATTATGGGTAACCCAGCTACAGCATCAGTGTCTGGTTGTGCTTTTTGCTGCCGATGGGTTGGGGCATCAAAGTCATTATCAAATGCTCCACTTGGTGCAGGAATGAAAGGTGACTGCTCAAATGGTTCTGAAATAACATGCTATACAGAAAATAAAGCAACAATTATTGAACAGCAATTGCCTCTAGACAACAAGTAAGCAGCAGTTGTGGTCTTCACTCTTTGCATAAATAAGATTCAATGCCAATAAAACTACATTATAGATCTTCAACCAGTATGTGAAAAGCTCTAACTTCAATATGGTATCTTTGAACAATTATCTCCGGATCTTTAATTTTTAAACAGTTTACTGTTAAGAAAAACCAATATAATTAGGATTCTCGTGTCAAGTCCATAGTAATCCAGATAATCTTATACATTGAAGAGGATACGAGATAGTTCAGCTACTATTAGATAGCTTTCCATAGAATGGTCAAAGAGACTCCAAATAGAGAACAACTACATTCTTTAAATTAAAACATACTCGGTACACCTACTTTCCTGTCTTGTTGCTACTTTTCTCTTTTACCTCAAGGATGGGGATGGAGTGTGATTGATGGCAGAAAGGGCTATCAAGTCCTAGGCCAGCTAGAAGATTGCTAGTCCAACCTATGTTCCCAGCAAAACTACATCCTAACAGGAGCAATGAATATGCTCAATATGAATCCAACTAGTATTTCCATACCTCAGATAAGAGCTCTGTATCATCCATAGAATGCAGATCCAGAAGTCCAGCACCAAAGTCTCCTCTGAATTCCGGAGAGTAAAAGCCATCAGATGGTCCAATACCTGCGGAGCTTTCGGCAGTAGGAGTATATGGATCGGATGCAGATTCACCATTAAAGTTGAGGTTTCTCATTAGTTTGAAAAGCCTCTGTTTCTCTTCCATAGACTGAGCCCCATATCCCTTCAAATAAAATTCCAAGCTTCGCAATAATTAACAAACACGATATGGCAACATCCAAACAAGAACAGTAATGCTAAAATAACATTCCATGACCCAGAAGCATAAGAAAGAAGGCGTGAGGCAAACAAAATGATCAATATTGATCCTTAGATAAACCTCAATGTTGACTCACAGTAGCCAGAAATGCAACCAGACTGACTAAGGTCAGGGGAGCTGAGCATAGATCACTTTTCAATGACAGGAATGGTATCATTCAGACTAAGCACCTAAACAACACGCAAGTCACATCTATTTGTGAATTCCAAAATAGTGTAAACCAAATATTGAGAAGAGCTTTTAGACACTACAGTTGGCAAAAGCTGAGACAATTCAATTTAAGCTAATGTAGCAGTTACGCTGAGCAGTGTTGAACTGCGTACTGCGTGTACTCAAACCATAACGTCCACATTTGAACAAAATGTAAGCAATCTTCATTTTTACACTTGGGATCTTTTATAACATCAACTACGTCTCAATCTCAAACTAGTTCCAATCAACAATATGAAACGTTTATATACCTTATCTGCTATTCAGGACCATCTTATTCCAATATTTAAAAATTTATCTAGGGCCATTAAGGGAATATTACCTGCATAAGTAGGAGGCGGTGATCCACACCAGTAGAAGCCATTGGAGAGGCCAGATGCTGCAAGCCGGCTGACTGAAGCCATCGCGCCATGACAGCGTCTCCGGCATCACCAGCAGGGCTGGCATTGCCCTGCTGATCATACAGAGCAGTAGCCGCCCCGTTGCTCTGCTGCATCTGGCCACCCATGTGGCGCTGGGATCTGCGTTGCGGCGCCAATTTCACGATCTGTTATTACACACTTCAACAACAACATTTCACCAAAAAACATCACATCATCAAAATTTAGCAACAACAACAACAACAACAACAAAAAATGTAGATCGTAATCAAACAACAAATCTATGATATCGAAACTCACCTGAAGGCGAAAAGTCGAAATCAAAGCAGCAACCAGCACATAACGTACTTAAACGTGATCAAAACGACTCCGTTTTTTGAATCGATAAACGCAATTATCTGGATTCAAATCGTCCTAAACACACAATGCATGTTAAAAATCTCATAAATCCATCAACAAAAAACAAAATCAACCACATAAAATCTCGAAAACTTGCAGAATTATACACATACACAGAGAGATACATTATAGATAATTATGAATATGAAAATTGCAGTACCTGATAGAGATGAAGAAACTGAAATTCACGATCTGCAGAATTGAGTTTTGCAGAAATAGATCTGAGAGCGATAGAGCAAAACAAAAAGCCCTAAAAATTTCGTTTGGTTGAATTCAATGTAGAGAATTCATGGAAGCAAATGATAAAAATGGAGAGAGAAAAAATAGTATCCCTTTTATCATGATGAACTAAAATTCATTTCTAACTTTCATGACACACAAATTATTATATATATTTATATTTATATTTATATATTTTTAAAATAATTATTATTTTATTTATTTATTGTATATTTGTGTCTTGTGATGTACTTTTTCTTTTGTTATAATAATTTGCTGACATGGTTCATTTTTTCTTTGAGATAAATTGCATTTTCAATTCTTTAATTAGTGTATTGTTATTTTAGTCATTACAATATTTGATAAAGAAGTATTTCACTTTTCATGACATTTTTCTTTTTACATTTTTCATTAATGTTTAGTTTTTAAGATTATTTTTAAAATATTTTTTAATTTTATCCTTTATTAGTAAGTTTTAGAATTAGTTATTAATTAATGGTGAGTTATTTTAATTATAATTAATAAGGATAAAAGTGAAAAGTTAAGCTTAATTTATATCTTAATATTTTTTTCTTAAAGGATGTGAAATACTTCAACAATTCAATTAAACTAAATATATGTACATTCTTTTCGAAATTCTATAATTGTTTTGATTTTTTTTGTTAAATGTATTAAATTATTGTACATGAAAACTAAATAACAACATGGATAATTAGTTCATAGGCACCAACTGAAGTACATACATTTACGTTGATTAATGTGGGATCGAAGTAAAGTTTCTCTACATATTAATAACATATGAGTAGTTAACAATTTAGTAAGTATTTATTTTTATGAGTTTTCAAAGAATTTTTTGGTCTGTCGCTCACTTACAAATTATTAAGAGATGTAAATTTACTATAGATAGATTTGACGCAATGAGCTCGATCGAATGAAATGTTCCTCAAAGTCACTCTTATGAGTGAATTACCACAAGCTGAATTTAGTCACTCTTATGAGTGAATTACCACAAGTTGATGAAAGACAAATGAATATTTTAATTAATTGAAGATCAAAAATAAAAATATAATATTATATAAAACAAATTTTAAGTTCAACATTTCATACAATCAAATTGAAATTACAATGAAAAAAAAAGAAGGAAAAAACTAAGGTTGTTATAAAAGGATAGTAAATAATAAGCAAGGAAAAACAATGACAAAATTCTTATTTAGATTGGTGAACCACATGGCTTGGTTGATTGTGATCATTGCATCTAAATAGCCAATACGAAATAAATAAACTAAGATATGTGTCTATATTTAACGTTAAAGAGAATTGATCCAATTTGTTATTTCTGCAGGATAGATCTCAATAGAAAATTAAAGAGTAACGACAATAAATAATTAAGTTCAGGCACTCTCTTCATTTTATTATTTCATTGACAGATTTGCATCACGTTAGTCAATAGAAGCAAACGGGCAATTGGCTACTTAAGGACCCATTTGTGGGTATTAAAGAGAATTGATGGATCTAAAGAGAAAAAAAATATTTAGAGAGAATTGAGTAAGCATTATTTCAGAGGAATAGTTTCGATAATCTGCGATCTAATTATTAAATATAACCAGAGTTTTGATAATCATCAAATATAAGAAAAGTTTTCAAAATTTGCTTTGTATAATTGTTTTAGTAATATAATTAGGGACAGAGACCTAGTAAGGGTTGAGGTAATTATCTGAATCTTGTTTGGTGAAAAAGTAAATCATTATTTTTCTATTTCGAATATTTTTAGCGAAAATTCTAACTTCGTCACTGAAAATAATAGTTTCGAAATCACTATAACCTATGTATAGTGATACAATAATTTAATTTTAAATAATTAATTAGATTGAAAACAAGAAAATAATATGTTTATAATACTTCTTGAATAAGAAGCGTAAACAAAATATAAAATCAATAAATATCTCTAAAAGTATTTGAGTAGTTTATATATCTTGCCACGATGACAATGATTACTCAACGTGCATGATAGAAAATTATTTGCTGACATAAATAATGATGTTAAATTTATTAAATTAATTTTTAAAATCTAAAAAAATATGTTTGATTAGATCTAAATAGTCTCTTAAATATATATTTTGAATAATCTATGTTTTTAAAATTTATCAAGAGTAAGTACGATTTATTATTAATCAACATATAAAAATGTAGTTTCTGCATATAAATATTTTCTGATATTTTTGGTCAGTTTCTAGTATCTATTTCTTTTTTGTTGGGTAATATATGGCTAAATTAGTAGCTGAAAAAAGTGAATTGATTAATTAAAATACATAAATTAATTAAAAAGTGTGAATGAGACTTTTCTTTTCCTTTATTTTCTCTTTAAATTTGATTTTCTTTATTTTATATTGAGTTGTGCTTGGCATGAAGTAATATCTGTCATTTTCTTAATTACTTGATCTATTAAAAAAGAAATAAATTGTCTCTATCTACTTTTGATTTCAATTTAAAGAAGGAATTAAAAGTAAAAAGATAAAAAAAAATAAAAATAAAGATTTGATGTTTTATCTATTTTGATTCCACCCACATTATTATTTTTTGTTAATTTGGTAGATGTCTCATATTTATTTTAATTTAGATGTACTTTAACTAATTTATCGAATAATTTACTTAAGCCACTAACAACACAAACGTACATGATTAATGTATTATATGCACATAATGCAACACAACATTTATTTGGTTCTTAATTTGATGAATATGTGTTCACGTTCTTTTAATTCAAGTATATTTTAAGTAATTTATCGAATAATTTATTCAAATCACTAACAAAGAATAAGTGTAGATGTGATTGTATTGAATCCACATAATGCAACTCATTATCATTTTTTTCTTCTTATAATTTGATGGATATGAACTTATCATGACTTTTGATTTGCATGTACCGTAAGTAATTTATTGAATAATTTATTCAGTCCACAGATAACGTAAGCGTCGATGGTTATTGTATTTCATATATGGTATGATATTGATACGGTGTGCACAATGCATTCCACATTAATTTTTTCTTAAGTGGATAGACGTACTCTCGTCCTATTTAATAAATGTGCATTTTAACTAATTTATCGGATAATTTCTCAAACCATAAACAAAGTAAGCATGTTTGATTGGATTGCATGCAAATAATGCAACACATAACTTTTTTTCTTGATATAATAGATATGATGAACTCATATTCTTTTAATATACGTACATTTTTATTAATTTTTTTGATAATTGATTGATATATATAAAATGAATTCAAATCCTCTCCATTACGAATGAATTTTCAACATGTGTTCCTTTCATAAGCACTCTTTTCTCCCTTCTTGACCAACTAATGTCCGTAAAAACTTTTTAGATCCATTTCTAACGGATCACATTTGTTTTTTCTCAAAAACTAAATTATAATATAAACCATGAATATTGATCACTATATATTCCTAATTATTATAAAAACAAAAAAAAAAACATAAAATATTTTTAATCTTAGCATAAATAATTGTGTAACAATGGGAGAAAAACAAGTGATGATATTTGCTTTAGATGATAGTGATCATAGTTATTATGCCCTTGAATGGATACTTGATCATTTTTTCCCATCTCCATCAGTTTCCAATTTTAAACTTATGATTATTCATGCAAAACCTACTCCAACTTCTGTTATTGCAATTGCTGGACCAGGTATTATTAATTTAGATGTGATTTTTTTCTTTCTATAATATAAACATGTTTTTTTTTTCTTCCAACAATATAGACATGTCGATCAACTTATAACAAGCAATCATGCACTTCAACTTTAAGTATGTACATTTAAGTACCTCAACTCGTCTCTGATTTATCACCTGAACACCCAACTTACAAAACAATCATTTAAACACCTTTAAAATTTATGTGACATGTCAGCGTTAAGTGGTCATAAGATGATGCGATGGGGCAGAGTTGAAATGTTTAGTTGCCAGTTGAGATTACGTTACACATCCTCAAAATTAGAGTGCTTACTTATCAACTGAAAGACGATTTTTTTTATAACTACTTAGTTTTCTTTTCCTTTTTGGCATCTCATTAACTAAACTCAAATTCTTTAATGTTGTATAGGTACAAGTGACATATTTACATTGGTAGACACAGATATTAAAAGAGCTTCCCAAAAAACTATTGACAAATCTAAAGAATTATGCAAGACTAAAGGGGTGTCAAATGTAGCATGTGAAATTATTGAAGGTGATGCTAGGAATGTTATTTGTGAGGCTGTTGAAAAATATCATGCCTCTATTTTGGCCATGGGAAGTCATGGATATGGAGCTTTCAAAAGGTACAAATACTTCTATCTCTCCAAAATCGAAATTGATAACACGTTTGACCAAGTTTCTGAAAAGTTTAAAAGTATTTTTTTTAAAGTATTTATTTTTAGAGAGTGATAAATTCTTTAGGAAATTAAGAATAAGTGATTTAAGTAGTAGTAGTAGCAGCAATAGTAGAAGGTAGTATTTAGAAATTGAAAAAAATAGGGATTTTTTTTCCTAAAGCACTTTTGAAACATTGATCAACCACAATTTTTAAATGAACTATTAAATCTAGTTGATTATATTGGAAAGTTAAACATATCGACTAAGTATCAATTAAATTTGAATAAAAGAAGTATAAATACCATCCAGGGGGTGTAATATTAATGATCTCGAGTTAAAATTTCAATAATGGACACGATGTCCTTAAGGGCTTTTCCTCCTTGAATGGACTTTATGAATTGCAAATTTAAACATAGTCGACCTAATGAATTTCTAAAACCAAATAATTTATTTTTTTAAAAATACAATAAAGTATCCATAATCACTTAGAGAGTTTAATTTTCTTTCTCAATATTTTTTTAATTTTTACTGGAAATTATTGATTAAATTTCATTGTTGTATACTATATACAGGGCTGTTTTGGGTAGTGTAAGTGACTATTGCTCTCACCATGCTCATTGCTCTGTGATGATTGTGAAGAAGCCGAAGCCAAAAGTTTAAGACAATTTTTTTTTGTCCCCCCATGAGTTAATTTTCTTGATTTATATAGATTTAAATCTAGCACTTTAATATATTTTTTTAGTTGACATTCTTATATTTAGTAAATGGTGTATTCAAAATTTTGCATTCTTTGTACTATAAAAGTAAATGACAATAGAATTCTATAACCAGTATGATTTGCATGTTTTTATTAAGTTGTTTTCAGCATTAATAGAGTGATAAGTTTTTTTTATTTTCATTCAAAAATTTTAAATTTAAATTTTGAATATGAAATTACCTTTAGTAGATTAATAAAGTAATAAATATTTTTTTATTTTTACTCTAAAATTTTAAATTTAAATTCTGAATATGAAATTACCTTTAGTAGAGATCGATTTACATTTTTTCGACCCAAATCTACAATTTTAGATATGACCTTAAAAGTCATCCTTTCAAGCCTTTTCAATTCTTTTTATATTTTCATTGGACTATTGACTTTCAAAAATTCTAGTCTGACATTCACTAATTTACTTTTTATGATAATTAATTTATATTAATATCTATCTAAGTTAGAAAAAATCAATGATGTTTGGGAAATATAGAACATACACAAATCTTAATATTATCTTATAGAGATAGAAAAATTATTTTTTAAAGATCTTTGGCTTTTGTTATGCATCAAATTCAGGTACAAATAAGGAGATATTAAAAAGAATATGACAAATAACAAGGTAAAATTGCAAAGTACCATAAAAAAGTCAATAATAATAATAATAATAATAATATAATAATGTAATATTGAAAACACATTAAGCAGTATACCAGCTAGAATAGATTATAGAAAATAATAACAAATAATGGCAAAATAAAAACAAGAACTATAATAATAATACAATTAGTACCATGACATATATCAATCACTCTTACCAAGACAACAATACATTACCTACTAATTAACTTTCTAACCAAATACGTATCCTCTACATCGCAGCTCTTATCTAAGGTCACGTTTTCGGTAACATGAAGTTTCATCACATCATATCTTATCACTCTCTACAATACTTCCTCGGCTACCTCTCTTCGAACCATCAATAACCAACTTCACACACCTCCTTACTGTACATCTACGCATCTCTTCACATGTCCAAATCATCTTAGTCTAGCTCGCTTCACTCATTTTTGTTGATCACCACAGAGCATATGGTAGATCATGTAGAGCTCGCTATATCTTTATCCTAGTTGACAATGCTTAGTTGAAGAGATTAGACCACACGTGACTTGCAAGCGACATCACTATAAATCTGAGTTGTTACCTTTTTAGGATATTTGTGATCTCTTGAAAAGATAATGAAAATTTTTAAAATTCTAAAATATAATATAGGATATAAATGATCTATTTCATATATGAGGAACAATTTTGATCATTTTTTCCTTTGAAAAAACATCACTTGATAATATATATATGCTATCAAAACTAATTAAGTTAGATTCTAACTTCACGTCAGCACATAATGTGCAAAGAAATGTAGGGGATACTTGTGTCTTAGACATTAGAAAAAAACAGTAATTACAAGTATTATAAATATAGTTTCAGTTTCGTTCTATCATTATTCTAGCTGGCAATGCTTAGGTGAATAAATTAGTTTCACATGTGGCTTGCACGCCACATTACTAGAAATTTGAATTGTTAACGCCTGAAGATATTTATGATTTATTGAGAAAATAATATGACTTTTTTATTATCCTAAAATATAACATAGGGTGTAAATGATTTATTTCATATTTCAGGGGCAATTTTGATCATTTTTTCTTTTAAAACACATCACTTGATAATATATGTGCGTATCACAATTAATTAATTCGGATTGTAATCCAAAAAAATATAAAGAATACTTATGTCTTTTCACATTAGAAAAAAAAATCATAAATTTTCAATTACTTTCCATCTATACAATGTGAACAGATACATAATTCATAATTAAAGAATCTATTACAAAATTTGGCAAGTCAATTAATTCATGTTACAAAATTTCCCTATAAATAATGTTAGAAACTCTCCCTTTTTCCTCACTTCACTCTTCATTTCTTTTCTTTATTAGCTATGGCTAATAACATTTTCCCAAATGATGCAAACCCTCCAATTTGTACCATTTGTTCTGAGAATGTTGTAGATGATTCTACAAGGGCAATCACTAAGCTTAAGTGCCAACATTTCTTCCACTCAGGTTTATATAACAAATAATTTACAAATCTATAAAATAAATAAATTATTCATTTATAATTATTTTTGTATGTATTAGATTTTCCTTTACTCAACATAAGAAATTGTTTATTAGATCTATTATCATATGTTTTTTTTTTATTTGGATCTTTGAAATTTATGAAGTTGGAATTTTTAATTTTTTTTAATTCGTTGGAAGTGAAATAGAAAACTTGTAACATCATAAATTAAATTAATTTTCTTGTCTTTTAGACATAAAACCTTTGGTATAAGTTGATTACATTTTTATTTTTTTTCTTTGTTATGCAGATTGTATTGGAAGTGAGTTCAATATAAGGGGAAAAATGATATGCCCTAGATGCCAAGTTGTCGAAGAAGATGGAATCTGGATTAGATTCACAAATTCTGACTCTGAGTTTGACGCTAATTTGGACTCTGATTCTGACTCTGACTTTGAATGAAAAAAACAACATTGAGAACGAAAATAACGAAGAACAAGTATTTTTTTTTTACTATATTTATTATTTAATCATGTTAAAACACATTAATTTAATATAAAAATTAGATGAAATTGAATTATTATCGTAATCTTTAATCTGAATATTGATTATCTACATTCAATTTTTATTAGAAGAGATATCTTCTATTTTTGTTGTAAATGGATTTTTTTTTCATTATTTATTAATTCTAAAGCAATAAAATTCTATTTGATTTTTAGCCTGAAGATGAAAATAGGCGGTTTTTTCATATAATTACTGTTGAAGCATACACTGGAAGAACTACCTATATGAGGTAATTAATTTATATTTTTTTCGAATTTTATTCGATCTTTTTTTCATCATTCATATGTTAAAATTTGAGTATTTTTCAATTGAAAATAGGGACCCTCCTCTTCCAATTGATGGTGCCAATCCAGTGACACATGAAAGATCTAGTTTGTATGAGATGGCTCGTAACAATCTGTTGCCATGTTTGAAGCTCACCTTAGCCACTGGTGGTGATGGGCGTCTATTGCCACCTTGTCAGTGTATATCTTGCCGTGCATCTTAAGCAGGAGGAGTTTGTGGATGGTTATTTTATATGTTTTTAGAATTAAAAAGACTATGTATTTTTAGTTTTTGAAGCTTGTTGAACCTTGTTTGTTCGTTTTATTCTGTTTTATATTGAATCGTTGCACTGTTTGGTGAAATATTTTCTTCAAAATTCAATTACCTATGCATGTATGATGGTGTTTTTTCCTGGGTATGGTAGATTAAGAAGATAAGTGTGAATTCATTGATATGAGGCAAGTTAAGAGTTATAGTTAGGGATGAGGTAGGGTATTATATTTAATAGAATGGAGTTTCTATTATTATGATGATGTGTCTTCTGTTAGTAACGATAAGTGTAGTGTGTTGAATAGCAGAACAAATTATTCATGAGGTGAAGATCTAAGAGAAACTTGTAATTTTTGAGTCCAGGATTTTAGAGCGGTATAGAACTAGTTAGCCAAGGTGTTGTGTGTGAGTGAGGGGGTAATAGTATTAAGTTGTGAAAGGAAGTGTGATGGTAAATTGTAAGTATAAATATTGAGAGATAATTAGTGACTACTTGTGATGAGGTCTTAGTGTGATGGTAAATTGTAAGTATAAATAATGAGAGATAATTAGTGACTTCAAAATTCAATTACCTATGCATGTATGATGGTGTTTTTCCTTATGGGTAGATTAAGAAGTGATGAGTATGTGAAAATTTCATGATATGAGGCAATGTAAGAGTTACTAGTTAGGATGAGTTAGAGCATACTTTAACTCGAATAAAGTTTATATTAAAATTATGTGTCATTCTGTTAGTAACGATAAAGTGTAGATATTGAATAGAAAGAACAAATTATTCATGAGGTAATAGATCTAAGCCAGACTTGTGATTTTTGGGAGATCCCATGATATTTAGAAGGGTATAGAACTAGTTAGCTAATGATGTGTAGTGAGTGGGTAAATAGTACTTAAGTTGTGAAAGGAAGTGTGATGGTAAATTGTAAGTATAAATATTGAGAGATAATTAGTGACTACTTGTGTTGAGGTCTTAGTGTGATGGTAAATTGTAAGTATAAATAATGAGAGATAATTAGTGACTTCTTGTGATGAGGTCTTAGTGAGTGAGTGTTTTTCTCAATTTTATCTAGTAATTATCAATTAGTATAGTATGTAAACGCTTATATTGCTATTCGGGTGTAGTAATAAATATTAAGCTTGAATTTGAGATGAGTGATCTGACAAAAAGGATGAGAACCTAAGAATGATGGTGCTAGTAGAGATCTGTGGTAGGTTTGATATAAAGTAGGGATTCAAAACTCTCGAATAAGGGGTATCAAAATATAAAGAAGATGGTTGCTTACAAGTTAAGCGCGTTCAATATTATATATAATATATATATAATAATATATATGATATATATATAATATTATATATATTTTTAAAAAATATTTTTCTTCTGCTATCAATATATTTTATGACGAAAGGGTCTCGACCGCTGTTTTGCTACTAGTAACGATGAATGTTTTAAGAAAAATATTGGTGTGACATATATAGCTATCAGATGTGCCATCTGTGGATGGTTATTTTATCTGTTTTTGGAATTAAAACTGTGTTTTTTAGCTTGTGAAACTTGTTGAACCCTTAATTTTCTTGTTTGTTCATATTATTCTGTTTTTATATTGAATCATTGCAATGTTTGGTGAAATATTTACTTCAAAATATTTACTTAAATTAGCTCAAATCACAGCTCTTCATGATAACTCATGATAAATCTCTATTATATTTTGAGCAATTCCCTCATTTACCATAGCTAAATAATTAGCCATGAGATAGTCATTAAATAAAATTATCATCCATGATGAATCCATATATGTATGCAACAATTCCTTTTTTATTTTTTAATTCACAATTCCACAACACATTTAAATTAGTGTGTCCAAAATTATAATTAATTACCCAAATCCAATGAAAAAGTCTACAACATAACAACTTGAACCAACAATATGAAACAAGACATAATTTGAATAATAACAAACATATTCAGTGAAATCCACTTAGTCGAGTTTGGAGAAAGTAATATATAAAAAGATTTTATCACTTCATCGTTAAGAGATTGTTTTCAAAATACTGTTGTCTTAAAGTGTATCAAACATAAATAAACAAGAAAAACTTAATGAGAAAGGCATAATAATACATAAATAATGTGATAATCAATAAAAAGAAATAATTTGAATAGATTTGGATATTGGGAGTTGATGACTTCTTATAATCACTTCTTTTTGTTGATTAGCTTTGGTTAATTAGAGTTTCCTCTCTTAAATCCTCCTCTCATTTTTTCTTTAATATATATAATATTAGATTTAGGATGAAGTGTGGTTTATTTTTTTTTTAGGTCTAATTAATTTTTCTAAAATGCCTATTATAAATTTTGAATAAGATTAAAAAGTTCAGGAGGAAGAGTGATATATTTCCTTTCTAATGACATTTGCTTTTGATGAAGATTGAGATGGAATTTAAACACATAATATAGTTTGATCTTTTCTATTTTTTCTTCTAAAAATAACCAACATTAAAATATTAACTAAAATATATTTTTGTAAGAAAATATAAGAAAATTCAAAGAAAATATTTTTATGATTTTTCTTTTTCCTCACAAATAAAAGATAGATGTATAATTTAAAAATATATATATTTTTGTGATTTTTAATTTTTTCAAGTAAAATGTACTAAAATGAAATAAAAATTAAGATTTAAATATACATTTTATACAATTTTCTTTTATTAAAATTCAAGAAAGATCGAAATCCACGTGTCTATAGTAAAACAGGAAAAAATGTTAATAGTTGATGTGCATTTAATAAATAATTAATAATAATTTCTGTATGAAACTTGAAAAATACAATTACCTTTAATGTATCTTTACCATTAAATCATTTTAAAACATGATATTAACTTTTTTCCATACATATATATATATGGAGGACAACATTTTCAAATAAATTAAAGTTTAACACTATTATAGGAAAAGAGTAATTAATAAATAATGCAAATCAATTTTCATTCACATTTGACCACATAACATAACTTATAGTTAAGAAAATCTACATTTGACCACCATTTATAGTAAGAAAATATAATAAAAAGTTTCAAACTTAGTTAGTCAAATTAATTAATGGGTAAAAATGACCCTATAAATGATGCTGAAATTAGCCTATTTTTTTCACTTCACTCTTCACTTCTCTTTTTTATTATTAAAATTTATTTTTTTCTTAGTTTTTTCTATAGTTATGGCAAATATTAGTTTCCCCAATGATTTAAACAGTGCCCCTCTTTGCACTGTTTGTGAACACAAGGTTGTTGATGATGGTACACGATCCATCACCAAACTTATCTGCGGACATTATTTTCATGCAGGTAAATATTCATTCATTTATATATTTTTATGAGGATTTTTTTTTATATATAAACGTATGATAAATCGATTAATTGATGTTTCGTTACTCAATACAAAAGTTGTTTATTTGATTTATATGACTTTTTAAATAATTTTTTTGTTTAGATCTTTTATTGATTAAGTTGGATATTTACTTTGGTTTTTTCTTATATTCATTTGAGGCGAATGATAACTCATGTAGTTAGGTAAATTATTTCCTTGGTATAAATTGGTATATATTTTATTAGAATTTTTTTCTATATAAATCGATTAGTAGCTAACTAGATCTTTGGTTACTCATCATTAAAAATTGTTTATTTGATTTATATGGCTTTTGTCTTGAATTTTTATTTGGATCTTTTAATTGATTAAGTTGGGTTTTTACTCCTTTTTTAACTCATTTGAAGTGAGTGAGTTAATGTAATTAGCTAGATTATTTTCTTTCATCTTTTAGATAAAATTTTTGTGTAAGTTGGTAAAAACAAGTACAATAAATTTATTTTTTTTAAAAAAAAAACTCACATAGAAACAACAAAAGATAAAACATAAAACCTTGTAATTTTTTTTATATCGTCTAATCAAAAGGTTTGAACGTTCATATGATTGATTCCATTTGTTTGACACATATATTAAGATCTAATAATCTAATTGTATAAATCTTATTTTTCTTTTTAAACAAAAATAAGTTAATTCTGATTTTTTATACTGTCATTGATTAGTCTTCAATTTTTTTTTCTATTATACAGATTGTATTGCGGTTGAGTTCAATTTCATGGGGCTTATGAAATGCCCAAATTGTGAAGTTGTCGAAGAAGACGGGCTTTGGATGAAATTTGCAAACTCTGAAGATGGAGAGAGTAGTGACGAGGACGAAGATGAAGATGAAGATGAACAGAGCAGCGAAGTGGACCAAAACAATGAACACCATGTAATTATCGTATATTTATCTTATTTATCATCTATTCATAGTAAAATATATTAATTTAACATAAAAATTAGATAAAAATTAGATAGAGATAGATTCTTATCATACTAATATAATTTTTAGTTTCAATATCATGTGCAGGTCAATGAGGGACTATCTTCAATTTTAGGGTTTTTCTTAGTAAATATTTTATATTTATTGATTTTGATCTTTTAATTTTGTATGTAGAGTAAAATTATACATCGTTTAGCTTTTTCATTGTTTATAAATTCTAAAAAAAATATAAAATTCTATTTGCAATTTAGGATATGAACTCTCTTCATGCAACGAACGGTGCACAAAATGGAGGTGTTAGCCATATGAGGTAATTAATATTTACCCTTTTTTCCCCCTAATTGATTATACTTTTAAGATTTTAAATTATTATTTGTGCAAGAATAATTTTATTGTGTTTAATATAACTTTTGTTGAATAAAATATAATTTTCTTATTGATTATATATACTTTTAGAATTATATTTAATTTATTTTATGAACCATACATACGTTAATTTGAGTATTTTGTTTTTAAAAAATAGAGGGAGACAACAATCGCATGTCCCTCCTCCTCCAGATGCTATCGAGATGATTGAGCAGAGGATTTGTGTCTCGTGTCTAAACAATATTGATTCGGATACTGCGATTCGTAACAACATGTTGCCAACTTTCGAGCTCATCATTTTGGAAAACACAAGCTCTTCAGTTAGTGATGCATCTTCAAGCAAGACGCATTAATGAAAAACATTGGTGTAAAATACCTATCAAACGTGACATTTGGATGTGATCGTTCTATCTATTTTTATTTTCGAGTCAGTTGAATTTAAACTATGCTTTTTAGTCTTTGAGATTTGAAGTATCCTTAATTATGTAATTGTGTTTTGGTGAAAAATACTTACAATGCTTCGATTAGTTTTATTTTTCGAAAAAATTATATACTAGTCAAATTGATGTGTGCGTTATAATTACTTAGAGCTTCAACACAAAATTGGTGGAAAATGCATTTGAAAAAATCAAACATGTTTTATTATTTATTTGTTTTGAGTCTTAAACATGATCTTTCATCTACAAGTATTATTCGTTTGTAATAAACTAAACATGTAGAATTATTTTTGATAATTGGCGTTGTTGAGATTCGATTAATTAGTTTGTATTTTCCTCTTTCTACATTCCTAATTTTTTTAGTTTATGTTTCAAGCAATTTATATTCTAATTTTAATTCAACTTTTTTTGAATTAGCTAGATATTTAACTTTGTCATGTTTGATTGATCCATATATAAGAAAATATGTTCTTAACAATTCCTTTTTATTTTTTTGAACTCACAAATCACAACACATTTAAATTAAACTAGCAGGCAAAATTTTAATCAATCATCCAAATCCAATGAAAAAGTCTACAACATAACAAATTGAACCGACCATATGAATAACAACATATCCAGCCTTAGGAGTGTACATAACTGAGTTGATTCGGGTTTTTTTAAATATCAAATCAAATAATTTGTATAAAAATTTTAAATTTATAAACCAAATCAAACTAATAAAATTTAATTTTTTTTAGGTTTTTCAAACTCTGGTTGGTTCCGGGTTTTTAAATACTGAACCAAACCATTGTGTCGAGTTTTAAAATTTATAAGTCAAACCAAATAATAAACCTCAATTTTTTCATAATTTTGGATTTTTTCAGTAAAGTTTGCATACAAACATATGATTAATTTGTGCTTCAAATATTTATTTAGTCAAACCAAAATACAATTATTTAAGTTGCTTCTTAAAGAGAAAAAAAACACAAAATATGAGATGAGTATTGATGACATAAAAATATTTAATTAAAAATGATAATGAAATCATCATATAAAACAAATATTGTAAAGTCATAATGAGAATAATCATAATTTAAAAGTACTAAATCGTGCTAAAATATATTTAATAAGTATTAGTTACATTACTAAATATTTAATCAAAATTAAAATTAGATTATCTATTTTAATTATCTAAACCATTGTAAAACTTAAGAACAAATATTCAATATTATTGTCATTCTTATGTTGAATCGATTTTCTTTTTGCATTAATATTAATTTGATCTTGATTTAAGTTTTATTATAATTATCAACATCTATGAAAATTTTTATTGGACCATTCTGGAATTCGGAAGGATTTAAACTGAAATAATATATTACAAGATAAAACTATGAAATATTAAGAAAAATATTTTAAAATTATATCAAAGTAATATTTTTATGTATAAAATAAATTTTAAAATAACATGTATAATGTCGGGTTGATTTGGTCTTGTATTGATTTTTTTTAGTTAAAACCAACCCAACCCAAATATAGTAGGGATTTTTTTTTCAATACCAAACCAAGAAAAACCAAATCACTAGTGATTTTTTTTTTATGGATTGACTCGATTTATGGCCTGGTTCGATTTTTGATTCGGCGTTATACACCCCTATATTCAGTAAATTCCGCTAAGTGAAGTTTGAAAAAATAATGTCTAAGTAGATCTTACCACTTTATTACGTACGTACATTGGTTATTTTCAAAAAACTCAAATGAAAAATGCATTACAATACATAATAGTGTGATAATCAGTAGAAATACATTGTTTGAATAGATTTGGATATTGGGAGTTGATGATTTTTCATGTTCAAAGGAATGAGCTTCTTTTTGTTGCTTAGCTTTGGTTGATTAGAGTTTCCTTTATTAAATCCTCCTCTCTTTTTTTCTTTTTCTAATATATAATATTAGATTTAGGATGAAGTATGGTTTATTTATTTTAGGTCTAATTAATGTTCTTAAAATGTCTATTTTGAATTTTGAATAATATTTATAAGTTTGGGGAGGAAGAGTGGAATATTATCCTGTTCAATGGAATAGCTTTTGATAACATGCTATATAATTTGTATCTTTTTTATTTTTCTTGTGAAAATAACCAATATCAAAATATTACCTATTTTTTGTAAAAAAAGTCAAAGAATATATTTTTATAATTTTCTCTTTCCTCACAAATAAAAAATGGATGTACAATTTAATAATACATGATTTTTTGTGATTTTTAATTGTTTTTCCAAAAAAAATCTACTAAAAATGGAATAAAAGTTAGAGAAAAGATTATATTTAAATAAACATTTAAGGCTAAAAAAAATTGATTGAAATTCAGATGGAGTCAAAAATGACGTGTCTATATCCAAAAAAAAAGGAAAAAAACTAATAGTGATTTGACTTTTAATAATAATTAAAATGTTTTTATATATGAAAACTGCTTAAGTAATACATTCTTAAAGTATCTTTATCATTAAATCATTTTTAAACATGATTTTAACTTCTTTCCTATATATGGAGGACCACATTTTCAAATAACTTTAAGTTTGAAACTATTATAGGAGAAAAGTAATTAATGAATAATGCATATCAATTTTCATTTACATTTGACCACCAACATAATTTATAGTAAGAAAATCTAATAAAAAGTTTCAAACTTAGTAAGTCAATTAATTAATGTGTAAAAATGTCCCTATAAATGATGTTGAAATTAGCCTATTTTTTCACTTCACTCTTCACTTCTCTTTTTTTATTATTAATTGATTTTTATCTTAGTTTTTTCAATAAGTTATGGCAAATATTAATTTCCCCAATGATTTAAACAATGCCCCTCTTTGCACTGTTTGTGAACACGAGATTGTTGATGATGGTACACGATCCATCACCAAACTTATCTGTGGACATTATTTCCATGCTGGTGAATATTCATTCATTTATATATTTTTATAAGAATTTTTTTTCTATGTAAATATCTGATAAATCGATCAGTAGATCTTTCGTTACTCAAACACAAAAGTTGTTTATTTGATCTATATGGCTTTTTAATTATTTTTTGTTTAGATCTTTTATTGATTAAGTTGGATATTTACTTTGTTTTTTCTTATATTCATTTAAGGTGAACGATAACTTACGTATTCAGTTAGATTATTTTCTTTGATCTTTTAGAGAAAACCTTGATATAAATTGGTATATATTTTATTATAATTTTTTTTCTATATAAATCGATTAGTAGCTAACTAGATCTTTGGTTACTCATCATTAAAAATTGTTTATTTGATTTATATGGTTTTGTCTTGAATTTTTATTTGGATCTTTTAATTGATTAAGTTGGGTTTTTACTTCTTTTTTACTCATTTGAAGTGAGTGATAACTCATGTAGTTAGCTAGATTATTTTCTTTGATCTTTTAGATAAAGCCTTTTTGTAAGTTGGTAAAAACAAGTATAATAAAAAGGATTATCTTAATTTTTTTTGAAAAAACTCAAATCGAAACAACCAATGATAAAACATAAAACCTTGTAATTTTTTTAGACCAACTAATCTCAAAGTTTGAACATCACATGATTGATTCCATTTGTTTGACACATTAAGATCTAATAATCTAATTGTATAAATCTTATTTTCCTTTTTAAATTAGAAATAAGTTAATTCTGAATTTTTATATTGTTATTGATTTATTTTCAATTTTTTCTCCTATTATACAGATTGTATTGCGGTTGAGTTCAATTTTATGGGGCTAATGAAATGCCCTAATTGCGAAGTTGTCGAAGAAGACGGGCTTTGGATGAAAGTTGCAAACTCTGAAGATGGAGAGAGTAGTGACGAGGACGGAGATGAAGATGAAGATAAACAGAACAGCGAAGTGGACCAAAACAATGAACACCATGTAATTATCGTATATTTACCTTATTTATTATCTAATCATAGTAAAGTATATTAATTTAACATAAAAATTAGATAGAGATAGATTATTATTATCATACTAATATAATTTTGAGTTTAAATATCACGTGCAGGTCAATGAGTGTCAACCTTCAATTCTAGGGTTACATTTTTCTTATATTTATTGATTTTGATCTTTTACTTTTGTATTTACATTGTTTATAAATTCTAAAAAATCAAATTTTTATTTGAAATTTAGGATGTGAACCCTCTTCATACCACCAACAATGCACAAAATGAGGGTGCTAGCTATATGAGGTAATTAATCTTACCCTTTTTTTCCCTAATTGAATATACAAAGATTTTGAACTAATGTTTGTTCAAGAATAATTTTAGTGTGTTTATATGACTTTTGTTGAATAAAATATAGTTTTCTAATTGATTAAATACTTTAGCATATACTTTTAGAATTATATTTCACGAACCATATATAATTTTTGAGTATTTTGTTATTGAAAATAGGAGACAACAACTGCATGTCCCTCCTCCTCCGCCTGCTCCCGAGATGATTGATCAGAAGATTTCTGTGTCAGGTCTGAACGTTGGTTTGAATCCTGTAGATCATAACAACGCGTTCCCATGTTTGGAGCTTACTTTGGCAACCACAAGCTCTTCAGTTAGTGATGGGTGTCCACAGCCAGCTTGCCAATGTATTACTTGTCGTGCATCTTCAAGCAAGACTCATTGATGACAAAACATTGGTGCAAAATACCTATCAAACGTGACATTTCGATGTGATTGTTCTAGCTATTTTTATTTTCGTGTTGTTGAATTTGAACTATGTTTTTTAGACTCTGAGATTTGTAGAATCCTTAATTTAAGTTATTCGTTTATGTTATTCTGTTTTCGTGAAAAATTCTACAATGCTTGATGGATTTTTATTCTACTTTCCAATTTTAATTCAACTTTTCTAAATTAGCTAGCTATTAGCTTTGTCATGTTTGATTAATCCATAGATGAAAAAATATGTTCTTTTAACTATTCCTTCTCTTTTCTTTTTTCTAATTCAAAAACCCACAACACATACTTTTAGAAGTTTGTTTAATCTATTTCATGAACCATATATTAATTTGATTACTTTGTTATTGAAAATAGAGGGGAGACAACAATTGCATGTCCCTCCTCCTCCAATTGCTTTTGAGATGATTGATCGAAGGATTTTTGTGCATGTCAGGTCTAAACGTTGTTTTGAATCTATATTAAATTAGGAATCCATCAGTGTATCATGGGAAATTGCTTTTGAGATGATTTGATATCGAAGAGCGAAGGAATTCTTTGACATGTCACGGTCCTAAAACATTATTTTAAATTCTGTAAATCATGAATCATTACGTTATACGTGTAAGCCCGTAACAATATGTTATCATGTTTGGAGTTCACTTTGGCAACTAGAAGTACTTCAATTTAACTTTGTCATGTTTAAATTATTATCCATATATAGATAAAAAAAAATATGTTTCTTTTGTATTTCATTATTGCATGGATTCTATGAAATAAATTAAAAATTAGGTCATCAAATTTATTAAGCCGCTCTCGATAACAAAGTTTCATTATGCACATCCATTCATTTATATATGAGTCTTAACATATTTTTCTTTTATTCGATAAGAAAATTGTTGTTAAATTTTTTTCAATAGCATTGCTCTTTCTTTTATTTCACTGTCATTTACTCATTAAGGATTTTCGAAAAAAGTCTCTATACCTCTAGATAATAATTATAAGATATGCGTAATATTGTACACTCTCTAAATTTCACCTATAAAAGTCCAACATTCAATAAAAAATTAAGTAAAATAAAACTATATAAATTGAGTCACAAAAAAACTTATTTATACTAGCAAAATAATGATTTGGGCCTTAATATGGAATCATCTTTATTACGTAGCAATTTTAAGTTTTTAATCCATTTTCAGCACGAATTTAAATTTAGTAGGGATTCGTGCCTAATTACAAAGTAAAAAATTTCCATTCTGAAAAATCAATTTTGTTTTTTTCAAGCAACATCTTCTCCCTCTCGTCCATTGCTCATCAGGCTTCAATTTCCATTGAAGGTGAAAATACTTTTTTCTATTAATTTTAATATCCTCTTTTTTTTTTTAATTTTTTTCTCTTTTAAAAACATCAATGAATAAATTTGTTTGATTACAATTCCATAAAACTTCAATTACATATTTGTGCAATCATTTCATTCTTGATTAATTCATAAACTTTTTTTTTTATATTTATATATTTATCACGTGACTATGAATTGCCCAAACAAAATATACTTTGATCATCGTTCGATCGAATCTACAATTTTTGGCTCAAATTATGTATATATATGAAGAAAAAAATTATAGTAACTATAAATTTTGGATCCGTCTACATCTTTTTAAATCGAAATTCAGGGGGCCATTGCTCATAATCGTAGTCTAGGAAAAAAATGTGAATGTGGTTGTAAAAATCGAATCATCATAATATACTTGATGTGTAATTGGTTATACAAGCGGATTCAGAATTTAAACTTTATGTGATCAACCTTTAAGGTTTTTAGCATTCAACGTATTATTATTAATAACGTCATGGATTAATATCAATTTGTTGCACGAATTTGATGAATTTTTTTAAAATCCTGGCTCGGCCACTGACTGATTCGAGCTTGATTTCAATTTCAGGGCTTGTAATTGAACAGGATTGAAGTTGATGAGCTAAATGTTACAATGGATAGTAACAAAGATGAGGCTTTAAGATGCATTAGTATAGCTAAAGATGCAATTTCATCAGGTAATAAACAGAGAGCCCTAAAATTTATTGGAATCGCGCATCGTCTTAATAAAAATTTATCATTGGATGATCTTCTTACTGCTTGTGAAAATCTTGATTCATCGACTCGTGGTGCATTTAACGAGGTTAAAAATGGCGTTGCTAGTGTGAAAAATGAGACAGGGGATGTGATGAATTGTAGAGAGGAACATGTAGAGATGATTAGAAGAATTAAGAGTAAGAAGGACTATTATGATATTCTTGGTTTGGAGTCAAGTTGTTCATTTGATGAAATTAGAAGAGCATATCGAAAAATTTCGTTGAAAGTTCATCCTGATAAAAACAAGTATCCAGGTTCTGAAGACGCGTTTAAGAAAGTAGCAAAGGCGTTTAAGTGTTTGAGTGATGTTGGTTCAAGGAGAGAGTATGATGAGATAGGTTATGCTGAAGAATTCGTGTATAGTCAGGAGTGTAATGTTAGTTGCACGAGGAGAAGAAGAACGAGGCACGAGTATAGTTCTGGCGATGAGTTTGATCCTAATGAGATTTTCAAGTCATTTTTCGGTCATGATGATGATGTGTTTAGGAGAAGTACTTATGTTTACAGGACGAGAACTGCTGGTGCTGAGCTGAGAGTAGTGGAATTAGGTCCTGTTGCGCGTAAATTAGTACTTCTCCTTCAATTGGTGATGTTTTTGTTTATTGTTCTACTTGTATATCGTCCTTACTTTGGATCCTGACTAAGAGAAGAAAGAATTTTTGTTATCGCGCCTGAATTTGATATCAGAACTATTGACTTGATATTCCTTATATCGAAGACCATGTTGTTGGATATGTTTAGTCAGACATGAACACGAGTCACGACTTCCATTGGAATGGAATTGCTTCGTTGATAGATCTTTATTCGTGCTAGTATTGTCAGCCTTAGCCTTCTTACTCTTTGTACGAGGATCCTTTCTTCGTGTAAATGTTCATAGGCAAAAAGGACATTCCTTTGATCCTATTGACGGGATCAGGATCAGAATCAGGATCAGGATCAGCCAGTGTCGCGGTGTGTAAGGCCCTTTCCTGAAAGAGGTTGAAACAATGGAACAAGAATCGTTTAACGACTAACTGTGCCAACATTCGAGATTTTGAAGTAGCTTGAGGTTAGTTAAGTTCTTTCTGAATATCTGCATAGAAACCTTTGCTGCTAAACTTGAATTTTACTGAGTTAGAAAATATGTATTGAACTAGTGATTTATGTCTATGTTAGATTAGAAGCAATATATTCAATCTTCTTTCTCCGTATTATGCTATGTTGTTCGGATTTTTCAAAAATGTTGCCTCATTCGTGTCATATATTCTTCAAAAACGAACTACTTTTGGACTATCCGACATGCACCCAGTGACATTTCTGAAGAGTTCGATAACATTCCTTTTTAAAATTGTATTGAAGATAAGGATGCCTGCAGGTCTAATTGTTATAGAGAGATGCATGGATGGAACTTTCAGGTGGTAATTGAACACTTCTCAAATATTTTAAGTGATAAAGCTCCGTCTGGTACTTGTGTTGGTGAGAGGTGTAACATATATTTTGTAAATTTAAATAAAAATAAGTGTAAGCTGATCTGAACATCATGATTATTCGAGAAAAAAAAAATTAAGAGGAATTCAACGATATGTATTTATGAATTATATTTCATATCGTATAATTTTTTAACAAAATAGATTCAGTTGAGTCTCTTCCTAAGAATTTAGTCAGTTGTAACAATGACGTGATGTCTGATTTATGTGCACATCGCAATGAAATTTTTACTATTAAAAATTCAGTCTTTTAAGTGAAAAAAGGTAAAAAAAGATCCTTTATTCACTGAATTTCGAATTGCGTATCAATTGGCCTCAAAAGAGTTTGGAGTAATAGCATATCAAAATAATTTTTATCTGTCAAATCTTAGTAAATAAAATTATCTGATATTAATGCTCATGATAGTTATTAGTTGTATATAATTGAAGTATATACAACAAATTAATAAAAGTAATCATGATTAAATAGTACTTCTTTAGTCTCAAATTTATTAGGAGAAATTTTTGACTATTTTATTGTTATTTATGTCTTAAGATATAATCTCTTTATTAAATATACGACATTAAAGTATTTTTATAATCTTCGAGAACAATTACTAATAAAAATAAAATAATTAATTTTATTTTGAACTTAAAAAGTCACAAATCAGACAATTACTTTTAAAACTCACAACACATTATTAATTAATCACAATTAAGCGATAAACTGTATTATTAGGAAGACACGTGTTACCATGGGCCGGGTTGACCCACTTAATCCACCAATCGGTCCGTGGGTTGTGGCCCAGAATCGGCCCAGTTACTCACTTCAGTGGGCCTATTGGCCCATAGTTAAAGCCCAAATTCTAACTGGTTTGTTCGTTAATTCTTCTCAAACCCTCTCTGCTGCTGCTGCCGCTGCCAACTCCTCGTCGTTCTACTTCTCCGGCGGCTGATTTGTATGTTTTTCTAGCTTTCTCTCACATACTTTCTCTCTCTACATATTTTGTATGTTGAATGATTTTTTTGTGATAAAATGCTGATTTTAGTTAATTGGATTAACATGTTGCTGTGTTTGCTTCCATTTCTTAAAATAAATCCTCATTTCCTGAATAATATAGTATATTACTGAATATTAAAAAAAAATGTACATATTGATGCTTACAGTTGTTAGAGGTGTGTACTATTTTATTTTTTTTAAATGTGAGAAGTGTTTTGGTAGAAATTTAGTAACTTGCTCGGCCTTGTGGTCAATGAAGTGGGTTGAGCACTATACGGTGTCAGGTATTAGTCCTGTTAGAGACAATACACTAAGTGATATGTGATATGTATCGTGTGTAGTTAATTGAGGTGCACGTAAGTTGGTTGTTATCAAAATAAAGAAAAACAGTGTGGAGTTAATTGAGGTGCGCGTAAGCTGGTCTTTAACAAAATAAAGAAAAAGAAATTTAGCAACTTCTTTTTTAGGATCTCAATAGGGACAGAAATATTAAGTGATTTCTTCCCATCTGTCATAGCCTTTGTGGACAGTGTTATCTGATACTTGGTGGTGGTGGTGGGATGAGGAAGGTCTGTTGGATTTAATCGAGGTGCGTGAAAGCTGATCCGGACACTAAGGTTATAATTAAAGAAAGAATGTCTTTATATGCCACTGCGATGTATAACCTATCAAATTTAGGATATTTTGAAACCTGGACTATTATGGTTTATTGGCTTTAAAGTCGACTAACATGATTCTAGTCCTATCTTAGAAAACTCCATGCAAATTCTTCCATCCACTTGATTCTCAGTGTATAGTTACTGCTGGTGGGTTGAGTTGTAGCAGGTACTCAGTGGAGTAGTCAAGAAGTGCATGCAAGCTAACCTGGATACTACTATTGTAAAATAAAAAATATTTAGCCTGATAGTGTCAATTGGTGATACTGGTGCATTTATTAAAAAACAAATAATTGATGTCAATTCTAGATGCTAGGGTGTTAGAATTATCTGATGAATCCCTCTGTCACCAAGCGTGAGCGGGTGGAGATTGGTCTTTGATCAGCAATATTCCATCTCCTTGGTATGGAATTGACAATAAAACAAAGTAAATAATGAGTCGTTCTGAATATTCTCTGATTAACGAAATAACTTCGGCGATTAAGCTGTATTGGCTGTAGCCCTATGCTTTGAGTAAGCTGATGTGTTGTTCAACTTGATGGCTTTGAAGATGAACTCATTTGTCTTTGTTCCGAAATTCAGAGTTGAAACTTGCTTTTGAAGTAGTGAACATCAGCCAAAATGTCTCGGAAAGGATTGATGGAGCAGGATCTAAGCAAATTGGATGTGACGAAGCTACATCCTCTTTCGCCTGAAGTTATTGCTCGTCAGGCAACAATAAACATTGGTAAACTAGTAATTAAGAATTATTGATTACTACATTCGACAAGTGCTTAAGTTATCTCGTACATGGAATATACCTCTTCTTTTTTTTTCGTTCCATTCTCTCTCCAGGCTAGCTGTCTATACACTTTAATTACGCACACTGAATTACTGAAATGTAATTTCATATTCTAGGTACTATTGGCCATGTGGCTCATGGGAAGTCAACAGTTGTAAAAGCTATATCTGGTGTGCAGGTATGCCAGTGTTTAAAATTCTGGGCCTTTATCAGTGGAGTTTAATTTGTTCCACTAGTTAATAAAAGCTTTGCGATTCGACAGTCCTCTATTTAACTGTTTCTCTTGAGTTACAACCGTAAACTGTAAATATAGATACTTATTTACATATGTATTTGTAAGAACAACTATTCGTTCTGTTGATCTTTAGGTATCTAAGGGTATTTGCTATTTACTTCAGCAACTAGAAAGCATTTCTGAGTTTTGTCCTTTTCCTTTTGTTATAATTAACAAATAAAGTAATTCCACGCCCTCCTATTTTATATGGTGGTTATGAATCAAAGCTACTATTACATTAGCCTCTATTGCAACATGACACAGAGCTGGTATTTGGAGAATTAATTTGTCTTATCCATTGTGGCTCCATTAATATTTCTTAGATGTTGATTTGTAAGTCCTTATTTTATCTGAACTTTGTTTAATCGTACTTATTTTACTGTGTCCGGTGAAAGTAGTCAGACTGCAAATAATTATGCTCCCTTATTTTTGCAGACTGTTCGTTTTAAAAATGAGCTAGAGCGTAATATTACAATTAAGCTTGGATATGCAAATGCTAAGATATACAAATGTGAAGAAGAGCGCTGTCCTAGACCTGCATGTTACAAGTGAGTCCTTGATTTGAGAAAGAATCATTCTTGTACTTCATCTGGTAGGCTGTGTTGTAACATCAGTCCTTTCCAGGGCTTATGGAAGTGGAAAAGAAGACAATCCCATGTGTGACGTCCCTGGTTTTGAGAACTGCAAAATGAAATTGCTGAGGCATGTGTCTTTTGTTGATTGCCCAGTAAGTTCCACACATGCCACTTTCTACAGTATGTATTACTTAAAAATTTTACTTGTGCATTCTTTTTTACTATACCGATAAACCTTTTTTCTTCTTACTGAACATGAATGACATACATCCATACAAGAGAAAATTTTAAAGATTGTGGCCTTGGAATTCAAGCAAGAGAATAGTATCAAATAATAAATCTTACTATGAATTATTACTGTTTTTCTTTTGTAATGAATATTCAATATTACATATAAGCTTTGCTGTTCTTGTTTAACTTGCAGTCCCTATTAGCTTTCTCTACGATTTTAAAGAAGACTTATTTAACTTGCAGTTGTTTAGGCTCATTTTGCAACAATATCATTGTACTTGAGTATTTAATTTCCTGACATATCAATGTTTTATATGACATCTTTTACTTCAGGGTCATGATATTCTCATGGCTACTATGCTTAATGGAGCCGCAATTATGGATGGCGCCTTACTTCTAATTGCTGCCAATGAGAGCTGTCCCCAGCCTCAAACTTCTGAACATTTAGCTGCTGTAGAAATTATGCGTCTCCAACACATAATAATTCTTCAAAATAAGGTTGATCTGGTTCAGGAAAATGTTGCTATCAACCAGCATGAGGCAATTCAGAAATTTATTCAGGTAAGCGGAATACTGGTATATATTCATTTGCCTCTCACAGGATGTGTTATACAACCATATTTCAAATTCTTTTCCAGGGAACTGTTGCAGATGGTGCCCCAGTTGTACCAATATCTGCACAATTGAAGTACAACATTGATGTCGTCTGTGAATATATTGTGAAAAAGATTCCCATTCCTGAGAGGAATTTCATCTCACCACCAAATATGATTGTTATCCGGTCATTTGATGTAAATAAACCTGGTTTTGAAGTTGATGATATCAGAGGGGGTGTTGCTGGTGGCAGTATTTTGAAGGTATCTTTCTCTATTTCTGCAATCAATGATATGATGCAACTCATTGTTTATTTAACGTTAGGCTTTTAGTTTGACCAAGTAATCAATTAGTGCCTGAGGCCTATTAGAGTGTAGACGTGAAGAAATGAAGATCCCATCGGAAGATGTTCTAGATTTATATTAATTATATTCTTTGCGCAGGGTGTACTGAAGGTTAATCAACTTATTGAGATTCGTCCTGGAATTGTTGTGAAAGATGAGAGTGGCAACATCAAATGTACTCCAATATATTCAAGAATAGTATCATTGTTTGCCGAGCAAAATGAACTACAATTTGCCGTGCCTGGAGGCCTCATTGGAGTTGGAACAACTATGGATCCAACATTGACACGTGCTGATCGATTGGTGGGACAGGTTCTTGGGGAGGTCGGGTCACTTCCTGAAGTTTACGTGGAATTAGAGGTAAAATGACTTCCTTGTACACATCAAAGACTTTTTAGTCTTTATCTTCTCTTCTTAAAGAACTGATTTTAAAATCAATTACCTTTTCTTGTCTAAGTTTCGAACTACTATCTCTTTTGATTTTTATGACTGTGTTATCAAATAGGCTCGTTTTTATCTTTCCTCCAACTGAGGGTCCTCTTAGAGTGCTCTTATGTATCCTTTCTTTATTTCAATACCCTTTTATAACACAGGTGAATTTCTTTTTGCTACGACGTCTTTTGGGTGTGAGGACAAAGGACTCAGAGAGGCAGGGTAGAGTCTCAAAGTTGGCAAAGGGAGAAATCCTCATGTTAAATATAGGGTCTATGTCAACAGGGGCTCGTGTTGTCGCTATCAAGAATGTTTTCGCAAAACTGCAACTGACATCCCCTGTATGTACCAGCAAAGGGGAGAAAATTGCTCTTAGCCGGAGGATCGAGAAGCACTGGCGTCTTATTGGTTGGGGTGAAATCCAAGCTGGTATTACTCTTGATGTTCCATCTTCCCCCTTATGAGCAAATCACACAAGTAGTCACTCAACAACAGGAAAAACTATTCAAACAAGAAGAGAATTTGAAATTCTGGATACTCTATATCCTTACATTTTATTTGTTTATTTCTTTGTCCAAGTGGATTGTAACTTGTAATTCATTAGTTTAGGTGGTTATTAAAAAGTTACACAACTAGTCTCTCTCTCTGATATTGCATTTAGAATTATTGAGTTGAAAAATTGCTGATTATTCACAAAGGAATTTTCAGTGTGAAAAATAAGTAACTGAAATCCTGAAATAACCAATTGAATTAATGAATGTACATTGTTATGGTTGTAACCTAATGCAAGTATTAGTGATTGTTTTTATTGTTTTCATGACTTGAACTCGTGATATATAGGTCGATCACAAGAGATAACTTGAGGCATATGGCCCTTCGTTGAATCTTGCTAACGCAAAATGCTTTATGCATTAGACTGTTTTTTTATATCAAATTTTAGAAGAACTTCCTTTCAAAGGGATGCAAGTATCTTCTTGTATCAGTATGAGTTATTCTCATGATGCAAATATTAGTGGTTATTTCCGTGGCTTGAGGTTGTGATTTATAGGTCACAAAGAGATAACTTGAGGTACATGACCCTTCATTTAACTCCGCCAATGCCCAACGCTTTATACATTAGACTTTTTTTTATATCAAATTTTAGAAAAACTTCCTACACAAAGGATGTAGGTATCGTTACATCAGTATGATTATTGGCTCACACTTATTTGACTCTTACTTTAGTATTAATAATGATTTTAGAACTATGAGATAAATACAATGCAATACAATGACACAACAAAATGTGTGTTTATCAAAATAGATCACAACAATGACTTGCCCTTGGAAGATAGTAAAAAAAGTTACTCCTATTGTGATCAAATTGTACCTCTTCGTTATAAAATATTTAAAATATGATTCTACTCCACAGAAAAAAAGATAAACTTTATATATCTAAAAGAGTCTGAATAATAGACTTCAAAACTAAAGTAAATTAAACATGATATAATGATATTCTAAATCTAAAACTCACAAAGCTCAAATCATGAATCCCCTTACGATACTAATATATATAAAAAAGGAACAAGAACAAAATAATCGAACCAAAATGTTGCAAACATAATACTAAAAGAACATTGAACTAAAACATGATTTCAAATTCTTCGTAGATGAAGCAGATTTATGATCAGCCTGTTTTTTCTTTGTGTTTGTAGCTTCTTCTTCATCCAAATATATTTGCTTGCTTCTGCATTCCATGCTACAAAATGGTTGATCACCCCTATCCATTAAAGAAGTATATATATATATATATCATTAGTAACATTTTTAGTCTTCAATTTATGAATTAATTTTGATTAAGTATATTTAACCTTCGATTTAAATTCTATCATAAGAGAAAATTACACTATTAAATATGCAAACGTGAAGAAAAAGAGTGAGACAAAAAATAACGAAAGAATACTCACATATACATGTAGATATTTTGTATAGGCGAGAGTTTTTTCTGGCAGAATGAACAAAATTCGAGAAACCTATAAATTGGATTTCTTTTTAGTTGTCATGTTTTGAACAAAGGAAGTCGTACTTCTTTTTGAACCCTCGTCGCCTTCAAGTACTACTCATAGTCCTTTCTTGCTTATGATTTTTGAATATCTTTATGCCTAAAAGGAGGGAGAATTTATACATACACATCAATGTAGTTTAGTATGTAAGAAAGGAAATAAAGTTATTAGTAGTATGATTTTTATCCAAATTTAATAGTTTTGAATCAGATTTTATTAAAATCACAAATGATACTTTTGAATAAAGTAAAAGTCAAATGAATTGAGGCGGTCAAAGTCAGTCAAAGTCAACCTCATAAAATTTAAATCGCGAATCTAGTCTCACTTATAGTTAGATGTATCATATTCTTATCTATTTACTCTTATTTTGTTGTTTTTTCTCCAAATATGATCTCACTTGTAGTTAAGATTTTTCTCTGTCAAAAGTTAGGTGATAAATATTATTGTGACACTTGTTTCTTCATTTTAATTTTTTTTTATGGTCGAAAAATTTTCATGGATCAACTAAAGCATGATTTGAAACATATAATAGTATATATAGGGTGTATATTTTACTATCCTTTTCTACTTAAATATATGATTTTGTTTCTTGCTATGCTTTTATCGTCGAGCTAAAATTATGAGTAAATCGTAAATATAATTTCTATCAAAGTTCCCTACTAACGCTTTGTTTGGATGGTTGTTATGTATTGTTTTATAATGTTTCACATTGTAATGTATCACATATTATTGTATCATATTGTATTTGTTTTAATGAATACAATTTTTGGATAAATTGTGTAGTTCTATGTCATAATATCACACATTGATAATTTGAATAATAAACCTACAAAAATAGTATGAAAAGGAAGGGTAAAAGATGAAAAATAATTATCAAATAATAAGTAAAGATAAATTAAGAAGAAAATATTAAGGTAACACGTGATCACATAACACGGAAAAATCCATGACTATAGTACCAGTAAAACGGTTAAGTAAATTTGGTCACATTCCTCTATCTCTGGATCTGGTTGAATTAAAAATATGAAATAGTTACCCCTCGGAAGAACTACGCATAAACAAGGTCTTAATGAGGCCCCCTCAAAAAAAAATAGCTCGGTTGAAAACTCGTCCAGATCATGTATCAACCAAATTTCATCGACAATAGTAGACGTAAAATGGTAAATTTGGTTATTCTTGATTTGGGCCTCATTTGAACCGAAAAATGCAATTGTTTGCCCCATGGACAACTCACGACATTAATAAGGTCGTAACAGACTCCCACTAAGAATTTTGGCGAAAATCCATTGGGATCACGTATTTCACTAAGTCCATAGACTATTGCACACATAAAACGATAAATTTCGTCATTCCTGCCTCGGGATTTGTTCGAAATGGAAAAGCAAATTTTTTCCCTTGGGAACCAACTCATGTAATTAATAAGGTCATAACGGAATGCCCAAAAAATAATTTGGCCATAAATTCATCGAGATTATGTATCATCCAAAATTCATGGACTATATCACACGTAAATGATAAATTTGGTCATTCAATTCTTGTCTTTTTTGAACTTTAAAATTCGAATATTTTTCCTGGGGACCAACTCACGCCATTAATATGGTCTTAACGGATGCCCACAAAAAATTTTGGCTAAAAACTCGTAGGGATTACGTATCACCCTAAATTCATGGACTGTAACACATGTAAAATGGTAAATTTTGTCATTCCCGTTCTAGGCCTCGTTTTAACTTGAAAATGTGAATTTTTTTTCCATTAGGACCAACTCACACCATTTATAAAGTCTTAGTGGACGTCCACTAAGAATTTCGAATAAAAACTTATCGAGAAAATGTATCACAAAAAATTCATAGACTATAGCACACATAAAATGGTTAATTTGGTCATTCCTGCTTTGGCCTTGTTTGAAATTAAAAATGTGAATATTTTCCCCTTGGAAACAACTCACACCATTAATAAAGTCCAACGCCCACAAAAAATGTGGCCATAAATCCATCGAGATCATGTATCACCCGAAATTCATGGACTATAGCACACATAAAACAATAAATTTTTTCAATCCTGCTTTGGGCCTCGTTTATACATGAAAAATGCAGATGTTTGCCCCTCAAGACAAACTCATGCCATTAATAAGGTCTTGAGGATACACAAAAATTTCGGCCTTCTTAAATTTTATTTTTTACTATCATTTGGAGTTATCGTGTATCACCCAAAATTCATGGACTATAATACACGTAAAATGGTAATTTGGTCATTCCCGCTGAGGGCCTCGTTTGAACTTGAAAATGTAGACATTTGCCCCTCGGGACCATTTCATACTATTAATATGTTCTTAACATACAACCACAATAAAATTAAGCCAAAAAATCGTTGAGATCGTGTATCACTCAAAATTCATGGACTATAACACATGAAAAATGATAAATTTTGTTGTTCCTTCTCAGGACCTCATTTGAACTTGAAAATGCAGACGTTTGCCCCTAGAGACCACTCACGCCATTAATAAGGTCTTAACAAACACCGAAAAAAAATTCTGCCAAAAACCAATTGGGATCACGTATCACCCTAAATTTATAGACTATAGCACACGTAAAATGGTAAACTTAATCATTCCCGCTCCGACCTCGTTTGAACTTGAAAATTCAAACGTTTTTCCCTTGGGACCAACTCACACCATCAATAAGTTCTTAACGGACGTCCTAAAAAATTATCTACCAAAAACCCATCAGGATCACCTATCACCCAAAATTCATGGATAGCACACGTAAAACGATAAATTTGGTCATTCCACATCGCAGCCTAGTTTGAATTTGACAAGGCAGATGTTTTTCCCTCAAGACCAACTCATGCTATTAATAAGTTCTAATAGACACATACAAAAAGTTTCGCCCAAAAATTAATAAGGATCACGTATCACCAAAATCCATGGACTATAGCACAAGTAAAACGATAAATTAGTCATTCCCTCTGTAGCCTTGTTTGAAATTGAAAAGACAGACGTTTCCCCTCGAGACCGACTCACGCCAATAAGTTTTAAACGGACGCCCTAAAAAAATTTCAGCAAAAAACCTGTCGAGATCACATATCACCCAAAATCCATGGACTAAGCACACGTAAAATGGTAAATTTGGTTATTCCCGCTCTTGAGCTCGTGGAGCCCCCGTAAGAGGTCACGACGCGAGAGCGGTATTGGAAGAAGCAGTTTTCTCATCGAAACTAACTCACGCCGTTAATAAGGTTTTAACGGACACCCACAAACACTTTCTTCCAATAAACCCATTTGGATCACGTATCATCCAAATACCATGTGGGGAAAGGAAATATGAGATCAGGATATAACACGCGTAAACGAAAAACATTTGGTCATTCCATTTTGGGCGTTCTTTGAACTGAAAATAGGTGAAAGAAGTTGTCCGACAGTGACGGGGCCAACCACGCCACTAATAAGGTCTTAACGGACTTTCATGAAAAATTTCGTAAAAAAAACCATCGGGATCATGGATCATTGAAAATCAATGGACTATAGCGCACGTAAAATGTTAAATTTGGTCATTCCCGCTTTGGGCCTCATTTGAACTTGAAAATGCTGAGGTTTTTCCCTTCAGAGCCACTTACACCACTAATAAAGTTTTAACGGAAACCCACAATAAATTTCAGCCAAGAACCCTTCGGGATCACATATCACCTAAAATTCATGGAATATAGCACACGTAAAATGGTAAATTTGGTCATTCCCGCTCTAGATATCGTTTGAACTTGAAAATACGGACATTTGACCCCAGGATAAACTCATGTCATTAATAAGGTCTTAACAGATGCCCACATAAGATTTTGTCAAAAAAATCATCAAAATCATGTATCACCCAAAATCCATGAATTATAGCACACGTAAAACAGTATATTCGATCATTCCCGCTTTGGGCCTCGTTAATACATGAAAAAGATGTGAATATTTGCCCTTAGAACCAACCCATGCCATTAATAAAGTCTTAACATACGTCACAATAAATTTTTGCATGTTTTCTTATAGTCAAACTATCACATAAGCTTGCTTATTGGCTCACGCTTGTTTGAATGTTACAGTAGTTGAAGTTCAAAGCTTAATAATGACTTTTAAACTATGAAAATAAAAATAAAAATTACTCCTACTATTATCAAATTGTACCTCTTTGTTATAAAATCTTTAAAATATGATTCGACTCTTGTAAAAAGATACTTTATATATCTTATAAACTTTGAAACAATAGACTTCAAAACTAAGTAAATTAAACATGATATAATAGGATTCTAAATCGAAACTCAGGAAAGCATTTCAACCCTTTATCTACAGCCACGCCTCTCCTTCGTTTGCTGATTTTTGTTTCTTGCCCCTTTCACTTCGTTAAATCATTGATTCCCCTTGCGATACTAATATTTAAAAAAAAAATGAAATGGACAAAATAATCGAAACGAAATGATGCAAAAATCATACTAGGTTGAGCATGATTTCGAATTTCCTTTAAGATAAAGAAGATTTTTGATCAGCTAGTTTTTTCTCTGTCTTTGTAACTTCTTCTTCATCCAATGATATTTGCTTGCTTCTGCATTCTACGCTACAAAATGGTTGATCACCCCTATCCATTAAAGAAGTATATATATATATCATTAGTAACATTTTTAATCCTCAATTGTGAATAAATTTTGATCATGTATATTTAATATTCAATCAAAATTCTATCATGACGATTAAATATGCAAATAGTGAAAAAAAAGAGAGTGGAAACAAATAGTAACGTAAAAATACTCACATATACATGTAGATATCTTGTTCATGTGAGAGTTTTTTCTTGCAGAATGAACAAAATTCGAGAAATTCACAAATAAGTTTCTTTTCAGTTGTCATGTTCGGGACAATGGAAATCGTAATTCTTTTCAAACCCTATATCTCTATGACTAGGGGGGGGGGGAGGGAGTATTTATACATGCACATCAATGTAATTTAGTATGCAAGAAAGGAAATAGAGTTATTAGTAGTATGATTTTATGCAAATTTAAAAAGTTTTTGGATCATATTTTTTAAAAATGACAAATAATATTTTTGAATAAAGTAGATTAAATGAATTGAGGTAGTCAAAGTCAGTCAAAGTCAAATTAATAATCTATCTATTTAAAAAAGAATGACTTTATTTTCTTTTTAGTCTGTTTAAAAAAAATGAAAATAGAGTTATTAGTAATATGATTTTATCCAAATTTAAAAGTTTTTGAATCATATTTTTTAAAAATCACAAATAGTATTTTTTAATAAAGTAGATTAAATGAATTGAGGGTGGTCAAAGTCAGTCAAAGTCAAATTAATAATCTATCCGTTAAAAAAAGAATGACATTATTTCCTTTATAGTCTGTTTAAAAAGAATAACCTTTTTTTTTATAACAACTTTTCACGTGACATGTTTCAGGCCACAAAATTAAAGGACAATTTTATAAATTTGACATAACTTTAATTTAAGACCACATGATGAGAAATCTTCTTTATTTTCTTAAACTTCGTGTCAAGTCAAACTAGATCATTCTTTATGAAACATATAGTATATATAGGATGTATATTTTATTATTCTTTTCTACTTAAATATCATGTTTTTGTTTGTTGCTATGCTTTTAACGTTGAGCTAAAATTATGAGTAAATTGTAATTTATTTATGTTTATGGTTTTATTATGGTATCAAATTCATATATATTGGTTTAATTAAATACAAGGTCCAAATCATAATTTGAAATTATAAAACTTTACAGAAATAGTAGGTTATAAGGTAGAAATGCTATGAAAAGGTATGATAAAAGATGCAAAATAATTACTAAATAATAAGTAAAGATAAAGGTAACAATGTGATCACACCAAACTGATCGTTACATAAAATGAGCATTTTCGTATTATCTGATAATGAATTCAAAACGATACGATACAGTAAAATTTAAATAGCAATCAAAATAAAACATTGTATGTAAACTAACAATACAATACAAGTCAGTACAATGAAATACAGTACAATAGGTAACAACCATCCAAAAGTGTGAATGTAGTTATATTACATATAATAACTTAAATATTATTATTATCCAAAACTGTGAATGTAGTTATTATCACATTATATTTAAACTAACAATACAATACAAGTCAATACAATGAAATACAATACAATAGGTAACAACCATCCAAAACTGTGAATATAGTTATTATCACATATATAATAACTTAGATATTATTATAATGTTCCAAATTCGAACTTATTTTACGAGTCATCATATTATGACAATTAACGAACACTGCTTACACAAAATACTGCGTACTCTTAGAGAAAGTTTTAGAACTTTTTGAATGAAGTAATAGATGTGTTTGCTAATCCATGTGGGCCTTTCTGATGACAAAGGAGCTGCACCTTCCAAAACCACAAAACTTCATCCAACAATGGAAAACATATTCTTAAAATCCACCATTTGTGTCTGTTTTTTTTTTTCTACTCTTTAGCCACCTTTCATCTGGTAACACCAGTTCGAATTCCCCGACTATAAACTTGGTTGGAACATTAACTTGTGCCCCTGTCCATGGTGCTGTGAGTTCCGCGTTCCTGCATTTGTTAAAACTATGTAAGCATACAACTAACATATATCGAACAAATGAAACCAAATTTATGATAGGACTCAAGGAGAGGAACGCTTACATGGATAAAGCTCGGTAATAGTTAAGTGCACCAGTGAAACCAGTCTGCTCAAACTTGTTGGCATAGTAATCTAACTCTTCCTCAGATAGCCACGTTGAAAGGTCACTCGGAGCATCAGCGATAGCTTCAAGGCCTTTGCCTTTAGGAAAACAAAATGGTGCAGGATCGCGGTATGTCAACATTTTCTTAAGAACAGACTTAGCACCAATTGGAGCAAATTCAGCTTCAATATCTCCTTCTTCCTGCAGGTTAAGATCATAGTGAAATCACCAATTAAAAGCTGTTGTTGTGTAACGAGGCAACGAGTATTATAGCATGTTTGCAAGTAAGATTTGTCTACAAATAGAGTACATAGACAATGGTATAGAATAGTCCCCGCGAAAACATGTAAAGTACCTATCAAAACACAAATTAAACGTATTCGGAGACAGAGAACAGAGAGAACCTGAAATCTGCAGATATAATAATCTTCTCCATATAAAGCCTTTAGCCCCTCAACAGGATTCATATTTGAGTTCCTTGGGAGGTAATGGACACTCAAATTCACCAAGGCTTTAACTTTATCTGGCCTAAAAAGACATAAATGCCAAGCAATAAACGCGCCCCAATCATGCGCAACAACAAACACCTTGTCTTCATTAGGAGCAATGGCTTCAAGCAATGCTACAAGATCACCCACAAGGTGAAAAATAGTGAACTTTGAAGGGTCATTAAGGGGTGCACCAGTAGTATCTCCATAACCCCTTAAGTCAGGCGCCACAGCACGGTATCCACGTTCAGCTAAGTAGACCATTTGGTGGCGCCATGAGTACCTGTTCGGGGAAGATCGTGGGTTAACTAGCACACAATCAACACGAAGAGAAACCAAACGTAAAGATTTAACGAGATTCAGCCAAACAAAACTCAAGTAGTTCCAAATATGTTGTGGAAGAACTCATACTTTAGTCCTCTAGGCAAAAGCAGAGACAATTTCTCACTATGAATGAGAAAAACTGAAAACAACAACATACTCGGTGTAATTAATCACACAAAGTGGGTTCCAAAGAGTGTAGACTGTACACAGACTTTACTCTAACCTAAAAGTTAAAGAGATTGTTTCTGACAGATCCGCGACACCTAAAACCTACTAAAAACAATACTATACCTAGTGTAATCCCACGAAATGGGATCTGAACAATGTAGACTGTATGCAGACTTTACCACTATCTTATAGTTAGTTAGAGAAATTGTTTCTGACAGATCCTCGAGTCACTAAAACATACTATAAAATCTAATATAATTTAGAATTTACAAAATTATTTCAAGATTGAAGCAAAAGAGTACCAGAGCTCAGGGAAGCCATGGATGAAGAAGATTGTTGGGCCTTGGCCTAATTCTGCTATATGCATATTTAAGCCATTTACAGCTACCATCTTGTGCTCTATCTTCTCCATTTTTGTTTGTTTTTTTTCTTACTCTTGTGATTTCTATGTGTGTGCTTTTACTAGCCTTAGGTGTGTTAGGCAAATAACCTAAAACACACTATAAACACTTACAATTCAAATTTTGAAAAAAAAAATCTGTGTATATTTTAAAGCGATTATAACAAAGATACAATTAAAAAATATGACATATTTTATGTGGTAACTAGATATTGAGATCAACTAATATACTCGTTTAGATGCTAAATTTGAAATATATTATAATTCGAGTGTCTAAATAAATTTAGAGTATTAAAAATGATGCATAGCTTCTTGATTAGAAAAAGTCAAAAAAACTGTACATTTTGTCTTGAAGCTTCACATGGTGTTTGGCGTATATGGTGGAGCATTATTAAATACTTCACGTTTTCAAAATAAATGGATGGCAGGCTAGAAAAAATATATATATTTAAACTTTTAATTAAGTTTGATAAGTAAATAAAAATTCAGTAGCTTTTATCGAAATTTTGCATATGTAATAAAATATTCACCAACTGAAAATCTATTTATAAAATAGTATCACAAAGTTCAAAATTCGAATTTATAACAAGTAACGAACACTGCTTACACAAAATACTGCGTACGCTAGAGAAAGTTTTAGAACTTTTGAATGAAGTCATAGATGTGTTTGTTAATCTCATGTGGCCTTTCTTGATTGACAAAGTGAGCTGCACCTTCTAAGACCACAACTTCCTCCAACAATGGAACATCTTTTTTAAATCCACCATTGTGTATGTAATCTTTAACACCTGGTATATGATAAACCAAGTCGAATTCCCCGGCGATAAACTTGGTCGGAACTTTAACTTGAGCTCCAGTCCATGGTGCTGTGAGTTCCCAGTTTCTACATTTCATAAGACGAGAACGTTAGAATGCATTGATCACGAGAGTCTAAAAGAGACTAATATCATTTATGTTGTTCAGACTCTTTAGAAATGCTTCCGAGTGTGTTTTGGAGGATACGGCCACAAGGGTGCAACAATTTTGGAGAGTTTGAGCAACATAGAATCTAATTTTGGATATCACAAAAGTCGAGAACACTTACATGGGAAAAGCGCGGTAATAGTTAACTGCACCAGTGAAACCAGTCTGCTCATACTTCTTTGCATAGTAATCCAACTCTTCCTCAGAAAGCCACGATGAAAGGGCAGCCGGAGCATCAGGGAGAGCGTCAAGGCCTTTGCCTTTAGGAAAATATAATGGTGCAGTATCGCGGTATGTTAATATTTTCTTAAGAACAGACTTAGCACCAAGTGGAGCGAATTCAGCTTCAATTTCACCCGGTACCTGCAACGTAATATCATACAATTAGTCGTAATATTACTCTTGTAGTCTCTTCATGTCCTTCGAGTTCTATTACTACATAGCGTATGTTGTAAAATGCCTATATCAAACACAAATGAAACGGAAACAGAGATGAAAATAGAGAGAACCTGAAATCTCGAGATATAATGATCTTCGCCATATATAGCCTTTAGCCTCTCAACAGTATTCATCTTTGGGTTCCTTGGGGGAAAATGAACACTCAAATCACAAGGCTGTAAACTTATTGCCTACTAAAGGAGACATTAAATGCCAAGCAATTTATCGCCACCCCCAGTGTGGCAAGACAAACACCTTTCCTTCATTTGGAGGCAATGGCTTCAAGCAATGCTACAAGATCACCCACAAGGTGAAAAATACTGAACTTCGAAGGGTCGTTAGGGGTTTGCACCAGTTGTTATCGCAGAACACCTTTAAGTCAGGCGCCACAGCACGGTAACCACGTTCAACTAAGTAGACCATTTGGTGGCGCCATGAGTACCTGTTGTGGAAGATTGGGGGTTATATAGACAGTCTACCCTAACACATACAAGCATTAGTATGTTGCTTCTACAGCTCGAACCCAGGACCTTATAGGTCATATGGAAACAACTTTACCGTTATACAAGGCTCCCCTTAATAATCCTACAAAAAATGATTTCCCAAACCTACTAGAAAATAACAACATACTCAGTATAATCCAACAAAGTGGGATCTGGGGAGGGTAGAGTATACGCAGGCCTTGTCCCTACCTCAAAGGTGGAGAGATTGTTTCCGACAGACCCTCGACTCACCAAAACATACTACAATTTCACTATGGTGTGGCTTTAGCAAATATCTGTCCTATGATGTGGTTGTCATTGTTAATTTCACTATAATTGATATCATTTAAAATACTAACACTTCAAAGTTTTAAAAAGGTTGAATACATTGACATTGAACCAAGTGTTGTTATAAAGAGTTCATATTCCCTTGTCTCCTCATCCCTTTCTAGTTCTTACTATCCTTGATTTCCCTATAGTGTAACTTGTTATATTTATGATTTTTTGCTTAGAATTTGGTTCTTACAACGACATATCTAGTATAATCCTATAAAGTAGGGTCTAGAAAGTGTACTGTACATAGACTTTACTCTTACTTAAAAGTTAGAGAGGTGGTTTCCGTCAGACCTTCGGTGCACCAAACCTACTAGGAAACAACAAACATACTCGATGTAATCCTGCAAAGTGGGCTCTAGGAAATGTAGATTGTATACAGCTTTATCCCTACCTAAAAATATAACTTACGATTTACAAAAATTATTTCAAGATTGAAGCAATAGTACAGAGCTCAGGGAAGCCATGATGAAGAGGGATTGTTGGCTTGGCCTAATTATGCGATATGCATATTTAGGCACCATTTACAGCTACCATTCTTGTGCTCTATCTTCTCCATTTTTGTTTGTTTTTTTCTTACTCTTGTGTTTTCTATAGTGGGCTTTTATTAGCCTTTGTGTGGTTGGCAATTGCCTGTTATAAATACAAGTAGTTGCACCAACTTTCAACGCAAGTCAATGTAAACTTTAGTGTCCGGTATCATTGAAGCTTGATTAAATTTAGATTCGCGTCGGAAAGTCCCATATTGGAGGTAAAGCGCTCTCTAAAAAACGCGACTCTGTACCTAATGGGGCTCAAACCTGAAACATCTTGGTTAAGGATGAAGAAGTACTAACCACTCCACCACAAGTCTGATTGGTTTTAAGTTGACTATTTGAATATGTGATGAGATTTAATTTTTTTTAAAAAAAAAAAAAGTTATACGTGTATTTTAATTTTTAAACATTTATTTATATAAATAAATTAATTATTTAAAATATGTTAGCTAATCTCGATAAATTGTAAAAACTACTTAAGTTTGTTATTATTGAGATCGATGTGTATAATGAAAGGACGTGACATATTTTATGTGATTAATACACTGTTGAGATCATGCCCTTTTAATTTTTGGCCAGTAATTAGACATTTAGTTGATGTGGTTGTCACTGTATGCCCAATAATTTTTGGCCTGTGATTAACATTTAGGTGTTTGTCGTATCAATTCACTAAGTGATTTAAAAAGTATTATTTGAGTGATATCTAAATCTGTGAAAAGTATTCCAATGAAAATTTTAATTTATATATATATATCATATATATATATTATATATATATATATATTATATATTAATGTATATATTATCTATATATATACATTCTTAATATTTATTACGTGAATAATATTACTTAAAATATGACAGTTTTTTTAACAATGTGTATAATTAAAAGACGACACATTTTATGTCATTAATTAACTTAGACAGTTGAAATCAAGAAAATTATTTCTGGCAGTTAATTTAGACATTTTGTGATTGTCATTGTCAATTTCACTATGTCATAAAGTAATTATTTTGGTTGAGAATCTGAAAATATGATAAAGTGTTCATGTTAAAGATTTTTTATTCAAATTTTTGAGAATATTTTGTATGTATTTTTAATGTTTATTACATGAATAAACTAACCACTTAAAAATCTTTAAGTATATATATTAGTCTTTACTCTCTAAAAATTAGTAAAATTAATCAGGTTTGTAGTTGAGGTCAATGTATATAATTAAAAAATGTGACATATTTTATGTGGTTAATTAACTTAAATGCTTAGATCATCCACAATATTTTTCTCAAAATTTGAGTTAGAAGTGTGACATATGAATATTTGTTTAAACGCTAAATATGGAATATAATTAGATCGAGTGCTGAAATTTATCATTAAAGGATTGTTCATGTATTGAAATTGTTTTTATATGAAAGAAGTGATCAACGTATTTATTTTTTTAATATTTAATATTTTTTCTATCCAGAATTATTTGTCATGTTGCGCTTATTATCGAAAGTCAATGTTAACTAATTTTCCCCAAATGTAAATTAGATTACATTAATTTGATATTTTAACAAAAAAAAATAGATATTCTAAAAACTACATGAAAAGTACTATAAATTACAATTTTTTGCCTATTTAATATGATGAAAAAATTTACATCTTAAAAATTAGTTCAAAGTTTTATTTTCTGTAGTTGGACTCTAAAAAATAAGACATGACAAACAATTCGGACGGATGGAATAAGTTAAATAAAAATATTCTATTCCAAAAAAAATGATACTTCTATATATCAATTTTTTCGTCTGATTATTAATTTCCTCATTTAGATGGTACAATATTAATTTGTGGAGCAAATTAAGTCAAACCCCACATACAAGAAAGTCACTAAGATTATAATTCTATCATACTTTATATTATGGCTAATCTCAACATTATTGCATTATCATTTCAACAATATACCTCAAATGATATTAATAATGTTCGAATCAATTTGTGTGTATATTAAATATCTCATTAAGGAATTGTTAGGTTAACGATTCATGTTATATGGTGGAGGTAGAAGTATCTTAATATTAAAGTGCATGGTATATATATTAGTGGAGAAAATCATCAAAATGATCCTTAATGTTAAATGTGTATGTGTTGCTTTATTTTAAGTCTTAATGTATAAAAAAAATGTTATATTTAACGGCAAGTTTCACGTGTGACTAACAAAATATAGTATTGTTATTTCCTTTATAAGCTCAAAATAAATAAAAAAAACCATGACTATCATCATTTTTTCTAACAAATATTATTAGCTAAACATATACATTAGTTACTATCTGTTATTTTGGTTGTAGTTTATGTTTTGTTACTATTTGTATTGTTTTGTCGTAGTTTCTGTTCTGTTTCTATTTGTATTGTTTTTTTTTGTTTTGCTACTGTCGGTTGTAGCTTTTGTTCTGTTATTTGTCTATTGTTTCTTGTATTTTCATTACTTTCTTGTCGTGGGACGGCATGCTTTGATTGTTCTTCTTGTATCAGAAAAAGTTGGCCAACACTCTACTTTCTCCAGATCCCATTTTGTAGTTATGTTGTTGTATTTGACTTAATCTTTATATCCCTCATGTCATGATGACCTAAGTATAGCGTGGGCCGGAAGACTTAAGAACTAGAAAACTAATCAAGAGCTTTCGTTTAGAGAGTTAGTGTGCATACAATAGACCCTTATGGTCCGATCCTTCCTCAAACAGTGCGCACATAACGAGAGCTTAGTGATCCCAGGCTTCCCTTTTTTTTAAAAAAAAAAAAACTTTAATTGAAGCTGTAACAGGCCAAACACTTAGCCCTTGTGATAGTTACCTATCGTAATTTAAGAGTAAAATTTGGAGTTAATAATCAAAACATACATGAACTATCATGTTTTCACAGGTTTCACATCTGACACCTAAACTATTAGTTGTTCCGTTTTTTTTCTCTATCTATGTATATAAACAATTTTGAAACACATTTGGTTATTTCGGGCAGGTGTTCTTCGCAAGGACCATTGTCAATCTGTAGATTGGTAAAGATTTTAGATGATGGGGCGTATATGTAGTTTGTGTTACTACTTCTTATTCTTTGCGTGTCCTTATTCGTTTATTTGCCTTGTTAAACTGTGAATTAGCGATTAAATATTTGAATGTTCTATTGTGACAAATTGGAGTTGGTACACAATTATTAGGGGTATCTTGTGTCCTTTTTTCCGTGATTTACACAATATAAAAGTGAGAAGGTAACTTTTGACCATAGGGACTTAAAGAAGAAAATATAGAAAGGAAAAAAGGATGACTTTTATCTAAAGTAGTCTAGTTGAATTGTCTTTTTTATTATTGTTCATGTCTCAATGTCTAATTATCTCTTCTTTCTAATACCAATAATACTCCAAATTCCAATTCCTTTAAGCACTTCTCATACACAACTTTTTGAAATATATCAATTTTTTACAATATTTGACTGATCATTTTTTTCCTTTAGAAAAATGAGTTTTTGATTTATAAAAATAAAAAAAATGACTTTTTTAATGAAAGCAGGAAGAAACGAATTCTACAAATAACATTTTAAAAGATCATTTATTTTGAAACAGATGAAATAACATTTCACTGGTCAAACCAAATAGGAATCATAAAATTACATGTTTTGACTTTAAAATGGCTGGTCTTTAACTTTTGTCTTTTAAAAATAAAACTTGTACCTAACAATATATAAATCTTTTAGCAATTGAAATCATATCTCAACATAATTTATAAAATATTATGATATGAAAATATAAACTTTTATCCTTCTCCAAAAACAATTATTCAAAAGTGCAAATGACCAAATAGGAACCACACCTAGTGAGATATTATTAGTGGGCTTATCTTTTACAACTTAACAACTCTCTATTGAAAAAGAAAAAGATTATCTTATTTCACCATTCATTTTTCTTCATTATTAGTTTGATGTAAATTGTTTCTCTTGAGAAGTTGAAAGGAATTTTATTTATTTTTTGAACTACTTTGGCTTGATTAGTGAGAATGGAAAGAGGAAAAGAAAATGAAGGACAAACAAAAGGGGAAGATAACAAATCATTGGTATGTTTGATTATAATATTTAATTTTTTTATTCATTCACATAATTAATTTATTCTTGTAAGCATGTTTGTTGCTTTATGTAACTTAGATCGTGAATATAATCTTTATAACTTATAGGGATCGATGATTTAATCTTTGTTTATATACACTAAATCATGTGCTATAGTTGAATTTATCAAATTCATATTGATCTTGTTAATGAAATGACAATGAAATAAATTACAAAAATAGCAAGGTAAAATGAATATAAGGGTGGTTCATGAGAATTAACTTGAGGTGTCAGATATCCCGTAGAATTGATCGAGGTGCACGTAAGTTGGCCTAAACTCCATAGTCATAAAAAATAAATGAATATAAGGACAAGAATATAATCAAACCATGTATTAGATCTTGAGAATCGGGCCTTGGTGGCCTAAGTAAAACGTGTTCTGAATGGCGAACTGGGAAACAAAGGGCTTTTGTTTAAAGAGAGAGCTTAGTGCATCAGACTGTCTCTTTTTTTGCTTTTAAGACTTAAGGCGTAACAGACCAAATTAACATTTAGCTTATCTATTAGTGCATTTGTGATAGTTGCCTTTTGTAATGTAAGAATAAAATTTGGAGTTAATAATCAATAATATACCTGAACTATCATGTTTTCCGAGTTTCACACCTCAACTATATATCTTTTGTTCCCTTTCTCTATCTGAACACTGAACTATATATTATCATGTATGTATTAACATAATTTGAAACAACATTGGTGTTTTGGCAGGTGTCATCTGTTGTACTCCGCGAGGAGATTGTCAATCTTGTAGATTTCACAGAGAGGTTAAATAGTTGGCGTGTTCAAACTTCTCTTGACATGGATGAGATTATGATGTTGACATTTGTGTCGTTATTTTGTCATCTTTATTACTCTTTCTTTTCGGAAAGTTGTAATGACGAAATGTGTTGCATATCAAATGAGATTCATGATTTTGTTCAGTCACTCATGCTTCATCCAGGTGAAGAAGACCTGCTGGTTAGAATAAAGTATCCTGACCTCATGGAGGATATCATAAGTTATATTAGCTCACATAGGTATGCTGAACCAACCATGACCGAGGATTGTTTGGTTGAAATTTTAGATGCCATCCTCATGTTTCTACAACATCTACACAAGTGTTCTAAGTTGATTTTCCCATCAATAACGACTCCATTTGAGCTTATTCAGAATGTATTTGGCAATTTAAGAGATTTCTGTAGGTTGAAAGTAAATGTGCCTTCATGAGTATGAGGCAATCGTATATGTCTTACCTCATCTTCAACTTATGGCGGAGAGAGTAGTAAACTTCTGTTTTACTCTTTTGTATAGTCAACTGGACATATTCGATGAACTTGATGTCTCTCTAGTTAACTCCAATCTAGCTAATCTACTTGTGGAGGTTATTCCTGTTTCACTGGAGGTTATGCACCTATGTTGTACAAATTTGGAAGGTTCAAAGTCGGAAGAAGTTGGACGTTTCATCAAGCAGCTCCTAGAAACCTCTCCGGACATTCTTAGAGAATCTCTGATTCATCTACAAGAGCACATGCTTAATACTCTTACTCCTAGCGCTTCTACGTGTAACATTCATGTCATGATAGAGTTCCTACTGATTATTCTTACTGATGCACTCAAGGATGTTATTCGTCATGACAAATTGCTTGTTCTCTTGGCACGTGTTATACAACTTACCAAGGAGGTATTCGTTCTTTTTGGCAACTTAGAAGAGAGTATGAATGAAGCAAATCTAAATTTGATGGAAAATATTGAACTCCTCAAGGAAGATCTCAAGAATGATTTCTTAAAAGAACGTGCAGACTCGTCTCAGCTCCGCTTCCCCATGAGTGATGGACCGCTCTTACTGACTCTTATAACATCACAAACTTTAAATGACTGGTCATTCCAAGCTTATCCAAGTTATTTGATAAAAGAAGAAATCGGGGCGGGGTGACAGAAGGACCTGGAATCATAAGATGTGTTGTTTCGGGTATGTTTTGAGCAAGAGTGCATAAAGATCTTTGGGCTCGTGTTATGGATGTGTCAAATGAGCGGCAAAAATGGCCTTTAACTCCAATTCTTGCGCGAGGAGATCATGGTCTATTGCAGCTATCTTCATACTTCCGATACAGTAGAAGAAGAAAGAAAAAGATTCAAGGCTTGTCAAAAAAAGACCGGGGTACAAGAAAAGATCCCCAAGAGCAGCGGTTATTAATTGTTGCAAACGCTCCCAACAAGCCGGTTGAAAGATGAAAGGAAAAATCATCGAGTACAGCTGGTAAAATAAATTGTAGGTTTGAGGAGGGAGACAGAGTGGATAAGTAGGAAGCTCACCAGCGGATCAGCGGAGAATAGATGTCATTCCATAGTCGGCATTGCCTGGGCTTGGAGAACTACTTTGGCCTACAGAGTGTATAGAATATAGCCCATTGTTGATCATTTCGACGTTTTGTTTTTTTTTTTTTTTTTTTTTTTGCTTGGTGCACAGTCGACCAGGAACATAATGAGAAAAAAAAGTTGTTGCAGAAAATTTTCCAATCAAGGTATGGTTTGAAAGAAACAATCAATGAGAGCATGACATAGATGATGGCGTTGCTGATAAGCTGCGGAAACGGACTGTTGTGGAAAACGGTACTCCTTCTTCCCCGTATTGTCTTGGATGACATGTGGGATACTGCAACATTGGATGAGCTAATGAGACCTTTCCTGAATTAAATACAAGGAAGCAAGAGTGATTTTAACAAGTCGGACAACGGAAGTGCTTTGCATGGAAAAAGCCACAAGTTGATCTCTAATCTTCGATTGCTAAGATCGAAGAAGGAAAGTTGGGAGTATTAGAGAAAGGGTATTTCGGAGAAGAAGGTTGCCCTGCGATGAACTTAGGATGTCGGAAAAAAGGAAAAAAGATAAGCTCGTAAGTGTGATGGTCTTCCTGTAGTATGGATATACATCAGTGGAGTCATTTCAAGGAATATGAAAAGAAAGAGGCGTCTCTGGCTTGATATTCTGAAATTAATTTTGAGTTCCTTTATTTTTAAGATGAAAAAGAAGTTGAGAAGGTTTGAAGGTTTATACAATTAAAGTTTATGACATTTGGTCAGATACGTAAAGCGCTCTGTTTGATTAGCCTTTCAATTATCCAAAGGACGGACGATATAAGGATCTCTGAGTTGAAAAAAACAATTGTGGATTCTCAAGGATTTGTGGATCAGGAATTTGAGATGAGAAGTTGCAGAAGAAGTAGTGGATGAGTTAAATCGGAGTATTGGTGGATACCTTTCGATAATTCTATTTACAAAATTCATGATCTTGTGCATGACTTTTGTTATATAAAAGGTAGAAAGGAAAACTTGTTTCACTTCATAGAAGGTTCAAAAGCTCTGTCTTCGGATCTTATGCCACGTGGAATCATCATTCATTCTAATAGACATGTATTTCCTCTCGATGACAGTTTTGTGGTGTTTGATCGAGAAAAGAAGAATCCTTACGTTAAACACCTCCTCTATCTGAAGGTGTATGATGATTGTCTTTCCTACAAGAGTCACCTAAACCACTTTAGGCTTCTCAAAAGTTTGGATTTGGATGGCAGAACATTGACAGATACTTTGCTGAATGAAATTGGTATGCTCCTTCATTTGAAGTACTTAAGCATTCAGACTGAGGCTAACACTCTCCCTCTGTCATTTTCAAACCTCTGCAATCTAGAATCTCTGATGGTGAATAACGTGAAGGGATCATGCATGATACTATCGCCTTGGTTTTGGAGTCTAACAAAGCTACGAGATGTGTGGATGAAGTGTTGTGCTGATCCCTTTGATCCAACTGTTTTAGATGAGGACTCAAGGTTAGAAAATTTGACATCATTATATGATCTCTACCTTCCCGGTTCAGAAGACACGGAGGGTATTATTTTCAAAAGGTTTCCTAATCTTCGAAACCTTAGAGTCTATATCAAAAAACAAATACCAGAGAATATGTGTTTTCCAAGATTGGACGTCCTTAATGAACTTGAACAACTCCTTTTATTTGTTTCTCCTCTGAATTCATTCCCTGAATATACGCATGGCTTCCCTTTGAGCTTGAAGATACTGAACTTGGAAGGGCTCGCTCTGACATCCGATACACTTTCAAGACTACCCAACCTTGAAGAACTAAGTCTAGGACAGGTAATCATCGAGGAGGGCAAAGAATGGAACATGGAAAATGTCATATTCCAGAATCTCAAATCTCTAGAATTGGTAGATTTGTCATTTTCTGAATGGAAGGTTGATGCAGAGAAATCCTTTCCCGTGCTCGAGAAACTAGTTATAATTACATGTGAGAAGCTTATGGAAATCCCAGACAGTTTTGGAGATATTGCGTCATTACAGCTTATCAAAGTATGGCACTGCCCTCAGCTTAAAGAGTCGATGTTCAAAATTAAGCAATATGTTGAAGAAATGACCGGAGAAGACAGGCTTGAGGCACACTTCTTTTCGTTGAGGTATGCTTCATTAACTTGTTACTACTTTTAGAAATGTTATGTGTTTTCCAATAATACTTTTATACTTGTATGTTTTGTGCAGATCAGATCGAGCTAGCGCATACAAATCATGTGAAGTGAGTAAATAAACAGAATTGTAAATAATAGGCTTGTTACTATTATGGTGATGTGTATATTTTATGTCATTAATTAACTTAGGCGATTGAAATCAGGACAATTATTTCTAGCAGTTAATTTAGACATTTTGTGGTTCTCATTGTCAATTTCATTATGTGATAAAGTGATTGTTTTGATTCATGAGTATTTGAATATATGACAAAGTGTTCATATTAAACATTTTATTTGAATAGGAAACAACAAACATACTCGATGTAATCATGCAAAGTGGGCTCTAGGAAATGTAGATTGTATACAGACTTTATTCCTACCTAAAAATATAACTTACGGTTTTCAAAATTATTTCAAGATCGAAGCAAATAGTACCAGAGCTCAGGGAAGCCATGGATGAAGAGTATTGTTGAGCCTTGGCCTAATTCTGCTATATGCATATTTAGGCCATTTACAGCTACCATCTTGTGCTCTATCTTCTCCATTTTTGTTTGTTTTTTTCTTACTCTTGTGTTTTCTATAGTGGGCTTTTATTAGCCTTTGTGTGGTTGGCAATTGCCTGTTATAAATACAAGTAGTTGCACCAATTTTCAACGTAAGTCAATGTAAACTTTAGTGTTCGGTATCAACATTGGAACACGATTAAATTTAGACTCGCGTCGAAAAATCCCACATTGGGGGTAAAGCGCTCTCTAACAAACGCGACTCTGTATCCAATGGGGCTCAAACCTGAGACATCTTAGTTAAGGATCAAGAAGTACTAACCACTCCACCACAAGCCTGATTGGTTTTAAGTTGAGTATTTGAATATGTGATGAGATTTAATTTTTTTAAAAAAAAAAAAGTTTTATGTGTATTTTAAACATTTATTTATATAAATAAATTAATTATTTAAAATATGTTAGCTAATCTCGATAAATTGTAAAAACTACTTAAGTTTGTTATTGTTGAGATCGATATGTATATGATGAAAGGAGGTGACATATTTTACGTGAATAATACAAGATTATGCCCAATAATTCTTTGCTTGTAATTAGACATTTAGTTGTTGTGGTCGTCACTGTATGCCTAATAATTTTTAGCCTGTCACTAACATTTAGTTGTTGTGATTATCAATTTCACTATGTGATAAAATTAATTGTTTGACTGTGAACATCTGAATATATAATAAAGTGTTTGATTTAATTTTAAATTTTTTTATATGTATTCTTAATATTTCATTGCCGGGGAATAAATTAATTACTTAAAAATATGGACACCTTTTTTAAAATATATATAGTCAAGTCTAAACAAACATAATTTGTAAATAATAGGCTTGTTACTATTATGGTGGTGTGTATTATAAAAACATGTAACATATTTTATGTCATTAATTAACTTAGATGGTTGAAACCATGACGTACAATTATTTCTGGGCTGTGATTTAGACATTTTGTGATTGTCATTGTCAATTTCACTATGTGATAAAAGTGATTGTTTTGGTTGAGCATCTGGATATATGATGAAAGAGTTATTAGTTATGCATGAATATTATTCGTGTATTAATTATTCAACCTTTAATTTTACATAAAATAATATATAAAATCCTTCCTTGTACGTGTATAATAAGTATTCGTTTCAAAACTATCAACCAAATGTCATAATTAACTTTTTTTTAAATACTTATCAAAACATCGTTAATAAGTAACGAAAAGTCATTATAAATAATTTATTTTTTCTTCATGAGAAAAATTTATGACATAGAGTGGGTTTGGTTATGAAGGAAAAAATTTTTTGGGGAAAATGTTTTCAATTTTTCAGGTTGGTTGGAGCAAAAAGTTTTGGAAAAGTTTTTCCAAATCAACTCATTTTCTTCAACATTAAGGAAAATGGACTTCCTTCAAAAATTAAGGAAAATATTTCCAAAGCCTTCCTCCAATTTTTCAAAATTACATTTTTTGGAAAAACATCCCCCCCCATTTTAAAAAAAAATATTTTCAATTTCAACATTTTATAGTTTCCACCCAATCTTGATCACCCTCCCACCCCCACCCCCCGGCCCCCCGCCCCCCAACACCACCCCTCCCAAAAAAAAATTTACTTTTTAAAAACATTTTCAACTCAAAGTTGATTTTTAAGATCCTACCTCCCCCCCTTCCCCGGCCAGCCCCCATAACCGGCCCCATTCACCCCACCCCAATCCCCCTAAAAAAGGAATGTGAGTGGGGGAAAAGACGATCAACGTGCCACAGTTGGGAAGTGGTAAAAGCCGAGCCCCGCCCGGTGTGCCCCCCACTACCCCCCCACCCCTATCACACTACCCAAAAAAAAAGTGTGTTAAAAAAATATTGTTTAATTTCATTATAAATTATTTTGTATTTTAGTAAAAAATAAACGCGATCTCCTCAAAAATATTTTCATCATTAAATCAAAAACACTAAAATTATTTCCGTAAAATATTGTATACTCACCACCAAACATGAGAAAATAAGTTCAAACTACTTGTTTTTTAGAAAATATTTTCTAGGAAAATATGTTCCTTCGTACCAAACACACCCATAGTGTTTATGTTATCTCCTATTAATTACCTCGCTACCCCAGACACTAGTGTTGAATTCACCGGGTGATCTGCAATTGTTGACAAAACAAACATAAAAATATAACGAAATTCGTTGACAAAATTTGAATTGTACTAAAAGAAATAACTATTACAACTTTAGTCATACAAAACTCAAGTACTTCCAATATGTTGGATAGAATGTATAGGTTTAATGACATAAGGGGGACTGGGTGTGAAGAAACGTAAGACGACCTTTGTGAATCGCACCAAAATGAAATTTAACTAACGTAGATGAAATATGAACTTTATCATTACCTCAAAGTTATTAAGGTTGTTCCCTACGAGCTCTAAGCTCACAAAAATACTATTCCAATGAGTTGTGATATAGAAATTCAATAGCTTTTATTAAAAAAAAAATTGTAAGAAATAAAACTTCACCAATTGTAAATGTAGTTATTATCACATATATTAACTTAAATATTATTATAACGTTCAAAATTCGAACTTATTTTCGAGTCCTATATATGACGAGGTAAACAAACACTATTTTTACACAAAAATATACATACGATAGAGAAAAGTTTAGAATTCTGAATGAAGTCATAGATGTGGTTTGCTGAATCATCTGGCCTTTCTTGATTAACAACCGTGAGAATGCACCTTCTAAAACCACAACTCCTTCAAAAATGGACATCATTCTTAAATCCACATTGTGTATTACTCCTAGCACCTGGTATATGATAAAACAGTCGAATTCCCGACGATAAACTTTGGTCGGAAATTTAATTGAAGCCCCTGTCCATGGTGCTGTGAGTTCCCAGTTCTACACCAGAGACGCGAACCCTTGGATGCAGAATGAAGAAGTTGATCACGATTTAGCTAAAAGCAACTTAAATAAGCGTTACGTTTGTTCGACTCTTAGAAATGAACCGAGTGTGTTTTGGAGGATCGGCCACAAGTGTGCAACAATTTTTGGAGAGTCTGAGCAACATAGAGTAGTACGATAATGTTCATGAACTTCACAATTTTCTTGACTTCCTCGAGAACATGTCTCAAACTAAAACTAAAGAGTCTCTTGACAAAGATCAAATGTATGCAATTGTAAATGCAACAACAAAAACCTTAATCCAAAATAGTGGAAACAAACGTGAACTATATAATCTACATGTGATACAAAATAACGGGGTGAACAAATTAGATATCCAACGGTGGGGAACACTACAGGGGTAAAGCGCAGGGTAATAGTTTAACGCAACCAGTGATTAACTCAGTCTTTTCTGGGTGCAAAATTGTTTGCATAGTAATCCAACTATTCCTCAGAAAGCCACGATTGAAAGGGGCAAAACGGAGCATCAGGAAGAGCTTCAAGACCTTGCCTTAGGAAAATAAAAAAAAGGTTTGGCAGGATCGCGGTATATGTCAGTATTTCTAAGAACAGGGGACTTAGACCAATTGGTAGGCAAATCTCAGATTCAATATCGCCGGTACTGCAAGGTAAAATTGCATAGTAAAAGAATCCCTATATCGAACACAAATGAAACGGATACAGAGATGAAAACAGAGAGAACCTGAAATCTCGAGATATAATGATCTTCCCCATATATAGCCTTTAGCCACTCAACAGTATTCATCTTTGGGTTCCGTGGGAGAAAAATGGGACAACTCGGAATTCACCAAGGCTCAACTTATTCGGGCAAAGAGACCATAGATGCCAAGAATGAAGCACCCCAGTCGTGTTGCAACGACCAAACACCTGTCTTCATTTAGGGAAATGGCTTCAAGGCAGTTGCAACCAACATCACACTACAAGGTGAAAAATACGAAAAAAATTTGAAGGGTACGTTAAGGGGTGCAACCAGTAGGGTATCCCCATAACCCCGTAGGTCAGGTTGCAAAAAGCACGGTACCCACGTGCAAGCTAAGTAGACCATTGGTGGCGAAATTGAGTACTAGTGCGGGAAGATTTGGGATTAACTATCATAGAACCTTAAAATATGTCAACTCCTTTAATTAACTATATACATATTAACCTTAGTTCGTCGAGATGAGACTGATGTCAGCAGGGGTGGAGCTACATTGTAGGAAGGGGGTTCATCTGAACCCTCTTCGATGAAAAATTATATTATTTATATATGGTTAAAATAATTTTATATAGATATACAGTAGATGTTGAACCCCTTCAGCTATTTCATGTATCTATTTCTGCAGATTTTGAATCCATTATTGAAAAATTCTGATTGTATTGATGTTTAATAATAAAAAGAGGGCGACAAATATTTATATGGAGTAATTAGAACATTGAGATCACAAACAATAAATTTTTCAAAATTTGAGTTGGAAATATCTAATAGAAACACTTATTCAGATGCTAAATTTGAAATATGTCGTAGTTTGAGTGTCTAAATTAATTTATTGGCAGGGATTGTTCATGTATTGCAACATAAGAATTAACGAGATTCAGGCAAGCCTAGTAAGACGAATTGTATAGTGCAAAATAATTCCAATTACAATTTTTCCTTCGTACGAAGTTTACAACACAATAATTTAACGAGATCCGTTCAAGATCAGTTCTCGAGGCAAAAGCAGAGAGAATTTTTCACTATGGATGAGCATACAATCCCTATTAATATACAAATCTCATGTAGTTCCTAATTAACACAAAAATATCTTGTTAAAAGGACGACGAATGAGGAAGAACGTTTTATGGAAATTGTCATGAATTCATTTATGAGTTTCTACTGAGAATTTTGTTCTTCACAAAATGATTTCCCAAACTTATTAGAAAACAATAACATACCCATTATAATCCTATCAAGCAGAGGTCTAAAGAGCGCAGTCTGTATACAGACTTTACCCTTACTTAAGAAATTAGAAAGATGGTCTCCGACAGATCCTCGGTAAACCAAACCTACTAGAAAATAACAACATATCCAGTATAAAGTAGGATCTACTAGAGCTTAGCATGTACACAGACTTTATCCTTCCCTAAAAGTTAAAGAGATGGTCTTCGACAGACCATCGATGCACCAAACCTACTAAAAAATAGCAACATACACAGTGTAATCTCATAAAATGAGATCTGAACAATGTAGACTATATGCATACTTTACTACTAACTCAAAGTTAAGAGAGTTTGTGGGATCTGAACAATGTAGACTGTATGCAGACTTTATTACTACTTTATTGTTAGTTAGAGAAATTATTTCTGTCAGATCCTCGAGTCACTAAAACATACTATAAAATATAATATAATTTAGAATTTACAAAATTATTTCAAGATTGAAGCAAATGAGTACCAGAGCTCAGGGAAGCCATGGATGAAGAGGATTGTTGGGCCTTGGCCTAATTCTGCTATATGCATATTTAAGCCATTTACAGCTACCATCTTGTGCTCTATCTTCTCCATTTTTTATTTTATTTTTTTCTCTCTGTGTGCTTTTATTAGCCTTGGTGTTGTTGACAAGTGTAAGCAATAGCCTGTTATAAATACAAGTAATTGCACCAAATTTCTGACACGTGTCAATGTAACAAATTTATCATTAGATTGTGTCCAGGGAGTAGCGATATTTTATTAAACATAAAAAATATCAACACGGATAAGTACAGGCAGAAAAAGGCTAAGGGCTCGTTTGGATGAGCTTAATAAAAACAGTTTTAAAAAACCAATAAAATTTTGAAAGTGTTGAACTTATTTTTAAAAATAAGCAGAGTTATGTGTTTGGATTAAAGTGATGAAGTGGCTTATGTCAAACGTGAAATTGGAGAAAAAATGGAAGAAAGAAGAGATGTTAGGGTGTATTTGGGTACATTTGGGATTGTATAAAAATATTAAGGGCAAAAAAGATTAAAAAAAATGGGTGTGGTTCAACTTAAAAGCTTATAAAGATAAAAAAAAAGTATGTCCTACCTCAGCTTTTAACTTTTGGCTGAAAATAAAGTTTTTTAACTTAAAAATGAAGTTATTTTGAGTATTGTCAAAACAGCAAATAAGTCAAAAATCAACCTTTTTTAAGTCAGTTTGACCAGCTTTTAAGCTGAGCCAAATAGGCTCTAAGCCTTATTTTACTAATCCTAATGAAGTATTTAATTTTTACTATCTAACTAGTGTTTATATATTTAAATTTTACAAAACCTTTTTGTGTATTTTAACAAATTTTTGTATAACCCTACACAAGGCACCCACCCATCACTTAAATTGTACGTAATCTCGATAAATTGTAAAAACTATAGAGGTTTGTTATTATTGAAATTAATATGTATAATTAAAAAATATGATATATTTTATGTGATTAATTAAATTATGTACTTTGAGATCATGCCCAATAATTTTTGGCCTGTAATTAGGCGATTAGTTATTGTTTGTTGTCATTGTATGCCCAATAAATTTTTGCCTGTGATTAGACGTTTGATCTTGTAGTCATCATCAATTTCACTATGTGAAAAGATAATTGTTTCGATTAAGAATTTGAATATGTGATTATAGATTTAATATATCAATTTTTTTTACGCGAATAAATTAATTATTAAAAATATGATAGCTTTTCTAACTATATATATACTAATCTCAAAATTTGGATTAGAAACTTCTCACATGAATCCAAAAATGATGCATTATCTAATGTATTATTAGAAAACAAATATTTAGTGGCTTGTTTGATAGGTAAAAAATAAGTGGTCAAATTGTGGTGATAGAGAACGAAAGGGAGGGAAGGAGGGAGGGGGAGGAGGAGGGAAGAGAGAAAAAAAAGGAAGAGGGCAAAAAAAAAGGGAGGAGACTGAGGGAGGGCAGGGGGTGAGTGGGAAGGTGGGGTGGCAGGGGGGGAAAGAGAAAAGGAAAGAAGGGGGAAGCGGAAGGTGAGGGCAAGGAGGAAGGATACGGGAGAACGGAAGGAGGACGGAAAGGGAAAGAGGAAAGAGAAAAGCACGGGAGAAACAGGAGGGGGAAATACGGAGGGAAGGCAAGAAGAGAGAGGGCGAGGGAGGGAGGGAGGGGAAGTGACGAGGGAGAAAAAGAAGAAAAGAATAGAGGGGTGTGCCGAAGAATTAAACAAATATTATTGAAGATATATTTTTAATATAATAAAAAAAAGTAAAATTTTTCGATACAAATCTAAATAGTTCTTCACGTGATCATGTAAATCGGAGCAGCTGAAATTCTCGAAATTCGATCCACGTTGAATTCCTTAAGATTAATATATGGTATATCCAACTCACTTTTCTTGCTCGGAATCATAATTCCGGTGAGTCGGCCGGAGGAACGCCGGCGAGTTTTCCGGCAAGGAGAGCTCGACCCAGTTCTACTCTCAGTAATATACACAGGCCCATAAGTTGTTCGGCCGGAAACAGAACGCCGGCGGCGGAAGCTGCCGGAGTTGAGATCACCGGCGTTGGTATTTTTCCACTTTATGAAGAACAGAGCATTTTTCCACCATTTTTTCCGGTGGCTATGTTTTTTAATCTTCGTTGGTTCTTTCAAAATCTGCTGTTTAAACAGTAATTAGAATCCCAAATTATTGAACATTGAAATAAAATTTGATTTAAATTGACTAAAATTGAACATTAGAGGTATGTACATTATAACTACACACTCATTAATTACATAAATATTAGTAACCAGCCGATTCTAAATCTTTTAAGTTTATAAGTTCTGAATTTTATGATTGAATAGTTTGATTTGACTTACGAAAATAGAGGCTATACAAATAGACTATAAAATTTGAGTCAAACTTACTGGTTATATCAAAAACTCAATACTGTCACCCAACACCTAAGGTTGGAGTTATGGCCTATTTCGATAAACTAGATATTTTATATACGTATTTCGCAAGATTGATACTCATACTTCCAAAAGGCTAAATGATAACTTTCTTATATAACTAGACTAGAGAAAGAAGGATAAAATTGTCCTAGATCCGTCTCTATTAGAGAAAGATAACACAATATCGAGAGAATTAAATATAGTTTTGAGCTATATGAAGAAAAATATTGAAAAGAAGAGGCGATTTACCTGGAAATAATCGATTTGAGTGTTGAAGCCATAGTCATCATCGTTGAAATGTTGAGATTCTCCGATGGAGAAAATAGGGGACTTGTTTAACATTAGTTTATTATAATTTTTCTATTTTAAGGTTCGAAAGTAAAAATATTTCAAACAAAAATAAGAGAAAAATAAGGTGAATTAGAACGAAAACGAAAACGAGCACGTAGAAAGGGGAATTTAAATGGGGAGCGGGCTAGCCGTTTGTATTTGCAACTCCTATTATTTAATGATTTGGCCTAGTTAGTCTATTATGGAGCGTTTGGTAGGGGAATAAATTATTTTGAATTAATAGTGATGAGAAAATAATATTTGAATTAATTATTATAAAATTATTAATTTAATATCATATATTATTATTTTTTAGATTATTTACTTGGATATATTTTTATAAGGGTATAAATATAAATACGTTCTTTAAATTGAGTCAACTTATAGTTATATACTTATTTGATAACGAGCGCAGAGGTAGATAATTAAACGTGTATAAATTTGAATAAATAGACACATGTTCTTACTGACAATTTAAGTCCTATGAGCGTTTTATGTGTATTATGTTATGCAAGACTCGTGTGTTTATTTATTCAACTTATAGAAAAGTAATTATCTACTTGTACACCCACGTAAAAGTGGTAAGTGTTACAACGTTTATGCCTTTTATAAGTAAATACTTTTTAAATTAGCTCGTCGGAATAAAAAGCTTAAATTTTTTTGTAAAAAAACATAATACATAAACGTGTCATTTAACTTGGTCTCAGTATTTATGTTCTTCAGCTTTAGTTATGTGTACAAATAGACATTTAAACTCGTATAAAATTGAATATATAGAAACACGACTCCTACGTGGCATATACAAATCAGTTCGACTATAGCTCACGTGAGATGTGTACGTATACTTGTTCAACTTTATATCATTTTAAATCTCTGTTTATGCATATCCAAAATCAATATATCAGTTCAGATCATATTAAATGACGTAATAATGATTCATTTTAAACATTACAAACTCATATCTATACCTTCATCAAACCAGATTCATATGGAACACCACTCAATCTAACCCACTCATCTGCTAATATAAAAACTCCAGGGGCAAATCCAGCAGCAATTTCTTTTCCAATATTTTTCTTATAACCCCTCCAATTTACCCTATTATTACTATTTGCCCCAATTCCCCTGTTTTCATACTCTGCATAAAACAGAGTATTCAGTGCAAAATCTCCAGCCCATACAGACCATCCTTGTGGATCAATAAATCCATCGATCAACGATTGCATTATGATCGTCCTCGAAAACTCCTTCCATGGTCGTCCCAAATACGCTTTGATTGTCGGTTGAGTTGATATAAACTCATGTTCAGCTCTAATTTCGCAGTTTTGCATAACAATAGCACCAACTCCGCGCCTATCTTTCCTCCCCTGTGCTGTAACCATACACGCTTGATTCGCCATCGGTTTCCTGACGATCATCTTGCAGTTTTGAAACACGGATGAGGCGTCTCCGAATATGAAGTCTATGGTTCCTGTTATGGTGCAATCACAATAGAATTGGCGATAGGCGTGGACGTATAAGGTGTCTTGATAACCATCGAATTGACAGTTGTGGAAAATAGCCTTATCTCCTGATACACGAAGAGCAACTGCTTGATGCTTTATTGCTCCTGCTGTGTTCTCGATTCCGATGTCCTTTGCCATGAAATTATCTCCATTGATAGCTTCATTATGAAAAGAAACATGTTAAGAGAATGAAAGTTTCGTTTTCATGTGATGGTGTTTGACTGGAATACAGTTACAAAAATATCAATGACATGTTAAAACACCAGTCATGAAACGACGAAGGGATCTTTCAGAACGTTATGAAAAGAAAAAAGGTGTCAGATAAATTGAGACGGAAATGATACTTACCAACTGTGGCAGTTTGAAAAGTGCCAATGCCATCAGCAAAGTTCTTGTTACCAGTAATTTTGGTTTTTGTTGGGCCTTCACCAATAAACACAATGTGGTTCATTTTTTTTGGAATATCAATATACTCTTTGTAAATACCAGCCTTGATGAAAATAACAAATTTTTGTGTATTTTTTTTGGGCACAGCTCTAAGGGCTTCATTTATTGATTTATATTGTCCACTACCATCAATAGCAACAATAACATTGGGCTTTAGCCCATTGGAATTAACTTCATTGAGCATTCTTTCATGAGCATTTAATAACCTCCGGTTTACACCGGGGATCTTCAGGTTCAGGTCCGTAAGGACCTGACCGAAGCTGGAGACCATAGCTAAACTATTACTCGTGAGCTCGCCTGCATTTTTCAATAGTTTCCTCATTTTCTCACCGGTTTCACCAGTCGTATTCTCAAAAGCGTCCAGACACGTTTCTTGATATGTGATGGACGCGCTGAGCCAGGTTTTGAGGTCATCTTCACAATCTTTGAACTTAGTGGCGTCGAACACGCCGATTTCATCGAACGACCTCCTCACCTCGTCGATCGCGACGTCGAGGAGGTCCCCGCACGTCTTCAACGCGTCTTTCGTCCGGGGATCTTTCGAGGCCTCGTCAATCAACGATGCGGAGTTTTTTATAACGTCAAAGAGATCGTTAATCGTGGCGCCAAACGCAACCTTAAGTAGGTCTTTTGGATCATTAGTGTTGTTAGCCTTAGCAAGACTTTTTACACATGTTTCTTTATAATCAGTTTGTTGACAAATAACATTAACAGACTTTGCAGAAGTTGAAATTTGAGAATCATTATTATTATTAGATGAATTATCTTCATTCCTCTTGCTGGTAGATGAAATGGCTGCTGCAACCACACAAGCCACTAGAAGAAGTGAAGCAATGCTACCAATTGCAACCTTGTTAACCCCCATAATTAATTTAAATAAAAATTAAAATATGGGGTTAAATAATTATGTAAGAGGCAAATTGCTCCCCCTTTGGCTTGAAATTTTGGAGAAAAAATTAAAACAACTATTTATAGGTATTTTTTTGTCCTAATGGGAGGGAATAGAGTCCCCTAGTTTTCTTTGGTTGTGCTATAATTAAGGTTTAATCTAGGAATTTTATTACAGGATTTTCTTGATTTATTCAATTGGTTTTTTTCTCTACCACAAATTTATTTATTTTTCTATTCAAAACTATTTAAAAAGAATATGGAATTGCAAATGCTTAACAGCCACTCCACAAAACCTTTATGACAGGTGGAATTGTTTGTGATTGATGGAAACAATTTTCACTATCAGTATTTAGATTTCTATATTTTACAAGACTATGGTATACAGCCTTGTATTTTTTTTTTCATGCAGCACTCTTTCGATTTTATTTTATATTGTATTTCGCGATAGATATACTATATAAGGTTTTCAAAGCCGGGATTTTCTTAGCTCAGTTTTCGCGATTGTTCCCAAGTGTACTTCATCAGGACCATCTGCAATTCTCAATGTCCTAGCAGTAGCCCAGAGATGAGCAAGAACAGTATCGCCGGATACACCAGCAGCACCGTGCACTTGCATTGCAGTATCGAGAACCATCAATGCCATGTTTGGTGCAGCGACCTGTAAGTCAAATGACTCGTGGTATAGAATTCAAAATAGGAACGGTGATGCTTATCGTGTAAAGATTGAGTTATGATGGTCTAGCTCACCTTTGCCATCGCGATTGTAGCACGAGCCTTTTTGTTTCCGAGGCGGTCAAGCTGATCAGCAGCTTCCAGAACCAGTAATCTGGTTTTCTCTAGTTCAATTCGACACTGCAAACATCAGAGGTAAATGTCATTCATGTAACCATTACTATAGGATTGAATGAAAAAAAGAGAGAAATGAGCTTTTGTTTCCTGCAAATACTGTGCAAGCTTAAAGTTGGAGGGAAACTAACTTTGGCAACATCCGAAAGGAATGCACCGTGTTCGGCAATTAATTTTCCGAAAGCTCGTCTTTCAAGAGCCCGTTGAACCATCATCTGCATGCCGCGTTCGGCTGCACCTATTAGCCTCATGCAATGATGCAACCTTCCAGGGCCTAGCCTACCCTGCAAGAATAAAATCAAAGCACTAACAAGTTTCAGATAGATCATTCCATATGCTGCATAGATTTTCTCTTAACGAATCCAAAATATGCAGTTATTTGGGGCGGAATTGAATAATTAAGAGATACACGATGAGACAGAGGAGAGCACTTAGACAATTCACTTTGTGTACAGGGAAGTTTGCTAGCAGGAACTTGCCAGGGTGTATTACAATTTTATCATTTCAAATGATGTTTCCATATAAGGATGTCCTAGTCAATGAGAGAGCCGGATTCTCTATTTGTTCTTTGTTTTCTCCCCCCCAACCTGTTTTTCCTTATCTTATCAAGAAAAACGAAAGCGATTTCTTCATCAGTAATACCACAAAACCTCATTTAATGTACTTTTCTAGGTCAGGGCAACTCAAAGGAATGTGCAAAAAGAAATCATGTTTGTTTAAATGAAATAAATTCTATATCATAATAATGCTAGAAAAAGACTCAAATTCTAAATGTACTATTCCTCAAAAAGTAAACACCTTTACCTGCGCAATCTCAAAGCCACGCCCCTCACCGAGTAGAATATTGTTCGCAGGGACGGATACATTCTCAAAAAATATTTCGGCATGCCCATGAGGTGCATCGTCAAAGCCAAATACTGTCAGCGGTCTCTTTATCGTAATACCTGGAGTATTAATGTCTACCAAGATCATGGATTGTTGTTTATGCTTGGGAGCAGTTAAGTCAGTTTTTCCATGCATATATTCACAATTAGCAATATCAAGACTAATAATTTAGAACAGAAGTCAGTCGATCATTTATCATTGGAAAAAACGAAAAACAAACCATCCCCAATGAGAAGTTTGCACCTCGGATCCATGGCTCCACTGGTCCACCACTTCTTCCCATTGATGATATAAGAGTCTCCATGTCTATACAAAGCATTTTTTTCGCATAATTAAGTTTATTAAACACAACAACTCCAGCATTTGTGGGTGATATGATCAAAATATCGATAAAAGCTCGAGTGAATGTAAAAACACAGAACAATCACGCTGAATCCAATCCCTTTAGATTCATGAAAAAGGTTCTTAATTTACAAGATTGCAAGATACTTGAATCCCAACATGCATTACAAACTTCTTTTACATTTCGACACACTACACATGATACAAGTGTTCCCATACAAGTTTTGTGAAATCCAGCTTCGCTACATATGAATAAAAATTATGAGGTGACTTGTAGAAGATATTAGGATTATGGTTTGATGGATTATTTAATTGTTTCTTTCACCATTAAAATAATAAGGCGTACATGACTAGCTCCTCATTTAGAAATGCCCAATTAAACCATGTAAACAACAAGTTTGAGGGAGTACTACCTATCCAGACAAGGAAGGAAAAGAATATTAGAACCGAGGAATATTAGAGAGTAACACTATTCGAGGAGCATCTTAATAAGAGAAATTGATCATGCTAAAGCATCTTATGCTCAAGTAGACCACCATAGTAAGATAACAAATTTCCCAAGAATAATAAACGGAAAGGGGAAAAGTTATTCTTTTTTACTCCTCAAAGATGCAGCTTGTACCTTTTGATGGAACATTCTATATTAGTAGCATCTGAGGAAGCAACTTGTGGCTCTGTCATTGCAAAGCCAGACCGTGTCTTTCCCTCAAGCAAGGGGACAAGCCATTCCTTTATCTGTTCCCCGTTCCCATACCGGAGTAATACCTGAAAGGACAAAGGCATCCCAGATAGTTAGAAGATAACAAGCCCTGAACTGAACAAGGTAGAAAACAAGCAAATGTCCTCCAGGAATCTGGTTTAGTTTTTCACTGGCGACAATATCCTCTAGAAATTGTGCAAGCGACAACAAATCATCATCTACTTATTGAAGAAAATAGTCTATCATCCTTTTAGTTGTTTGTCCAATAGTTTCAGTAGAAATCTCCAACTTTTAGTTCAATGAAGATCACAGTAATAGTTGGCACTCATTATCTATAAATGTAAAAAAAACAGTTCTTATACCTCCATATTTCCTGTATCAGGCGCCCCACAGTTGAAAATCTGTGGCGCCCAAATAGAACGACCCATAATTTCACAAAGATATCCATACTCGAGGTTCGAAAGTCCAGCACCTAATAAACGATTGAATTTGTTTTCAACTAGGGAATCATTTCCGCTGCCAAAGATCAATTCTCTTGCCCGTGCAGCACTATCAAACTGCATGTTTGTGTGAACAATATTAGATAGATGTCTTAGAAAATAAATCTTCGGGAATAACTGTTATACCAGAAAAAAACTTTGCAAACTCACCGGTATCCACAGGTTCCAAAGGCCTTCTCTTTTTGCCAGATCCTTTAACTTCTCCTCATCTGGGTGAATAGTCCAGCGCATGGTAGACAGTGCAAGCTTGTAAAAGTCACTTTCCCTTGGATATATGTGATCCTCCATGAACTTTATCAATTTGTCTCTCAGATTTTGAACCTTCTCACTAGGCACGAATTTCCCACTCGTAGGTGTTACTTGAATTTGGTTTTCACTTCCAAAAATCCTGATATTATCCTCTCTAGTTGTTTCTATAAGACAAAATCACAACAAATTCTGGGTTGAGAAATCAGGTAAACCGTAAAATTTAGGAAAATTTTCTTGATTGTTCTGCAGGCAAGCAACACAAGTGATGGGCTTTCAATAACCATTTACAAATTCACCAAAAAGGAAGAGTTAACACAAGATAACTAATGGTCGACCTGCGAATGTTACATATGTTTCAAAGGATAGTGGGTGCATAAGTCCAGTTAAAGGAATCTATGAAAGTCAAATGACATTCAAGTCATGAATAATGAGCAGTCAAGGTTTGATTTGAGAATAATACAAGATTTTGCGCCACCTTTTAGGATTTCTCGATATACACATATAAAAGATTTAGGAATAACTAAAAGGTCAGCAAGAGAAATAAAATTAGAGGGAAGTATTTTGTAAGCTTATCCAGATACAGTCATAAAAAAACAGTATTTACCAGATGGTGGGTGAAGGGGGAGAACAGATTTTCTTTGAATAAATAACCATGCAGCTTTAATGAAGGAATCAGCCTTTTCCCCTGCAAACCGGGCACGTTCACCTCCAGAAGCATTACCCTATTAAGTGAATTATTAATCCTTCTTAACAAAAGTTCATGGACCAAAAGAAAGTGATATCATCCACATTACAGGTCAAAAGGGCAATACCATGATCCATCTGCTGTGTATACCAGCAAATATTGAAGCACCACGAAACAAAGAAAAGGCAATGTAGAACTTCCACTGATCAACCGGCCAAGGTCTTCCCTGATTGCACATTATTAAAGCCAAAGAAAGACAGTTAGAATCCTGAGATACAGTAAATTAACCTTCTACACAATTAAATTAGTAATTAGAGTTCACAAAACGTGTAACGAAAGCTTAACTTTCCTGTATTATTGCATTTCTAGGGTCAATTTCTATTTTGAGTAGGGTGTTGGGGCTGATACTGATAATGTAATAGTGAATATCAATAAATTGGAAATGAATAGTTAAATCTCTTCATTGATCTTTCCTAGAGACTAACAAAAAAGGCCATGAAATTTAAGATGACAATAGTGCTCTATACATATTCAATTATTCAGATAAAGGGAAAGATACCACAGGTAGGCATTCCAAAAAATATCATAATCTATGCTCTTTTATCCAATGTTTTTCTCATTGCAAAACAACAAGAACAAATTCTTTAGTGCTGACTGATGAAATTCACTGAACTAGTCAATTCAAAACACCATAGAAGAAATTCCTCTTCCCATCTCGTCCAGATCTTCTAATGAAATACTCACAAAGTAGCTCTGATAGAAAAACAGGAAGAAATATGAAACTTAGAGATCCTCTTACTCAGCTCCATAAATTGTCCTGTGAAACGTAAAATCCTGACGAGATAATTAAGATAAACGGTGGTTCATCTAGTTATAAAAAATATTATAAGAAAAGAATCACAAGTTGAAGTAGGGTGGAAGTACCAAGCAGCTGTAAGCAACATCAGACATCTGATTACCCAAAGTCGACAGCTCCCAATCAAGAATTCCTATGACTCTGTCCTACAAGATCAACTTCAAAGTCAGGTGCACCTTCTTTTGGGGGTAAGTGGGGTGGGGAGTGGGGGAACTTGACGCATATTGGAAAGGACTATTAATTACAGAGACTACAAGAAAGAACAAAAAGATTTATCAAACACTGTCAATGACTGCACCTCTGTGGGATGAAACACAACATTGTCAATCCGAAAGTCACCATGTACTAAACCAGCTGTTTCCCCTAAGGAATCTTCAAGGGGAATATGTTGTCGCAACCAATCAACCAGCTCTAACATTTTAGGGTTTCTCCTGGACTTGCCCTCGCCAGTAGATAGAAGATATTGTTTGGCCCACCGCTCTACCTGAAGTAAGTCAGAGAATTTATTCACACAACAGAAGAACTCATACGCATGACACTGAAAACTATCCTCAAAGGACAAAGGAGCATAAATCAGACTGCACTTTAAGGGTAATTGAATGATGCAGGGTATATATCTGTAATATTTTTTGTTTCTAGATTTGGAGTAACAAGTAGGCACACTGTGTTACTTGCCTAGCATGACGAATTTCAAGATTTAAGACCAATGCAACGAAAAACTATATCCAAATCTATTTTTCCCAAGAAATATAAGTTTGAGCACCTGTCTCTTACAGTAGTCTTTTCGCTTCCCGTAGTTACCTAAACCGATTGCATCAACATTGGCAGAGTGAACAGAGGCCAGCGCTTGAGAAACCGCACGACATATATCCCTCCTTTTCTTAGGCGATACATCCTAGAATAGATGGAGAGCACTTTTTATCTGGTTAATCTTTGAACCAAAAAGAAGCAAGCTACAGAAAACATATAATTTATCGAATTCACAATTTAAGTCATCTTGGAGTATAAGTTGAATATAGCGTTCATACAGGTAGGTTTGGGTCTATAAATATACGTCCTTCCAAATACTCCATAATGTAAAACGGAGTCCCAATCACACTTGAATCTGTACACAAGCAAAATACTTTGGGGACTGGAACCTGAGTATGAGTACCGAGTGCATGTAGAACCTGAAATGTCAAAATGTCAAAGATGAACACAACCAAATATTAACTATCATAATAAAATAAATGAAGTCCTCTGAAGAGCTGTATTCGGGAACAACACCATGTAATAATACAAAAAGTATCATAAGATTCAGAACTATGTGAAGGTCCGACCCATGCCCACCTCCAAGGAAAAGAAAACAACGTGACTAATTGACTGAAAGTAATTATATATAAATCCATCAGAGAAACAGAATTTACAACCTCATACTCTCTCTCAACAGCATGAGCAGATGCCAGCAACTTTCCATGCGGTTTCTTTCTCAACACATATTTCTTAGTAAAAGTTCCTGAACAAGCCTCAATGAGAAAAGTAGGATTTGATTGTCCATGCCCAAACTGATTCACAAGGGAGAACATTTTTAATATGAAAAAACTTGAAACTACAGCTGTGTTAGAAATCTATAAGTGCATAACCGGAACATATGTATATTTGAAAATGTAGTGAAAATTTTATTAAAGAATTATACCCAAAGAGTGCAATGGTGAGTAGTACAACTATTTGTAATATGCATCTTATTACAATAGCTATATGTAAAAAATCTAAAGGAAACTAATCATCCTATCTACTTCCTCTACATTTTTATTTTACACTGAAAGGCTAAAAGAGATAAACATCTAGACTTTAAGTTACAAATTTCTCGTTTAGCCTTCAATGGATCTCTGATTTCTTTTTTTCCATATAGTCCAGTATATAACCACTGTTATACAGTTCCACAATTTTTTGTCATTTTTTTGTAGTCTTCTCCTGTAGGACACAACGGAAGAGAGACTCATATAGATGATACCAATTAGTCAGGAATAAATTTTAGTCATGTTGGCAAAGAGTCCTTTGGTATTGTTAGAGATTTATACGTGGTGTCAGTAGGAAATGTAGAGAACTTCAAGTGCTAGAGAACTTATTTTGTTTGAATATGGACTAAGATGGGTTTAAATGAGCAACATAATTAGTGAGATTCTCTTAGGAATGAACCAAACGGAATCGCTTATTACCAGACAGCCGAGAGTATGGCCTACTAATCAATGAAGAGTCTGAAAAGCATGGTTGATCAGAGTATAAATCCCAACAGAGACAAAAACACTAACCTACTACCTGTGTTGGTGGGAGGTAATATGTATCCGATGGAATAGTTGAGGTGCGTGCAAGTTGATCAGACACCGACATTATAAAAACAAAATTGAATTGACAGTCACTAGTAATGCATTAAAAGTTAAAACTTATCAAATCTCGTTTAGGTAGTTGCATCTCTAAACCAAATGAGGACACCATATTTCAGTGTAATGCCACTCACTCTTAGTATGTTAATATTGTTGCTGTCCAGCAAAAATACATTGCCTATACCAATGGGATGCAAAATAGCCCGCACATTTACCAATTCAACCAATTTTGCACCCGCTCAATTCAACACATCTAAAAGTTGCGCTAGAATAGCTGATATGTAACCCAAATTGATCCATCAGAAACCTTGTCCAAATACTTTTATAGGAACTTTCTATTTATTTGACATGTTATATAAAGCCATAAACTTTTTTTAAAAAAAATAAAATCATAAGGTAACTAAACGAACTATCAGAAAACGAAAAAAAAAATTAAACTTGGTAAGAGCTAGATGCTCGTCTTATGAACCATTGTTTAGCTACTTTGAGCCTAAGTAACCTTTGCCTTAACTCAAATCCATTTTGATCCGCCACAAATATATCTCAACCCGCCCATGTGACACCCCTTACCCATAAGGATAAATTCATCTTCTATTTTCCACATATCTTCCTTGGCTAGTGTTGAGTAATGTGAACATCCTGCTTATGGCAAGGCCCACGATCGGTTGGGTGGCCCGGGTCGGAGTCGTGATCGAACATGACGCTTGCGTGGTGGACTTAGTTAAGAAATAAAGTTGTGTCTTTGCTATAAGCTATAGCTTTTAGCATGATGCTAAGCTTTTGACCTTAACAGCCAGTATATTCTAATCTATCAAGCACCTAACTTAAGTATATTATCCATGTGGATAACTTACCAAATCCAATAAAGCTCAAGACTTTTCTAGCTTTAATTATCATAATTCCCCCTCCAAAAAACAAAATCAAACTTTTTCTTATCAGATACTAATCAAAGTTATACTATAGTTCAATTAGAAAACTCACAAAAAGTCATTTTTTTCAATTTTCATGATATATGAGCAATCAAAAACACACAGGCAACAAAAAGAATTCAGATTAGCCAGGCGGGGCAAAAAAAGAAGGCTTTATTATAAACTACATTGAGATCTCAATTGTCGCTGATCAGTGACGAAGGCTCAATGAGCAATAAATAAAAAAACTAAAATTTTCGATTTCATACCTGAGAAAGAGTGAAATTAGAGATACTTGAAGGGAATCCATGAACATTAGCAGATGCATAGCGAATTAGAGCTTCAATGTCGAAACTCTGAGCCGGGTCGACCCGTCCGGTAAGATCCGAAGTCCGATTCGCCATCTCAAATCACCGAAGAACTCAAAAGAGAAGATACAAAAGCTAACGTAAGTGACTTTGTAATATCAATTTTGGGATTATCGAGGGCTATGTTATTTTTTTATTTTACGTGTCATCGTACATTAATAATTTGAACAAGAAATGTTAGTGAAGGAAAATCTATCAAACACAGGAAAGTTACAAGATAATAATAGTTATTAATAATATTAAAATAACCATACATCACGTCAAATCAATTGGTTTATAAATTGAGTTTTATAATCATTTGCTAATTGCTACTAACGGATTTTTGAATTCGGGGTTTAATCCGAATTGGTAAATAATAAAATAATGATTATATTTAAATGAAATGATACATTATAAATACAACAGGTAACAATCGATCCAAATAAGGTGTGTAATAAGAAGGCTTTTTTTTCTTTGATTTATCCAATAGGTTTTTGAGTTACATATCTTGTAGAGTTAAATACGATATATAGTAATATTTTATCTAAGTTTAGGCTGACTTGACTCCAACTTTTGGATTAAATATCGAAAAGATTTTTAATTATTCTATTATATATAGGGAATAGTGGTTGACTTACAGAATCACAATGATTGATGAAATAGTGTGCATAAACTGAAATATATATGGTGTATTTTTTTTGGCCAAAGAAGTATTTTGTACAGTTTTATCTCACGTTATTATTCGGGCCCTGTTAGAATAATTAATATATGGTGTTAAGTAGATAAAATGTTTCGAACTTCTTATTTCAAAATAAATGATCCAAATAGGAACAGTACTCTTCGGAGTAATTTAATCAGATTAGTTGGGTTTACATAGATAACTTTATTATAGTGTTATGGTATATAAAAAATTGCTGATTATTATATCTCGGAGATTCACTAATAAGTTTTAGATATGTGCATGTTTTGCATGAGGTGCCCGCAAGATGCGAGAGGGTGCTCCAAAAGGGGACTATTAAGTCGGTGGCCTTTTTCAAGATTCAAATGAAATATTTATGCTGTTTTTCAACTTGAATGTATATTTTTTTTAATAGAGGTGGGTATTTGTAAGAAGTCAATGTTTAATTTACTTTTTTATCCTAGGGATGAGAGTGGGCAGGAATTCTTCGATCTATTAACGTTGCGTAATTAGGGTATAAATTGGGGGCTATTGGCTGGTCATTAGTTGCAGTGAGAAAAATGGATTCGTGGTCAATTATATATTAATGGGATAGATGAAAAGTATAAAGGTGATTGTATGGTCATGATAATGGTTTATAATAGGGCTATGCAAATCCTCTAAAGATTTTTAAAAAAGTTCGGTCAAAACTAATAAGCTTAATGTAAATAGTTGTAACCACACTTTAATTTTTACTGTATTCCATAGCAAAACTTTTGAATCCAGTCACCTCTTTGCTTTCAAATCTCGCTAGTCACTCTCCTCTACTCGGCACCATCGTCTCGTTCGGTTATTAAATGTGTTGTTTCGATTGTATAAGAGGCGAAAAAATTGTAAATATATACGGATAATCTTGTTCATTCCCCTCTCGGGCAGATCTCGGATTGCACCAGCCCTCGCATTTATCGTTATACAAACTAAATTGAAGTGTATAAATGGTATTTCTTTGTATAAAGTGTGAGAACATTCGTGATCGTACATTTACAAATACGGATAGGTATAGGTTCATCAATATACCTTAGTCATAAGGTACAATAAGCACATCTTCTTCGGTTGCCCAATTCTTCTTTTGGTCTTTGGTCGCTCGTGTTCGGACTTTTTATACATACACAAATGTATACGAGGGATGCGTTGGGTAATGCAACTGCTTTCTTTTGTATAGGGTTGTATCACGAATTGTGCAATATTGTTCTGTTGTAATAAACCCATTATGCGCAACCATACATATTTATGTTTGTTATACAGCGCAATTATACAAACATTGCTATAACATACAAATATAGGATTTTTGGGTTGTTATTCTAATATCGTGCCGTGTTTTTATGCTTTTGGATCCGTGTTTGGCTTACTTCATTTAATCTAAGTAGGAGGTTTGATCCCACGCATTGGTTTGGATTAACTCATTCTAATTTTGTGACTTTTCTAATTATGTTCCAAATCAATTCATTTGACACGCCTTATAAACGACTATAATTCAAGTAAAACAAAACAAAAATATCGAAATAAAAACAAAGACATCCATTATAAGCAACAACGATAATAACATACTCAATATATTCTCAATATTCCATAAGGGTATCCATCCATTATGAATATATGAAATACTATATTCTTCATGTTAATAATATTTATAGCCTTAAGAAAATTCATATTACATATTCCTTTCTCTCAATTTTTTAAAAATATATTCAGATTAAAGTATTCAAAGTGGCCTCTTTTTCCAATTATATACTCCAATTTTGCATATGCTAAAATTTAAATATCTATATTATTAATCATTAGAGGAATCTAATAATGAAGACTTTATTTATCTTCTTCTTACTGATTAGATTAAGTATTGTCACCGGGACGAGGTCCACATGATTAGGCTCGGACTTTATTAACAGCGATAATGAAAGAATGCGGTTGTATGTGTTGTTGTTTCTGGCTTAGTAATTATAGTCTAGTTTCGGAAATAACTGGTTAGGTTGAATTAATTAAAGCAATATTCATGAGAAGAGTGTAATTAAGATCTATAATGTGTTTCCTCATTTGTATATTATTTATTGGGGACCGAAAAGACATAGCAGTGAGGCTTATTCCAATTCCCAAAAGAGAATTTGTACGTTGTATAATGCACATTAAAATAAATTAATATGCATGTATTATCTATGTAAAAGATACTTTCTCCGTCCTAATTTATGTGGATTATACATATATTTTTGTTTGTCTCGAAAAAAATATCATATTTTTTATATATTTAAAACTCTCAATTCATAAGATAAATGTATTAGACCACAATTTTCAACGTCTTCATTTAAAAAAAAATGAAATTTGTGACGATCACACTATATATGTCACTAATGTACAATGGATTTGACGTCGTATTTAAATTTATAAATGGAGAAGTCATGAAGAATATTGTGAAGTGCGATGTAGGCAACAATCACAATATTCATAGTTGATTACTCCATAGATAATTGTGAAGTGCGAGTAGGGCTCATGTGGACCATTCATAGGGTAGAATTGTTGGGGCGTGCGATAAATTGGTACATGAAACATGATAAAAATTAAAAGAAAAGATATTATTTAGAGATATTTTTAATAGTTTGATGAATTGTTTTGAGAAAAATCACTTGAATAAGGGATTGAAATCGAGCATTAGGAAAGTGATCACTACGTCGCTTGCGAAATGATTGCAATTGGACATCATGATGAGTCGATAAATCAGATGACAAAAAATCTTATACTAGAAATCAAAATATAGTTATCTAGTCAAGATGTGTGGCATGAAACATATTACAGCTAATAAAAAAATATTAAAAATTGTATAAGGGGAGAAAATTTCCGGGCCAGTATAAAACAAAGAGGATTACTATATTGTGATTGTTATTGTGTTATGTTATGAGAATAAAGATCTTCAATTTATAAATCTCCAAACTTTTCCTTAAAGAAAAAAATAATCAGCTCCTAACGAGACATTATTTTTCTTTGAGGGAAATTTAAGGTAATTTAGTGTGTAGATGATTTTATGGTATTGGGCGGGCTTCAAGGAAAAAAAATTACATAAATATAAGAAAATCAGCGCACAAGATCCATAACACGTGTTGCCATTAAAGTCTAGAGTTGTCGATATGGGCTAGCCCACCTATTCGGGCTAACTCATACAGGCCTTGACATTTTACAACCCGCGGGCTATCCCATTTTTTATGTGCGTACCAGAAAATGGTTCTACACAACCCACAGACGTGGGCTGAAGGCTTAGCCGGCCGAGGCCCCCTATTTTGGAAAAAAATTATATATTTTTATAATTATTCAATTAAAATTCTCAGATTATATTTAAAAGGATATTAATCAAAAACATAGGGGCGGACCACAGGGGCCTGACTTAGTAATGTTAATGCTTTACGAGGAATAAAATTATTTTATAATATTTATTAAGCTTGTTTTTCAAGAAAAGCATAAGATTCAAATAGAATATTGACCGATTGGTTGGTTTGAGTTTAGGACTGGCTCTATTAATTTTTAAATTTTATATTATTTATGTTTTTTAATTATGTTATTGGATCCCCGGCCAACGGGCCCGACCCCTATCGATATTTCTCAAGCTCCCAGATCAGCCATCATGAAGCGTTCGTTTTAGAGCTCCGCCGGGGAGCTAAAAGAAAACTCTTTTCTTGATATGAGCTCCAAAATTTTAATCTAGCCTATTAAGATCCCGATTAGCAGGCCTACCCAATGGGCCTAGCCCATTACGGTGAACAATAACTACTAGGAGTAAATTAATTAGAATAAATAAATAATTTTAGTCTAAAGCTTCAGGATGAAATATTGAGACAAATTGTAGTAAATATATAGGTATTCAATATCGATACTGGTGTATAGGGTGAATGTGAGGAGGTATATATTACGCAATAGGTATCGTGGTATATGCGGTCAGATCTATGCATACTAAATTATATAGAAACTAGTGGGTGATGTGTGTCCAGATGAATTAAGTAATTCATAGTGCAAGGTTTAGGGGTATGAGGGATCTGGTCATTATAGCATGTAATCATTATGTCATTAGGATGCCTAGGTTATCAAAAAACATAATATTCCCTAATCAAAAAATTAATAAGATTCATATAACTCCATAATTAGATGCCATATGGATTAGCATTTAATTATTTTCTCTACTTTTTTAATTTAAAGTAAAAAGAGATTGGAAAGATCATATATATACTTTTAGGAGGGACTTAATTAATCAGTTAATGGCAGAGTGTAGGGGGTCCCTAATGATTAATAATTTTTAATGTATGATTACATGAATATTAAGGCGTAACAAAATAAATTAAGCGATAGAGCGGAATCTAATTCACATTAACATACAGTGTATCTTTTACTCTTTTCATTTTTTATTTATTGAGAAAAAATAATGTTTTTAGGTAAAATTTTACTTAATATTAATTGTTACCACGGCACATGATTATTCTTAATTTTAATTAACATCAATAAATGTGACAAAGAATAAAGGAATTATATATAGTTTTATTTCTATATGCAGTCCACTATTGATGTATTTGAGTCAAAATTAAGATTAGACGAGGAAGACGCATGGAGATATTATTTAAGTGCACCGTAAGTAATAAGACACAGAAGTGTTATATTCTAGGTTTTTAGTATGACCTACAAAGGTTATTTTTTAAACATGTTATAACTCAACTTTTTGAATTGTATAGCACACATTCAACATAAAATCGAATATGCGGGTATATATTTACCTAGTTACGCGACGATAGGCTTGTAAGAGTAATATCGAAAGAATGGTCCAAATTGTTTAATTTTAATTTAGAAAATTTATGGTTGATCAGGCAACGTGAAAGTGACTTATGGTGCCATATTAAAGACTTATTCACATAATGAATTTATGGGAAAGGTGTAATTTTCTTTCTTAATCACTGCTATCGCTTGTCAAACAATGTCACATAAATTGAAACCAAAATACATTTAAATTTGTAAAAATTAATGAGTGATGATTTTGAATTATTGTATAGCAATTGTAACGACCAAATGATAAGGGGTTATGTGCGGGAAGTTAGAGAGTACCGGGGGATGTTGGTTTGCAATATACCTCCTTAATTAAATATCTCACATTCGAGTTCTGAAAATAAAATTGCAAACCCTTTACACTCTAAAATGAGACTTTTGACTCAAATTTAAATTAGTCAGACCTCAAAACGAATATCAAACACGAGTAAAATCTTAAAAATAAAATGGTGAGCAAACACCATCTAAGATAACACTGTCAATTTAAAGATTCCCTCCTCGCGACCACCACCCCCGCCCACCCTCCTTTTATTTGTCTCATTTGGAATGGCCTATAAATAGGACCCATAGTGCCATTAGTGCCTCACAATGAACGACAACCACAAGTCTCATTTGTCTACTAGAAGAGAGCAAAATACCAAACTTCTCACACAAATTTCTTTGTCCAAATCCAAAATTACAATGGCCAAACAAGAAAAACATATCAAATATAGGCCAAGAAGCCTTTGGTCTTCTTGGATAGAACAACAACGGGTCTCTCAACAAAGGAAAGAGAGGTTAGGGTCTCAGACCTCCTCCTCCTCCTTCTGCTGTCGCGGTTAAAACAACAAATCAAAATTACTTTTATTATAATCAATATCAACCGCAAAAATCTCACGGTGATGTCAGTTGCAAAACCAAGGGAATAAAGAGTGATACGACATAGGTTATTAAGCTGAAGCGTGCCATGAGGAGGATTTTTTCTTTGTGAATATATAATTCCAAGAAAGAACCAAAGCTTATGCTATTACTGAAGCATAGGCTAGTTATTAACGTGCAGATTCAGTAGTTTCAATTATTTGGTCTTTATATCGATATGTGAAACATAGGGGGTATGTGATCAACTGAATCTGCAGAACCGCTCTAATCATACTCATGTGTTTAATCAACGTCTGGAGGGTGTGTTGTTTTTTTGTTTCACATGTACTGGTGCACTGTGCGTTTGTAATATATGAATACGTAGTCTACTTTGTAAATGCCAAATCGGAGCTTCTTTTTTTGTTTGTTATTGTTGCCAAAGGGTATAATCAGTAATATTTTTGAATGTGTGGATACAAAGTAGATAGATTATCCAAAGTATCCTTTTTTCCAATTATAATAATCCAATTTGCAAGTCGGAGCCTAAAGGGTAGTAAATGTTAATAAACTTTTTAAAATTGTATATGAATATTTATTTTGTAATCAAAAAGGAGGGTAAATCGCTGGAAGGGGCGCAGCGATTTCGCTTACGGTGGAAAAATAAACCTCGCTGCCTTGACATCGATTTCTAAAATATTTTTTTTTAATGATAGTTTAATAATGCGGCTCCCGTAAGGAGGCGTTTTCTTACTTTGTTATTTGTAAATTAAAAAAGAGAAAATTAGTACAAATCGGCTGCGAAGTGCAAGCGATTTGGTCTCCAATTTTCTTTATATTTTGCTTAACATCAATTTTTTAGAAAAAATTAATTGCTACTGTATTTTTAAAATCATTAACAAAAATTATTTTGAATAAGGGGGGAGAAGCGTATTGATGAAAATTTTAAGGGTTAAAATTTCTAGAAAATTTTAAAATTTAATTTTAAAAATTGTAAAAAAACATTTAGAAAAATTGATTGAAAAAACAATTTTGGGACAAATCGGTTTGCCCCGGCAGCGATTTGCTTAGTTTGTTTTTTTAATAAATGAATTTAAGAAAAGTTTAGCGAAATTGCTGTGATAGGTCAGCGATTGTAAAAATTAGGTTAGACAAAGAATTTGTTTTGGAAATCGTACTAATGCAGCAATTTTAACTTTTTTCGCAAGCGAAATCCCTGTCTTTCAGCGCTTTTGTCCCTTTTGGTTAAAATAAATATTCACATACCGTTTTGAAACTTTTATTAACATTTTATACCCTTTAAGCTTTGAAGTCCCAATTTGCATGTGTTCAAATTAAATAATCCAGATACTTAATGACATATTCTAATATATCAATCATTTATTTACCTTTAATTTGTAACCTATTGATAGTACTAAATTATATTGGAGAGGGAAAAATTAAAATTAAAATTAAAATTAAAATTTGATGGATTTGTCATTTGACCAACCTTTCAAAGCTTATAACATTGATGTCTTCATATTTACACGTCCTTTGGGAAAATATTAATTATGTGAGGTGTAGTTTGATCGTTTTGTATTTTTTATTTTAAGGTATTGTTTTAAAAGATTTTGTTGGGATTTGCTTTAGGACTCATTTTGAAGCGGGACTTTAGCAAAACGTTTCGAGACTCAAGTGTGAGCTTAGGACTGGGGTGAAGAACTTATGTTTAGTTATGGAGGGCTATGATTTTCATAATGTAGGGTTCAGAGGGGGGACTCTCGAAAATTATACGGGTGCCTTACATCACACTACTCGGTAAAGATTGGTTAGGCCCAAAAAAATTATGGGATGGTTGCAATTTTTGGTTGTTAGGAGCCATTGTTGACTTTTAATTGTGATAAATGATGATACTGTAGATACGTTATTATAATTCTATAGAGATAAGAAGATTGAGAGTAACTAAAATAATAATGTTGTATATGCGAGATTTTACTATTGTGGTGGGTAACACATTGAGAGATGGGTTTATTTAGTATGGGTCACATTTGCTAGTTAAAAGTACAAAAAATAGTTTAACATTTAACGTTTTTCACTTAGGCTGCATCTCCTGGTTTTGGTCATGTCTCAAAAATTATCATATTTAATGTTAATAGTTAGCTATTTGAAAGAAATTTTATTTTTATTTAGGAGTAGAGTGATGATTTTCAGTATAATGAGGTGGTAAGTTTTTTTGATTAGGTTTTATTTGTAGGGGTAGGAAATGTATAAGTAGTGATAATAATAGTGGTATTTGGAAATCTGATTCTATTATATCCTTTGAAGTTAAGATATTAAATTGATTTAGATAGTTTTATAATCTTGTTAGAAGTTTTAATTTTCGTACTCGCTATGAATTATTCGTAAATCAGTTTTTATGTAATTATATGTCAAATATTGATGCTTTTTTAAAATTATAATATGTGTTACTCTTGAATTATATTATAATCGTAAATCAAAAATTAAATTTAAATAGAACTTATTACGCTCATCTTGAGGCGTACTATTTCCTTATACTAATAAGATTCTTGAAGATTTACCTCTATTTTGATTTAGGGTATTGATGTAAAGTGTGTAGTACTTAAAACTATTAGTATAAGATAAGTTAGAGTATATAACAGTCCCTATGACTCCATGATATTAGAATTTAGATGCCATATGGATTAGCATTTAATTATTTTTCTCAATTTATTTAATTTAAAGTACATAAATTAGTCGGTTATTCAGATGCTTAATCCTTAAAAATGATGATTAGAGGGGGATTTATTTTTGATTAAATGAATTTACTACAAATTACTGACTTAGAAGGAAATCAATTCCCACCACATACAGTGTATATCTATTGCTCTTTTCATTTTTTATTTATTTAGAAAAAATAAATGTTAGGTAAAATTTTAATTTTAATATTAATTGTTACCATACATCTTCCACATGATTATTCTTAATTTTAACATCAACAAGTGTGACAAGAATAAAGGAATTATAGGTTTAATTAGTTGCTATATAGCTAGTCAATATTACTATTTTTGGTCAAATTAAATTAAACAAAGACTCGTGGAATATTTAATTTGCACAGGATATATATACATGTAGTACGTATTTCAAATAACAATATACCAATGTGATTTTACGTGAAATTCGAAAAAGAAAATCATAAATATATACAAATTTTATTTCTATTTTATATGAAACAAAAATTATTTTCGATACGTGTGAAAATAAGAATCACCTGTAATTATTTCAACTCAATTTTTGAATTGAATGGTATAAATCAATATGCATATATAATTTACATATTTAGGTGGCACATTTTTTGGTAGCGGTCTCAGAATATAATGTCTTTATATTTAAAGTAATTTATTTTTAAAAAATTTTTTTACCTTTAATAAGATGAATTATGCTATGTTGTATATGGAGAGGTATAGTTATACATTTTTTTTAAGGACGTCTTTTTGTGTTTTATTTGAGTTGAATGTGTATTTTCCAAAAAAGTCTTATATTTTTTCTTAATAAACTCTATTATTAGTCAAATAGTGTCGCATAAATTTTTTAAAAAAAAACATTTAAATTTGTAAAAGCTTAGGAGATGATTTGATTTGGTAGCGGCAATCAAATTATACACCACAATGATATCAGGGTTATTTTCAGAATGCGAGTATCTCTTTCAATTCTCAGATCAAGTATCTAGTATTCGAGATTCTGGGGAATGAAATCGTATGCCAAAAGGGGTGCCAAGATTAAATTATTAGATCTGACTCCAAAAGCAAATATGCATATCAGTCATTCCCAAACATATCGAATTGAGTAAAAAAAAAGGGGGGTAGGCAAACATCATTAAGATAACACTTACTTTAAAGTTTCCCCTTTTTTGATGTATATAAATAGGTTACCTATCCATTAACCCTCACAATAAACACAACCAACAAGTCTCTCCTTTCTACTAAAAATTTGCATCCAAAACTCAAAAATACAATGGCACCAAACAAGAAAAACATATCAAATATAGGCCAAGAAGCCTTTAGTCTTCTTGATGAACAACTCTATGCAACAAAGGGAAAAATTAGGTCTCGAGCTCCTACTCCGCCTCCTCCTCCTTCTTCTGTTGTTAAAACAACAAATCAAAATTACTTTTATTATAACCAGTATCAATCACAAAAATCTCATGTTGTTCAATTCAAACCAATCGAAGAAAGAGTTATGAATAGTTATGAAGCTGTGAAGTTCTATGGAGGGGTTCTTGTTTGTGATTATTCCCAGAGAAAACCAAAAGTTATGACTTATTACTAAGTCAACGAGTTTAGAATCAGAGTCAGTGAGTTCAAAAATATGTGTGTGGTTTAATTGTATCGATACATAATAACCTTAACTCAATCTGCAGAATCTGCTCTAGATCCGTCTCTGATTTCTGAATTAGTATGTCTTTTTTTTTTTTTTTTTGGCATGTAAGGTCGATGAAGTTGTAACTTTTACGTGTATGAGTGATGTTATCATGTTATATATTTCAATTTTAAATGCTAAGCTATGTTCCCTTTTCTTCTTCTTTTTTCTTTATTTTTTGTCATGTTTACTCTATATAGGTGTTTCTTTTTGTGTGAATTTTTAAAAAAATTTAGAATATAACCAGACACTATAATATAAGGAAAAAAATTATATATTACGCAAAAATAAGTAACTCAACTTTCAACATTCAATTAAGATAAGTTTTTTTATAAATCATTAGCAAGGACTCCCATTCATATTTACTTGTCGTATTATTATAAGTCACTATATTGGAAGTGATCGGAATTACTAACGTAACAGAATAAGAAGGCATAATTAATATTAGACTCTAAATTTGCTTTAAATTTTAATTTTGATCTTCACCTTTCAGAATGCACAAACAAGACACTTTAACTATCGCAACTTTAATAAATAAACACATGATTATTATATGTCACAAACACGTAGGACATCACGTAGGATAAAAAATGACGTAGGACATGTGTGTCTAATTGTTCAACTTGCAATTTAAGTGTTTATTTGTGGCACATCAATGTTGAAGGGGCATATGTAATTTAAGCCAAGTGTAATGGCCATATATGTATTATGCCAATAAGAAAATATGTATAATATAATAAATTATCTCTTGATTTTTTAAACTGGACAAATTAAATGAGATATCGTTTAATTTTTAAAAAAGATATATATATCCACATAACTCCATAATAGATTCCAAAGGGGTTGATACTAATTAATTATTTTTTTTTCCTTTTTTTCTAATTTATATTTGTATTTATAAAGTATATAAAAGGGAGATTGGAAGATCATTTATACTTTTAAGAGGAACGTACTTAATTAATTAATTAGTTAGTTAATCATATGTTGAATTAATTTATATTTAGTTTGGATTGAAGGAATATTAACTAAAATATATGAAGCTAAGAAGGAATCTAATTCACAGCAACATACAAATTGCTATATCTTAATTTTGCTCTCTTTATTATTTTTTTATAGATATTAAAAAATCAACATATGAATTGTAGGAATATATATTTATTTTTTAATAATAGTGTGACATATTTTATTAAAAATCTCATGGATTTAGTTTAAAGGGAACATTATCCTAACATGTTAAGATTGCATTTTTAGATGATTTAGATCATGATATTTAACGAGATAGAGTATGAATATGACGATAATTATGTGTGAGATTTTATTTACTATATATCTGTCGTTATTAATAATTTGGAGATGCACACGTCAAAAAAAGCTTGTGTTGTGAACTTTGATGATCATAAATAATGACGCTATGCCATACGTTAACCTATGAATCTTGGTGATAAACTTTGTGAAACTTAATTTGACGAAAAAATTATTAAGTATTCAGATAAAAAATCTCACATCAATAATTTAAAAAAAATATTTATGAAATATAGAAATCCTTTTAGGAGAAAGTCACACAAGCTTTATTAAAAAGTGTATTGAACTAAATTTAGCCCAACATAAAAATTTAAGTTTACATCAATTTGAATATAAATTTTTTATAGCATGGTGAAAATGCTATATATCTTCAACAACAACAACAAAAATATTAATTAAAAAGGGGAACCAAATCATATATGCTTCATTTTGATTAATTAATTAAGCATAAAGATTTGGATTTTGAATTAAGTAGGTTTCAACAGTTTTATAAATTCCCATAGCACTATCTTTTCCATCTTTAATATCTTCTTCTTTGGCAAAAAAATCACCAATTCCATGATAATTTGTTGTCATTTTGCAAATACATCCTCCAATATTAATTTTGGATTCTTCAATTTTTATTTCATATGAAATAAAATCAAGATTTTGTCCCAATGGATCCCCTTCAATCATTGTGTATTTACACACCATATTTTCTTTATCTAATTCATCTATTCTATGTTTCACAAACTCAAAAGGGTTACCTGCAAATTAAACCAAAAAAAAAATCAACAATATACTTGTGAAATTTTCGGGTCTGAAGATTGAAGAGGATAATGTGTATGCAGTTTTATCTCTATCCTTTCTAAAATTAAGAAAATTAAACCAAAATAAGTCATTATGGAAATTAAAGTATTACATGTATAACCATTTGATAAGAGATTATGAGAAAAGATGGGTATAACTAATTTCCCTTAAAGCTTCATTTGAGGGGTTGTTTATCCGTTTGTTACGATAAAAGTTATTTTTTTAAAAAAAAGTTCTCTCATTGAGAAAGTCATTTTTCGATATTGATGATGACATTAATTAATGTTCATCTAAGGAAGAAAATAAGCGAAATTGATTTTTCAAGAAAATATTTTCATAGAAAAGAAATTATTTTATGGTGTTTGATTGCCAAAAAAAATTTGACATATATATGCCCAAAAATCTTGAACCAAAGATCCTAATAAAGTTATAGAAGAACTTAAAATATATATGACAAAATTTAAATATTGATTCGAATTCAGAATATAAAAGAATCATGATAGAAAGCATCTCTCTCTTCATATACTTTATACAGCGCGAATTCAAATTAATTGAATCTCAATACAGATATGACACTCGTTAAAAAAATCCAAAAATAAAAATAAAAGATGATATACACTAACCTTTTGTGAAGTTTACTTGTTCAATACTTCCATCTCCACCATCTCCTTGTAATAAAACAACACTTTCAACAAATTGAGGCAATAATTTTGGTATTAAGGATTTTGAATCCAAAATCAAAGCCTTAAATAAACGAATTGGTGTTATAGGGGAATTAATTTCTTCAGTAAAAGTTGTAACACCCATAATGATTATGAATAATCAAATTTTGGTCTATCAAAACTAAAAGTTTAATTAGTGGCTAAAAATAGAAATTAATTATTTGTGCTGATATTGTATGTAATTATGGTTAATTGGCATATATATAGGTTGGAATTTTTAAATTTTTTTTTTTTTTAAAAAAAGGTCAATTTTCTATTTGGAATTTAAAATTCTATATTGAATAAAACACATGGGCGGCATTATATTTTTGGACTTAATTTTGGTCTAAGAGGAATTGAATTGTATTTGTTTAATTTTTCAGTCTTATTTTGGAGCCAAAAGTTTTAATGAGTTGGTAGGTGATTTTTTCTTTAGTCTTAGGGAAAATAAATATTCTTTACTGGTTATAAGTTAAAATATGAAAATTGAAGTTCAAATTTCAACAGAAAGCTAGAAACGGAAATAAAAATAGGTATTTCCTTACGTCTATTCAGAAAAGAATTAATTCCTATGTGTTTATGTCTTTTGATATGCAAAATTACTCAGTATATGTATATTGATAAAAGATAATAATAAATATATGCAAGCCGAATGAGACACTATTAGAAAAGAAATCTAAATTCGGCTTTTTTTAAACCAAAAGAAATAAATTAAAATTTAAGTCCAACTCAGGCTAATAAAAAGAAATATACAAAATTTGACTGTTGAATTATATTTCAAAATTATTTTTATAAATGTTGATTTACAATGTCATTGTCCAATATGGGAATGGACCTACTTATTAATATTACTTTTGTTTGTTGTTATTAATAGTCCAATGTTGAATGAAGAACCACAAAATTTGAGAAGTGAAATAGGAATTGAGTTTCTATTTTAAATAAAATAATAAATATATATTCCAATTTAATTATTGTTGGTGATTCAACTAATAATTATTATTTTAAATTTTTATTTCTTTTATGAATACAATTGAAATGAATAAAAAAGAATTCTCAGATATATATTTGGTTTATAAAACATCATCAAGCATACATGTAAGGTTAAAAGCGGAGACATGATTTGATGTTTACTTAATTGATTCGAAAATCTATTTTTTAAAAGTTTATAAAACATGATCAACCATACATGTAAGATTAAAAGCGGAGACATGATTTGATGTTTAATTAATTGATTCGAAAATCTATTTTTTAAAAGTTTGTGAGTTTTAAATTAAATTTTTATCTATATGTGATAAAAAAAATTATTACAAGTATAAGGTTTAGACTAAAATTATCGAGCTTATCCCAATCTAAAATTAAACCATGTTAGCTTCGCTACTACTCGAGAAGCATGTTAAAGATATAATATATTGACATATTTTCTCTAATAGTTTAAATTTTTTATACAAGGTGTGACCATAATTCAAGAAATCTTTCTTTAAAATAATTTTTAAATTATAATCGATTATAAAAAATTGAATGTATAAAATTATTATGTAAGTATATTCACGTCACTAAATTACTTGACTCTTCTAAATAGAAACAGAGCAAGGTAGAGCTAAGGAGTTTAGAAAAAAAAATTCATCATTTATAAATAATTAATATTTTTTAGCATATATAATAAATGTTAATTTTTTTTTAAAAAAAATCCTTTATATATTTACTTTTTATATTTTATTATCATTAATAAAAATTTTAACTCTGATAGGGATTCCGCACAAACATGTCATGTCTCATGTTTGATAGAGTTTACACAAAGATAGGACAATATTTATTGAGCCGACACTTTTTTTCATTTGAACAAGTTTATGATATAAATATATAATATATTATAGGAATGTTGGAATTTTTTTTTATGGTTTATATATACTATTTTCATGTTTTGTCTATGTTTTTCTTCGCGGGAAACTACACTAACTTCAACTCTTATATATGACTCTAAGTTAATTGTACAACAAATTTAGTGATAAAAATCTTAAAAGTCATATTCAACGCATATTTAAAGATAGAGGACAACATATAATATAAATATATGTATATTGGACGTTAGTTGATAAGTACATGATATATGTAATATTCGGTGGAAGGGTGAAAAGGTCACCATTACTAAGGATCCCTCTAATATAATATAGGTAGGGTTCGCTTCGTTTCGTGATTATATTTAGGGTTATCATTTTTCGAAAGCTCTGTAGAACCACCTACCTAACACTTTGTTTGGATAGTTATTACATAGTGTTTCATAATGTATCGTATCGTACTGCATTATTTGCTAATGAATACGATATATAAATAGATTGTATCTTCGTCGTTACATAATGCCGCACATCCATAATTGAAATATAATAAACTTACAAGAAAACTACGGTACGGAGTAGAGCTACTATGAAAACGTAGTGCATATCATAAAATAGAATTATTAAATAATAAGTAAAGATAAAATTAGAAGAAAAATATTACAGTAAAAATGGAATCACATCAAATCGATCGTTACACAAAACGAGTCTTTTCATTGTCACTTTACGATGGATTTATACAATATGTTACAATAAAATATAAGTAACAATTAAAATAAACATTATATTTAAACTAATAGTACAATCTAATATAACGGATAACAACCATCCAAATAATAAGACGTAAATATTTTTGATCGATCGGTCAAATGTATAACTAGCTTATTGTTGCTACTTGAGTTATGAGGTCCAACTAATCAATTCTGGGCCTCATTTATTGGGCCCTCAGCCCGCGTTCTAAGCTGACAGACCAATTAAAGCCTGCTATTTGTGGGCCCTGAAAGCCCATGTAGTTGGCCCACATGTCACACCAAAGTACAATTCAATTTCACCTCTTTATTGATGATCAATTTTAAATTTTAAAATAGAATTTATTAATAATAAATCTAATAAATATGCAGTCATTATCTAATTAATTACATAAATTTATACATATAATGAACATGTTTCAACCATGATTTAAATAGAAAATAATCACGTAAATTACTTGTATATCTTCCCAAAAATCAATTGCAAAAAAAATATTTGATTGTTAATATAAAAATACATATATTTAGAAAAATAGAGATCACTTAGTAGCTAATTAGAGTTATACAGATATTAATAATAGAAGGACTAATTATGAGTGAATATATGTATAAGCTTATGCATACATTAGTTATTCCATATTCTGTTCTGCATAAAATAAACACGATTTCACTCATAACTTATATAATATATGTATGTATTATACAGATTTTTGAATTATCAAAAAAATATCGTATTAATTTTATATATGAATAAATTATTTTTTATTTACCTACCAAATACTGTATAAACTTTATAAAAAAATAACATATAAATAACTCAAATATTATTCGACTACTAATCGACCCCTAAAAAATTATACGGCAACAATAATTGACCCCTCGACAACAAGTTTTCTATCTCAAAAAAGTACTAATAAGGTCAAAACATGTATGACCAAACTTTTTAAACATGTATACCAAATAATATAATATTTATAAATTATAAAATTAAATATTTTAGTTTCGATACCATAACTATACAATGTCCATCCCTAGTTTGTGGGTAGAGGGTGGAGATATATATATATTTTAGTGTATGGTGAATACAATAAAACATGTCTATTTCTAGTGAGGTCCACTTTATGGACATTTTTTTAGTCGATGGTCTAGATTTATATATTATTGATATTTTTAGAAAAAATTATTTTGAACAAACTATTTATTTTATTATGTTTTTCCAAAACATCTTATCATTTAAAAAATATTTTTTTTTAATTTCCTCACTCTTTCTCTTGTTCTTGAATATATCACTCTTATACGCAATATATCAAAATGCAATATATTGTGAATTTAAATAATTCCTACTTTTCTAATTACTTGCATGTAATATAATATTTTGAATAATATAATGTTTTGAATACTTTGGTTTTTGACATTAAGTATATATGTAGAATTGTGTAAAAAAAAAATCAAATAATAAGTTAATTATGTTTCAAACTATACTAAATATTGAATATTACATTTATTATGAAATTAGAGGATAAAAATAGATTATTAATGTGATGTACTCCTTTTTTCAATCTTTGTAATGGGAGTTTTTGTTTGACAATAATTTTTTATAGATCTCTTAAACATTATGCATTATTAATAATCGTGTCTTATGATACATTATGTATAATTTTTCAATAATTTATAATTTATTTCATTTAAAAAAAAAAATTATAAATTCCAATATTTAGTTTATTTGATCCTTATACTCCGAATCGTTTTGTATAATAATGGATGATTTTTTTTTTTTGGTACATGGAGAAAGTGAATGAAACTCTTTATTTTTCACCTGATATTCAATACTCGTTTTATAATTCAATTAATTTGAATTCGACCTCCGCACAAAAAATCTTACTCTAATAATGAAGCATTCCATCAAAATACAACTTTATATTCAGAACTCGTATTCGAGACTTATAAGTTCATTGTCCACATAATTGATTAGTCAATGCTCTAAAGTCTAGAGTATAATGATAGAGATTTTAGTATAGTGGGCCTACAAATGGGCCCATCTCAAGGTACTCTTGGGCCACTTGGCCCTGTTATAGTTTCGGCTAGTTTTGAATCTTTACAATTGATGTGGGCCCAATAACCTACCATTTGCCCATACCGCCACGTGTCCGTCCATATTTCGTGTTTGATTAATCAAAGAAATTTAAAATGTTAATTTGATCTTCGAATAATTTCAGAGGCTTCCCTTCGTATTTAATTACATAACTTTATTTTATTTTTATTTGTAATATTACGTTTTTTTCATTTCTTATTTTGATTTTAATAGCTTATCAAAGTGCAATATTGTGAGTTCACTTTCTAGGCTAAGAGGGAGTATGGTCTTAGGGCCCGTTTGGATGGGCTTAAAAAAAGCAGTTTTTCAAAAAAATACTTTTGAAGTGCTGTGGAAACTTATTTTAAAATAAGCGTATGTCGTTGGATAAAAATGATGAAGTTGCTTATGACAAACGTTGAATTTGAAAGGGGAAAATAGAAGAGAAAGAGATGTTAGGAGTATATTGTTGTAATTGAAGTTGTATAAAAATATTTAAGGGCCAAAAAACGCACTCATACCCCAGACTTTTAACTTTTGGCTTAAAATAAGTTTTTTAACTTAAATAAGCTATTTTGAGTATTGCCCAAAACAGCTAAAGAGTCCAAAAATCAGCCTTTTAAGTCAGTCGTGACCAGCTTTTAAGCTGAGCCAAACAGACTGTTAAAAAGAATTTTTACAATCGATTTGACTAATCGTAGAATTGAAAGGTATCAGAGTAACTCTCTTCAGTATACATAGTTATTATCTAAATTTTGTGATTCGAGTATTGTGGAGTTTTTAAAAATAATTCTGATATTATGTAATTTACTTTTTATATAGAATTTGAATAACTCGATTAGATAAATATAAAATAGTCAATACGCATATATTATATAGTTTGTTTTTTTTAATAGCATTTTTGTTGTGTTAGCTGACAAACGCACGCATATGCAATTTCTCCACTATCCAAAAGCTTTTGGTGTTTGTGGATGTTGACATTTGATCAATAATATATATAATTTATTTATTTTGTTTCCTTTTAAATTTATTTGGATATAATTTTCTTGTAATTTATGTAGTTTCTCAATTTTTTCAATTATTAATATGCGATATTAAATACAATTTGTTTGGATAATTATTATGTATATCATATCTTGTATTGTATTGTTATTTTGAATATTACTATTTTACAATTTATATTGTATTGTTGCAATCATCGTTGTATAAAGATGAAATGTTTTGATTTATACAATAAATGATAGGATGTGGTGCGTCGTAACGTTATCTTATTTTTGTTCTAGTCATTTTATATTTACTTATTTTATTTTTTAATACAATCTTTTTTTATAATTATTTTATTTTTATCCTACTTTTCTTTATAACGTTGTAGGTTATTAATGTATGGTTTAATGTATCGATTAAAGATGATATTATCTACTCAAAAGTTATATTTAGCAATACAATACAATATAAAATACTATGAAATGATACGTAATAATACATGTTGTCCATCGACTACATCTTTCAGACTGATCTTAGGCCCTGATTCACCCTCCGTGGACAAATTTTGCGGAAGAGCCATTAGATTTTCAGGACATTGGATTCTCACCAATGTTTGCGTTACTCAAGCCTATCAACGAAGTATCAGTCGTTAATTAGATGTGTACAATACGATATACCATCAAGAGGTGTAATGAGATGATTGAAACATTTTTATTCAGTAACCTTTTTGACAAGAAGAGCGGTAACCTTTTAGTAAACGTATTCAACACAAATTTAAATTAATCGAATCAATAAATTTCAAAAGTAAATTTTAAAAAAAGATATATATATATATTTCAAAAGCATATAAACATTTCATAAAAAGCTAAGCCCTCAGACTCCTTTACGACTTCACTAATTAATTAAATTTTATTAAAGTGAATTTTATTAAAAGATGAGAAGAAATATAATAAATTAAAATTAAAAGTGAAAAAAAATATTATTTTTTTTTACCTCATTATAGTTTTAACTGAAATATGCTGACGTGGAAGTCTATGAAAACAGGCTTTTTTTGGGTATTTTATGGGAATTAATTCTTTTATAGTTATTTTTTTTACTTTACTCATTGGAATTGAGAATATACTGTTGATTTTCTTTTTAGCCATGAAATTTTTTTTCGACCATAAAAATTTTAAATACAATTTAAAATTTCATGGTATGAAATTTTAATTATTGACGATTATTTTTTATGTTCGATTATCAAATTATTTTATCGTTATTATAATTTTTTAATACTTCTTTCAATATTTATTGTCTTTTTTTATGTTCTTTTATAAATCGAGATTTTAAAAATATAACTTTTCTATCTTCATAAGTTGAAGAAATAATTTTGTGTACACACTATTTTTTCATATCTTATATACGAATATTCACTAGGTAAATTATTATTTTTGGAAGTATTATATATATCTTCAATAATGAAGTAATCTATCTGTTTTAATTTATTTTTTATTTCTAGTGTTCATTTTAAGAAAACATTTCTTATTGCTTTAGAATATAACTCTTTAATTTTAAGTTTTCATATAATATTATATAAGACCATATAATTATAAAAATATTGGTTCTAATTTCTTTATTTAAGATCATAAATTTGAGAAATAATTTTTATTAAATTTTCGTATTAAATCAAAACTAGATAATCAAATTAAAATTGATACGATGATAACACTAGAATTATTCATCAAAGTGACATCATATAACGAAGTTGGTTTCAACTTTATTTATGGGCTATTATTTAATTAATGTTAATTAAATATTTTATTCGTAAAATAAGAAAAAGAAAAGAAGTTAGTTATCAACAGTTGCTAAATTAATATTATGTAAATGAAATTAACAATTGTTTATGTGGTATTAATTAGCTGTGATTTTGCTATTAGAATCAGATAAACAATCAAAATGGATTTGTCAAATCAGAGACAGCTAATAAATTATTTTATTAGGATGAAAAAAATAATTTTTTTTTCCAATTCAATGTCATTGTAGACCATAGTGTTAATTAATTTCCTTATTTATTCTGTTACTATCTTTATTTTATTATTGTTTTGCTTATATAATATAGAGTTATGGACCATGAAGGTATTAATTAAAATAATAAAAGAAGTTTGAGGAGATGTCACAACATGCAAAAGTAAATAAAAATTCACTATTCGATATTGATATTAAAGTCTGATTAAATTTAAATTCATATACTGTATGATCTATTTTTGAATATTAATACGTTCAAATATAATTTTACCATAAAATGAAAGAAATTTCAATCACTTCACACAAAATGCGATATTGCTATGAAGTATTCAAAATAATTATTTCTATAATGATTATTGTTTGTTATAAATAACCCACGTTACAAAATCTTTATATTATTGATTAAAGTTGTTTAATTTTATTTTTTTTAAAATAATTTGAAGAAAAAAAAGATGTAATAAGAACCAACCTACAAGTTTGACTTAGAGACATGTTACTAAGTAATTAATGAGATCAAGATGCAATCAAGTGCTTAATAATAATTTAAACCTAATTAACTAATTCAACTTACTCTTAACAACTACAATGAAAAAAAAACTTATTTAGGAAAAAAATAGACTCTATAATTAGATGAACTAAAAAAAGATTTTGCAAATAAAGTGCATTTTTGGAAGTTCCTATTTCATTTTTTTTCCTAATAAAAATTACAACCTCCTTATTAATTGATTTAAATAATACAACAAAATTTACTCTATCAATTAAACTATAGATTCACTTTGACACAATATTTTCCTTCAAATAAAAATATGACTTTTTATTCTCTATATTAAAACACTTTCACAATCTCAGATTCAAAATTTAAATTTAATAAATTTCAATAATTTTTTTAAATTAACATATAAATATAAAATCTAAAAATATACTAAATTCAAGTAAATCATAAACAAAAAATACATAAACATTTATTAATTTTACGAAATACCTGTTACCCTGACATGATAATATAGTTTTAACTAGATAATCATTTAGACAATGGTCTATTATTAAAAAATAAATAAATTATTACTCCATTATGATTTTAAAAATACAAAAAATAATTTTAGCTGGTGTGGGGTTATTTAAGCTCATATATGAGCTGGATCCACACTCAATGGAAAAGACCCCACAATAATTTATTACTAAAAAAAAATTATTATTATTATTATTTTAAAAACATATAAAATTGGTAGTAATAATATTTTTTATTTTTAATAATATAACCAAGATAAACCAAAAATAAAAAAAATTAAAAAAATTGACAACTCCAAGCACAAACACCCATGTTCTTCATACCAAAAAAAATTAGTATATATATATATAAATTTATTAATTCTCATCCTCTTGTTACCTCTTTTTGTTCTTCTCTTCCTCTTAGAGCCAAAAATAAAAATAAGAAATATTAAAATTTTTATAAAATTCTCCTTGTCTCTCTCTTGAATTTTTTTTCTTCAATATGATTCCTTATGGATGTACCAATTAAGATATGTACTACTAACTTTTAAGATACTTTTGTTCTTGTTTTTGGGTATTTTTTATTTATTTTTTTACTTTATTTTTATGTAAATTTGTTGAAAAAAATTCAAAATTTTGAAGAAAGTATGAATCTTGGTGTTGGGTCAGTGGTGAAAACCATGTCTGGTGCCAGTTGTAGTGTTTCTTGGAAATCCGGTGGTAGTGATAAAGTTCCCGACCAGTTTCCGGCAGGTTTAAGAGTACTTGTTGTAGATGATGATCCTACTTGTTTAAGGATCTTGGAGAAGATGCTTAGGAATTGTCACTATGAAGGTACTAAAAAAAATCATTTTTTTTATGTTGTGTAGATTATGTGTTTTGTAAATCAAGAATGGTGCTTTAGATGTTTTTTTCAAGAGTTGACCTTCTTGTTGGTGCTTGTTTGTTAATAAAGTTTAAATCTTTGATGTTTTTTTTGGCTTTTTTATGTTGAGTTTGAGTATGATTGATGTGTAGAATTTGATTTTTATGAGATTTGGAAATGATAAGATAGGAATTCATGATGGAATGATTGGATCTCATATGGAAACTTCTCTTTTTGCTTCTTAGTTTATTAAAGTTGATGTGTTTCTGTTGTTCCTTAGTGGATGTGTTTTTTTAAGTTAATTTAGTTGGTTTCTTTGGATTTGAACTATAGGATTAACTAATTATAGAGTATGATTAATGTATAAGATTTGATTTTCATGAGATTTGGAAATGATAAGTTGGAATTTTATGATTGAAAGAAGAGTTCTTTTTGGTTCTCCTATTGACCTTCTCTTTCTGTTCCTTAGTTTATTGAAGCTCGAGTCTTTGTTGTTCGTATTATTATCGTTTTATGTTGAATCTGAGCTAGTGGAGAGGATAGTGGATGTTTTTTTTGCTTAATTTGGTTGGTTTCATTGGATTTGAAGGATAGGATAAATCAATAGAGAATATGATTAATGTATAGGATTTGATTTTCATGAGATTTGGAAATGATAAGTTGGAATTTTATGATTGTTTTTGGTTCTCTTATTGACCTTCTCTTTATGTTCCTTAGTTTATTGAAATTCGAGTCTTTGTTGTTTATTTATCGTTTTGTGTTTAATTTGAGCTAGTGGGGAGGATAGTGGATGTGTTTTTTGCTTAATTTGGTTGGTTTCTTTGGAGTGCAAAGGCGTGTCGGATTAAGGATTGGATAAGTCAATAAAGAGTATGATTGATATAAGATTTGATTTTCACGAGATTTGGAAATGATAGGTTGGGAAATTTCATGAAGAAAGAAGATATGTTGTTGGATCTCCTATTTACATGTTTATTAGGAACCTTAACTTCCTCAATTAACTTTTAGGGGTCATTTGGTATGAGGGATAATAGTGTCGAGATAAAATGCAAGATCATCTTGTGTTTGGTTAAGGGTCCGGGATTATATAGTATAATGATGGGAGTTGGTCCAAACGACCCCTTAGGGTCAAGTCAAGTTACTTCATTTATGACCTTGGTCTGAAATAGTGTGTTTCAGGCTTCTGAGAACTTGTTGTTTTTTGTTGTTATTGTCTAATTTGTTTCTGCTCACAATTCATTCTAATTTTATGATTTCTTCCAGTCACAAAGTCTAATCGAGCGGAGCTTGCATTATCAATGCTCCGAGAAAACAGAAATGGTTTTGACATCGTTATAAGTGATGTACACATGCCAGACATGGATGGTTTCAAGCTTCTTGAGCATGTTGGTCTGGAAATGGACCTGCCTGTTATAAGTGAGTATCTCGTTTCCTTTAGTTAAAACTGTATTATTAATTTTTCAAGTTTTGGAACTGCTGAGTGCTGATAGCGTACTAAGTGATGGTATCTGATCTCCGATTTGTCATTGGCTAGTGATGTCTGCGGATGACAGTAAGGATGTCGTTATGAAAGGTGTTACTCATGGTGCATGTGATTATCTGATCAAACCGGTGCGTATTGAGGCTTTGAAGAACATTTGGCAGCATGTGATTCGTAAAAAGAAGCACGAATGGAAGGACAGAGATTTTGATCAATCAACAAGCATGGAAGATGGAGATCAACAGCAGAAACCTCCAGAAGATGTTGATTATTCATCTTCAGCTAATGAAGGGAACTGGAAAAGCTCAAAGAGAAGAAAGGAGGAGGAAGATGAAACTGAAGAAAGGGATGATTCATCTACATTAAAGAAGCCACGTGTGGTTTGGTCGGTGGAGCTTCATCAACAGTTTGTACAAGCTGTCAACCAACTTGGAATTGACAGTATGCTTCTCTAGCCTATTTCTTTACCTTAATATTTCTATGTGCTTCCATATTGCTTGGAACTTGGGGTATTTCAGGTCTAGGGGAGTATATGCCTATTTATGATCTTTAAACCAGAAAGGAGTTCTTCCTAGCTCCGCTAACCTTGTGGCTTGACCAACTTGATATACTTCATCCGTTTTAATTTGTATGTTTGGTTTGACTTGGCGCGTAGTTGAAAAAGAAAAGAAGATTCTCTAATCTTGTGGTCGTAAGAAGACTTTCTAAACTAGTGTGTAAAGTTGAAATCAAACAACATACCCATAGTCATCTCACAAGGTGGGGTTTGAGAAGGGTAGAGTGTATGTCGATCTTACCATTACCTTGGAAGGTAGATAGGTTGTTTCCGATAGACCCTCGACTCAAGGAAAAGCATGTCAAAGAAATAATGGAGGTGAAGAACTCATGGAAAAATCCTATAGTTGCCAAAAAAAAAAAAGTGACATTCTTTTTTAAACGGACGAAAAAGCGAAGTATGTACAAATTAAATAGATGGCGTACTATTTTGCTAATGTTCCGTCTTTTCTTACATTACCAGTTTCAGAAAAAAAATGTAATTCTTTTCTTTTCTTTCTTTTTTTGGATTTTTGGTGTTCATACCTGCTACCTCTACTAGCACAAGTACCGTGTTACTCTGCTCACCACGGTTTAGGTACATGTTAAGATTTTACCTAGTGTTTTGCGTCTCTACTGGGATTTGAACCCTAGTTTTATTGCAGTTCCTTTTTACTCTCAACCATCGCCGATTAAATAAAATGTTCAAGATTCTATAATTCCTGGATATGATTATTGATTGGAGGTTGTTTGACTTGGTGGTATCGGTAGTTGGTATCACAAGATTAACGTTCATTTCATTTCTCTTGGGTTTCCTTAATATTTGATAGTTCTCTAAATTTTTGCGTGAGGTTCAGTTCAACATATACAACTTTTCTTCAACCAAATTGCTTAGTCTAACTGTATTGCATTGTCTATTACCTTAGAAATGGGCTCTGCTGAATAAGAAAAGATTGTTTGCCTATATTCTAGATACTAACTCGTATATTCTTCGTTGCTAATTCTGGGTATGATTTCAGAGGCTGTTCCCAAGAAAATTCTCGAGCTGATGAATGTTCCTGGGCTAACCAGAGAAAATGTTGCTAGCCACCTACAGGTCTTGAGCAACTTTACTTCTTCCTTTTTCAAGAATATATGGTTTCATGCACAATTAGTTGATTAGTGGAACACTTCATGTTTGTTTTGCAACATGTAGTTGATAATATTTCTTTAGTTTCTTTATGATGTGCTTATTGGTGGTAATCATGTACTGCAGAAATATCGGCTGTACCTAAGGAGGTTGAGCGGTGTATCACAGCATCAGAATGGACTGAATAACTCGTTCATGGGGCACCCGGAAGCAACATATGGGACAATGACTTCTTTCAATGGGCTAGAGCTTCAAGCTTTAGCTGCCACTGGTCAACTACCCGCACAAAGTCTTGCTACCCTCCAGGCGGCTGCATTAGGTAGGTCTGCGACAAAATCTGCCATATCGATGCCTCTAGTAGATCAAAGAAACCTTTTCAGCTTTGAAAATCCAAAGTTAAGATTTTCTGAGGGACAACCACCATTAAATAATAGCAATAAGCAAATTAATTTGCTTCATGGGATCCCAACTACCATGGAACCGAAGCAGCTGGCTGATTTGCACCAGTCCTCACAGTCCTTTGTGGCTATGAATATGCAAGGGAATGCTAGAATGCAACAAAACAACGCTCTACTAATGCATATGTCTCAACAACAACAACAATCGTCTAGGGCTCAAATGCTAAATGAAACCAATAATGGTCAAGTTTCAAGGCCGCCATTGTCCATGTCACAACCTGCTGCAGTCTTATCACGAAATAGCATTGTTGACAACGTACGAGGGCCTATTTACAATCCAGTCTCCCAAACATCTTCAATGGTAGATTTCTCGCTGAATCAAACTACAGAGTTGCAAAACAACAGTTTTCCTCTTGTGAGTAGTAATTCAGGGATGTCAACTCTGACATCTAAAAGATTGCTTCAGGAAGAAGTTAACTCTGATATTAAAGGATCTAGAGGATTCCCTCCTGGTTACGATATATTTGAAGAGTTGCATCAGCAAAAAACGCAGGATTGGGGTTTACCGAATATCGGATCAAACTTCGGTGCCTCTGATCATTCAAGTATACCAGGAACTCTAGATGTCTCACCGTCCATGTTAGTTCAACAAGGTATTTCTTCAATGAAGAAGAATGGACAAAATGGAATTGCTCCTATGGGTGGACCGCAACTTAACCTATTTTCTGGCGGAAATTTGCTTCCTGTTAAAGCTGAACAACTTCCTGATACAAGCTATCAAAATACATTTTTCCCGGAGCAATTTGGACAGGATGATCTCATGAGTGCCCTTCTGAAGCAGGTTAGTCCGTGTTCTTATCCATAGTGTAGCTTGCTTCAGAATCTTGGTTTTACTGATGCCATTCTAATATTTGCTAATTTGCAATTTATGAAATTTCCAACAGCAAGAAAGTGTCGGACAAGTTGAAACTGAATTTGGCTTTGATGGATATTCACCATTGGACAATCTTCCTGTGTAAGACGCGAAAAGAGTGTAGTTGCTGTAAGCTTACGCTTTGTAACATATAATTCAGAGTCACTAGTGTACATAGTTGTTTTTACAGCTGAACATTGACTTCTGTGAACAAAAACGATGGAGTTTCAGCTCGTCATTCAATTCTTGATGTTGGATTCTCGTCTGGCTGCATCTTCCGGTCTGATTCTTGATTATTGTGGAATTAGACAGCATTTATGAAGGGTAATTTGTGTATGATACTTCTGCATGGTATCGCAAAGGCGTACATGCAAAGTTTTGACTTCTATATAGCTAGGTGAAATTTAGGACAATTTGCACATCCTAGAAGTTATTTTGTGCTGTTTGTGGGATGCAACGCGTTTGGCGTAATGATTCTCTTTAAACGTTCGAGTTATTTACTAACTGCAATAACCCTGTGTCATTTCTTGTATTTCACTTTCTGGAGTTGATCTTGATGTACAGACTAAATTTGGATTGCCACAATCTGAAAGTGTATGAGATTCTTTTAGTTGCTCATTCAGCTGATCTTTTCTTTTTTTGCTTACTTTCTTAGTTATATGAGTTGTTGATTTGAGAGGTATATTTTCTTTCTAAAGCTTGGCTTTCAACCTTGATTCAGCTAATAAAACTATAGAATGTGTTTTGATTTATTACTACTGTTTTATTTGTTGTTGCTATGTTTTTATCTGAATGTGAAGGGGGAGTCTTAAATCAACGGTAAAATTATCATATATAGATCACAGGTTTGAGCTATGGAAGTAGCCATTAGTGCTTGCATTAGGGTAGACCATCTAATATTGCAGCCCAAATTAGTGGCGGATTCATTTTTTTCATTAAGGTGATTCAAAATATAAAGAAGTAGACACGAACCAGTTGAAGCTATTGAAAGCAACATACTATGATAGAATATGTACAAACCTTACGCAACGAGGTTTTCGATAGATTCTCGGCTAGGCAATGTCCTAACCACTAAACGAAAGGGATAAAAATGGTATCCTTTGTGTTATCCTAATTTTGAGGATAAAAATGATTTCTAGGTAGGGTAATATATGTAGAAAATACTTGGGAAAACTATTTATTGTATCAAACATATTAAGGTTGTTGCCATGTAATGAACATTAAGAAATAATTCCATCAATCAAGTCATCATCAAGATAAGAAAATAATTTCATAAATGAACTAAAATAGTAGTATAAAATTAATGAAATGAAAACATAGAGCTCTCCTCAACTTTCTATCTACTCATAGTCTCTTCCAAATCGAATTAGCACTTCTCAAATCAAGCTAGACTTCTCCGAGCTGAAACATTCAACCGACCCACAAAGTACTACTTTTACTGCCAAGAGTACAACATTTCTCGTTCTTTCTTTCCTTGTCGATTTTCATCCTTCCATGAGTATAAAAAGAGCCACAAGAAAGAGCCATCAACAAGAATGCTGCTTGTTCTACTTCTCCGAGCTTTCTCTTCTGAGTAGATCTTGATCTTGGTCTCTGCATAACGACTTCTTCTTTACCAAAAGGAAGTAATTTCTTTTTCAACGAAGAAGAAACAATGTTCTTCACAAAATTACTGCTTTTACTATCTTCACTGTTGCTGCTGCTGCTACAACTTTGGTTCAAATGGTGCTGTACTTCAATGTTTTTATGTCCAACAGCCACTGATTTCTTTGATTTCTTCTCTTCGTTGTTCAATCCGAGAAAGGCTCTCCTCTTTTTCCTACTTTTGATCCCACAAGCATTACATAGTGACTGCATTCAATCATCAAAAATCAAAAACTAAAATCAGATGGTGTTCATTTTATACATTGAACTATTACTCCACCTTCCCATTTCATGCAACACATTATCATTTTAATCCATTCTAAAGATCATATTTTACTTCTAACAGAGAGTTATTACAACCAAGAATGTTTAACGAGGCATATGCAACATTGCAGCACCGATTCCATGATCATCTAAACCCAATACTTAAGATACGAAGCGTAAATTTGTGTAAAATTACACTCAAATTGCAACGAATAATAGATATAAACAACTCATAATCATACAACACAACAATCTTTCTTTCTTAAAAACATGTCTCAAATAAACGATATACTTTTCGACTATATTACATTGTGCAACTACACTGGATATGCTATTGTTATTCTATGGTGTTCAATCCAATTTGAATCAACACATACACAACTTATACGAACTTGTAATTCTATAACATGATTTATTCTTCTTTTAATCGAAAAAACAGATCAATGTTCGACTTGAAGTCGTAAATTAGACAGTAGTACTAACCTTGGGACCAGCAGGTCCACCTCTCCAAAGAGGTGTTTTTGTGGTACCGCAATCAGCACAAGTCTTGACGTTACTTTGGCTAGTTTCCGGTGAAGTAACTCCGCTACTCATTTCTTCAGATCCTAAACCCTGCTGCAGCACAAGAAACAATTCAAATCAAACACTAATAAACTTCACAGAAACCCCCCCTACTGAACTAAGCAACAAGAACAATGTAGCTAATCAGAAGATCCAACTGAATGATTACAATTGAGAAAATTTCTCCACCAGTTACACAAAACCCATTACAGAAAACAAGCTAAAATGACCCAAAACAAGCTCAATCACACTTCATTTTGACATTGATCAAGTAAAATGACTTAAAACTAAGCTCAATCACACTTGATTTTGACCTAATAAGAAGAAGTAAAGCTAGTGATTTATCACTCAGATCCACCATCTTGGATCAATCACCTAATCAGAAAAATCCAAACTTCCCAAGTAATCACACAAGACAAGACCCAAAACAAGCTAGATTTAAACCTAATAAGAGGTTAAGGTAGTGATTTATCACTTAGATCCACCATTTTTTATCAACTTTTACAGAACAATCTCAACGAAATGAGTAAACACAACCAGCAATCACACAAGACCCACAACAGAAAACAACAAAAAACACACAAAAACAAGGTGAATAACTCTTCATTTTCGACCTCAACTGAATGATCACTCTGAACCAACAATTACACAACCCCCCATTTAACAAATCGCGCTAAAATGACCCAAAACAAACTGAATCATACTTGATTTAGACCTAATAAGAAAAGGGTAACTAACGATCACTTACTTTATCACTTAGATCCACCATTTTCGATCACTTTTTCAGAAGAATCACAATGTATAAACTCCACCAGCAATTACTCAATAACCCACCAAAAACACCCAAAAAAAGCTCAATCAAACTGGATTTTTGAGCTCTATCAAGTAGATAGAACAACAATAAGAAACCCCACCACTCAAAAACTCAAAAAACGAAGAAGAAATTTGAGCTTAGTTTATAGATAAGAGAAGAAGAGTGATAGTGGCGGAAAAAATATGGAATCTGTGGTTTATAAGGGAGTTGTATACGAAAAAAACCCTAGGTGCGCGGGAGTGTGAAAAGACGAAAATACCCTTTTCAGACAATTTTTTTTTACCCGCCAAAAGATATGATAATATAACTGAAAATGGCGCCATTAAATTTGGTTTTTTTTGTATTTTTGGGGAATTGAAACAATTTCATTTTTTGCCGCTTTATTAAAAAAGAAAAAGAGATTTGGAATTTTTAAAATAAATTAAGTTCAATGTTTTAATGGTGTAGGGTAGTGTGGACTTTTTATTTATATATAATACTCCCTCCGTCTTTAATTACTTGTCCACTTTTTCTTTTATAGTTGTCAATTTTAACAAATTAAGAAAGAACAATTTTTTTTATCTGTTACACCTTCAATTAAATGACTAATTATCCTAAAAATGTATAAATTTTTTTCCACTTCATAATTAATAGGAATAAAATCGTAAAATGTCAATTCAAAAATTTGACAAGTAAAAAGGGACGGAGGGAATATAATTTTGTGGAAAGAATGATTTTACTATTAATATCATGTTGGTATAGTATTAGTACATATTACTCTATTTAACTTAATATTATGCAAATACTAAAGGATAAAATATAAGTTATACATTTCGTTCGTTTCAATTTATTTGTATGATATTGAGAAGTAGTTTAGTGTTTGAAATTAGTTTTAAATATTTCTCTTTCTTTTTGACAATTTTTGAATTTTAACTTTTCACCTAATATGTTTAATATTATAAAATCTACTTATTTTTAAATTAAGTATGTTATAGGATTTTTTAAAAAAACTCATGTCAAATCAAAACGAATTAAATAAAATAAAATAGATGTATTCATGTAAGATACATGTTCACATGACTCTAAAAGCAGATGTAATTTTATAGTATCGGTTTTATTTGAATTCTATATTTTTCTACGTAGAATATAAATGTATGTGTAATAATTTATTAAAGTTTGCAATAGGTAATAGGCATGAATCAATGATTTCAAAATTTTAATAGGTTCAATATGAAAAACATTAAAGATTGAATTAATAGAGTTTAAATGATGAATTTGTCTATTGTATGACCTAATAGTTTCTATTTAAACCTTAATATGTATTAAGTAATTTACAAAATACTTATAAAACATCAATAATTATTACTGTGAATATTCACTTGAAATTGTTATAAAAATACATAAACTTCAAATCTTAAATCTATCCGTGAGATATATCACTTATAATTACAAAAAAATAGTTGCACATATTGTTCTAGATCATGAAAAAAAAAGACGGTAATCAAGTCCTTTTTAATTAAAATATAATTGTTAAAATTAAAACAAATAAATTATGTTTGGAAAATAGGGGGCGTTTAATAACGTCAAGAATGAAAATCATCCTCCATTTTTTTCTTTTTAAAAAAATATTTTTGGATATTTTTGATTCTTTATCATTTTAATTGAAATATATAATGCCTATTAGACTTGTATTTTCGGTACATGCCTTAAACAATTTTGGATCATTGTTACCAATTTGTTTCATAAATGTATTGTTTATTGTATTGTACTGTATTGTGACAATTTGGTGTAAGATTTACAAAAAATATTTGGCTAGAACTGAGTTTTGTTTCATTGTTTAATACTTTTTGTTTTTGGTTTGATTGTATCGTATTGGTATTGTAATTTAATAATTAAAAGATCCCTTAATTAACCTAGGGTAGGAGGTTGACTAGATTACATAGTTAAGGTACAGGTAAAAATAGTATTTTGAAATATTATATAAATATATAGATTGAAAAAAGAAATTAAGTAACAATGGGAACACACCAATGGTGTTCCATAACATAGGGGTTTCATTATTACGTACACTCAATTTAACATAATGGACATACATTTTAAATTACAATCAAAACAAACATTGTAATCTCATAAAACGATACAGTACAATACAATAGATAATAATAATTCAAACATAGTGTAAGTGAATTTATGTTTCTAACGATGTTTTTAGAAGTGCATGATTGAAACTTAAAAAAAAGAAGCTGAAATTGATATCAAATTTCATCATATTCTTATAATTATTTTTACATTCGATATAATAATATACACTGATATCGTTATTTTAGAATCTATTCGAATTAATTATTAGGACGAATGGAATCAAATGTTATAATTCCACTAATGGGACAAATAAACAATAATGGTTGAAATAAAAACTTAGGAAAATTATTTAGAAAGGAACGACAAGAAACAAAATAGGAAATCACTTAAGAATTATTTGTTACTAATCTTTAAATTACGAAAAAAATAAATAACAATACTATTCAATTTACGCCACCAAAGGTTGTGTGTATTCGTGAGAGATCGAGTTGATTGGTCATGTAATTTTTCAGTCGATTTATTATACTAAACTTGTTTAGTATGATTTATTTTTGATGTATGATTTACGAATTACTGTGTGAATCGCAGACATATCTAAAGAATAGCAATCACGATTTTTTTGGTAAAAATAAATGTTATGAATACATGACGGGTGAAGTGTTTGCTGATTAGTGTTAAGGAGTAATTGGTGTGGCTAACTCCTCCTTGTATTTTATGATACTCCTTCGGTCTAAATTTGATTCGACGCATGAAAGAAAAAATGACAGAAATCACGCTTTTGAGTTCTCTTATTACCATGAAGCTCGTAGGGGTGGTATAATTTCTCAAAATTTCTATGTTCTCGCGCATCAGAGTGAGGGAGCTCCGCATGAGATGGAGGTAATCGCGCGCATCAGATGTATCATGTATAAAATGTAATGTATCTCGCGCAACAGATTAATGTATCATGTATAAAATGTAATGTATCTCGCGCAACAGATTAATGTATCATGTATAAAATGTAATGTATCTCGCGCATCAGATTAATGTATTATGTATAAAATGTACATCAAATTAGTGTATCATGTATAAAATGTAATGTATCTTATTTAACGATCAATGTATCAACGCTTATATTATTGTATCAGTTTGAAGAATTTCTGTAATTATAAACTTGTAAAGGACAAATGGTAATTTGGCCTTAAAAATATGTGGTTTCTGTCCTTTGCCCTAAATAAAATATAATTGTATAGTAATACTCCTATTATTAAGTTATTTAAATATTGAAAAATGAATAATATTTAATAATGAAGCTAAAATAATAAAATTGATTTTGTAAAAGTAAAAATAAACATCAGTAAACGATGCACAATGCTAAAAGAAAAAAAAAAGAAAAATTCTCACATTTCTACCACTTATTATGATGAAATATTGCACACAAATCCCTTAACTACAATAAACAATTTAGCACTATATATTAATATATTATAATATAATAATAATAATAATAATAATAATAATAATAATAACATAAAAACCCTACCACGTTGAGCTACTCAAAACCATTCATAAAAAACTTATCACAACTTTTTGTTAGCTAGACATTAAATTTAATTCAACCAAACACACCTACATACAACATATCAACAAGCCCCAAAGAATTACAACAACAACAAAAGGAGATCCCCTCAAACAAATTTAATCCGTGACGGAGTCAGAAATTCCAAGAGTCGGAATAAAAAAAAATTGCAAAAACGCCACATATGAAATTTGAACATGTAACCTAAAACAATTTCAAACCGACCCTATTTGCACACACAACATAACAACAAATTGAACTCCTTTCGATACATGTAAGCTCCGACACTCATGAACCTAAATAGAGAGTAAAAAGACAGTTCATTGCACTAAGCTCCTGCTATGTGCAGAGTCCAGAAAAAGATTACCGAACCACAAAAGATCTATTGTACGCAGACTTACCGTGCAATATTATAGTTCTAATACTTGAGTCTTTTGTTGTGAGATTGACTACATTTTGAGAAGAAATTTGCAAGAATTGCAAAGAAGGCACCAATGCAACACAAGATCCATGTCAAAAATAGCACAATCCAATCCTTAAATTTCTTCTTTGGCTGATGATTTCTATCAGATTGCATTAGTGATCTATACACAGCTTCAGTTAGGGCAAATGCTGTTACTGGATCTGATTCATCTGGTAATATTCCCTGCTCAGTCAAACACGCTATATCGTAGACCCCTGTTGTCTCCGGTATACCTAGAAATTCGCATATTTTCAGCCGGCTATTGATCCTCTCCTCCGTGCTAATCGTGTCACCGTGTGTCAAGATTAGCAATGGATTCTCATCTAATTGAAAAACAACAAAAAACAATAGGTTATAAATAACTATAGAGCAGATTCAACCAAATGTGTACACACTACATGTGTAGACATACATTTGTTTATTCTGTAAACAATTCAGAAACATAATATTTTATCGTTGCGATTCATAGCTGTCCTATACAAGAATCTTTCAGTAATTAATGTGTAAAACACCATTTGAAGAATCTGGCACGCACTCAAACAACATTTCTGAAGAATTCGAACAACATATAGGATTTAGGCAGAGTTTTTGCAAATCTGTCAATGTTGCTTGAACGGTCACACCTCTATTTCAACATGAATCCGACAACATTTTTGAAAAGTACGAACCAAAGTTTAAAAAACGAACTTACTTGAGTTCCTTATAGAAGAATTGTTGAAAAGGCTCTTCAAGGCGACTACGTCCTTCAAATCTCCAGAGTTAAAAGCTTTGTTAATCTCTGATAAATCAGCCACAATTATTGCACAATCAACATCCCTCTTAGTGTACCTTTTATTTGAAATCTTATTATTATTATTACAATCATCGTGTCGAAAACAAGGTTGATTATGTCGAACGCCACGTGTCATCCATGTAGAAACTTCATCTAATCCCTCAATCATATCATTAGTATCTAATCCCCTTGTATCATACACACAAAATCCACTTCTCATTGATCTCAACACGTTGTGTTCTTCCAAAAACATAGTTGTATAGTGTGAATTCCCACCTATATATAACAAGATTTTCAACAAAGTGTCAAAGGGTCGATAATCAGAGACGGATTCAGAATTTTAAGTCATCATATACCAATCTTGTTTTATATTTTTTTTGAAACACACATACATATGAGTTTTAGCTAACATGATAATTGAGACTGAAATCATTTGGTATCTAAAACTCACTTAGCTCGATTAAGTAATACAAATTCGTACATCATAGAGCCTAATTATAAACTTAAAGAAAGAACCGTTCAATACACGATTTCCTTTCATTTTCGGGACTCAAACTCGAGACATTACTCAATGGGCCCTCCAATTGGTGGAGTTCATAAATTTTTCACAGCACAACCAAATGATGTATACATTTATTAAATTAGCCAACATCTCTACCCTCCTTGACAGCAAGATAATGGACCATCTTCACACACCTGTGATTAAATGTGGTAACCCTCCACCCCACCCCACCCCAACCACCCAACCAATCTGAATTAATGCCAATTAACCTAAAGTATTAATTTAGTTACCCCTGAACTATTCGAAATAGGCAAAAATGTTCACAAACATTTAATATTGTTTCGGAACAACCACTAAAACGAAGGATAATTTTGAGCCAAAAACATAACATAGGGTAAATTTGACCAATTATCACTCTCTAATATTTATTTCAAGCCTTAAAAAAGCGCCGGCGAAGCCAGTTGTCCAGAAATAGCACAATAGAAGCTCTTTTCAAAACGTACAACTAGTGAAATTCAAACAAACGAGCACTACCACATTCCATTCAAAAGAGGTGAAACCACTGGACTACAATAGCTTGTTGTGTTAAGCATATCCAAAATATGTTATTTAATCATTTCGTGTATCATTTTACTTGTATATATGATATTTCTTTTCCAATAAAAGGTGTCCAATTGAACACTCTCACCATCATGTAACCAAAAGTTATTGAATTCACGTAAATCCGTAGCTAAAAAAGGTGGTACTATAGAGAAGAGAATAATGAGTGAACATACTTGATGTTTGAGCAAAAGGGATGAGACCAGATCTACCAAGAACACTATACATGTAATTAATAAGTGAACTTTTTCCAGAAGCAGATAATCCAACTAGTAAAATTGTGATCACTGGTGCTATTTCCATATCTTCCTTCTTTATCCCTCCTATTGGTAACCAAAAATCCCCTGCCCTGCAAATAACATTTACTCCATTTCATTAGAAATTCAACAGTAGTTGACTTTCAAAATAAAAAATATCGAAAAACCAAACAGAAAAACTCAGAAGTACTAGTAATGATTTACCTGTAACTAATAAGTTTGTGTCTAAGATCTTCAAGTCCTTCAGTAGAAATAAAAGCTAATCTCTCCATTTCTCTAAGGATTTTAAGCCTTGGTGTGAGTTTTGATAGATCAGAAATGTCAATTTTAAGATGACCATTTTCATCAAAATCTTCTGGTGTTCTCCACCATAAACTGGCTGTTTTTGGCAATGAATCACTTTGTTCTTCATCACTAAATGAAATATTTCTCATCTTTTTTTCTTTTTTTTTTGAAAAAGTAAAAAAACTTTTTTTGAAGATTTGTTACCAGATGAGATTGCTATAGTTGAGGATTGCTGTGTTGTTTTTATGGATCAGGGCTTTATTTTTGGACAAATTACAAATGGTCCTTTTTTTAGTGGTAGGTCCAAGTATTTTATCAATCTGTAACATTGTCGTAATATTATCTTTTTAAAAGAATATCAAAAGGAAAAAGTAAAGAGTATTCGTAGACTATAATCGAAATTTTAAAGATACAAATTGACTAAAACTATGGTTCTATAATCTATTACCTTTTTAAATATATTTTTGTCTATAATTTTATACATCTTTTTTATATACATGGTATTCAAATACTTTTCACATGCCTCAACTGCGTAGAGTCATGGAGGGTTTGTGTAGGGGTGTGCTTTCAATTTTTCGTTTCGTTTTTATACTATTCAGATTGAGTTTTCATTTTGTGATTTTGAAGAAGTGTAACCCAATTCGAACCAAAATAAATTCGATTTGACTTGATTTTTCTCTTTTTGGTTTGAATTTTTTCGATTTGGTTAATCGGTTATGTCAATAATTAGAAACATGACAAAGTTTATATTTGGTCAATTTTACAAATTTATATATATATATTATATATATATATTATATATATTAATTTCTTAAATATCTTTTTTAATATAAATCAGAAGTAAAACGTAAACACAATACTTAAAAGTGTATCATTTATAGATTTCCAAACATAAGAAAATAAACTAATCAATAATGAAAAATAACTAAAAATGGACAAAAGTTGTTTAATTCCACTTATTCTCTCTCTCTCTCATCGCCCTCTCTCTCTCTCTCTCTCTCTCTCTCCTCTCGTCTATATAGATATATATATATATATATACTATATATATATATATATATATATATATATATAATAATATATATATATATATAATTCAGTTTTATTTGGTTTTTCGATTTTCATTTTCTATTCAAAACCAACCAAACAAAGTACATTTATATAATCCAAAACCGAACCAGAATCCAAAAAACAATCCAAATTAAGAATTCGTTGTGATTTTGGTGTATGTTTTTTTCGGTTTATCCAAAAGTGCTACTCCTAATATCATCTAAGTCAAAGGTATATCAAATTATATTAAAAATGAGTTTTAGGGTAATAAAACTTCAATTTAGTTAAGGTAATGTTTTCGAAATTTCTTATCATAGTTTAGGATATAATTTTGTCTTATTCCAATCCTAAAAAATTACTTCCTCTTTATCCCATTTTATATAAATGAGTTTGATTTTATACTGAGTTTAAGAAAAAAATTGAATTTTTTTTTTTGTTTAAGGCTGAAATAAGTATTTTAAAGTCAAACTATCACTTAATATAGAGACATGCCATTTTATTTTTGAAACAGACCAAAATTAAAGTTATATAAATTGAGACAGAGACACTAACAATTTTAGTCTATGCCAAATATTTAATAATTTATGTTTGTTAAATTTAATAGATACAAATAGATAAGAAAAAAGATTTAACTAAATATCAGAAAGGTCTTTTTCATCAAAATATTTAATAACGAAACACAAATAATTGCATTAGCCATTTCACATTAAATCGATTTTTTTAAAAAAAGCAAAAAATACACCTAAAAATTGTATTAAACCATATCGTTAAAATTCGTACAAATTATGATAATTATATCTTTAAATAAGAAAATTTTAGTAATTCAGTTGATCAATTACTTATATTTCTCTTTTTTCCTATCCTCGATTTTGGAAGGAAAAAAATTATCTTAAATATGAAATCTCACTAATTTCCTATTTTTCTATAGTTTCCATTTGATAGTTAAAATTCTATAGAACAATTAGTAAATACTAAAAGTGCTATTTTTTAAAACAAACTTATGCCTATTTTAGGAATTATTTTAAATTTTACCCTTAAACACAAAGGACCATATTTGTCATTTTCTCATTTATATAGGATGGTGGGGTTTAATAAGATTAATTAGTAAAATTAATTATATGAGAAAAGTAGCTTACACGATGTATAATATGATAAAGAAAATGATTATTATTAACTTAGTGGAGAGATCGATGTTATTGCCATTACTATTTACTTTATATAACATTATTTTTTTATTAATTCGTTTTTAAAAATAATGTACTTTTTCTATAATCTACTATTCTGACTAATTCGAAAATGTATTATGTAAGACTTCTTCCTAATATAAAATATTTCAATCACGAAAAATTTGAATTTCAAGATTTTGAATTAGAAGAGATTGGATGTAACACGTCATATTGAAAAGGGCAACTTTCATAAATAGCAAATAAAACATTCATCATTTGTATGCTATAAGCAACGTTTGTATAATTGCGCTCCATAGCCAATATAAACTGTATATTTCGCGTAATATATACAATTGAAGCAAATTGTATAAAACGAAATGTATAAACAAGAAAGAGAACGACACTTGGGCAGAGAATTGTATAAAAACGAAGTGTATAAAAAATTAATTGTATTATTCTAAGTGTATAGAACGATTATATACAATTGATTTGTATAAATGAGAAAGAGATAAAGACAAAAGAGCACTTCCAAAGATAACAATTGAATCGAATTGTATCAACGAGTAAACGGAGAAATTAGAATACAATTTTAAATTGTATAAAATAGAAAGAAGAAATACAAGAAACTGGGCAGGGGAGTATTTTTTATTGTATAAATTATAGTGTATAGGACGAAAATATATACTTTTGTCACTATTTTTATTTTTTTGTATATACAATTTTTCTCACTCTTTCATACAAACAAAATGTAATTTATACATTTTCCGCTTCTAGTTTTGTATAAGTGAGAAAGTTGAGGGTGGCGAGCGATATCTGGAAGAGGGGACAAAAATATATGGTATTTAATATATTTTCTCTACTTTATACAATTAAACCAATTTTATAACTTGTGTTTGTATAAAAGTGAGAAAGCGAGCGAGATATTGGAGGAAAGTGGCTAGCGAGATATTTGGGAGAGAGGCGTCGACAATTTTTTTGCAAACATTTACGTATGGAGCACAATTAATCAAACCTAACTACTCTATTTATTTTAGATTATTAATTTGCTATTATATACAATTTTCCCTAAAATTAACAATTTCAAATAGTATTGAATATATTGGCTAATGTGTAATGATTAGGAATTAGTTGACTTACTAATTGGAAGATCAAAATTTGAAACTTAAAATCCACAATTTATTAATGATATGAAATCCAAACATTTTGGATTTCAATTTTATTTAAATTATATGCACACCTTCTACAAATCAATAATATATTAAAATAAATTAATATTATCTTTCTTTTTAAATTTGAAATTGTTAGATAGCGGCTTAAAGCTATTTAGGTCAATACAATTTTGTTAAATAATTAATAGAGACTAAAATTAAAATTATTATACTCTAGGTCAAAAATTAAAAATTGTCTTAAAAATAAAATTATTTTTGTCAAAATAGTATACTGATTTTTTAAAGACCAAAATTAAAACACAACCACTGTCAATGAAATAAAAGAATATTAAAACAAAGGAAAACATTACGTATAAGGAGCCTTTCTAATTTCTAATCATTATATAAAATAAAACAATTTTATGTGTGATTGACTACACATTGAAGAAAACGTAGAAGGAACATATTATTTTGTACATTTTCTAAAATTATTATTTCGAGATTTTTCCCTAAATTAATATTTTTTGTGTTAGAAAAAAATAGTGAAAGATTTTATTTAAGTACGAAATGGAGTAATGTTTTAGTTTCAAAATATAGCGACATGTACTATATCTATGACTAATTCAATACGCATAATAAATGTATTCACGTGTTTATAATACTTTTATAGCGACATAGTATATCGTATTCACACTTATCATTTTAATAAGAGTAGGGGAAGAAGGGAGGGGGAGGGAAAAAAAAAAAAAAGAAAAGGGGTATGGTATATAATATGCGTGCCATCTCACCTATGTTCGTGCAATAATATTTAGAAATTAATTTTGTTTCGAGGAAATATATGCCTTAGCTTGTTGTATATGGAATTTTTTTAAAAATAGAGTAATGATTTAATTTTTTTTATTCGTGATCTAGAAATTGTATATTATTATTTTAGAAGGAACTAAAGAATGGTCCATTGCATTATTACCGGGGGCGCTGGAATATATAGTTCTTAATGATCATGGTTATGTCATTAATTTTATAAGTAGTTTTATTTTATTCGAACATGTAAAATAGTTGGACATTTAATAATTATTCTAAATCTAATTAATTAATTTAATTATCCCCCGCACTTCAGAAAAATAAAAACTATATTTATTGGAAATGTGTACAATATGAAAATTGAAAAACAAGAAGTCGCAATATAATGTCTTCTTTTCATGTCGATCGTTTCAATTTTTCTTTATTATTTTATTTTATTATTATATATACATCTCACCAATAAGGTGAAAAAACGGAGAAGGAAATTGCGGAGATAAGAGCTCGACTTTCACATAAAGTGATAATTTGGGTAATAGGTCAAGTCGGAGGGGGGATGAACTTTAAAATTTCAAATTAATATGAAAATATGATGATTTCGTTTGAATGAATTGGAGTCCACGGGCGGTATATAACAAACAGTTCCTACAGTTCCTCAATGGGGAACATGGATCGTACGCAGGCATGCACAAATAAATAGCTACGGCTGGTGGGTTGGGCGAGGAAGTGGTAAAAAAAGCGGGGGGACGGTGAGCAGGGGGCGTGGTCGCGCGTTAGATCGAGGGTGGGGGAAGGGGTGGGGGTACGGGGCGTTACCTTCGAGTTTAGTGATTATGTCAGCGCGTTGATGTATAATTGCACAGACGGCACAATGGCGTGTCCTTGTGCTTGGTAGTGTGTGTATGCTTGTAGAGCGAGTGATGTTGTTCTTTGGAAGCTGGACTGATGGATTGGTTCGCGGTGGGGTTTGCGTTTGTTGTCAACCATATCCTTCAACTCATCTTTGTGTATAGGTCTTTTAAGTTTTGTGGGTATCTAAACATATAGTTTTGTTGAATTGTGTAGGATATAATGGTAGAGTATACTTGCGTGTTAACTATTTACAAGTTCATATGTTGATCAGTTTGTATCAATTTATTAGGATTTGGAGTTTTATCATATTTGTATATTGCAGACTTTTATTTTACTAATTATACCCAAAAACGACCACGTATAAGGGGTACACCCAAAATGATCAAACCTACAATTATTACACGTAGCTGCGACAATTATAGCGACTCCTTGCCCTCTCCTCGCTCGCCTCTCTCCTTTCTTCTTCAACTCTGCTCGCCGCTCTCCTCCACTTCCAATCATCGCTCGGAGACGCAGGTCTCTTCTCCCTCGTCCGATCTCTCAAATCGGGGTCGCGTCCGACTCAGGTCACCGTTTCCCTGATTATCGCAAATCGGGAACGGGGGGAAAACAAATCTCGCCATTGTCCTCACCCCTCTTTCGCACCGCCTCTCTCCTCTCTCTCTCAATCCTCGCTCAACAATCTCCCCCCCATAACATGTAGATACAAATCATAATTAGCAAACTATAGCTATAAAGCGTACAATAGATTACTAGTTTGCGTGAGTGGACATATATGCGAAATTCCGTTTTTAAGTTTAATTTAATTTATCGGTTAATGATGAGATGATCCTGAATTTGCTTAATGGCCTGGTATAAAGTAGGTGAGATGGATTATCAGCGGCCTATGTAGAGAAGCCCGTTTTGAACCCACCGGCCCAACAATATGGGCTTGGGCCTTTTATGGGCTACATAATGTTATCCTGAATTTCGAATAATTAAAAGTGGGAATTTATGAAATCAAAATGAAATAATGGTTTGGAAACAAAAAAACCTTTAATTAAAGTAAAACGGGAGTTCAATTAAACATTATTATTAACTGAATTTTTTTAGAAGATTATTATTGTTTGGGCCGTTAAGATGAACTATTACTATCATAGAATTAAAATGCATGCAAAAAATTAGCTATTAAACTATAATATAGTAATAATAAACTTAATTAACCCTACAAATGCTATCTAAAAATGATGAGAATACATAAATTTTATTTGTATGAAATAAAAAAATTATTTTTGATATCTCATTAACGAAAGTCAAATTATGGGGAAAAAAATCATGTCAAAACATGTGAAGATGAATTGAACATTTAAAAGGAAAGACCAAATATGTGCTTTCTTACTCACATGATAGTTATATAATTCATCATAGGTCAAAATCATAACTGAATATTTTTTTTGCCATGGTTTTCGATGTCCGTTGGGCATAAAACTCCGATAGCTGTATCCGCTCGGACCAATCTGTTTCCACAGGTGAAGTGGCACCCATATTTAGTTTTATTTAACGGGGCCCTGGGACGCATCCGGTTTGTAATAGCTCCATGGCACTGTTTGAGCTCTACAATTAAGCGGAGACCTGAAGGACCCCCCCCCTTTTTATATCCTCGGCGGCTTTAACTTAGCCCGAGCTACCCTCAGGGGTTACACTGAATAATTTAGTTGTCAAAAAATGACAACACTTAGGCACATATCAGTCATTTAATTTATTTATTTTTGGCCGTATTCACAAATAGATTTCTAAATTCGTTGGGTTTTCCTCTCAGGTATTTTAACTATGCTATTTTCCTATTAAATTATTGAACCACCTATAATTTGTTCTTTTTAAACACTATTGACTGATTTTGATTGACTTTTCTATCGTAAATGTCTTCAATTGTATTCGTATTGTAATGATATTAATTGAACGAATGAAGACAAATCGTGTGTTAGTATTCTCATTTGTTTCCTAATTTGTTCAAATAACTTGAAGTAAAACATAATTTTTTCCGAACATTCTCATTACCAATTGAACTAATGAGTTTTGGAACAATAATGTATTCTCTATCAATACCCCTCACAAAATTCAGTTCCACATCAACCAACGCTGTTTAAAAGGAACAAATTATGGGTGGTTTAATGATTCAACGGGAAAATAGCATAGTAGAGGTAACCTGCGAGAAAAATCCACAAATTTAGGAAATTTGTTTATGTATTTGACTTTTTTTTTTTATCATTAATTTGAAGTTTTGATAATTTCATCTTAACAAAATTCCTAACAACTTTTGAATAAAACTCTAATTTTTTACTTTTTATATAGCTACACTTTATGATAAACGAATGTTCTCAAATTTTAGAGGGAATAAATTGTCAACACACACCTTCAAGGACCAGAGGCCCCGGCGCGGGCAGCTACCCCAACTAGCCGTCAGATAGGATCGTGTAATATTATCCCTGGGTATGTAGTGGTTCGGATGTATACAGGGACAGAGAAAGATGGAAGTGTGAGGATATTTGTAAAAAATAATAATTAAATTATACAAATAACAAATTAATATGAAGCCAACATCAAAAAACAAATATTTATACACTTCACCAAAAGCAACCAAATGTACAATGAAAATGAAGTTTTTTAATATAAATTTCTAGAACTGATTTCTTGTTGCACAAGATCATATAACTCAAAATTAATTCAAATATTACAAACATTAGAATTAACATATTAATTAAGTAAATACACCTAGAACTGGTGTTTTTAAATATATATTAATTTTTTTTATATTAATCAGACTCTAAAACGACTATAAGATATATAACAATAATAAAAGTAAATCACACATTTTTTAACAACCCCTAGGTACGTTTGTTTTGTCATTCTTCAAGACATTCTCATTGTTTCTTTTTTATAAATACAACAGAGAGTTGAATCAACTATCACTAATGACACTAACTCGCAGCAAAATGAGAGGGGATAAAATGAACAATAACACAACGTGGCCACATGCGTAATCTTATATATATTTGACCCAAAAGTTTGAACTACAGGTGGGGGGGTGTTAAATACTAAGTACCATCATTAAGTGCAATGAGGGGGGGGGAAGCTAACTTCAAAATCTCATATTTTTTTGTTGACATCAGATGTACGATCTCCACAAAACATTACAATATCATCTTCACAATATAATACAAATTCATATACATTTATTTTTTACCCACCAAAAACATCCAAGAATCACAAGATAGAGAAAACGTATTGCATGTCAACAAATCCAATACGACATTGAAGGTAAAATAAAAAATTTATAATAAACGCGATAGCTCTTGCGTTGGACAAGAATAACCTATTGGCTTCTATAGTCCCACGCGGGGTCGTCCACGAAAAATATAAATTTAGTATGGAATATTTTATGACATAACAAGAACTCGGATTCGAATTATCGTATGTTGCAAAATTTTTTAACTGAATTAACAGCCGTTAGAAAGAAACGTACTACTGAGCCTTACAATGATTTAATTTTGTGGTTCCCGTGGTTTGAAATTCTTCTTTGGAGTGAACTTTTGAGTCGTACTAACCTACATGAGGGATATTTAAATGTAATCGTTGTTCTTGTAATGGCAAAATGTAGGTTATTGGGTACTTACAGAAAACCCGAGGTCGGGTAGTTGTGATCTTAAAGTGTGTTCAAGATTATGTTACATAAAAATAGAGAATTATGAGGACGTCTATAAAGATTTAAGGTTCAAATCGTGTCGGGGCTCGATTGAAGGAGACGTGAGATGTGGATAGGTCGAGCCGGCCGTTTTAATTTGTTTTGAATTCCATGAATATAAATACTTTAGTAGTAGTAACTTTCAAGTCACCAAGAATGAAGAAGCAACAACGAATCGAAAGAAATAGAGGATAGAAACAGAAACAGTTAATATTTGAATAAATTGGGTACACAGTGTCCTCACTACATATCGAATAGAATCTTACATAAATAGACATTTGGAAAACGATAGTATAGGCTACGATAATTTTCAAACTACCGTGACAATGAAAGATAGATAGAGGTTGGTTTTCACACGTACAACCGATCCGACTCAATAAGTACCCCAACAATAAGACGAGCAATAACATGCGCGACAAAACCGCGGTCCATCAAAGGCATGACTGGTGACCATCAACAACCGTAGCTAAGGTGCAGACGAAAGCGCACCAGATTACTCTCACAGTAACATGAAGTACACCCGTCTTTCAGCACTTAGAAGACTTTGCGAATGTGAAAGAAGAAAAAAGGGAGAAAAGACACAAAAAGGAGAAAGCACCACCGAGCCCGTGGTCTACAAGCTTCAGATTCAACGACCACAAATTCTTTCGGAGATATAGTAATATTTCTCCGAGAGCTAAAAAAATCTTACAACGATAACTTACAACTTGAAAATAATTGAGAACAATTGAAAACTCGTAAGTCTCCAGGACGTAAGGTCAAAATGATTCAAAACAAAGAAAGTCAGAGGGTGGACATTCCTCCCCAAATAGGGCTAACAATTAATAGAAACAAAACTTAGATGTATTGCATATTTAGTGGAGTCAACTACAGAGAGCTACAAAACAATGAAACAGTCCCTACACATTAGAGATCACACTAATACGTGCAAGCGATTCAGACAATGGTTGAAAAAAACTCAGGTGTACTTTATGGTCTAGGTATATTTCCACACAGACAAGGACTTAAATTCAGAAAGGAATTTATGTCCATTTGATATACATTAATCGGTCACGACTTTTGAGTGGAAATCGTTTTCATCATAGCATTAATTTTTTTTAAAATTTTAAATGTGTATAAATATAGATATATATGTCACTTGGCACTTTACGTGTCGATCAATTTGTGTGAGATGATATCACGTTGAATGTATATTTATTTATTCAGTTTTATATAAATTTAAATGACTACTCATATATATACGAAGTTAGAGGATATAAATATCGTTTACGTATGGTACCAGAATATATGGACCACATAATTTAAGTATCATGTGGTTATTGGTTGACGTAAAAAGAATACTATACATAATATCAACAAAAAAATCATAAGGGGAGGAGGGGAAAGGTTATGATTATAAGAAAGAAAAATATCTCGATCGTTATATGTAGTTGGTTTGATAATTAGTAGTGCGGATACAAGTTTGTTTCTCTCTAGATTTTTCTCTTGATTTCTCATCGTCAGCGTCCGTTCGGTTGGCTCCTTTCTTGAAATAAGATGCAGGGTTGATCTTCCTAAAGGATTTGTGATCTTCTAGAACAAAGTATTGATTATCGAGAAGAGTTCGGCATATTTTGATTTCTTTATAATTATCTCTAAGAGTTAAGGGAATATTCGAAATCACCTTTGATGATTTTCATGATTCTCTTTGTGGATAGTGGAAGAATTTATGGAATTTTCAAACTGTCGAGTAATACGTCATATTGTGTGTCACTTAGTACAATACTTAAAAATGGTTATAATTTATAGGATCCTTTGTTATATTTATTTTAGATATAGTTTTCCCGTTAAAAATTAACTCTTCAAAGAGTAAATACACTGAAGCCCTGTTGAACGATAACAGTCAACTATAGTTAGAACAATATAACAAAGGATGAAATCGGCGATCTGGATCTCTAAGAGTATAAAATAAATATAGTACAAAAAAATAAAAGGACACATAATGAATCTTAATGGTAATATGAACTGTTGAATTTTATGATGTGGTATCTTAGATATGGGTGGGGTTGTTTTCTATTTATTTTGAGTTGGCCGATGATACCTACTCCATTACTTGTGGGTTTGTCCCTGACCCCCCTACTTTTAGGTGTTTTCCCTTTTTTGTTTATTTGTGGAGTGCAGCAAACACGTGCCTCATCTTCGACTCAACAGTAGTTCAAGCACAGTCTTCGGCCCACCGGGATCCTTCATCAGGGTGAGCTCATGCTTCTAGCTTGGACTGTATCTCTTCCTCATGTCGTGATACCAGGGAATATGAGACAAGTTATATCGTTCGGCGAATAAACTAGATCTTTTATTTGATTTACACAAAGGGAGTCGGTTCTAATAGAATAACTCTTAGTTTTAGTAAAAATTTGATCATAAGATGTTTCTTGTGGTTATGGACTGGTCCGATTTTGGGGAATTAATAAATGTTTGAATTTTAGAATTTTGAATTGTCTTTATTTATGAGTTAAGTCTTCTCCATCGCTGTTTCTGTTGGTTATTAAATTGAAATATGATACTTGTGTTCTCAGATTGGTTGGGTCGACTCACATAGGAGGGTACAATGTTGGGCGCCTAAGTCGCGCTCCGGTTGTGGGGTCGTGACAGTCGCTAACGCATAATTTGTCGTTGTACTGCCTTAGAAATTGGTTATATTTATCCGTTGTTATATTTTTTTGATATATTTGCCCTAAAAAAGTTAACTCTTCAAAGGCAAATATGAATCCATAGTTGAACGATAAAAGTAAATATATTAAAACAATATAACAAAGGATAAATATATCTTTTCTAAGTAGTATAAGAATAAATATATAAAAGAAAATTAAAAGGAAATATGAATAACAATAAATTTCTAAAAGGAAAATCAGATCTGAGATTTAAAATTAAAAGGAAATATGAATAACATTGACATACAGTTTTCCAAGCTATACATAAAAGTTTATTTTTCTCATACGTCATTTAATTAGAAAAAATTTCGTAATTTTCATTTCTAGGGGCATCAAAACCGATTTAACGCGACTCTAAAAGTAAGTTCCAGAGCATAAAATTTCAATTTAACCAAGCTCCAATATGAATATCGAACAAAAATAAAAAATATCAGACATCAAATGACTTCACACATACGATAACGGATCTAATATTTTCATTTAAGAAATTTGAAAAATAAAAATATTGTGCCTGAGATTTGAATACTTAAGCCACTAAATCAACTTTATGTATTCGAGCCTCAAAAAAACTATATATACAATGAAATTTTTTATCGACAAGATCAGATAAACACTCTCCCGACCCTCTAGATCCGTCCGCCCCTATCACGTGTCAGTAAGGGTGCACATTTGCATGTGCATGGAGCTGTTTGTTCTCTGTAATTAATTACTTTATACTATAATTAACTTAATTAATTAAAAGCTAATAAGCTAATTGTAACAACCAGTCTGTCTGTTTAGATGTATTGTAATTAATTAATTGTTAAGACTAAAATTAAGGTATCCTATTTATTTGGGACCAAACTAATGATACCACGTGGATCTAGCTAACTAGTGAGCAATAATATATATATATAGGGGCGTAGCTACACTCATGTCAGGATGTCCAATTAGACGATTTTCATCAAAAATTTATACGTATATTCAAATAAAATGATAAACAAGATAGTTAAATTACACGTAACTCAATGGTTTCAGACACATTGAAAAGATACATAAACTTAAAATATTCTTGTATTCGAACCTTACTAGTAGCAATTTCACCTTTAAAAGGGTTAAGCTCACTTATATATATATATATATGGAGAGAATTAACCAACAAAACAATAATAATTTATCGAGTGCAATCTTATAAAATGAGGTTATAGAAAGGATTAAGCATATACAGACATTGAACTATCTAGGTAGAAAGATTGTTTCCGATATATCTTCATATTAAGGAAATTAAAAGAAATCATGACAAACTATTATAGACAATCCGATAAATTATTATCTAATAATACAAAAATATAAGTGATACAATACTTAACTATCTAACTAATGACCCGACTCAACCCCCCCCCCCCCCCCCCCAAACACACACCCTACCCCACCCCAAAAAAAGGCTTTAAAAAAAAGAGTTGCCGTATCTTTAGAGTAAGTCATAAATCTCACATGGCGTAACGTGTTGTTTGGCTTTCCCATTGGATATATTAAATTAAATTAAAAGAGGGAAAAATGAATATATATATATGTATATATAATATATCACCGATAACTATTATATTATACAATTCCTCAAAAATCATGTGATGGACATTTGAATTCCAACCTATCGCTTTTCCTTCCGATCCTCGCTTGGTTTTGTTTATTTACATTCTGTAAAATAATTTACACAATAGTACAACGTTGTGTATAACAAATTATTCATCTGCTAATATTGTGTCCAGCGAAGTGTTTTAAAAACTTCTTAAGAAAATTTTAGACAATCAACGTAGATTCGAAAAATGGAGAAATGAAACCTACACTTTTGGTTCAGTAGGCGGAAGGGGAAGGAAGAAAGGGAAAATTAACCATATTGTTACGTGGCAAAGTCATTCACCGACCAAATTGGGGGTTCATTTAAAAAGAACCTAAAAGGAGGACAAAAGCATCTGGGAATGCACTCTAAGAACTTTTCACTTATATGCGTGATCATCAAATTACATAAGCAACGGAACACAGTAGTGCATGAATCAACAAACTCGTACCTCTATTGTCGCAGTATTATTCTTATTATATGTTGCAACTTAATGAGGGGACGTGCAAACACTTTAATGGAAGAAATGTACAACTAAAATCATAAGAGTGCATACAATAGTGCATTACACTAGAAAATCAATTGGAAGTACTAGTAATGTACATATTTAAGTGAGGGCACATAATGGTTCGGGGTAATCTTTCCATAACCCTAATACACCAAGGGTATGAAAAAGAAAACAAACAATACAAAGCATAGTAAAAAAACCAAACTAAACAAGAACACAATGTCTGGAGGTTACACACAGCTCATTATTCCTGAAGTGCAATTTCAAAATTCCCAACTATGTGTAAAGGCAAAAATCCAGTGAGTCTAACCGAGTTGACGAGAAACAGAACGAATCCTTTTATACAGTTTCCTCGTACGCTGATGCTCATTCTTCTTAAAAAGATTACACTAATTAATATAGTTTTCTTCTTTGCATCATTGAGCAATCATCGACGATATCCATTCAGCGGCGTAGAAACTTTCTGTCTTTTGCATCTAGAGTTTTTCAGAAGTTAGCATGAGTTTTTCACCCTGTTTGGTTGAGACCCAGTAAGCCATGAGAGGCACTAAGAGACCATCTGTCCCAGAAGTTCCTGGGGAACGGGCTCGCCTCTTCGTGTGGGTTTGGCTGGGCATGCTGCGGTATGTATAATTCTTCCATGTATCCTAAATCCTACTAAACGCACACCTCCGCGCACATCACACACTCGTTCGATGCTGGGGTCTCCCCAGTCCGTGGGTGGGACTCGGGCCCGCACATCACTACCACAACACAACACACTAGTGCCTTGCCTCATCACAGGTGGGGGGTACATCACGATTTATCTAGAAACAACTCAGATTCTCCCACTTTTAGCTTTCTAGTCATCATATCATAGCTGTCGTTAAGAATTCATAACCCATTATAATAACAATGTTACAAGATATAAAATCTGGATGGTGCAAATATGGAAAAAGCTCTTGTCATATGAACGAGAACCACCTTTTCTGGTTTACTAAATACTCCTTCCATTTCATTTTACATAGCGGAATTTTACGGTCTAAAACATGTCATGACATACACATGGCTTTAACAGCATATCTTGTAAGGGTAAAAACGGAAATTTTGGGGAAGTTACTGATTTTCAAAATGTCTCGTTTAGTAACATTCTTTTTAAACGGACTAAAAAGAAAACAGTGCCATAAAAATTGAAACAGAGGTGTATCTATGATGTGGGATGCGAACTCCAAATGATAATGAGACCATGACCATTATTTGCAAAGAACAATATGTGATAACATCAAGGATTCTAAAAAATTAATTTCTCAAGAACTGGCATAATGCATGGAAAAGGAACACATGTTCTTGCTCATTAGAATCCTATCCTAAGAACACATAATGGCAACCAATACTGAGGAGAGCTAAACCTTTCAGTCACCATAGTTCGATGATCAGCATTATCGAACGACGCATGTTTAAACTAAAACATCACGCCACCGTGTACATTATCAAAATTATCAGAAATACGCGTTCATCTAGTGACAATTTGGTTTTGCGTAGCAAAAGAGGATTTTGAAGTTCTTGTACCTTCCAGTTCCAAGATGCTCCACAGCTTCAACTAGTGCTTCTACTTCTGCAACTGAGAATGGTCTCCGTATTCTACGTTGTGAAAGTTCAGAACGTTTACTTTTTTGGTTCAGCGGAACCATAGCAAGGTGCCTTCATTTAACTGAAGGGACTCATCACCAAGGACTCTGACTCTGGAAATAGATAGGCAGTCGTGTTGAATGAGCAATAGGATTTAAAATGGTAAGAATAGCTCTGCTGGATGGTTAAATTCATCAGGCTGTAACCTTGCATATCTACGATTCTCTCAGAGGGTCTGGTCTGAAGCACTTGGGTGAACGCCCGTACTCTTGCCATATAGGACTAGGTCGCCGGCCGCCATGAGCATAGTGTGTACAACTATTAGTCTAAACCTCAGTCCTTTACAAAATGGTCGTAAAACAAATTTTGCAACTATCAGTTTGCTTTCCAAGCAAAAACACACTAGGGTGGCGGTGAAATCATAGTAGTGGCTACAACTCTTCGATCATACCGAAAAAAAAGGGGGGGTTGTTAGATTCCTGAAACTGCCACAGATGATTGAAATGAAGGCCGAGAAAATGTTTTCGGAGAATGATGATGGAGAACCTTGGGAAAATGCATCGCGGCTCACCAAACAGTAGAACCGCCAATTTAATCGAGGCTTGCCATTCTCGGGAAATGCCAGACCTGCTCAGAGTTCTAGTGTCATCCTCTGACCGTGTCTTGCCCTGGGAACCAAACCCAAAAAAACCCGTAATCCACTCAGGGTTCAATGCGTAAAGAGCCTGTAACCGTGCCTCCATACACATCCCCGTTCTCCTGCCATAGAAAATTAAGCATTTATTCTTTCGAGAACTTTAGCCAAATTCTAGAAAAAACACAAAACTTTCCTAACATCATCAAATAATCCACATGTAGTTACCAAGCAGCCAACATTATCCTCCTCCTGTCATATTTAATAGCAACGCTTTCTGCATTTATCAGATCAATCTCTTAATTAAATCGCTGGCTTCAAGACAGGTACTGGAAAACATTAGGAGAAAGAATCTTAAATGTGACTCAATAACCTGTAACTGTAATTGACGCTGCGACAGATGCCGCAAGAAAAATAATTTTCCAAACATTCAGCAAAGGCCAGAATCGTCAACTGTGAAGTTGTTCTTATGCAACTCTAGGGACAGGTGGGGGACTATTGATACAACAGGTCGGGAGGAGGAAAAGGGACACCCCTGTGAATACCATTCCCATAGAGGCCACAACTGTTTGCAAGTTTCAGGAGACCTCCGATGTACAAGTCTGGCACTTCAAAAAGTAGCTTTATGGCTACAATTTAACTGAAAGCGGCCAGTATATTCAGGACCTCACAGTTAGAATTTCTATGAACATAAAAATGCATGGTATCCAACTATGGAATAATTCTAACAAACACGATGACATGCCAAAATCCCTTACCATTACTGGGTCCGCTTCTTTGTGATAGATTGTTAACTGAAAGCCTGGAATCCAGCATTTTACTCCTTGTAAAAAGCAATACAAGCATCATTACTTAGTATCACTGACATAAATCACCAGGACCCTTCCACATCTCAAGGTTCAATAGAAAGTATTGACCCCTCGTCGGCGTGGATAAGGCATAGGCGAGTATTAATGTCTACGTTTGAATATATCCCTTGTCAAGGTGAATTTTGTAAACACGTTATCGCTACTGGCCTCCCTGGTAATAATGCAACAGCAACAGCCCATGTTGCGTCAGGGTTTCCGTCTCTTGTGGAAACAGGAGCTGTCAAGTTATCAAGTATCAGGGGCACTCTTCGTGCACGGTACCTCGTTCTCGTACCGTACTAAATGAGTGAAAAAGTGACCACCATTCCACCAGCTAAACCACCACACACTCAAAAGGTATTTAAGGGAATGACATGGGGAAGTGACAATAGCCAAACATTTACACGGACAAAGAAGCGTTAAGCTGGCAAAAATGTTCAGTGAGGGATATTCGGGTATAATCCTCAACACTTCATTGTAGATCGCTCATATTCCTTCAACTTGGGAGCCACTTTCCAGTGTCGTGATTTCAGCATCTTCCTTATTCTTCTGTATCCAAGTCGTGATGTCGTCCTAAAGGCCCTTAACTTGGTGCTATATCTATAGCAGTCAAAAGAATTTTCGTCATCATCTCTAATACCTAACTTTACATGCTTCCTTTCTTTAGCATAAAGAATGGCACTGAGACCGCAAGATCCCTGTACAAGGTACTGTACACAATAACCCTCGATGAGTTAAACAAGCCACTGTTATTAACACATTCTTTGATAGGATTCTTTACACTACAAGTGTTAGTCACAGTTACGTCTTCAATCTGTTTGCTGTCATCATCTAAGTGCTTTTGAGTTCCTGTCCTGATTTTACTATCACAAGGATCCTCGAGACTAGAGGATCCACCTTGAATTTTGTGGTGTAATTTTCCATCAGTTATATTGACCATCCTGCAGGGTCAATGTTGGCACCACCTATACACTCAGACACTCACGAGAGACCCATATATACGCAACGGGTAAATATCTGTAAATGCATAGCTAAAGAACACCGCTGGCTAGGTGGCAAATAGATTAACTTCATAACCTTCCATTTGAGGTATGAAGAGTCCTTTAGAGTCTGTAAACGACCAAGAATTGTTCCAAATTACTATGATCTTGCAACTGCAGTGTCCGGCCATGAGACAAACGAATGATCGATTCTACCAATTCCCCTGGTCAAGCCATCTGATGGTAACACACACGCAGTATACACGCGGGAACATATGCATAGTCCACTCAGTTGCTGTCAGAGCTATTACTAAGTGGAAGCTACCAATCCCTAGGTCCGTCGGTACCGGATTCATATTGTCCCCAGAGTGGTCTGCAGCGTAGATACGCTGGGAAAGGTAAGCTTTCGCTCTGCGCAGTAAAGCCTGTCCACCGCAACAAAAACACCGACCAGCCGCAACCAAGATTCAAATGCACAAATTTGAATCATACATCAACAAGTTTTTACAGGACACTGAGCTTCCTCCTTGAATGAATCGCAATATACGCAGACAATCTGGTACTAAGAAAGGCTGTGATCATACGGGTACGACGTTGTGTAAAGCAATGATCAAGCCACACTTAACTTTCAGCATCCTTACTCTAACTGATCTAGGAGCTTTAGGTATAACTGGAACTTGAAAGCCATTGAAACCAAAATCTAACTTCTTCTTATACACCATATCTTCAGAAGCATGCCAACAAGTGATCACCCGATGCAATAAACCAATGTCACTAATTTCACCAATCTACACCAAAAAAAAAAAGTTTTCATCAATCATCATACAATAAAAGCATTGACCAAAGACAACATATACATCATCCCAATGTTCAAAAGTTGAAAACTTTAAGTGACTAACAAATACAAAGGCACATCAAAAATGTAATATCATTATATAAAGCAAACATAATTTTTCACATAAGCCGAGTATCTACACAATCTCTCTACCCCTACAAAGGAAGGAGTAAGGTCTGCCTACATCCTGCACCTCCTCAGACCCCACTTGTGGCATTACACCATATCTTGTGTCATTTCCCAAATGCACTTAGGGATCCACAATACAAGAAACCATAACATCTAAACTCAACATCATATCATTCGAATCCGAGATCCTTCTACTAGCCACGAGCATATATATATATACTAAAATGCTTACTATACAACTCGAATAAGATCAATCACTGTTCTTGAAGAAGGTATCAGCACAACAACAAAAAAAACCAAAACTTTCAACAGAACACTAAAGAAAAACATCCCATTTTGTATAAGAGATCCATCTCTACAAACCCAAATTCCAATCAGCAACAATTACAGATAAAACAATAACCAAACTGTTTAGGACTTGTAAATTGCCCTCCAACGGAGCGCGGTCTCCTAACTACAAACCTGCTATCAGTGCATAGCACACATAATGACTCGAATAAGTCGACTTGCATTACTCGTAAATTACCGGATAATACCTAAAATATCCGACCGCCCCAGGCATTACCTATTGCTCAGAGGCACACAAGAACAAACAACCTACACATCTCATTTCAACAAATTTTTCACTTAACCAACACATCAAAACAAAAAATCCCGACATCACGGGACGGCACAACCAAACAATTCAACATCCGAACAATCTCCCTGGATCAACCTGAATTTGTGCAACGACAGCGAAGGAAGATCGCAGACCAATCTCCATCTACACATAGAAACGGCCCACACCACGCCACTATAGTACGAAAAAACAACAATCGAAAAATACTGCAACAGTCACTCAAATTTCAAAAAAAAGACCACAAAAAACTATCAAACGAAGCATAAAACTTACCCAAAACAAAGATATTGACACATCTGTGGGATAAGACCTGAGTTAGCGAAATCCTATAGTGTCACATTTCTTGTAATGTAGGAATTATGACAGATTTGTCAGCAGCCATAACCTCAAATTCTAATCAACAGCTGAATGAGTATTAAGACAATGATTTGTACTTTTATTGGTACACAGGAACGCTTTTATATTAACGTTTTATTTTTCTGCGTTGATGGTAAGTGAATTGGACAGGATTGAAAAAAGAAGTACGCTCTGGGGTTTGGTAACTCCCCCCTTCCTCCCTCCTTCTCCTCTCTTTTTGTACTATTCCTAAGGCCACCACCACCCCCACCTTAGCCCCACCCCCACCTACACCCCCACCCCCACACACGTTTAAAAAATTGCTTTTATTTAAAAAAAAAAAAAAACGAAAGTGGTATCGCCCGACGGTTTTTTAATTTGACAGTGGAAACGGCTCTCTCTATTATCAATCGACGAGCAAAAAATCCGGGCACACAGAGGAACCAACTCTTTGCTATTACTAAGAAAATTGATTACAAATCAAAGTTCATCCGTCATCTCGTAAGCAATAAATGAATTGACGACCCATGTCATTATATATTCATGATTTTAATATGAATAACGGTTAACGTCATAAAGAAAGGATACTGTTTGTTATGAAAATAGGAAAGAGTTAAGTAACGAATGGTACGATAGGAAGTAAATGGTTATACGGTCTTTTTACGAAACGATCTTATTTGGAAAAAACATAAAAAAAAACAAATACTCTCTCTCTCGAGCTCTCTAAATGATGAGGTATATTTTAGTGAATGTTTGATTTAAAATATAAATTCTAAGAATAAATTGATTGTTTGCATAAATATATTTGTAAAACGATAATATTAGAAGGATTTGATTGAACATTTTGTTATTTTTATTATTTTATTTCTGAATAAGCTAATTTAAAATTATTATTCCATTAAGAGATAGAAATTAAGGGGTATTCAAAATTTATCATAAGATTATCTTTCTTTTCTATCATACGAAAAATTATAGGAAGCGTATTCTCTCTTATATGGTAAATTTAAATTGATTAAAAGTCGAATATTAAATAATCAATATGCGATTAACTTTTCCAATTTTTTGTGAGAAACACATTAAGTCCCTATCCTCTCATAACACACTCGATTAATGTGCACGTAAAGACAATAGTTTGATAAGACGAAACTTACCAGTAAATAATATTTCATTCTATAAACGGAAAAAACTGTACAGCCACTCATATTTTAATGTTTTTGGACTGGCTGTGCGATATAGAAAATAATTACAGTTTTTGTAATATTAAACTCTTTGTCTTCTAAGAATATGTATTTTTGTGTTAGGTCTCATAAATACGTCATGATGATTTTTGTCAAAATAGGGTTATTGAAGTAAAGATATAAACTCAATTGTAATTCCAATTAAACGTTATCATTTTAAAAATCTTTATAAACTCCACACTTATTTTTATATTTGGGTGATAATGAGACGTAATTTTCTTTAATAATTTATTTAGTTCACAAATGGGATAAAACAAGCACACCATCTGAGTCAAAATATAAGTCAAAGGTTATTTTTTAATTACTTAAGAGAGTGGATTAAGCTCAGATGAAGGCAGCATAAAAATCACAAAGTAATAAATTAATTAATATTTTATATTTAAATGTGATTTAAAATTAAAAAAAATTTATATTTAATTAAGTTTTTTAATTCACCAAAGTGTTTTAAAATTTATTTATAAAGATCAACCTCTCAAAAATATTACTTCCATTTTTATAAATTCATGTTCAAAGGTCAATAATAGTTGTTTCAAGGAAGATCGTCCCTTGAAATTCACTTTTGTGATACTAATTTCTTTTATGATTTATAATATTGTGCTTAAATATTTATTTTCAATTTTATTATAATAATTTTTTAAGTTTATTTATTATTTAAAAATAGAGTTACGAAGTGTATATAATTTAAATTCTATTATTATTATCTTATTTGAATGTTGGATATGATACATTAGAATTTCTAATTTCGAGCTTTGATTATAAAAAAAATATTTGACTATAGCAATGATATCACATAACCCATATTTTGTAACCTTAAAATTTAACCGAACTCACTCATACAATTCTTCAAAAATTAAATAAAATTTTCATTTTTTATATTTAAAAATAAAGACAAAACCGGACCACTTTGGTTAAAAGGACATGAGTGTCAAATGAGTTGTAGACCAACTATATCTTAACCCTTCACCTTCACTCACCACCACTATTCTCTCATCATCCCATCTCTATTTTTCGTTTTTCGTTTCGTGTTCGATATTTATATTAAAAATTGATTATATTTTAATCGCGTATTATAAAATTTATTTTTGATATGGATAATTTTAATAGGATTTGTTTTCTTTTCGAAAGTTTGCATTTGAAAATTCTAATAAGAAATGAAGAAATTTCAATTATTCTATCGCAGTTTATATATGTTTTTACCTAGTATAGGTTCTTCCTTCCACCACGTGTATCTTTGTATTTTTTTAAAAAAAAGGCACCTATTTTATAAATTTTTTCTTCTATTAAAGGTTCAACTCTTATAATTATCTTATAATTGATCAAATCATGTCAAATATCATGTATTTTTTAGTTTTCTTTATTTGTTGAAATTTGTAATTGATCAATTATATATATACATAAACTAAATAACCTTATTTCATTTGATTTATGATAAGTCAATTTTTAGCCTTTTAAAATTCAATTTAAAATAAGTGTTTTTTAAGAAAAGGATTGAATTTTTTTTTATCTATTAATTAATAAATGATTAGAACAAATATTTTAAACTTATACTCATATTTCTTGATTAAATTAAAGCTGAAAAACTATATAAAAATAAATAAATAGTGAGATAATATTCTTAATTAATGAGTATTATTAAAGTAATTATTTTTAATGGATGTCAAAATCATAAGAGGGGAAATACCAAAGAGTTTATTATGACCCCACAAAAAGAGAGAAAATGATAGAATTAATTAATATAAGGGTAGGACCACACTCATTGGAATCTTATCAATTAGAAAACCAAAACAAACAATTCCTTACAAATTCTTAATTCGTAAAAATGACTGAGTTGGTATAATATATTTCCACAGTTATATTTTATGTGAGATATTTTGACTCAGTATGAAGTTTTTTATAAAAAAAAAAAGAGAACTCTTAAATTTGGAATCCAAATAAAAGATAAAAATTTATGTGACTGTAAATTAGTTTATTAAAAGTAAAACAAATATTATATAGATAAATTATTACTTAATGTAATTTTTTTTTAAATAGAACTAAAAAGAAGTAAGTCAAATAAATCGAGACAAAGGGATATCAAAATGATTGAATTGGTAATATATATATATATATATATAACACAAAATTAGAGATTAATTTAATAATTTAGGAGCGCAAAATTTATCAAGGTTTCTTAGTTCAAAATTTAACCAGGCGAGGGAGCGACGAGAAAGTTCGAAAGAGGAGCGGGGGGCAGGGAAGGGGGACGACCAAAAGGAAGGGGGAAGGCGCGGGAGACGGGGACGGGAACGAAAAGACATCCTTAAGATAAAAGCGGTGGAAACCTTAAGCAGAAGTGCAAATTCACATAAGAGAACGCCCGAAAGAGCGACGGAAAAAAAAGAGAGGAGCGATAGGGAAAGGGGACTGTGAACAGGAAGGATAGGGAAAGGTAACCAGGAGTGAGGACAAGGCCGGGAGAACCAGGCAGGGGAGGGGGGGACTGGGCAAGCGGTCGAAGAGAGGAGGACTGGCCAATTCAGGTGGGAGCTAGAATGGTGGGCAGGGAACGGGGGAAGGATATGATATTGGGGGGGGAAAATAGTGAGATGGTTGTACGGTCAACAAAGAGGCCGTAAGGAAAAGAACGAAGGGAAAATGCGCGTTGCTCTAGAAGGCGGGACTTCCGACAACAACGGGAAGAACAACTGGCCTGTGCGGAACACGGGGATTTACGGAGAACAGGGGCGACCAAAAGAAAAATCGGACTAGAAGGGGAAAAAGGAAGGCTGCAGAAGAAGAGTCGGAAGGTAAAAAGAGGAGGGAAGCAGGCCACGGGAAAAAGGGACCAAGGGAGTGCGCAACACGGGGGGGGAAAGAGAAGGGGGGCAGGGAAGGGGGAAGGGACCGACGGGATGATAGGAAGAGGGGGCAGAGAGGCGGAGGAACTAGGAGGGGGGAGAGAAGATGGGGAGGGAAAGCCGGCACGCGTAGAAAGGAGAAAAGGGGTAAGGGGGACAAGAGCGGTGGGGAAAGGAGGAGGGCGAAACGGTCAGGAGAAAAGACCAGGCGCAGAAAACAACTAAAAAAAAAACAATGGGCACAAAAACAAAGATAAGAAAATGAGGCCAGCGGGGGAGTACCACGGGTCCTGCCCTCATACCTCTACCAGGGGGTGCAGTCGTAGAGGAAGGGGGACTGAGAGAGAGGCGCTGAGACAGGAAGTGACGTAGGCAGGAAAAGAAGGAATGGGGGGGTCTGTCGGGGAAAGAAGGGGCCGGCAACAGGAGGGGAAAGCGAAGACGATGTGGGAGAGAGGGTTTAGGGCAAAGAAAAAAGAGGAACTGAAGGATTTTTTTCTTGGATTTTATATGTTGATTGCATATATAAAAATCATTACATTATTCGTCAAGATACCCGGAGAAGAAGAACGGGGCGGAAGGGGGACAGACGGGAAAAGGAGAAAGGGGAGGACGCCCAATCGATCGGACACGCATATACTTTTGGGAATGGGACGGACAGAAACAGTAACATAAAAAACAACCCCAAGGAAGGGAGACACCGGACGGCAGTAAATGGTCGGCTGGAAGGACCTCTATCCACCCACCTTGTCTTTTATTTATCATTTTTGTGTATTAATTGGGGTTTCATTAAATTCTAAAGAGAATATCAATTTTTGAGTTTCTAGTGTTATTTACAAAGTTGAAGTGATGACCAGACATCGTGCAACCAACAAGGGGACATAAGTGAGAACTCCCTCCGATCCGCTCTATCCTACTCCCCAGTTAGGTGACAAGAGGAATAGACGAACAGGGGGCACCGCGGGAGGGGTAGGAAGAGGGATGGGGGAACGCCAAGTGGGCAAGCGAAGGACAAGTAAACAAAATATGATAGAGAGCAAGTGCATAATCGCGGATGGGTGACGGTGCATATTGACCCTTAGTAATCTGAATGCTGATAGCATAACTGTGCAGAGTAGGAAAGAGATGAAGAAAGAAATGGCCCAAGCAGGGGTAGACACAGGGGAAGGGGGAAAAGGGAGGAGCACGGAAGAGGGAGAACGACAGGAGAATAGTAAAGAGGTTAAATTTAGTAAAAATCATTTTTTTTTTTTTTTTTTTTTTTTTTTAAATATTAATGTCATTTTTTTATTAAAAAAAAAAACTATTTTTGATGGTCAATATAAAACCACAGATTGCGGGGGCCATGGTTCCTTTTTTTACTACCCAAGCCAACCCATAAAAGTTTTGTGTCGCCACGATTGAAGGAGGGAAGTGGGGAGATTCTCTTATTGGGGTATGATTTTTCGGAGAATATAAAATTTAGTTCCTTGGCCATAGATAATTTTCATTATCTAAAAATTTTATTTTATAAAATTATTACAATTTTTTTTCCAAAAATTGAATCCGAATCGAAAAAACTTTAATGACAGTATATTTTTACTTCAAATCACTCGCAAAAAAAAGGGAGGTGGGAGAAGAGGGGGCAACAGGGAGAAAGAGGGGGGCACGGGCATAGCGGAAGAGGCCCCCATCCGAGCACTAGAAGGGCCATTTGGGAGTAGAATCCAAGATAACCAGACAAAGCCCCCTGGCAAACGAGTAGACGCACTGCCGGAGAGCGTGTGAGCGGACGTAGCGACCCCAGAAATAAAATTGTCCGACTCCCTCTCGCCACAGAATACTAAAGATATAAAAAACGAATGATTTATTGCCGCGAAGAAAGACCCGGTGAGGAGAAAAAACAAGAAAGGGAAGCACAAAGAAACGAAGGCATAGAAAGATGGGAAGGCCTAGACTTAGTTGGTAAAGTGCAAATGTTGTAATAATGATTTTAGTGTTTGAAAAAAAATCTATAATTTTTATAGATAGACATTCACTTTAAAGGATTTAATCCATTTTGGAACAAAGCATTAAAAGAATACTTTACGTGAAAGGTACTCAATCACATTCAGGTGGAAAAAGCGAGGAAAGAAAAAAAGAGGCGATGGCGAAGAAAAAGGGCGAGGGACACAGATCAGGATAATATGATTAAATTTATAAGTTACGAAAATATTAAAATCACCACTAAACACTAATGTTTTTTGATTAAAATGCTTTCTTTACATGTTCCAAAACTCAAGAATTGGAGAAGGAAAGAGAAGGAGGGGTAGGAAGAAGAGGGGATGGGCTGGGGAGGGACAAGAAGTGAGGAGAAAGGGGGTAGTTGGGATGAAGGAAGAGCAGAGAGAAGAAAAGAATTAAAAGGATAAAAAAAAAAGGAATTTTAGATGGATGTTAAAAAATGGTTCAAGGTATAAAGAATTATATCCACCCACCAAGATAGAAGGATAATAGAAAATAACATGATTCAGTGGCAACAGTGGCTATTGTTATTTATAGCTTACTTCCCCTGCTCGACTTATACCTATTCCTTTAAACATAATATTTTAAAGGGCAATCGCATCGTCTATCGAAACGTAGAGCTGATTAATTTAAAATTTTCGTCACTAAAAGGTAAAGTTCTTGTCTTGGAACATCGAATTACTAGGAAGAAAAAAAAACGAAGGGAAGCGGAGGGTCCCTTGCCGTAGGGACCAGAAAGGGGAACAAGATAAAGGGAAACACACTCAAGGGAGGGGGGGGCGAGCAAGATACGACTCAGAAACAGACATACATACTCGCTCCACCTCCCCCAACACTCTCCCCCTAAAAGCTAAACATGCTAGACCCAAGCCGTCTTCATCCCTTCCTCCCCGAACAAATTCTTCGGGAACTTGAAAATATTAGTGAAATTTAATTAAATTTCATGATCAAACACTATATGAAAGATAAATTTAAAATTTTTATGATCAAACGGTTAACTAAGATTCTGTGGAGGGTGGGGGCAGGGGGGGGTAACGGGGAAGTGGAAGGCAAACGATAGAGATAGGGACACCACGAAAAGGGCGTAAGCCCTCCCTCTCCATTACCCCCTCTCTCGGAAAAAAGGGCAAAGAGGCCTAGAAATAAAAGAACCATCGTTAGTATCACAAGCGCAGTATACGGCGAACAAATAAAGAATGTGTAAGACAAGCAGGAAATGAGTCCGAGGATGTGAATTTCGATGGAGAAAAAAAATGAAAAAAAAAACAGAAAAAATAAATCACCTACCACAAAAAAAACACACTTTCTTCTATGGTTTGCTCTATTTCTTATCGTATTTGAGTAATCTTACACGCACCTTAATTAATTTAAAAAAGAAATAACTATTTATCAACACACAGATACCGAGTAACTATATTCATTAAGGCTTAAACCGATGGTAAGTAGTTATTGATATAGAATAGTAGATCATTTTCCTCGTTAAAAAAAAGCTAACTCGATGAACAAAACATCCAACGTTAACCGATGAACAAAGCATCCAACGTTAACAGGGTTCGGAAAAAGACTGCACAACAACCTAACATGTTCCTCTTTAAAAGGCAAAAAAATGAAAAAGAGAAATGTGGAGCTTTCATAGAGAAACCATTCATCTAAGTTTTCTACAAATAGTAACAACCATACCTCAATCCTAACCTTGTTGGGATCGACCTTATAAAAGGACAGTTCGATGCACAAAGCATCTCAAGTTAGCCTGGTCCAGGGAAAGGCCACACTCCGAGGAGAGTGACGTAGACAATCTAACATAATGCAAAAGCATTAGCAGGATCGACCATATGAATACTCATTATCCATGTCGTCCCATTTGAACACATTTCAATCAAATATAACGAAAAGGATTATCTAGCACGAGACGTTCTCAACATTTTTTTCTGTTGGCATGTAAATCTCTAACAAGAACAACATGATACTCCATAGATATTGTTACATCAAACAAATTTTCTAAGAAAATTATAAGACTTAAAAGATAAGATTAAGATCTATATTCCAATGGCAATTATTGAATGTTTTGAACTTCAACTTATATTTGTAAATCATCTTCAATCAACTCTTTGTCTGGGTGCTGAACATCTATTTTTTTCTGCAAAAGAACCATAGTGTACTGGCCTCCTGTCTATTCAAATCATACTAATCACCGATAAACTACACATCGCATCAGACGGAAGAGGAAACAACCCCACTGTGTTTTTAAGCAGCTGTTGCTCCTCCAACACATATTCGCTGTTCATATTTTCCAGCTCTACATATACCGTTTTACTAAAAAAAAAACGAAATTTATGATGTATGATCGTGAAATACCAGCCTATTCGAGACATTGTTATGCATTTATCTGAGAAAGCACTTTCCTAAATATGGAGAACCAAAAACATGGCGAAGGGCTTCAACCTTACGCAAATACGAGCTCTAATGCAAGGGTAGAGGTAGACCTCAAGTTAACTCTGACTCAAACGTTGTATATTATGTACTAGGAAATCCACTAAATATGTACACAAATTAAATTTCGAACACAACTACTAGAACGGGGGTCAATATCCTACAATTCAAAACCCATACAGTTCAAATCCTAGTTCCGCCTCTAGTCGAATGGAATGTAACGTTCACATGACTTTCTGTCTAAGCAGAGCATTTTGGAGTATCCAGAAAACTAATCACATAGAATAGCATATACAAAAAGAGAAAAGCAGAGTTTCAGTTGGAAATAAATGCTATGAAAATGATATTTTTGTATTTCTATATCAGGTATTCCGCTGTAAACATTTTCTTTTTGTCTACTTTCGATATTTGGTGTTCAAACTCATATCCTTCAAATGTGAAGTTGTTAGCGATGAAAAATATCGTAGCAAGAGAAAGGTGGTACCTAATGGCATTCAGTTGAGTGTCATTTTCTTTTTCCAGAGGTTTAGTAGCACAGTAACTCCGTCTTGCAGAGTAGCTTTCTCACCAGTTTCATAATTCCACAACTTCGAAATGATGTATCCTCCACTTGGGTTATATACATTAATCTCAGTCAAAGCGGTTGTAACAGCTTTATACACATCCTCGCCGTAAGTTCTCTTCAACTCTTTCAGTTTTTCATCTTCATCGTCTATTACAGCCTGAAACAGCATCAACAGTATTTTAACATATAATAGAGCGTTTGGTATAGAAAAAACTGGAGAGAAATAGATCAAGTGAGAAATTGAAGTGTGTTTTATTTCCTTTTTTATTCAGACAGTAATAAATGCATACAGTATACATTCTTGAATATTCTAACCTATAAAGATGCATGATACATATATATATATACAATTAGATCTACAGTGGGGATGTAGGGGGTGTTACTCCTTTGTCTCAATTTCATGCTGGACAAGGGAGACATTCTCTGGCCCACCTGCTTAAACTAGTTATACTTATTTCTTCCCCCAACAACTTCACTCGGGAGGAATTGCATATTCTTAAATGAGAAGATCAAGACTCTAATAATTGAATTTTCATTGCTTACACGGACTCTACAAATAGGGAGAAGGGTCAAAAATACCAATAAACTTTCATTGAATAGTTAGGTTTAACCTCCATTATACTATACCGCTAATCATACACTCGCCATCTGCAAACACGCCACCGAACCCCTACTTGGACTGAAACACCAATCAGCTCAAATTAACATGAATTTCTTTAAAACGACCCATTCCCGACCTTCTATCTATCTTAACCCAAACAAATTTAATCCATTTCCAAAAGAACTTCCAAAGGATATGATCTACGTTGATGGACATTTGAGCCCTTTTTTCCCCTCTGGATCTCTTCTAGACGCTGTAAAGGTACCAATTTATCTAAGCTTCTTCAATTATGTTTTCTTCTATATGAGTTAGTACTTTTCTGGAATTCAGCCAGCTTCAGGTCAAGATTGGGACGGGATAATTATCACTGCAGCAGATTTGCAAGCACTTCAACCTTTTAAGCAAGAATTGGTTGATAGAAAAGGGTTCTTGAGAAGCTGGAATGACAATGGATTTGGTGCTTGTTCTGGTGGTTGGCTTGGTATTAAATGTGCTCAAGGACAAGTCATTGTAATCCAGCTTCAACGGAGGGGTCTAGGTGGAAGCATTACCGAAAGAATTTTACAATTTTTATCTCAGAAAACTCAGCTTACATGATAATGTTATTGGTGGTTCATTTCCTTCTACTTTGGGACTCATACCAATCTTAAGAGGAGTTCAACTCTTCAACAACAGGTCCTCTAGTTCTTATCCCTGCTTCTCTTCGTTTATGCCCTCTTCTTTAAAACACCTAATCTCAGCGATAATTCATTCTCAGGTACAATTCCAGGTAGTTATTTCAACTAAGCTTTACAGGATTAATCTTTTGGAAATGAGTAAAATTTGTTTAGGTTAAGATAGATAGAGGGTCGGGTCGGCCATAGGTTTCAATTTGGGAATGGATCGTTTTTAAGAATTCGGGTTAATTTGGGCTGACTTCGGGGTTTCCGTCCAAGTAGGGGTACGGGCAGGGGCGGATCTACATGGAGTTCAGGGAACCCCCTTAATCGAAAAAATTATACTGGGTATTTAGGATCAAATCTGTATTTTATGTCTATATATTTAATATTGACCCCCCTCAACACAAGTAAGGGGCTTGATTCAGCGGCTATGGGGGTTCAGAAACTAGTAGACTCGCGGGTTCGAAACTGGCTAGCAACAGTTTTCAATGTTTTAACTTGAAGTCTGGTACAGTTTATTTGTCAGCACTATATAGCATGTTTTTTTAAACCCCTCAACGGATATCCTGGCTCCGCCACTGTTAGGGGTAACAAGTTTGCATACGGTGGCGGGGGTATGAATAGGCCCATAGTATAATGTACGATAAACCTAACCTAACTATTAAATGAAAGTTGAGGGGTATTTTTTACCCTTCTTCCTTTGTTTTTATTATGTTTCTTTGTGACGACACGAAACCTTATCATTTTCTTTTCAAATCCCACGTGTATCCTCAATCTCTTTCTCGATGGGGAAAATAGCTAAATATTAAGAAGAAAGTGTGTTTCTCTATCTATTTAGTACTCTTATCTGTTTGATTTATTTATCTTATTTTCCTTTTTAGTCTGTTTGAAAGAGATTATCTCTCTTTTTATGGAAACTCTTACCTATGTTGCTCGGACTCTTCAAAAATGTTAAGGGGCGCGTGTCGGATTCGCCAAAAGTAGTGTATTTTTGGAGAATCCGACACGGGTGTGGCATCGAAAGTGAAGAGTCCACGCAACATAGTTCTTTACTTCTAGTTTTCTACACGGTATGCTAGAAGAACCAACTTTCTTGAATTTGTTTTTTTGTAACGGACCTTATTTGTCTTTAACAAAAAGCAAAAGGAATTCCACAATCTAATCACAGATTAGCGACAAATTGAAATGCATAATCTGACGTCCAACAATATCCAATAGTAGCCTATATGTCTATGCCACAGATGAGGAAAAAGAACTAAAATTAAGTTCCAAACAGATTGCAATAGGAACAGAAGAAGACACACAGAACGTTATATCTATGAGGTGTCCATTACACTGGTCATATATCGTATATATTCTCACAAAAATGATCAGACTCCCAAAGTACACATCACAACATATCCGTGGTAGAAACTAAAACAAATGGAAGCAAAAGTATTGTTCTTCTTATTAGTAAAAATGAGTTTAAACAGACTCGATGTCATGAACCAGAATAAAAAAAGCATACCTTATGTTTCCCATTTACGGCAACAACTTTAATGGGATGCCACTCAGGGTCTCTAAGGTACTCCTCCCACAACGAGCATAACTCAGAAGCTATCTGCTCAGCGTCTACCTCATTATATCTCCTCTTCACTGCTTCAAAGAATGGTCTGCTGTCGAGCTCTCCCATCCTCTTAACACCAATAGGACCTCTTCTAGGTAATTCCTTCAAGCCCTATAGAGAAATTTAATCATCAATTCCTCAAATCTTCTTCAGTAAATGCTGAAGCCAGCCAAACTCCTCAACCCACCAAAAAGAGATATTGATCCAGAAAAAGGAAAGCTAAATTTTAGTATACTACCCTGTCAAATATTCTTTAAAGTAATTCTTTAAACCATTTAGGGCTAGTGTATAATGTGCATGTATCTTCAAGTAGATGGAATGAGCTCATAATTCAGGACATGAGTTGTTTTACTACTCCCCCACCTAAACCCTCAAAAACACGCGACAATATATCATTAATAGTCTTTGTGTTTTTTATTGGATCATGCTATTCACAGTTTCAATCAGATACATTCCTCAATATCATGTAAAACAACAAGCCATAGTAGGCCTCCTTACATACATTAACCAATTCTTTAAGTGCTTCCTGCAGCTCATCATTGCTCTTTCGCTCCTTCACAATTAAGGTTTGGTTCAATGACACTAATTCTTCATATTTTTCTTCCTTTTCTCTTAAACTTTTAAGATGTGTGTCAACGTTTTCCAGAACTTCCTGATCGCCTTCCTCTTCAATTTGCTTAATAATCACTCGCAATTGCTCAACTTCTGTTTCACTAGCTTGTTTTGTATTGAGTTGTTTCTCAAGCTTAACAATTCTCTTATGAAGTTCCTCGTTTTGTTTCTGCAGACAGAAAAATGGCAACTTAGCGATATGTTAACATAAGCATTAAGATAATGTCAATAACAAGCAAAAGAGAAACCTGAAAGACAGACCTTTAGTTCTTCTGCCAATTTCAGTACTTTTTCATCAACATTCTTTTGCTCTTCAACCGCAGCACTAAGGGATGTTTTAAGGATAGCATTCTGGAGGAACAACAAGAAGACTTCATGATAACTATTTTCAATTCAAATAAAGATCGGCACATAAGAGTCCTTGGTTCTTTAGGTGACGCTTCAAATTATTCCATAAAGATGCTTCTTTAAAAACCTTTTTCTTTTTCAATTAACATGCAAATAAAACAAAGAACAGCATATACATATCAACCAGTGCTTGCCTATTACTCTTTTAAGTATGAGGAAGTGGAAAGAAGAAAAAGAGTGGAGAAAAATGGATGCCAGGAACCAGAATAAGTATTTTAAATTTGAATGTTAAGTAATTGTTATAACCATGCCTGCATTACTTCTTGCTCGGTGTTGTGAACCTAACTAGAATATTTTAAGAAAGTTTCAACTAGCACATCCGCCAACATATACGAACATTAAATCATCACATAAGTTTTCAGCCTTTGTTAAAAATTAATCTTTCGTTTTTGCAAATGATAAATCAAACCAAAATCTAATTCAGCATAGAAACAATTAAACAAGTATACCTTTTCATTTTCTTCAGATAGTTTTTTCCTATTAATTTCATTTTGGGCTTCACGTTTCTGCAGTTCTTCATGTCGGCGATCAAGCTCCTTTTTTTGAGTTTCCATTTGCAACTTCAACTTTTCATGATTAATAAATGTCTGCTGGAAATGATCATGCGCACTTGACTGGATCTTTTTTATTTCTAATCATACAAACAAGCATGTTAGGGCATCAAATATACAATGTCCAAAGATTCTAATAGACGTACATGCAATCACTAACCTTCATTGTTTGCTTGACGAAGTTTAGCATTCACCACAATCAACTGTTCGACAGACTGGACAGTCTCCCGTAATTTGTCCTCCAACACCTTTATGTGCAACTTCTTGACTTCAATGGCACTGGTTAAACTAGAAACAAGTGTACAATTCTTGCGAGATTCTTCTTCCATGATACTAGAAACAGTTCTAAGGTCTCCAACTTTGCGGAGCTTTTCACCAACAACATTAGTGGCCTGATAATCATCAGCTCGAGCTATCCAAGCATGCAAATCAGATTTTTTGTCATTATTGGCTTCCCAATTCTTCTTCCCATGATCATCTGCCACGTAGGCCTTCTCAAATGATATGGCATTACTGAACCCAAACCAATCTTTCTTGAATTCAACAAGAGCAATTCCAGAATGGCCTAGGTCATTCCAAAGAGTGCGCACTCGTGTTGGATTGAAACCTTTCCTTATCAACTGATCCTTCAGATTAGAACCACTTTCTCCAACATAGCGACCATCCTTAAATTCAGTGGGAAGGTTCACAACAACCCCAATCCACGGCCACACAAACATCTCCAAAAGATCGTGATCTGCAAGGGAATCAACCTGAGGATTACCCAGAGTATCAGGCTTTGATGGACTGGCAGCACCTGCTACATCATTTCTGAAAAACTTGGCAAATGTAATATCTTTTGCAGTTCGCTTATTGGAGCTACAGTTTCCTGCTTCACTGACATGCAGCATGAGATCCTTATACAAACAATCTTGCTTTCTTTTCTTTGGACAATAGGCAAAAGTATAAGCCCCATTTGGTATGCTGAAAGAGTTATTTCCACTCTTCAACTCTTCATAAGATATTGATTTACCAGGACCACCTGCAACATCACTTGACAAGTACTTGGCCAATGCAAGATGATTGGCCTTATCTCTTGCAGTTCGCTTCTTAGAGTTACAGCTTCCTACTCCGCCAGCATGCTGCAAGAGATCCTTATATGAAAAATCTTTGTTTCTAGTATCTGGACAATAAGGGCAAGCAAAAGCCACATCTGGATTGTTAAAAGAGTGATTACCACTCTTCAATCTTTCATAAGGCATTGATGCATTAGCAGCACTCGATACATCATCTTCCAAGTACTTGGCAAAATTTTGCAAGTGCTTGGACAAGGAAAGATGGTTAGCCTTATCCGTTGCAGTTCGTTTCTTAGAGTCACAGCTTCCTACTCCAAGTGCATGCTGCCAGAGATCATTGTACGAAAAATCTCTGTTTCTCGTCTCTGGACAATAGGCACAAGCATAAGTCCTATCTGACATGTTAAAAGAGTGTTTTCCACTTGCTGACTCTTCATAAGATTTTGATGCACTTGCTACATCACTTTCCAAGTACTTGGCATATGCAAAATGGCCGCCTTTATCTCTTGCAGTTTGCTTCTTAGAATTACTGCTTCCTACTCCACTTGCATGCTGCAACAGATCCTTGTACGAAGAATTTCTGTTTCTCGTCTCTGGATAGGCACAAACAGAAGTCACATCTGATATCTTTAAAGAGTTATTTCCACTCTTCAACCCTTCATAAGATTTTAATTTACCAGCTGCTACATCATCTTCCACGGACTTGGCTAATGCAAGATGGTTGGCCCTATCACTTGCAGTTCGCGTTATAGAGTAACAGGTTCCTACACTATTTACATGCTGAAAGAGATCTATGTACGAAAAATGTCTGTTTCTTGTTTCTGGACAGTAGGGGCAAGCAAAAGCCATATTTGATAACTTAAGAGAACCACTCCACTCTTCATAAGACTTTGATGAACTGGACAGAACCTGCTACATCATTTTCCAAGTGCTTGACTAATGCAAGATGGTTCGCCTTATCTCTTGCACTTCGCTTGATAGATTTGGAGCTTCCTATTCCATTTGCATGCTGCAAGAGATCCTTATAAGAAAATTTTCTTTCTCTTGTCTCCGAACAATAGGGACAAGCAAAAGTCCTATTTGATATCTTAGGTTCATTTCTACTCATCGGCTCTTCATAAGATTTTGCTGAACTGGTAGAACCTGCTACATCACTTTCCAAGCGTTTGAATAATGCAAGATGGTCCGCCTTATCTCTTGCAGTTCGCTTCGTAGAGTTGGAGTTTCCTATTCCATTTGCATGCTGCAAGAGATCCTTATAAGAAAAATCTCTTTTTGTTGTCTCCGGACAATAGGGGCAAGGAAAAGCTACATCTGATATCCTAAAAGAGTGAGTTCCACTCTTCAGCTCTTTACTAGAGTTTGATGGACCAACTGCACCTGCTACGTCGCTTTCCAAGTACTTGGCCAATGCAAGATGCTTGGCCCTATCTCTTGCAGTTCGTATTGTAGACTTTCCTATTCCACTTGCATGTTGCAAGAGATCTTCATAGAAAAGGTGACGCCCTCTTTTCTCTGGACAATAGGGACAAGTGTAAGCCACATTTGATATCTTAAAAGATTGATTTCCACACTTCAGCTCTACATAATATTTTTCTTTATAGTCGTCAATCTCCCATTCAGTTATATCAGCATTTTCTCCAGAACAATGCTCCATTAAAGATCCTTCTTGATATATTTGAACTCATGAGAATGGAACCTAGAGATCAAAAGGCATAGTTCATCAATTGTCAGTCGAACCCGCATCGTTGACAATATACCAAACAAGTAGTAAGAGATTTTGAATTAAATGTGAATTCAATCCAAAGGGAAACAGTCTGACTGAGATTAATCCCAATATATACATGTATATATAGAGAGAGAAGACATAACCATTTATAAGATTTTCCTGTGGATATTCTTATCGTCCCATGGCATGAAGAAGAGGTTCTTAATTCCGAAGGGAGATTAAATTGTGAAGATGTTTTAAGATGGGTGCAGATGAATATGTTACAAATGTGTAAACAACTTCCAAAACGTCGAAAATTCCTCTAAGTAATGGTATGGAATGGAAGTGAATTAAACGAAATGGTCAGTGACAACACTCAAATAAAACTAGCTAAATTGCGCAGTAGCCTCATAATACCACAGACCAAACCTCAATCTCAAACAAGTTAGAATCGACTATACGAGTCCTCATTATCCATATCACTCCATTATCAATCCGTCCCAATACCCCAATGAAACACGACGAAGCAACAATTATCCATCTTTCCTCATCTTATGAGTACCCAATAAACCAAATAACATAACCACCAACAACAATGTTCAGTGACAAGACTCAGATAAGACTAGCTAAATTGTGCAATAGCCACATAATACAATAGAAGACCCCTCAATCTCAAACAAGTTAGAATTGACTATATGAAAATCCTAATTATCCATATCACTCCATTTTCAACCTGTCCTAATCCAATATTCAAAATGTTAGATTCTTCAACATTAGAACTTCTCCACATTTTCTTCTAGCACATAAATCAAGACTAGAACACGAAAAATCATTCATTGCACCGTATTTCCTCAATTTACTGAATCCAGACGAAGCCCGATGAAGCAACAAGTATCCATCTTTCCTATCTTATTGAGAACCCAATAAACCAAATAACATAACCCCAACACCAATGTTCAATGACAAGACTCAAATAAGACTAGCTAAATTAGCAATAGCCCCATAATGTTCAATGGCAAGACTCAAATAAGACTAGCTAAATTAGCAATAGCCCCATAACCCCAGACACCACACTTGAATCCCAAACAAGTTAGAATCGACTATACGAGTCCTCATCATCCATATCACTCCATTTTCAACCCTCCCTCCCCAACATTCATAACGCTAGATGCTTTACCACTAAAACTTCTCTACATTCTCTATTAGCACATAACACCAATCAAACCTTAAAACACTCAATTGAACACCTCAATCCCACACACCACACTTGAACCCAAAACAAGTTAGAATCAACTATACGTATCCATATCACTCCATTTTCAACCCCTCCCAATCCAACATTCAAAAAGATAGATTCTTTACCACTAAAATTCTCTACATTTTCTACTACCACCACATAAACCAAGACTAGAACATGAAATATCTTTTTAAATCCATTTTCCTGTTTTTTTTCAGCTAATTGAGCACCCAATAAACCAAATAACATAACCCAGAACACCAATTAAACTATAAAAATACTCAATTCAAAAGATCCACCAGTAATTCTCAGCTAAAAACATGAAAACAAGCAGAGAGGAAAAAAAACCTTGTTGTTCATCGAATTGATCCAAATTTTTTCCAGTAAACTTCAACGAGCAAAACCATTACAGGGTACAGAGTTTCTTGAAAATTCAGTAAACAGAATTGAATTTAAAGGGGAAATTGAATTGGGATTTTGATGAACAAGAGAGCTCTGCAGTAGAATTTGTACAACTATATTTACTGTCTAGTGGTTTCCGCCTATGTGTTCGGAATTAAAATTCGACTAAATTTAAATTTACGAGCGATACTCTCGAAGTGAAATTTTTTCAAAAAAAAATTAATAGCCAATAAAAAGTTAAATAATTTGTAATTTTATTATTATGTAATAAAATTAAAAGACCAAAATAAATAAAGAAAAAAAATAAATGGACATTTTTTATATTTAAATTAGAAATAATATTAATATGGTGGTAATTTCATTTCTATTTTACATTAAATTATTATAATATATTGTGATTAATAATAAATAAAATAAATAAATCTTTTTTTTTTCTAACAATTTACTACATGAATCATCATGATATTCATTTTTTTCTCTCTTTAGGCGATTAACAAAACGAACGTAAATAATTCAATTTAACTAGTTAAAAATTTTAAATAAAAATTCAACAGAAAAATTATGTGAATTGAACAATTTTTATATTGAGTAACAAATGATCTGCTTAATTATCTTTGATTTTTTTTTAAAGCCATAGAAAATAATATTTTTTTTCAAATAATGTTAACAATATTCCTGATTGTATCATATGTTTTTTTAAAAAAATTTGATAATATTAGAAGATCTTTCAAACTTATTTGCGAACACTATTTTCACACTGGTATATAATATATATTTGATATTTTGCAGATCTCTAATTTCCAAAAAAAAAAAAAGAAGTTAATCACTAAATGATTTATCAAGTGATTATTTTATATAATAATACATGAATAAAATTTTATAAATACTTTTCTTTTTGTCAGAGGTCTGCAAAAAATCAAAATAATTATATACCAGTGTGCCAAAAATGTTCACAATCAAATTTGGCAATTAGCCTTCTAATGTTATCAACAATTTTTTCTAAACAAATAATGCAATCAAAAACATCATTAATCACTTTTTTTTAAAAAAAAAAAAACATTATTAGCCATAGCCTTGAAAAAAGAAAAAGAAAAACACCTTGAGAAATATGATTAAAAAGAATGAGGTGAAGAAAGAGACTGATTTCAATAGTATTTATAGGGAAAAATTTTTAATTAATGATTAATTAACTTTCCAAGATTATAATTATGTCAAATGTTTAAATGGCAACATGGAATGTAAATAAATATATGATAAATATTATTTATGGTTTGTTGTTTATTTTTAAAAAAGGAAAACAAATTTAATTAACTTACTAAAATTGCATCTTTTTGTTAGATTCTCTTACTATAATAAATTGTTTTGTTGTTCAAATAGTAATATAATACACAAATTTAAAAAATAATAATATGTGCTCTTTATGACTAGTTTTCCATAGTGACATTGAAATTAGAATTTCCCAAAATGAGGTTCTTAATTATCACTAATCCTCCATTTTTAATTTTCTTAATTTATTTTACAAAGGAAAAAATTCCAAGGAAAATGTATTCTTTTAAGATTTTAGTTACATTATATTGAGAATTATTTTATTATAAATACTTTATTTTTCTAAAAGAAGTTCTCTTATATTTGAAATAAATATAAGTATGTTATGATAGTTGAAAATTGTAAGTTCTTTAGAGATTTTCACAATTGAATAAAATATATTTTTTTATTCAATGTGTAATATATTCCTTAGAAGACCTTATTTGTTTGCAATTAATAGTGTCAAATATGAAAGGTTGTATTAACTATAAAAATAATTTTAAAGTTAATAGACATACTTTAATGTACTTTTTGTGTTAGATTTACTTACTATAATATTAATTTTATATTTAAAAAACTGTAAAGAAAATATTTTTTAAAATTAATATACATACTAAAATTGGTACTTTTTTTGTGTTAGATTTTTCTTACTATTTTCTTGTTGTGTTGATTTGGCAAGTCAATATTAGTCATTGGGACAAAACATGATATTTCAACATTTTAATTGATGATTATTTTATATATATATATATATATATATATATATATATATTTTGGGAATTTCACATTTAAGTTTGATATATGCCTGTTTGGTAAAAATTGTTACCTGAGGGGTTTAGTATGGAGGCAACTAGTTTTTTTGATATTTTAGGTAAAATAAATTTATTCGAAATGAGAAAATTAGTTAATTTTTAATAATGAAAGTTGGAAAAATAAATTTTATAAATAATATTCTCTGTTTATTATCTTCTTTCACCTTCATAAAATACCCAAACTCATACACCTTGATCAAAAATAAATTCTTGTAATGTTTTTTTTTGGAAAAATAATGTAATTACATGACTTGAGATAATATAATCTCTAAAAAAAAATCCTACAATTTAAATTAATTATAAAAATCATTTTTTTTCTTCTCTTTCTCTTAACTTCCGGATACATCTCTTTATCTCTACCAAAAATACATTAAAAACTTTGTCTGTGAATAATGTATCCTAACCATAATAATCTCGAACCTAAACATTATGAATATAATTAATAGTTATGTATCAATTATATGTCTAATACATAACTTATATATCATTTGTTATGTATCGGACGAAAGAGTAATGTATCCGCAGAGAAATTATAAACTATTATAGCTTAAGAAACTTTCGAAATATGACGTAATTAACGTCCAAAATATTGGATTTCTATATTTTATACTTATGATATTAAAAAACTAATATTTTTAAACTTTATCATCAAACGCTAAAGTAACTACGACATCAATTTATAGTAAAAAATATCAAAACGTTCAAGCCCCTACATCATGTAAAGCGAAACCCAATATATAACTGGAGAAAGGTCAATGGACATAATCATAATCCACCGAGTTTAGAAGATTATAATTGATCCAAAAACAACGTGAACACGTTAGAATTTTTGTGTTATAAAAATAAAAATAAAAATTTCTCAATACCAAATGCACCTAATCAATTTTCACATTTCCCGCCATTTAACAAATTAGGGCTTAACAAATTCAGCTTCAGTATCCAAATCCCCTAAAAATTTTACAAGCAAAGCAAAAAATTAACATCAATGGCGAACCAATCTGATAATTCTGTAGCATTTTCAGCAGCCGAGGTTTGTTTACTTCTTAATCTTCTCTATAATTTGCTTAAAAAATGAATTTGTCGTTTGATTTTATGCTGATTTATGGTTTTTAACTGTTGTTCATGCATCTAGATTCATCATATAAGAAGTTGGATGTATTTCTCCAACTTGAGCTATATATGTAAAATTGGGGGTAGAGGGAGTGGAAATGTGGGGTGGGGAGTTTAGGTAGCTAACCAGTTGAGCTATTAAGATTTTACGTAGATATGTGTGATAAGTATATACAGTAATATTCAGGTACTTGTTTAGAATCCTTGGTTCGCATTTATTTCAAGTGAAAATTAAGTTGGAAATTTTTCATTTGATTTTGGGTGTGTTGGGTAGGAAGAAAAAAGTTTTCCATGTGAAGTGTTCTAATGGGAAATAAGTGGATTTTTTCTTACTTATTTTTTGGTGAAATATTAATCCAAATGCATTTTATGTAATATATTCAAATATGATAAGGGTGGGGCGGAGGGTAGGAGTGTGGGGATGGAGGTTGGGGTGTGTTAGAGGGTGTGGAGGAGACTATTGGTTTGATATGTCACTTATGGAACTTGTTCTTTCTACATATTTAAGGAGGTTGTTTTCCGAGAGAATATTTTCCAAAAATTTTTGACCAACCAAACGCGGGAATACACCCTTTGTGCTGTTTTGTGTTCTTAATGATCTTGGATCAGTGATTTTTAACTTCTTTGTTTCTCAATTATGCAGTTGGAGTTTCTAGCTGAAGATAAAGGGTTGAAATTGTGCCCAACATGAGAATGGAACCTCTCAATCTTATATCTGTATTATTCTACTCCTACAGTGACTAAATTGATTCATATAATCTCGCTTGTATTCATGCTGATTTTTGTTGAAAATGTACCAATTGACAGGGAGATTTTGGACCTTTCCGTCCACAAATAGCAGCAGAGGTGCCTCTCTGGCTAGCTGTGGCTTTGAAGAAAAGAGGGAAATGCACCATCAGACCACCTGAATGGATGTCCGTCGGTAAGCTTTTGATTGTTAGGAAAATTTGCTAATCTGTTCTTCCAAATGCAGTGCTTAGTTAATTTAAGTTTTGATTCAGATTTGTTTGTTGTGTTTTCTCTGTTACGGAGAAACAGTTAGTGATTCTATTTTACTAATTTGGAGTTAGTTGCTGGAGTTCCTTAGAGTTGTTGCTAGCTCAATTTGTATGTCTGCATAAGGATGTGTGAAATCTAGATCCCTTAAACAAAGTGTTCAGTATTGAATGGAGACGGGCCAAAATAGAGCGGAATGATAAAGAGGAATCATGTAGCCATCCTCAACTAGTGTGGGATTCAGTCTAATACATACCTTCTTGTGGTTTGGATATTTACTTTATTTTTAGTTTGGTAAGGAGATAATAGTAATGCTACTATACTGGTACACAAATTGTCATGGTCCGTCTTTAACATCTTGTTTTTCCTTAGAAATCAGGTTGTTGTATTAGCCTCAGTCAGAGGCATAAGATACTGACTTCTTGTTGGCGAAACTGTTCAGTACTTTGGTTTTCCCCAGCATGCTGTTATATCAGCCATTTCGAATAACAGTATAATATCCAATACTATTATAGCCCTTGGTTAAATCTTCCTCAATTGCACCTCTAACTGGACATTTAAAATCCCCATTCCTCTAGTAACTTAGTTGGTGCTTGAATTACTGGATAATTGTCAAGAACATGCCTTTCTTTACAAAAAGGATAATATTTATCTAAGACAGCAGGTCAAGTTCAACCTATCAGCAATATGCAAGCAGTCTTTATTTCATGTTTTTCAAAACCTGTAACTGTTCCACAATCTCTCATAATAAGTGGAAATTCCAGCTTTAAACTTAGTGTTGACAATAGAATGTGTTGTTTTATTAATTCCAAGAAAAAAGAATACTGCATGAATGAAAATATTGACATAAGTATAATGGGAAAATCTCCGGTAAAGTATCTGGCTCCTATAACCAAGAGTTTTATGTCTTCTCTGATTTCCTGTTTGTCTAGACATAGCACACAAGTTACTTCAACCAAGATAAGCCCGCTCTATGTTGTATTGGACAACCAGATGGTTAATTAATTTTTTTTTGGTTAATCTGATGTGACTAATTTCACACTCGCTCATCAAGCTTTGTCCAGAATTTTAAGGTTTCCTGCTACAGATTCACTGCTGTCATATAATCATGTAGATTGTACTTGTTAGGTTTCTTACTAATCTCTGCTTTGTCGACTAGAAAAGTTAACCCAAGTTCTGGAGGCTGAAAGAGACTCTGAAAAGTTCCAATTGCTACCATTTCATTATGTTGAAATCTCAAGGCTTCTTTTTGATCAGTAAGTAGTTTCCTTTTCTTTTTTTTTTATATCAAGATTTATCATGTTGGTCACTGATGATACTATTCAATGATTTAGTGCCCGTGAGGATATTCCTGACATCTATATGGTGAGTCAATTATTTTCTCAGTTCAATTGGCTTCAAATATTTAGTAATTCAGCCAGAACTCTTATTCAAACATGCTCAATAGGTGAGGTCTCTTATTGAAGATATTAAGGATGTGCGGTTTCACAAAATTGGAACTGGCTTGGAGATAATTTCGAAGGAGGTCACATATGCGTTGAGGGTATGATTATTCACTTATCAGAAAATGCTTTTCTCATTCTGATGCATGTGTCGTTTTGATGATCAATATCTTAGTCATGTAAGGAATCTGCCGGGTTTTTTTAATAAGGATGCATATACTGATTTAGTTATATTGGTGCTTATATCTTAAAATATGGAAGCACAATTACCATCCATTCTATTGGAGTTACTCAATACTGCAAATTCAACTGACGGTCCCATGGATGATCGGGTGTATTAATTTACAATATCAATTCCGTTTGAGTTAATAGATGTAGTTTATCTACAATTGAATAACTAATTAAGCCTGAGTTGTGCATTATAAAATTTCTCCCCTGCATAGCTAGAGCTATCTAGAGCTGTGTAGCATTGGAGGAAAGAGATAAGATTAGGAATGAAGATATCGGGGACAAGGTGGGAGTGGCCTCTGTTGTTTACTGTTGCTTCAGTTAATACATTATTTGGCTATTGTTACTGTTCCTTGTTTTGTGAATGCTGTATAATGCTTTCCTTATTATTTGCCATGTCCTCTTTACTTGTGTATTTTTTTTTTCAAACTGCTTTGATGTGTTACTTGAGTCACGGGTCTCTTGGAAACAACCCCTCGACCTCCACGATGTTGGGATAAGGTCTGTGTAGACTCTACCCTCCCCAAACCTCACCTATGGAATTACACCGGGTCTGTTGTTGTAAAATGCTACGTTTTGTCCTGGGATAACTGTCCCAGATTGAGAATGGCCAAAGGAAATAGAAATCAGACTGATGATTATAAAGTCGTTCCATGCTTAAGGTGTAGAAACAACTGTAGCATTTGCCATAGCTTCCTATAAGATAATGGAGTGAACCTTTTCATTTGACACAACATTTGGGGAGAGAGTGGAGAGGCAAATGCATACTGTAATTCTTCCTTTTCTTTTCTGAGGCGGGGAGTGGGTTTAGGGGATTTTCCTTTAGTGAATTTGTGTTTTGCTATTTTGAGGAATAAATATAGACTCTTTCTTGTAAGATCTAATATATTACACCCGAAACTTTACAGCTTAAAAATCTCTCAGCAATGGAGGCAAATATAGTACGTCCATTTGTTACCAAAGCTTTGCAGACATTTCATAAGCTAAATACTACAGAAGCAATACCAGAATCAGGCAGCATTCCAAACAGACAGCGCCAAGCTGTGAATCAGCGGGACAAGGTAAGTTTTTAACTATTTTATCTCCCTTATCTAACCATTCACACTTGTAGTATGAAATTATTGAGTTTTATCATTTTGCTAGCAACAACATTTGTCATATTATTTCGTTGTCATTACTGTCCTTTCCTCTGTGTGTTATGTACCACTCTTCATTTCACATTATTCCATCATTGTTACTTGTTACTTCTCTCACTTCTATATACCCTTTTTCAAACTGTTTGAAAATGCATTTGTGTAAGCTAAGGGCTATCAGAAACAGCCTCTTTATCTCTACGAGATAGGGACATACACTCTACCTTCCTCATACAGTTAGACTCTACTTGTGGGATTACGTTGAGTATGTTGTTGTTGCTAATTATTCATTTTTTGACGTTATCTCTGTTTTCTTTGACATCCAGCGCGTACTAAAAGGTCGATGAAACTATTCTCTCTTCACTTTGCCTCATGCTGTGACGCTCCAAAGAGACATGAATTGAGCATCCATCCTACTAGCAAAGAAAGAACTATTATTAACATGCTGTATCATATATATTGCCACTTCTTTTTATCAGCAATGCAATGACTTGTACTATCATTCAGTAAATTTTGTGGTTATCTTTGTTACCGGAGATCCCGGTTTTGAGCTCTTGTAGTGTCAATATTGATTTAGTCTGACCCTAATATGGATATCTTACATCGGGATCAAAAAGCCTTATTTTTCATTAGTTTTGAGCAACTTATTCCAAACTAAAATTTACATGCCTCACACTATAACTAAACAAGAAGTTTTCTCTCTTCCATACATTTGCTTCAATATCGCAAATTAAGCAAAACCATATAATATACATGATCCTCAATTTATTCAAAAATCTCCTATAAATAATCCTCCTTTTTCATTCTTCATTTCTCAATAACAACAAAAAAAAAAAAATGGAGGTGTCTAGTAAGAAAATAACATCTCCATTATTTACTTTCTTGTTTATTTCATCTATCTTTATTCAATTTTTTCCTTATGTTTCTTGTATAGGTGTTAACTATGGTACCCTTGGTAACAACTTACCCCCACCATCACAAGTTGCTCAATTCCTCAAAGACAAAACTATAATTGATAAAATCAAAATCTTTGATGTAAATCCAGATATCTTAAAGGCCTTTGCTAACACAAACATCTCAGTTACTGTCACTGTCCCCAATAGTGAAATCCCAAAATTGCAAGACATTGGTTATGCAAAAAGCTATGTTGAAGCAAACATTAAGCCATTTTATCCACAAACAAAAATTGATGTAATTGCTGTTGGAAATGAAATACTTCATTGGGAAACACCAGAAGTACAAAACAAGTTAGTTGGTGCAATGAGAACACTATACCAAGCACTAACACAAAGTGGTATCAACACTGTTAAAGTGTCAACACCACACTCTTTAGGAATTTTATTGAGTTCAAATCCACCAAGTCTAGCTAAATTTAGACCAGGTTGGGATGTAGGTATCCTAGCACCAATGTTACAATTTTTACGCGAAACGAAAGGTCCTTTCATGGTGAACCCTTATCCATACTTTGGTTACAACCCTGAACAAGTTGATTTCCTATTGTTCAAACAAAACAAAGGCGTTTTCGATAACTTTAGTAAAAGGACATACAAAAACATGTTTGATATGTTGTTGGATGCTGTATTTATGTCAATGAAGAGACTTGGTTATGATGATGTTGATATTGTTGCTGCTGAGACAGGATGGCCATCATTTGGTGAAAGTTTTGAACCACAATGTACTGTGGAGAATGCAGCAGCATACAATGGTGGATTGGTTAGAAAAATTGTTGGTGGAGTAGGGACACCATTGATGCCAAATAGAAAAATTGATACATATATATTTGGTTTGTTTAATGAAAATACTAAACCAGGTTCTAATGCTGAGAGGAATTTTGGATTGTTTAGACCTGATTTTACTCCTGTTTATAACATTGGAATCATGAAAGGACAACAAGTCTTGCCATTCCCACAACCACCAAAGGTAAACGTCATTCTGTCACGTACAATATCATTTGCTTGTTTTTCTACCTTCACGTCATGTTTTAATGACTCGAACTCTAGACCTTTCTGAATCAACACCATTTTGGTTGATAGTACATATAATATTATATTGAGATAATTACGGCTTGAACGATTTAACTATCTAATTTACAATACATGTGAAAAGTGGATATGTGTAATTGAGATACTAAATATACATATAATATGCATTAGTATACACATATATACATTGATTTAGTATATATTGTGTATATTTTTGTCTTGTTGGTAAGCTAGTTAGCCGAATAATGTATATTTATCAACTTTTTTTTTTTTTTTACGTTGTTAGTGCATAGAACTTAAACTCGATTTTATTAACAAGTTTTGCGATTTTGATGTATACAGCCTCTTCCACAACCAGCATTGCCGCTGCCGCAACCGCAACCGCAACCACAACCAAGAGGCCCACTTTCTGTGGCAAAGCCAGGCCCAAAAGTCCCAGTCCAACCAGCCCCAAGACTACCATCCCATCCAGGCCCAAAACATTCAGCCCGTCCAGGCCCAAACACCAGCCCAACCAGCCCCAAGACTGCCAGCTCAACCAGGCCCAGTATTGCCAGGCCCAATGGGGAAGAAATTTTGCATGCCCAAACCACAGGCAACAGATGCACAATTGCAGGCCAGTTTAGATTGGGCCTGCACTAATCAAGGTGTGGATTGTGGCCCAGTTGCAAGCTGGAGGCCCATGTTTTAACCCAAATACTGTTAGGTCTCATGCAGCCTATGTTATGAATGCTTACTACCAAATCAAGGGCAAAAATGACATTAACTGTGATTTTTCGGGTTCCGCTGCCATCGTCTTCGCTGATCCAAGTAAGTACTCAACATTTTTTTCGATCAGTGTAAAGAATTTTTTATACTATTAGATCACTTTAAAAAACAACATATGTTTATTCAGAGTTTTAACTTCATACATACGAACAATGTATAGATAATCAGAAAGACAAAATATTAAAGCACGCGTTAATTTTGCACAGTAACCTAAATATTAGGCAAAATACTCCAAAAACAAGTTAAATCATACAACTGTAAATTTATATAAGTTAATCACTACGTTATAACATGTTTAACTATCTGTCGTACCCAGTGACATGTCTTGTTTTCTAAATTATTAATTTCCACCTTTTATTGGCTATTTACCTACATTTATCATTGAGGCCATCGTAAATCATAAAGATTCCTTTTGCACTATCACAGTATAACAGTTGAACTCAAAAAATAACTAACTACATGTAACTGTTTAAACTATATGAGATTGATGATTAATCTAAAAAAAATAAGATAAATAACTTGATATAACATATTACGATACAATATATATATATATATATACACACTTGAATTTTGTTTTAATTGAAAAACTAATGATGTCTTTATTGAATTTGTTTGTGATTTTTGTAGGTTATGGTACATGCAAGTACCTTTCTTAAATTTTATGGACAAAAAAGGAAGATTTTGAAGCTACTCCAACATTTAAAGGATTAGTTTTGACATATTGAATTTTTTTTTAAAGAATATGTTTCTTTGATGTTTTCACAAACTAATCAAATTATGTTGATGTGTAGTATGTATTTGTTGCAAATAATACAATAAAAAAAAAATGTTGCCTACTTCATTTGCCATGATTTAATTTTATCTATAATCTACATTCTTTAATAATTTGATAAATTAGTTTATTACATTCTACTAAAATTAAACAATGATATAATTACTATTTGAGGAATTAATTATTTTTATTCTTTAAGTGCGATTTATTTAATACTGGAAATAAGAAAGTACGATTAATATTAAGTTATCCATCTCGTAAAAAGGCATGAAAATGCTATTGATGGATTAAATATTCATGTTATAATTAAAATTTAAATTTGTAACTAAATCACATGAAGCTTATAATAGAAATTGTTTATACATTATTGACTTGTTATAAGTGAATTACCTACAATTAAATTTTTTTTATTAAAATGAGAAACCAGTTCAAGTTGGAGGCCCATATTTTGGCCCAAATACTGTTTAGTTCTCATGCAGCCTTTGATTGTGATTTGGCCCAATCTAGAGGCCCATGTTTTGGCCCAATTACTGTTAGGGCAAAAATGACTTAAATTGTGATTTTTGGGCTCTGGTGTCATAGTGTTTGTTGATCCAAGTAAGTATTTGAATCATTTTTTAGTTTAATTTTCGAACAGTGAACGATGTTCTGTTGAAAATTTGTCGTAAAAAAATTATATATAGAAAATTATATAAAGTATATTGGTCACAAATTACTTTTTTCGTACATGTAGATTAATTCTTGAATACTCTCCGTAAAACTTCTGATTTCGCCACTATTATCGAGTGCAAAAGAATTCTATACTATTAGAATCGAAGCGAATTCAGAATCTGAAATATATGGATTTCTACAATAATCTATCATAGTTATAGAGCTTAAAGTAAAATATTTATAGTTATTTAGTAAATTTCATACCAGAAATATTGAGTTTATGTATATTCGTAGCCTGTCTCATACATCACATTAAAGATATCATAACTTCTATATACTGACAAAGCGAGGTAAGCTAAAATGTACCTAATCTAAAAATAAGACGAGTAGCTTATTACTACAACATATTACGATACACTAATAGAATAACGCCGATTCTTTATATATTGTATATATAAATATAAATTATTTTCTATTTTTTTCCCTTTACAGTATATAGTTGGAACAATTTTCTTTTTATTGACAATTTAATGATGTTTATCTTTTATTTGATTGTAATTTTTTTTTTAAGAGATCGCTGGCACAACAGTGATTTTTGTATTTTTTGAAAAACATTGACACGTTAATTTTGTCAGAAAAAAATCGCTTCTGATGAAGAGATTTTATCCTTTTGGTTTAAATTTTTTTACTGATATATCCTTTTGGATTTTTTGACAATTTTTTTATCCTTTTGTCTTCTGACTCAGTATATTATTATGGTGTACTCTATAATCATACTTGTATAAGGACTTAAGTAAACAACAAAATGATTTTTAAACGTATAAATTCAATATTGGACTAGTAAAAATAAATGCGGGAAATGAAAGATGTTTAATTAATTAGCTTAAGAGATTAACCAATAATTAGTTTCAAATGGAACGTATAATCATGCAAATAGATATTGAAACTTTGATTGACGTGAATGTGCATTGCTAATTATAACATATTAGTATTTACTTAATTAGCTGCATATTACATACTCTAGAGGACTTCATATTGATAAGACATTTTAATTGTTTTCTTGTCATATTAATTAGAGTTAAACTAATTTATCTATCCTATTTTGAGATTTTCTTAAGATATCGCGTGTCCTTTTCTTCTGAAACTCATTAGCTTAGAGCTGAGTTAGATGATGATTTTTGAATTTTGAAATAATAACTTAACGTTAATAAGAACACAATTCAAGCTAATATCGTTGACTATTATTAATTAATTTTTATTTAAATTTTTAGCTTTATTCAAATTTATCGATTAGTTCTTTTTGATCCATCCTTTTATCGATTCGCCCTACGTTACAAATGTTACATTTTAACCAAACTCTTAAAGCATCGTAAATTCACTCTAACGATATATAAACAATTTTGTTTGTCAAAGCAATCAATAATAATTTCAGTACCCAAACAAAAAAAGTTGATTTTTTTTTCAATTCTGTGACTATTATTTAAATTTTTGAATATATAAATGATTGCTAAATCCTAGGAGATTTGAGATTAGAAAAATAATAATAGTAATACATAGGGAAAATAAAACTTTTGTCATTGAGCTACACTGGGAAATAATTTTTGGCCCACATAATAAAATTATCACATACATTTTTCCAAGACAAAAATATATTTGATACAACATATTATTTGTCTCAAATAAGAACAAAATCTAATATTATTATGTACATTTGAAAACTTCAAAAAATAAAATCTAAATATGTATAATAAAGACAAGAATTTGCCAAAAAAATTGATGAATAAATGATGATTGAGGGAAATAGAACAACTATACAAATCACAAGAGCAATAGTAGTTACAAGAGCGTATCTGTATTTAAGTTTGATTAATTTACGTAATGTCAAAGTCAGAATTTTTTTTAAATAATAAATATATATTTTTAAAGATGCAAATTATATGTTCATAATAATTAAAATATAAATGTTTGCTCATAATTATTTTTTTACATGGACAAATAATTCATTTATTTTATTTTATTTTTCTTTTTTGCCATCTCTTTGAAATGATTGATGTATATGGTGCCTTTGAGCACAAACAAACTTAATTTATAAGACTTTTTTGTTGTCACAAAAATAAGTAGATGTCAAAAACCTTATCCCTCAACAAGAAGAACCACACAAATTAAGTAATTATTTTCCCTTTTCTTCATTCTTTTCAATCATTTTGGAAGTCAACAAATAAACCATACACAATTTGATCATTCATAACATTTTAATCGATAAGTTAGAAAGTATGAAATGGACAACCATGGTTAAAATGCTAGGGTAATTATAATTCGAACACTTGACGTTATAGAACGATTTGAAGTTGGATCTTTTTAATACGTGTACATCCGTCCAACAAAAAAGATTATAACAAAAAAAATTAATGTTCGCGTCATGTGAATTTTACATTATAATTGAAGAAGAAAATAACGATCAGTATACAACATCATGCTTGTTATATAATATATAGTACATCTATTTTTGAGTTTGATCGATAATAACGTGTTTTTCAAGAAGCAAATTTATGAGACTTGTTGAACGAAAACGAATCATACTTTTATCATGATTCGATCAATATACAACATTATGCTAGTTATATAACATATAGTACATTCGTTTTTGAGTTTGATAATGACGTATTTTTCAAGAAGCAAATTTGTGAGACCTGTTGAGCGGAAAACGAACCATACTTTATCATGATTCTTATTGTTGTGTTTCCTTCAATAAAAGAAGTATTTTGGTAATCATGTGAGCAAACAGGGTTGAAAGAGTAAAGTAATTAATAAGAATATTTTTAATCATTTTATTGCGTTGATTATCGTGATTTATGTCTACTAATAGATATTTTTTTTTTTAATTTAGAAATATTCTGAAATTGAAAAATTAAAAATAGGAGAAAGATTATAAGTAATTAAATTCTTTGTCCCAAGTTTACTCCATAAATAATCATAAGCTTTACCTTTTTATGTTTTCACTTGAAGTTTAAATTACTTCACCATAACTTGAAAATTATTAATCCAATTTAATCTGTTGTAAATAAAAACAACAAGATTATTAGCCTTATTTTTAGGATTATCTAATAATTAATTTCAATTATGTTTAAGAATACCTTATAGTGTGTAAGGATTATGCTTGATATCAAAGACTCGATTTTATGAAAGTATTATGCTCGATTATAATTTTGATTCAGATTATTTACTTTTCTCATAATTTTTTTTTTGTCATATGCAGAATATTAACATTATTCAATATAATATAAATTATAATTATATATTTATCGAAAGAAATAAAAAAGAAAATATTCAAATTAATTTTTGAACTTTGAAGAATATTCTCAGTAGAAAAATAAAGGTAATATATATAAATAAAATATGTAATAGACAAAAAAAATAGATGTGACTTCTCTTCGAACTCTGCATAAATTAATAATTGTATAGATTTGATTTAATAGTCAATGATATTGGTAAAAGTTATAAGAAAATCAAGGGATAATGCCCAAATATCTCCTTAACCTATGCCCAAAATCTCAGAGACATATTTATACTATACTAAAGTTCTATTATCCCCTGAACTTATTTTATTAATAATTTTTTACTCCTTTTTGGCCTACGTGACACTATCTTGTGGGGCCAATGATGATTGACTTTTTTTTTTTCAAAACTAGTGCCACGTAGGCTAAAAAGGGGTAGAAAATTCTATATAAAAGTTTCAGTGGGTAATAGGACCTTAGTATAGTATAAGTTGTGTTTGTGGGGATTTCGGCAAAAATAGGTTGAGGAGGTACTGTGCATTTTTCCGAAAATCAATATTTCAATCTTAGCAAAGATAAATCTCTTTTGATGTACTTATATTTTAGTGATTTAGAGTGAAACATTAGTTTAGATTCAATACCGATAAAAAATAAAAATCACACAATTAAATAAAAAAATTCTCAAACTAGCTCAAATACTATTATTATAAAAGGAGTAATAATATTGAGCATATAAAATAAAAAAAATTATAACTATTAAAGAAAAAAAGGACAAAAGAAGTGGCATAAATCATAATTGTGAAGCTTTCACAACTTTATCTAGACAAAATTAAAGATAACAAATCTTTTTCTACTACAAAAGCACCCAAAAGATTATAATATATAACTATTATTTTATTCTTAAATTTAAATAAAAATTTCGTGTGTTATAAGTAAACTATTTTTGGTAAAAAATTAAATTAATCAAATTGTAAAAGCCAAATACAAATTATTAATTTAGAGTTGGTTTGAATTGATTTTTGTCTTATAATTTATAAGTAAAAAAATTTAACTTATGACTTTTAACTTTTTTTATTGTATTTATTATAAAAAAAAAAAACTTAAAAATAAATATTTATAAGCATTTTCTTTTATTTTATCTAAATAACATAAAATTAATTTGACTTAAAAGCACCTCAAATAATTCAGTCCAAAAATAAAAAAAAAAATCCATATGGACACAAAATAAAAATCACTTATAAATTTATTAGTTTTGCTCAAAGATAACATTATTTATGCAAAGTATGATGTCCTTTGTTTAAATTGAACATTTATCGAAAATAATTTATCAATATATATTTCATCAATAAAATTATACTAAATATATTTTATTCTTATTTTATACAAAAACTTATATATTTAGATATAATATTATTTAAAATAAATTCAGATTAATCAAATCTAACGACTTATTAAAAAAAAAAAAAAAGACAACCAACCATTAATGTAATGAAATAAATTAGTACAAAAATAAATATGGAATTTATGCAAAGTGGTATTCCTTTTACTTGTTATCATCATTACATATTATTATTATTATTATTATTATATAAATATATTTTTATATACTATAGTTTTTTTAATAAAATTATCAAAAGCTAAATATTGTGTTCTTCTTCCTCATTTTTCTTCTATCTTCATCATCTTCCATGGGAGAAAAGCAAAAGCTTAAAGAGAAAGAGAAAATCAAGAAGCAAAAACACAAACACCCAAATGATGAATCTCTAAAACCCACTTCAGATTTCACTTTTAAACCCATTTCCGATGTTAAAGGTCTTCGATTCGGCGGTCAATTCATCGTTAAATCCTTCACAATCCGCCGTGCACGGCCACTAGAACTCCTCCGTATCCTCTCCCTTTCTCCGCCGTCAACCAAAAACTCCAGTTCCAGTTTCAATTTCACTTCAACTACAGCTTATTTACCCACAAATTTCACAATCTTAGCTCATCATGCTTGGCATACACTTACATTAGGTCTTGGAACGAAGAAATCGAAGGTGGTTTTGTTTGTTTTTGAATCGGAGAAAATGAAATCGGAAATCGATCGGGTTTGGCCGGTGGAGATTCCGTTAGGTGAAGTGAATAAGAAGATGATTCGAGGTTTAACAGGTACTGAAATGGCGAGATTTAAGTTTAGAAAAGGTTGTATAACTTTTTATGTTTATGCTGTAAGAAGAATTGGGGATTTAGGGTTTACTTGTGCTGAAGATCTGAAATTGATTTTACAATCTGTTGTTGCGCTCAAAGATTTCTTCGATCATACTGCTATGTTAGCTATGCCGAATCAGAGAAGTATCAATTTTCCATCGGAGATTCAACAAATGGGAATTGCTCATTAACCTCCTCCTTCTTCTCCGTCCGTCGTTGCTCGGATTATTCAAAAATGTTGATAAACTCAGTGATACAGAGGTTCTGAATCATTTTCGTCATGTCGTTCGGATTATTCAAAAATATTGATTACCATCTGTTGATAATTTCGAGAAATTCGAGTAATATAGGTTTTGAATAATCATAGCTAAGTTCTATTCTATGTTGTTCGGATTATTTGAAAATGTAGTTTGGATTCAGATATGTACTTGTTGATAATTTTTGAAGAGTCCGACTAATATCGATTTTGAATCGTTTAAATTCTTTGTTTGGACTATTGAAACATGTTGCGGGATAAATTTGAAGAGTTAGAGTAAATATAGTTTTGAATGATTACTTATCAATTCTCGTTTGTGTTGCTTGAATTATTTGAAAATATTGTGGGATTTTGATATGTATACTGTTGATAATTTTGAAGAGTCTGAGTAATATCGCTTGTGAATCTATCATTTGTTATTTCTTGTTTGGATTATTTAAAAATGTTGTGGGATTCTGATACGTATATGTTGATAAATTTGAAGAGTTCGAATAATATAGGTTATGAATCATTATTTTATCGATTCTCGTTTGTGTTGCTTGGAGTATTCGAAAATGTTACGAGATACTTATGTGTCGATATTTTTGAAAGGTTCGAACAATATTGGTCTGAATCATCATTTCTCAAAGTTGTTTTCAAAGATTAAACATATTGTTGGTGTAATTAGGTGAAGAGTTCGAGTAATATTGGTTCTGAATAATTATTTGTTTATTCTTGTTAGTGTTGCTTGAATTATTCAAAAATATTGCAAAGCTATGATATGTACTTATTGATAATTTTAAAGAGTCTTGAGCAATATTGAGTTTGAACTATCATTTATCATTCTTGTTCAAGTTAACATTCAAACATGTTATTGAAATTCTGGATATGGTAAATTTGTCCGATAAATTAAAGAGTTTCGAAATATTAAAGATTTTGAATTATCATTTTATTGGTTCTAGTCTATGTTACTTGAATTATTTAAAAGTATTGCAGGGTTCTGATATGTACTTATTGATAATTTTAAAAGAGTTCGATTAATACAAGTTTTTAATCATCGTTTCTGAATAGCATTATATTTTATTGGAGTTTTTGTTATATTTTGAAGGTTTTTGAGCTTAGTTTTACCAAGGACAATAGCATTTTAAAAATATATTTTGTAAAGGATAAATAAAAGTTTATGTCTAGTTATATTCAACTCTAACATATTTATTTTTAGTTAATTGAAGTGTATGGTTTTTTAGTTTGTTGATGTAAGAAGTTTGATATGTCTAAACTATTCTTAGAATTATATTACTATTAAATATGAAGTAATAAGTAATAAAATAATTAATAATTATGTTAATTTATTAATATTCACTAGTAAATATTGCAATTAATTAAAGGTAAAAATACTTGATAAGCCAATCCCTTACGAATCTGTTTAAATAATAAATATTAACTTGGGAAAAAAAAAAAAAAAAAAATTAATCGAGATACAAAGTCCCCAACAACCACTTATAATAACCTTTAAGGTGTGAGAATAAAAGTTTTTGTAAGTCAATTTGTCGGTAAAATAAATTCAGAATTTAAACTTTAAATTTGAAATTATATTTATTGAGTTCAAAATTTTATTATTTATACCTTAATACTTGTATTGGATGAGGAGTTCATTTCATGATTTTTTTTTTCTTTGTTGACTTGAAAATATATTATAGATATGAAGAGGGATTTGTTTAATTTTTGTGGAAATCTTTTATACTCTATTTTTTTTTAATTATATAGAGATTATTCAATATAATAAATATAGATTGAATATGACAGAGTTAAGAGTTCAAGATTTGAGAATGAAAGCAATTGTTTTGATTATTTAATGTCATTTAAAATTATTTTGAATTTTTCCCAACATATGAAAAAGTTGACTATTTTAAGATCCAGCTCATGAATAAACATGATAGCTTAAATTATTGAACATTCTAAAAAAAAAATTTACTAAATTTTATAAATCATTTTCATGTGCTTTCCCACAAAAAATTTAATACATTGTTTGAAATCATTTTCTTATTTTAATTATCGTTTATAATTTAAAATCGTATTTACATCTGAAACATGTTTTTCGATGTTAAAGACATTCTGAAGAGCAAGAAATATATATATATATATGATAATTAATTAATATTTATTTTTAAAAGTTTATTTTAGCTATTTTTTAATATCAATTTCTTAAATGTGCTTATTTTACTCAAACTCTATAATTATATAATTATATTCGTGAAATATTTAAAAAATATATTTATGTGATTTGAATTATTATCACACATATATTAACTTAAATTATAATAGAAATTTATAAATTTTAAATTTCAAATCCATCTGGAATATATGGTGAGTTAAATTGAAGTGTTATTAGCTAGTATCCTTTTAAGATGACACCAAAATAAATGCACATTCTGTTATTAATTTAATTTGATGATTTATAATAATGTCTTGAACAATTTTAACAAGGTATTAAATAGGAGTATATATTAAACTTCATGAACAAAGACCAAATTTATGAAATTTAATTTGCTTTTTTATTTTTGTTTGTGTCATTCAATTAACGTGAACTTTACTCTCATTCATGTGATTAATATTCAGGTTGTTCATGTGAACTTTATTATATATTAGATACTTCGCGTGATTTTACTTGTCATGTTTATTTTTATGCATTTTTTACGGATCAATGAAAGAGTGTTTGACTAAATTGTCCCTATTTATTCTCCGACCTCTATTTAATATTATTTTTTTAATTCTTATTTACTTGTTCATTTTTGATTTAACATACCTATTTAAGAAAATTAATTGACATGTTGAGTTTATCATTTTACTCCTATTAACTGATAGAATTCCAAAATTAATTTACTTATCAAAGAAACTCTTCCTTTTTCAAAAATATATATTTTCTCAATAAATTAAGGATATGACAGGTAAAAAAAATAGAAATTGTCTTTTCTTGATTTGTTAAAAATGACAATTAAATATGGACAAGTAAAAATTTTCAACAAGTAAAAAGAGACAGAAGGAGTGCCATAGGATAAAGTTGATAAAAATAATTAATTATTATCTTAATTTTCTAAAATAACAATTATTTTGAATCAGCTATTTTTAATAAATATGATGACTAACATGAATCGGAGGGAGTAAAATTTTAAAATAAATATGTCCGAATCGCCGATTAAGCATACGACGGTGAATTCTACCAAAATGAAGTATGGTAGAGGCAGAGATAATTTCTAATATAACGATAAAATACGTAGAAATTAAAAAGAATATCAATAACGAAAGCAATCTGCTGGATCGACATTTTTTTATGAGCCAATATTCTCTTTCTTCAATAACTATTTCATGCTTGCATGTCCCATGCAATTTCCCTAAATACAACCTTTTAATTGGTAGAATAATTGCCTATATTAAAGGCAACTATATATATAGTGTTATTAATATGTAGATATGTAAAATCTACATCAAAGAAGTAGGGCATAGTAATAAACACATCTCCACATGGTCATTTTCCCAAAATTGAGAGGTGGCCAATGACGGATTGAATCGAATTTGAACGAATCAGACTATGTCAATATGAGATAAATTGACAAATACTTAATTTTGGGCCTTTAATTATGTTTTAAACAGTGTTTTAAAACTATTTAGCGAGTTATCACTTTTTAACGTAAAATAAAGTTTGCCAAAAATATTTTTAGCTAAAATAGATTATTTTTTTATTGGAGTTTGAATTTGATGAATTGCTTTTAGAGTTTGAATTCATAGAGGGAGTTTGAATTAAACCCCAACAAATTTATGAACTCCAACATATTTGGGGTGGAATTTCACTTGTTAAAGCTTGGAAACTCCGATACATTAAGTTGAAATTTCATTTGTCGAATGTTTCAAATCGTATTTTAGTTAGGTATATCTTTACTATTTTGTATTTGTATATTAAATAGTGAAAATCCTTTAATTACATTTAAAACAAAAGATAAACTCTAATTGCCGACTCATGTTTTTTGCCAGACCACCTAATTTTTACAATCAAACCAACAAATAAAATCATGATCCAGTCCGTCCAAGATTACCTGAATCAATTAAATATATGTCATAACTCAACTCGCTTAATATGACCCAATTACCAAATAATTAAGCAGTTTGATTCGTTGAGTTACATAATTTTGATATATTTTGACTTTATAATATATTAGGTCATTTTAAATTCAACCTATAGAATTAAGCCAACAAACAGATCATAATCCAATTGTTTAAACATAAACAAATTAAGTAAAATTACTAAAAATGTATTATTTAAGTTTATTATCTCTACACAAATTGTTAACTCATTTTATTATAACTTCAAATAAAAAAGGGAAAGGGGCTGTATAACCCCTCACAATAAACTTTGGTCATTTAGAACTGATATACCCCTTGTTATGAAAGTTGCTCTATATATACCCTACTTGTAAACATATGGCTCATATATAAACCCTTTTCTTCTAACGGAAGAAAAAAAAATAATTTTTAATCTAAAATTTTTAATCATTTTTTTCTAAAAATATAGTCCCATAGTAAGTAAATTTAATCCTCGTCAAACATATTTTTTTGACTTTTTTTTTGAAATTTTCAATGACTAATTTTATAATTAATTATTGGTTATCAAATTATTTTATGTTTTTTACTAATATTCTTGTAAAACTTATTGTAGATGACCAAAATTTTTTTTTCTTCGCATATACGAAATTAAATTACAATCCACACAAAAAAAGTTTACATTTTATTCGGTTAAACTAAGGAATGAAAGAAAAACAATAAACTAACGAAGAAGAACTTCAAACTCTTCTCCTACAAATAGAAGTCACCCATAATTATGTCATGACCCCCTTACCTCTCCCTGACTTTAAATAGAAGAATTATCTATACCCTCAACAATCCTTTTTTTTTTTCACACATTATCCCGTAATAAATATAAATTTAAAAACTAATTTTTTAACTTCCGTAAATGGCAGGGTAATATGTGAGCCCTTTTGTACCGGCAGGGGGTATATGTAAGCACGTTTGTATAACGATAAGGCACGCATATTATGAGCCACTTTTATAACGAGCTTCAAATGACAAAGTTGAGAGATATATCAGACCCTTCGATAAAAAAAATTATATCCAAGTAATATATTGATGAAAAGGATGTGACCTTGATGATGATTATGAATAATTAGATAGTGAGGAAAAGTTAGCTAGAAGAAAATAATGAATCATGGGGGAGACAAGAAAAAAAAATATAGTGTTAAAGAATATGCCAACTCTTCACAACTTTATGTTGTACCCACAAAACACTAAAGTGAAAAAAGATTAGAAAATGAATTTTAAAAGTTCACAACTTCAATTTTTATTTTATTTTTTTAAAAGAAAATATTATTATTCACTACCTTTATCTTTAATCATTTCTTGAGAAGGTCCCTCCAATAGAAACCAACTTTTTTTTTGTTAGTTGTATATGAATTGGGATGTTTCATAGGTGTGGAATTCCACAAGGGATCAAAAATCTACTTTTTTTTTTTTAATTATTGTGATCGTTATTTATAATGAAGTTTGATGAATTTAAATTTGCGTCAGATGAAAATAAAAAGATGTTACTATAAGAAATAAATAAAGGATGATACAATAACAATCGTAATATATTTCGTGTGATCTCATAAGTGCGATATATGAAAAGAACAAGATAGAGAGATCGTTTTCGATAAATAATTTAAAAAAGAAGACGAAGAAAGATCAAGGAATGGCACACCCTTGGGGGTTCAGAAAGGATCGAACTTTAAAGAAGTGTGATATAGACAGTCTACCTTAATGTAAACACTAATAATTGACTCTATGACTCAAATTCAAACTCATGACTTATTAATCATACGTAAATAATTCTACGTCATTTCAAAATAAATGACATTACATGTATATATTTAAACCAGACTTATTTATTCATTTATTTGTCCCAATTTCAATCTATATATTAAAAATTAATAATATAAGGTAGTTCTAACTTCCAACTGCAAAAGCTAGAAAAGTAAGTATAAAAAGGCTAATGCTTAGATTACAATGTCTGGTGCACCTGTGATTCTTTGATTTGTTTACTATAGGTTGGTAAATTTTCATCTATTTATAATTGACTAAAGCATAATTTTGTTTTTAAATACAAAAATTAATATTATTAATACTTTGATAAGTAATGATTTTAAAGCTAGCACATAATCAAACGTAAAACTAATCAATTTATATTGAAAATTAATTGTGTATTATTTTATCGAAAGAAACGAATTCGAATAAAATAAAATATATCATGATGATTTATTTATCCGACTCCAAGTAGTTACTGAAGTGTAATATCTCATTAAACATGGTTAGATAAGAAAGATTAAAATAATATTCAATAAATATGTAAGAAAAAAAATATTAATTGCACAGTCTGTCTTTCAAATAAATTGATATTTAATTTTTGCTCTTAGCAATCGAGCTTATGTCTATCAGAGCCTTAGTTTTATAAGAGTGTAGAGTATATATTCTAATACATTGGTGATCTCTTCCTTCTATAAATCAAGTCGATGATTAGTTACTACGAGATTATGCATGTTCCGCGAAGTGCAAATGACCCAAGAAGAAAATGTATAAGCCCAAATTTTTTTTTTTTTTTGCTCTTAGCAATCGAGCTTATGTCTAGCAGAGCATTATTTTTCTAAGAGTGTAGAGTATAAAATCTAATACATTGGTGATCTCTTCCTTCTATAAATCAAGACAATGATTAGTTACTACGAGATTATATTTTTTTCCTCAAATACGCATGTTCCGCAAAGTGCAAATGACCCGAGAAGAGAACATATAAGCCCAAACAAAAAAAAACATTTTCTTTGGGCCATAAATGGGCTTGACTTACAGAAAAAAAAGAAGAAGTTTTAACCGCCCACCGTGGGGCTCGAACCCACGACCACAAGGTTAAGAGCCTTGCGCTCTACCAACTGAGCTAGACGGGCTTTGTTGTTGGAGAAAGTTTCTTAATAAATATTATAATCACTACAACATTTGATTCAAACATTCTTGTGTCAATTTGGGAGCTTGTTCAGGCGGATTAAAAAATATATCTTCAGACTATCGTAAATGATATGCAAATATCTTTCTTCATATTTTAGTGGCATTGGTATTTTTTCCGTTCAAAAACTAGAGCATATACATTTTTTATACTAACGAAGAAAAATAGAGTGAAGTATATATATGCTCTAGTTTTTTGACGACAACACACTAATGTCTCAAAAGTATGACATAAGATATTTGTGTATCATTTATGATAGCTCAAAGGTATATTTGTCCTTTTTCCTTTAACAATTGTGAATGTTCAAACTAATTTTTTTTTCTAGAAGCTTACGAATATTTTTACAATTCATTCAGTAACTGAAGTACAAGAGATAGAAAAGTTGAAGAACAATAATAAAAAAAATATGAGCAAAAAGTCAAATTGTGAAAATGTATATAAAAAGAAGAGAAAAGAAAAGCTACGAAGAAATTTGAGTTTGCTCTATTCATTTAAAAAGGGGAAAAAAACAAATATATATGTGCTTCACTCTAAGGAAAGAGTAACTGTTTTCTTCGATCCGATATTTAATAAAGTGTTGAGTCGATAGATAAGATTATGACACAAGGATATTCTTTAGTTATACTGATCTATAAGAGGGGAGGAAAGGGGAGAGTGTAGAAAGAAAGAGGAGGGTAGTAAGGGCACAGAGGAGAATTGAAGGAGTGGAAAGGTGCACATAATAATGGGGGAAGGAAGGGAAAGGAGAGGAGAGGGGGGGAGGAGGGCAAGGTGAGGTTTGAGGAAAAGGGGTAAAGAAGAAATGTAATTGAGGAGATAGAAGATAGGGTGCTCTAGTTTTTGAATGACAAATGCGCTAATGTTTCAAAGTATGACGAAGGATGTGTGCATATCATTTACGCTGATTCATAAGTATACTTATTCTTTTCCCTTAAAAAAAGAAAAGAAAATGTTATCACTTAATTTGGTCAATAAGTGAAAACATATTATATCGAAAATGTTTATATATAGCTTATATACGAAGTGAGAGTGAAGATGGAGGTAATACGAATAAGTGCCATGGAGGCTAAGATAGAACGTATTTTACGGTAAATTTTTTTTATCAATATTAAACTCGAACTATATAATAAAATTATAATACAAAAATAACACAAATATATAAAATTACATTACACTTTCAAATGCGACCTAATTTAAAAAATATATTCATAAGCTATAAACTTATAAATCAGAGTTGATCAATTTATAATTGATTTTTGAATTAACGCATAGTCTAAATTTTTTTTACATTACAGCATCGATCACAACATTTAAATTAAATTTACTTAATGCGAAATATTACGTACACTAAACTCAATTTTATAGTGGTAAACTTGTTGACCTCGGGTCAGTCGGGTCACTTTTTTTTTTTACAGAAATCTGTTAACTTCGATCTTCACTCAATTTGTTCGATTTAACCCTAAAAAAATGGAATCAATTTGGGCGATTTTGGAGTTACTACTGATCTCAGCTATTGTTCTTGCATTTGGATTAGCTGCTGCAATTGTATTCGAAACATTCAGGAGAAGATTCAATCATACGTATGTATTTACAATAACCCCTTTTAATTAAAAAAAACCCTATTTGCAGTTTTTCTGAAATGTTGGTGTATGGGTTTTTGATTTTGATTTTGTTCTTTAAATTCGGAAATTCGGAAGAAGATTTGATCATATGTGTGTTTATAATAACCCCCTTTAGCAAAAAGCTTTATTTTTTTAATTTTTTTCTGGATTTTTGGTGTATGATTTTTCGATTTGGATTTTGTACTTTGAATTCTTTGATCATTGTATGCTTATAAGAACCCCTTTTAGTAAAAGAGCTCTATTTTGCATTTTTTTGAATTATTGTTGTATGAATTTTTTGGTTTTGATTTTGTACTTGCAGGCATGTGGAAGCTCCTCCTTTTTTTGAAGATCCGACTTCATTTAAGCCGGTACTTGCTTATCCACCTCAAAAAGTTGAATCTTTTACACTTGTTATGTTTCCCCTGAAAAAGATAGAGTAGAAAGTTAGTGTCGTTATTGTTTGATTGTTTACGCAAGCAGTACATATGTGATATGTTGTTCACTATTGGAATGAATGGTGCCCGAATTAGAGATGGATACACGATTTACAATTGACGGGTTCAATAGTTAGATTCTTATCGCTGAACATTTTACACTTCTGAAATCATGGGTTCATAATGTTTGATTTTTTGAAGTGATCTTTACATTTATTGTTATGGCCTGAATGCAGCAGAGTTGTTCAGTAGTTTTATAGAGGCAACCCAATGTAGTGTCTGGTAGATAGTGGGATATGTTACTAGATTGAAACATGTCATTTGGCATGCGGTTTGAAAGAAGTACCAAAAACAAAGTGTGATTCTTTTCCAAAGTGCTTACCTGTGGAAATGTAGTTGACTCTTGAGCTGTGAAATTTGGTTTAGGAGAATGTTATGTTAGATTTTACTTTGGGAACTGTGCGATTGAGAAGCTATTTTTTTTGTGCTGGACTTGGGGAATCTTGCGTTTGTGACAGTGAATGATCTTGCAAATTCAATGTATCTTCCAGATTTGAAGTTTCTTAATCTGCAGTGTAATCTGATTAATTGCGTAACTTGAGCATCGAAGTTGTAAAGAACGTGTATTACATTTTAAAATATGGGTGGTTGAATTGGATATGACATAGGTGATTTAAATAGATCCGGTATAGGAATGAGGGTGGTGGTGGGTAAGGAGGATCAAACTTATGTTCCTATAGCTGCAGTAGACATGTCAAAGTGATTGACTAAGGTGTATCCTAAGCGATGTTTTAAGAAATCGTGACTTTCCTAAATACTCGAGCTTACCGATTCAACCTCTGAATATATTTGGATCAGTTCTGCGGATGCTTCAGTATTTGAATTTGATCTCTAGTACTTTTTATTGGACTGCAAAACAATCTCTAGCCGTTGATCTTAGTCTCAGAGCTACTTTACTATCTTGAAACTCCTTGATGCTGTGACGTAATATTTATAATTCAGTTGCTCTTTGAGTTAACCTTGTGAGCATATAATTCAGGTTCCTTGTCCTCATATATTTGATCCTGCTGAGAAGTACATATCCTTGGTCATACCTGCATACAATGAAGAGAACCGGCTTCCTGGAGCCCTTGAAGAAACTTTGAAGTAAGTGAATGATCTTCTATCTCTACTGTTTACATTCCTGTAATGTCTGATTCCATTATCTTCTTTAAAAAATTTTGGGTTCGAAATTTGCAGTTATCTTCAACGACGAGCAGCAAATGACAGCACATTTACATATGAGGTATGAATTAAGACGTAATATGTTTTCGTTTCCTTTAGTTTGAATTTTCAAAAGTTAAGACCCATACTACCCCTCCCGCATTTAAATTTGAGAAAAATAAATTCTCTCCCTATAATCTCATAAGGAAGCTTACTAAAGAAGATGATTGTTTAAAGTTATGAATATACAATATTACAATCCAGTTCATTTAGACTTTATGACAATATTTCAGGGCTGATCTTTCACGGTGTGTTAGCTGCTAATATTTCTAATTGGACAAACTATCCTTGGTGGCATAGTTATCTTGTTATTACATGGATTTGCTACATTTATCCTAGAGATAATAAGATTCCAGTTTTTTAGTTCTTGAGATTCAGGTTATCCACTGAAAGTCTGTATTTCTGACCCCCTTTTAGTATAGGATGGAGCACGAAAAAAGGTCACAGAAAAAAGTGGGATAAATACTCTACACTGTTAGGGTCTGGTGGTTGTGCTATCTTCTTTCGGGTGTGTGTGTGGGAATTCTGATCTTCTTCTAGCAATTTGAGCCCATCTGCCTGCTAACAAAAAAGACAGGATGCAGAAGAAAAATATGGTCTTTGTTTTGTGTTTTTTATACTTTATATCTTTCCAGCATTTTATTTATCGAAGAGTGGTGAGCAGAGAGGAGTGTGAGTTGGGTTTTGAAGGAAGAAAGAAAAGAGTACAGTGCCTGCACTGATTGTCAGCTCATGCTCCTTTACCCTAGTCGAGCAGTTCAAGTTATATTGGTATTATTGATCAGTAGGTAAAGCTATAAAAATCTGAAATAGAGATGAATGTTTCACCATAGACATGACATGAAGTGTATATCGATCACTGGGAAATGCATAAAGTTGGAACTCAGGGCTTCAAAAATTTGGTTTTCCTATGAATAATCCTCGCTATTGCTGTGGAATTTATGCCTTTCTACATTCTTAACTAATTGATTCTTCAATAGGTTATTATTGTTGATGATGGGAGTGCTGATGGAACAAAAAGAGTGGCTTTTGAATTTGTGAAGAGACACTCTGTAGACAACGTGCGAGTCATCCTTCTTGGGAAGAACCACGGGAAAGGGGAAGCTATAAGGAAAGTGAGTCCAAGCTCAATATCCGATGAACTCATTCAGAAAGTCCTCTGTATTATGTGTTTACGAATTCATTTTTACTCTCTGGCAATTGATTAAAGCCATTTGCTTCTGCGAAAGCATTGTAAAAACAGGGAATGCTTCACTCACGTGGTGAACTGCTTTTAATGCTTGATGCTGATGGTGCAACCAGAATAGATGATATGGAAAAGCTTGAAAACCAGGTTTGTGGCCCTTCACTGCTGATTTCGTGCATCTTTAATTGCACCCATCAAACTCTTTGTTAGTGGAAATTATGGCTATTTTCTTTGTAGTTAATTATTTTCCAGCCAGATTCATGCAGTTGCTAAAAAGGGACAACAATCTGAAGATTCTGCTGGTAGAGATTCAACTATAAGAATATCAGATGTACCGGCAGCTGTATTTGGTTCACGTGCTCACCTTGAGGAGAAGGCTCTAGCCACAGTTTAGTTTTGACTGCTCTTGTTTATTGTGTATATGTTGAAGTATTCCTTCATAGTTCTGTGTATATTTTGGAACCTTCTTATGGTTTTAATATCTGTGCCATGTTTCAGAGAAAATGGTATCGCAATTTCCTGATGAAAGGTTTCCATATTGTGGTTCTCTTGGCTGCTGGTAGTGGAATTCGTGATACTCAGGTAATCTTGTAAACTATAAGTAGCTCAAATCTCTCGTCTGGATTGAGTTTCTGTATAGAAGCCTCAACTAGGTCTTCTACTTTTACTTGATTGAAAATTGCTTGGTTTATGCAGTGTGGATTCAAGATGTTCACCAGATCTGCTGCCAGGAAACTTTTTCTAAATATCCGCTTGAAAAGGTATTTGTTCAAGCGCCTTCTTCCCTACCACTGTGTTCAACCGGATCTATATTTTCAGAGATGTTTTCCTTGTCCTGTGCCTAAATAGTCTTTTTAAGGAGCATTATGAGCATTTCAATAAGCTGGTATATATTTTACCATCTCCTTTTAACTTATAGAAGTTTTTTTTCTTAAGAATATGCATTCTTCAAGTGTATCTTTTCCTGGTTGAATCAAGTTTGTGCTGAACTTGCATGGAAAGCTTTTGTCCATTTATTAGACCTTCTACAAAGCCATTGAATTCCCGATACCTTTATGGGTTGTGAAAACTAGATTCATATTGGGATGTCTTGAGAAATTCGTCTATATTCTCTTTGTCTTCAACGAGAACACACTAAATTGTCCTACTATACATTTGGCGGTTGTTTCCTATATCTACGCCATTGGGTGTAGGCCACCTTACGGATACACACGCGCCATTAGTTGAAAACGCCACAGGGGGTTCGTGCTCCGATCTCTCTTTGTTGGACTCTAGGTGTATTTGTTCTCAATATGCTGTCTGCAACTTTTTGTCATCAGTCAATTTAGGTTTGTGCTTTCCTCGAGATCTCTTACTTTGGACAACAGGAACTTACTGAGAATTCTTTTTTCACAGGTGGTGTTTTGATGTCGAACTAGTCTACCTATGCAAATGGTTTCGAGTTTCTATGAATGAGATATCCGTTAATTGGACAGAAATACCGGGATCAAAAGTCAATCTGTTAAGCATCCCAAACATGTTATGGGAGATGGCAATCATGTCTTTAGGTTATAGAACTGGCATCTGGAGAATCTACAGCTGAGTTTCTTATAGTACTTGGACCACACTCTTTAACATATGTAATGCTTCACGATATTGATACCTTGTTTATGAACTATATAATTTGCTCGTTTAGAAAGATTGTATAAGAGTTGGACAAGTTTTGACAGTTTTTCACAAATTGTGGGATTTTCATGTTTATGAGAAAAATATATAATTTTTAACTTCAAACCAATCTAATTGCAAATCACTATTTGAAATCTTGTCCAAAAAGGCCTCAAATTGATGCATTGATATTGGATCTCATTAAGTGATACAATATGAAATTTTGATTCAAATGTTTGAAAGTTGATACCAAACCAATTTTATGCATATGTTTCGAACAACTACACAGGTGTTCGGTCATGTATTATCATAATATACAATATGGACCATCTGCTGTGAGATGAAATAAGTCCTTTGACCGTGTGCAGTTTCATCGGGTATCATGAAGAGAATCTCAACCTTCTTCGACTATCTGATGTTGTAGATTTTAAAATTGACCATACAAGTTTCTACATTTTGTTAAAAGTAACCTACATTTTATCTACTAATCATTTAGCTTTCCTATGTATAAAATGTCGTAGTCATATCATTATTTTTTATGATTTAATATACTCAATCACATAAAATTTATTATTACGTAAAACCAGTTTCCTATTTTATTATGTATTTTCGGCAAATTCATTATTTTTTTATTAGATTTATTTGTCAACTAAATTTATTACTGCCTACTATAAATTCATAATTCAACAAAGAATAACTGTTCACATCTATATTGAGTGAGCGATTTTATAAATTTTTATTTATTTGGTAAGATTGGATAAATAACTTGGACTATTTTAATAGTTTTACAACTTATGAGATTCTTATTATTATGAGAAAGTATACGACAATCAGAACTCCAAATCGCATATCGAAATAAAACTTCAACTTCATTTCATGATTTCATATCGCATGACCAAACGGACTCTTTTTTAAAGCATAGTTCAAGACTGTCTCTTAAATTACTAGATATAGGACCCCGTGCTATCATGACCCTAATATATGTTACTCATTTTTTGTTCAATTTATGTGATATTATGGAACTTGAGATGTTATCCAAATTTTTATATGATTTTAAAAATATCTTTAAGTTGTTAGTACTTTTTTACATTAATTTAAATAAAATAATATATATTACTCTCTTTATTTCGATTTATGTGACATATATTGAATTTCAAAAATTAACCATTTTCTTATATGTTTTTCCAATATCTTAATTTTTCATTTTGTAGTTATATTACATTTGTAACGTACTTCTTAAATATTATATGTTACTATCCATGTCATCGACTATGTGACTTTGTTATATCTTTTTTGATCAAGATGAATTTTATACGTAGCTTTTTTCTTTAATTATTACTATATTGTGATTAATGTAATACTTTTTTACATCATTTTCAGTCAATATCTATGTTTATCATCTAACCTATTTTATGTGGTGCATATAGATTCGCAATTTTCGAGAGTCAATGATTTTTTCTCTACTTTTACATATTTAGTTCTTATTAATTGGTGATTGATAAGATTATAAATACTTCCAACGATATAACATAGTGTTTTTTTTAAAAAAACATATTTTTCATATAACGACTTTCGTTCCTCTAAACTCAAAATATTTAGTCTTTGAATAATTTACGTCGAAAGACATGTCGGAAGATATGAGTCCACACTACACTTTAATGTTTGGCTTAGATTTCCTTAGTTAATTACATAGTGTTGCGTGTGTGTTTACATCGTCCAACCATGGGCACTTTAATTTTTGCTTTCATAGATTTAATAATTGTGTTTGTCTGCACTTATTTTTTTTTATTATTAGTAGGATACGATTATTATTGTTTAGTTAAACAATATTTTTCAAAGTTTAAGGCTTTTTCACACCTTCAAACATAAATGATTTTTTAATATGTCTGATTTTCTTTCTTAGTTGTTTCAATTGATAATACTAACCACATTCTTATCTTAAATTATTTTTCATAGATAATAACTCTAAATATGCAACTTTCTTCAATAATATCCTTAAAGTTTTCACATCAACTTTTCCATTTTTCTAGAAATACCCTATGTATTTTAAAAACAAACGGGTGCCCCTTGTTTTAGGGACACCACAGATAAGATGTCCTTTTTTAACAGTCTCGAGCCACCTTCGAGACTTGCATTACTATTGGTGTTTTTCAATATACCTCTATAACTACACTTTTAATTTTTTGATTTTTAGTCTTCGTGGGATTATTATATAAGTGGTGTGTGTTTACATAGATCCCCAACAACGGCACTTTGTTTAATACATATGTGTTTCTGACACTTAATTATTTGTATTATTTTATAAGTAATTTCCGACGTATCCCCTTCAATATAGCTGAAATCTCAGAGACATAGTAAGACTGATACTAAGGTCCTATTACCACTCTCAACTTCTATTATTAATAATTTTTTTGCCCTTTTTACCTACGTGACATTAATATTTTAGGCCTACGATGATTGCCTTTTTCTACAAACTATGGCAATTAGGCTAAAAGGGGTTGGCAATTCTTATGGAAAAATAAGGTTAAGAAGGAGGTAAAGGACCTTAGTATATTAATAAGTGTGTTCTCTGGAATGTCGAATATAAGTGGTTGAGAGTACTTATATACTATTTAATGGAAGAACTTTCACTTCGTGCAACATTTTCCGTTTAAGTTGTTCGTTGAAAAGAATATATTTTTCATAGTTTAAAGCTTTTCACCACCAAATTCCGTTAAAATGCTATAAAAGCAGGCAACTTCATTCCATACTCCAAATTATTTTGCTATCAAAAATCAATCCTCATGAATCTAGAAATGACATTGTTTGTTGTTTTGTATTTTCTATTTTACGTTTTAGTTTATCAAACAACACACTACTTTTCTCCTCAACCCCTCCATTTCTTAGTCTTTTTTCTGAGTCAGAATGTTCAAAACATCATTACACCTATTTTACTGTTGATTCCTCCTCTTTTGATGGTATTATGTGCCTACCATTTTAAAGTTAAACTACAGAAAGCCGTAGGCTTTTTGATATCGACGAAAACTAAATTCATATTTGATATCATTTCTACTGTGTTTCAAGTGGGTCGATACATGTTTTACGAAGACGATATATCCGTAGTTGTGTTCATATCAAACCTATTTTCCATCTTCATAATCTTTTTATACATATACCCATTTGGTCAAATTCACAGGATGAGAGGCAAGAGGATGATGAAGAAAATCGTCAAGAGATCCATATACGGTTTTTTGGTTTTATTATACCTAAGACGGATGTTCGAAACGGCCTATCTTCCTTTTCCTTTGCCCGGATGTATATTCCCTCTCATACCAGCCATTTTGGGTTGTTTAATAGTAACACTCTATCCCTAGTTAGTTTTTTTTGTTACTATATTTATGTTAATTCGACTCTATCCCTAGTTAGTTTTTTTGTTACTATATTTACGTTAATTCGACTCTATCCCTAGTTAGTTTTTTTTGTTACTATATTTACTTTAATTCGACTCTATCCCTAGTTAGTTTTTTGTTACTATATTTATGTGAATTCTGATACGAAACGATTTATTTGTGTCTTTGTTAGGTATTTGGCTATGAGACTTCCTCTCCTACACCTTCACCTCCCACAGATCCTTCGACTTCTACACCTCATACAACTTCCACAAATCCTTCAGATCCTAACATTGAACTTGAGTTGGGATTGAAACCGGAATCGGGATGGGGATCGGAATCCGACGAAGAAGAGGTAAAAGAACACATATCATAGGGAAGGTTAAATTGACAAAGGTGTGACGGAGGATAGTCCGTTTTTATTAATACTGCAAGGCATTAGCCATATATAGTTTGTGTTATGTTGTTGAATACTACAAGACATTAGTCATGTAGTCCGTTTTTATTAATACTGCAAGGCATTAGCCATATATAGTTTATGTTATGTTCTTGAATACTACAAGACATTAGTCATGTAGTCCGTTTTTATTAATTATACTGCAAGGCATTAGCCATATATAGTTTGTGTTACGTTGTTGAATACTATAAGACATTAGTCATGTCTCTCCATTTTATTAATACTACTCGCAATGCATTGCCATATATAATTGTTTTTAGTTCGTGAATTTACACAAGCCATTAGTCATTTAGTCCCTTTTTTATTATAGTACCTGCAAGGCATAGCCATATAGAATTTAGGTTATGTTATTGAAATCTACAAGGCTAATTAGCCCAAGTTATCACTTAATAAATGATTATATCTCGTAAATGAACATTTTAAAATATATGTTTGTGTATTATAAAATAAAATAATTCTAATAAAATACCAAAAGACCCCCTTGAGAGTGGCTAAATGTTGAATGAATTAAAAATTGTTATTTTACTGACTTTACTGTCGTGATAGACTATCAGTGTTGGGTTTGGAGGGTGTGTTTTATTCACCTCCTCTCTCCCTCGCTTGATCGATCCCCCCTCAATGCAAAGGAAAAAAATTCTCTCAATTCAAGAACACAATGTTTGGTAACTTGGAACATAGACATCTCAATACGTTGATTAATGCACCTCAAGTTATTTGTTCGTTTCCTGTGTCCACTATATCGATCACGACCCAACGTTTATGAGAAATGTTGAAATGCAACTAAAATACAATCAACTTTAAGTTATAAAGACAAAACATATATTTAACATAATCTTAGCGCGGACTTTCTGTCTTACTCCCTTGTTATGATTTGGTCTACTCTAGAGACAATAGTCATATGAGCTTTATTTTCTTTTGATTCACTTGTAATACTTTAGAGGCTTGTTACACGTGACAACTAGGTTTCGGATATAATGTAAGTTGATAGTAAATTTGCCTCCCGCATTTTAATTGTAATAGTTGAAATTTTTAAGGCTGACTTGTTCTTGGTGGAATAAGACGTCCATCCACGCCATTTTTTGATCGTGACATAAACTGTGATATTCTAATTTTCTCGATCCTAATTCGTTCATCATCTTACTACTGAAAAATATTATCCATCTTACTAAATCGAGAAAACATGACTTTAATTTTTATTCTATTTACCCTTACACTAATCATTCTTTGTAATGTTTTTTGTAAATTCTCAAAGAAAGGGTGTTTCAAAAAGTCAATTAAACTAAAATTAATTAACATAATGACCATTTTTAAACTATTAAACTTTCAACAAATTATATCAATGTAGATATCTTTAATGTTTTCCTTGTAATCCTTTTGTGGTTTTTTTTCCCTCTGTAGTTGTCACTAATGAATTTTTTTGATAGGAAGACAAAATTTAGTTTAATTTGAGTCAATCAAAAAAATCAGTTTTGGAAATGGGTCCGTATTTTTCTATGAGATTCTTCTTTTATTTGTTAAAATATATACTCCTACATTAAATAAAATTCAACTAATATTTTTTTTGTCAAATGTTTATAAATTATGCACAGGAGGACAATTAAGTATACTTATATATTAATTTACACTCTCTCTCTTTATATATATATAATACAAAAATTCTACATTTTTAATTAGATAATATTGGAAGTATGAAGACTAATAGATAATACCTACAACTTTATAAACTTTTTACTTGTATACCCTTCTTAGGGCAACACGTTTAAACCATGCTTATGGGTATCATGATATTAAATATGCATAAAAATTAAAGTTTTTGTTAACTGAATATAGAATTTTGAATTGTATATGTTTCTCATAAACAATACATAATTTCTAAGAACTATTAAAATCGAATCGCTCCATTGCTGATTCCTTCTTATAATAAACAAAAAAATTATAAATCGAATGTCAAAATTATTACAAATAATGTTTCCACTTTAAATAATAATTTTTATTTTCCTCAGTTACCCGACAACGATACTCTACTTATTTGTTAGTCACGAAACAACGTATGAGAAGCTTTACGTAACCTTCAAAATGTAAATAAACAGTAATCAAATTTAAGTTATGAAACGACTATAACATATCTAATGTAATCTCTTGAAAGATAAAGAGATTGTTTCTAATATACCTCGGATAAAAAATTAGCGGTGCTATGATATCAAGAAAATAAATATATTCATTCCGATTATGTTTTTTTTAATAACTTTTAAATCGTAATTGCGATTAATCACATCATATAATACTATACTAAGATTTTATAATGCTTTCTCTATATATTTTAATTACATAGTGGTGCAATAGGAAGACTAACAACTCACCTTTAACTTTTTGCCTTTAAAATTCCTTAGATTAATTCCTAATTAACGATAATTTAATGATATTTATTATCTATAACTTTTCTCCTCTCTCTCTATATTACTATTTTATTCCTCCACTAAATTAAAATAAAATTAATTAATTTATTAAATATTAATATTTTAATTACATAGTAGTGAGATATGAAGTCTAACAATTGCACTTTAATGTTTTGCTTTGCATTATATTAATTATACGTGTGTGTACATAATTCCCTAACAAACTGAGCTTTGTTTTTTTTGCTTTGCATTAAATTGATTACATTGTTTGTGTCTGCACTTTAATTTTTTTTTTTATTATTGTTATTATATACTATTTGATGGGAATAACTTTTAACTTTCTGTTAATCATTTTTAGTTTAAGTTGTTAGCTGAAAAGAGCCACTTTGAGGTTCTCTCAGTTCCGGGAGTTTTTGTTATAGCTATTTCTGTACATTCAATGTACTCTACGGATAGAGGAATACATAGAGTTGAACATAGTAAAATAAAAAAAATGAAAGATTTCATTGAAATTGTTCGTTTGAAAATTTCCTGAAAAGTTAATCATAGGTTCTTCTCTCTATCGGAACAACGAAAAGAAAGATCGATTCTTTGGAATCCTTTCTTTCTTCAAACGGGAATACTAAAAAAAAAGAATCAGTCAGGCAGGGGCCGATTCCTCGAAATTCCTTTCTAGATATTCTCATGTCCCAAGCTATTCACAACCGTGGAGAAGCAATGATAATTATCTGTTTCCGATGTAAGAAATAGAAGAATTTCTTTGAGAATCCTACTATATTCGTTCGTCACGAATATTTTCATTGTTTAAAGAAGGCTTTTCAACCTCCAAATAAATATTATTAATATTGCCTCAGTTTTCCCTAACTTGTCATTGACAATATATACATTAATAATACTTCCATTTGAATGATTAACCAATTAGAGACATATACTAGATTAAGAAAAGAATTTATCATTTTTTATTAGCAATAATCTTTTTTTTATCACACGGTTAAGAGTAAAATTAAAAATGTTAAAAAATAGGCAAAATTTTAGGGAAGGATCAAAAGTGTACCAATATTGATATGCATTGATATTGGATCTCATTAATTGATACAATATGAAATTTTGATTCAAATGTTTGAAAGTTGATACCAAACCAATTTTATGCATATGTTTCGAATAGCAGGTGTTTGGTCATGTAATATCATATTACGATATAAAATTGTGAGATCGAATAAGTCTTTGGACTTGCAATTTCAGGCTATCATGAGATAGAATCTCATATTCTCTGAATACCATGATTTGAGATTTTTTAAATATAAAAATTGACCTACAAATTTACATTTTGTTAAAGTAACCTACATTTTTATCTACTAATCATTTATTTCCTATGTATAAAATTTATATTCAGATCATTATTTTTTATATTTATTATACTCATCAACATAAAATTTATTCTTTGTGAAACAGGTAACATATTTCTATTTTCTCTTTTTTCGTCAAATTCATATTTTTTTTATTAATTTATATTTGTCAACGAATTTACTGCTACTATAATGTTCAGTATAACAAAATAACTTTTTCATCTATAATGAGTGAGCTATTGTATAAATTTTTATCTATTTGGGTAAAGATTGGCTAAACAACTTGGACTATTTTAAATAAATTTACAATTCATGGAGGGGAGTAAGTTTGTCGGAATTTAATGGTGCAGAAGCGAGATTTGAATGAACGTGTGGGGTGAGGGGTGGTGAATTGTGTGGTTAATGCGAGGGTGCGGTGGGGGGTCAGAAGGGTTCTGGGTAAAGGAGTAGGGGATAGAGTTCGAAAAGATTCGGGACAGATGGAGGGCATGTTGGTTAGAAGAGAGTGGGGAGAGGGGGTGGGGGTTGTGGAAGATGATTATGGATGGGGGGTGTGGAGTTTTCGTGGGGTGGGAAGCGGGATATCAGGAAGAGTGTTTGGAGGGGTGGTGGTGTTGGGGGTTTCAGAGCTCTATCTGGTCGGTATTCTCCTTGTGGCGCTACGACACTAGAACTCAAATTCGCATATCAAAATAAAACTTCAACTTTCATTTCTGTTTCATATCGCTGACAAATGGACTCTTTTACCGCATAGTTCAAGAGTGTCTCTTAAATTACGAGATATGGACCGCCGTTCTATCGATGACCCTAATATATGTTCCTCATTTTTTTTTTTTCAATTAAATGTGTGATATTTTGGAACTTGAGAATGTTATCCAAATTTTTATTATATGCTTATTAAAACTATCTTTAAGTTGTTAGTAACTTTTTACATTATTGTTCAATCAAATAATTACTGTACTTTTAGTTTATTTTTGACATTTCTGTGCCCTCTACTTGGTCCTTTCATGTTCAAAAATTAACCCAGTTCTTATATGTGGTTTCAAACTATATGAAATGTTTAATTCGTTGTAATGTGTATAGTCATTTTAAAAACGTACTTCTTAATAGTAAATGTTACTTACCATGGTCGCGTCCATGTGGCCAGTGTGATAGATAGTGTGTGAGGGCAAGTGAATTTTTCGATGGCGGTTTTCTTAAGGAGGAATTATGGGGAGTAAGAGGAAGACTGGTGACATCATGGGTCAACCAAGGAGAGGGGGGCAGCAACCGAGGGTATGTGGGAGCACGTCAATTGCGAGAGGGCAAGGAGGTGGAGAGAGCGGGGTAAAGAGGGAGGGGGGGAAGGAGGGGGAGGGAAGAAGAGGAGAAAAGTGCCCCAGACAGAGAAGACCAAGAGGGGGGTGAAAAAAAAAAACAGAAGGGGGGCAGAGACGGACAGTGCGGGTGCCTCGAAACGCAAAATATTTAATCGTGAGAGAGTATGGCGAAAAGACCCAGAGTCGTAAGATAGGAAGTCCAATAATTACCCCTTTAATTTTTTGCTTTTAGATTTCCGTAGATTCATTCCTAGTGTGGAGTGTTGTTGTACATAGGGCCCACATGTGCCACTTTAATGTTTTGCTTTGCATTAGATTAATTAAATTGTGTGTGTCTGCACTTTTTTTTTTTTTTTATTATTATTAGATACTATTATTATTGTTAGTTGAAAAATAATATTTTTCATAGTTTAAGGCTTGTCACCTTCAAAATAAATGATTTTTAATTATGTAGTGATGAAATATGAAGTCTAACAACTGTGCAGATTTCTTCTAGTTTTCAATTGATGATATAAATATTTTTATTTTAAATTATTTTTCATGAGATATAATATGTCAAATTTCTTCTAATAATTCCTTAATTTTTCATGAAACGTTTACTTTTTCTACAAATAATATTCAATATTTGTTAAAAAAAAAAAACTTATAACCTATTATTTTAAAAAATAAATCCCCTTAAATTTGAAGGTCTAAAACACATGTCTTTTTTTAACACTATCGAGTCAGCTCCGAAATGTGTTTACATAGATCCAATAACTACACTTTAATTTTTAGTCTTCGTTGGATTAATTATATAGTGTGTGTGTTTACATAGATCCCCAACGAACTGCACTTTGTTTTTTTAGCTTTGCATTAGATTAATTAAATTGTGTGTGTCTGCACTTTAATTTTTTTTATTGTTATTATATACTATTTAATGGAAAGAACTTTTCACTTTTTTCTAATCATTTTTTACTTTAAGTTGTTAGTTGAAAAGAATATTTTTCATAGTTTAATGCTTGATGATCAACTTAGTAAAACTTAACGTAAATATATTATGTTAAAAAAAATATTTATCATTTATAGTAACAATATTATTTTTTTCACTTGATAACTTTTAATACATTTATCATTTATAGTAACTAGTACTAGTATATTTTTTAAAAAAGTTGTACTTCAAGGCATTAGCCATATATAGTTTATGTATGTTATTGAAATCTACAAGACATTAGTCTATGTTTACATCTCAATATATTGAATTATGCACTCTTATCATGTTTTATTAGAGTTAATACCTCATATGGTCACTCGATTATGTACTTGTTTCTCAGAGAGTTACTTAACTTTCAATTTTAACTCAATAGTCCCCCTTCAACTGTCATTGTTTGTTCTCTCTCAAAAAGTCATTTAAACCCTTGAATTTTTTACTCATATTCACTCAAACCTATCACTCTTCTCAAAGTCACTCTCTTTTAAATTCTTTTGTAATTAGATTTGCTTGCTGATGTTACTTTTTACATAACACAAAACCATTTTTTTTATATAATTAAAAAGATAATTTAAATCATTTAGTATCCATCCACCTAACTCAACCTACTAAAAAAAGTATAATATTACCCTTTTTTTTTTTGCCCTTATCCTAAATTATTCCTCTCTTTCTCCTATTAGAATTTAGGATTAAGGGCAAAAAAAAAAGATCATATTAGATTTTTCATCGGATCGGGGTTAGGTGGACGGATCACTAAATGGTTTAATGATTTTTTTAATTTTTTTTGATTTTTATATAAATAATTAATTCAACACATTTTAATTTAAAAAATAATTACATAGATTGATGACTTCTGAAAAAGTGATAGTGTGAGTGACTTTTTATTTAAAATTCAAAGTTTAGTTCACCTTTGGAGAAATCAGTCATAGTTGAATGACGTTGGAGTTAAATTAAAGTTGAGTGACTCTCAGAGAGAAATGTCATATTGAGTGCCCATTTGTGGTATTAACTCTTTTTCATTAGTTTCGAGTAATATATGTGATACTCTAACTTAGTTTGTTAGTCTCCATAATGTCATCACGGAACAACGTATGAAAAACTTTACGTAACCTTCAAAATGCAAATAAACAATAATCAAATTTAAGTTATAAAACGACTACAACACATCTAATATAATCTCTTGAACAGTAAAAAGATTGTTTTTAATAAACATCGGATAAGGACTTAGCGGTGCTATAATGTAAAAAATAAATAAATAAATTAGAATGCACCTTAATAAAAACGCACTCTATCACTCAAGAAAAGGATTTACTATACTGTCAATTAATTTGGTAGAAACAAATTTGTAATGTTTAATTTCAAAAAATAAATAAACCAATATCATATGCTAGTATCTTCAGAAATCACAATTATGTGATACAATTTCAAAAGAGATAGTATATATCATAAAACTACTTCATTCGTTATAAAATAAAATATATCTTAATAAAACGTTACGTTTATTAAGAAAATAATAAATATAATATTTAATTGACTAAATTGTTTCATTTTAATAAATGTCTTTTAAAAATTGAACACAATAAAAACAGAAGGCATTTTTAAATCTTTGATATTAACATTTTCTCCATCCTATATTAGTTAATTATTTTATTAGAAACATTTATTCACCTAACTAAATCGAAAAAATATTAATTATTGTTTCTATATTACCCTTACAATGATTGTTCTTTCTAACGTTTATTTATAAAATTTTCAAGATTTTTTTATGGAGTGAATTAATAAAATTATTAAACCTATACCATATTTTTAAAATTTTAACAAATTATATCAATATAGAAAATTTTTATGTTTTCCATGTAATTATATATATTACTAACATTTATCATCGACAATCTCTCTCTATATATATACACACGCCATTCCAGATTTTACTTCATAGTGATAAATATGAAAATTCACACTACCCTTTAATTTTTTGCGTTTAGTAGAATTTCTAGATTAATATTCCTAATCAACTATCTAATTTCATGATTTTATTATCTATATTTCTCCTCCTCTCCCCTCTATAAATATATATATTACTAAACTCTACCCTCTACATAAAATCAAATTAATTAATTTATTAATACTAATATTTAAATTACACAGTGATTGGGTGGTGTACAAGGTCCCCACAAACTGTACTGTTTTATTTTTTTTGCTTTGCAATTAGATTGATTACATTGTGCGTCTGCACTTTAATTATTATTATTATTATTATTATTATTAATTATTATTATTATTATTATTATTATGTGGGAAGAACTTTTCACTTTCTGCTAACCATTTATACTTTAAGTTGTTAGTTGAAAAGAATATATTTCATAGTTTAAGGCTTTTCACCTCCAAAATAAATAATTATTAATTTTCATCAGTTACCTAACACGATACTCTAACTTAGTTTGTTAGTCTTCCATGGTATCATCACGAAACAACGTATGAGAAGTTTTACGTAACCTTTAAAATGTAAATAAACAGTAATCAAATTTAAGTTATAAAACGACTATAACATATCTAATATAATTTCTTGAAAGATAAAGAGATTGGTTCTAATATATTTCGGATAAGAAATTAGCGGTGCTATAATTTCAAGAAAATAAAAATTAGAGTGCACACTTATATAGAGAAAGCACTTTTATAAACTCAGAAAATGATCTACTATATGGTCAATTAATTTGGTAGAATACAAATTTCGTAATGTTTAATTTTAAAAAATAAATAAATCAATATCAAATGCTAGTGAATCTTCAGAAATTACAATTATGTGATACAATTCCAAAAGAGATGGTATATAATCATAAAACTACTTCGTTCGTTCTAAAATAAAATATATTTTAGTATAACGTTACGTTTATTAAGAAAATTTTATTAAACTTTCAACAAATTATATCAATATAGATTTTTTTTAATGTTTTCCTTCTAATCCTCTTGTGTTTTTTTCCTCTGTACTTGCCCTATATATGAAGTTGTTTTTGATAGCGAAGACAAAATTAATTTAAATCGTGGAGGTCTCGTCCAAAGAAACTAGCATTTAGAATTTGGGTACTGGAGCGACTCTCTGAACGTCCACGGACGGAATGGAGGACGGACCGTTCGTGGGCAAACCGACGGGACCGTCACAGACTCTTCAAGGGAAATTGTGAGTCTCTGAGCTCTGCACGGAGCAGCATGACGGACGTCGCAGGCACGACGGCCCGTCACAGACTGCGTAATCCCAGCTGGGTCGATTTCTGTTAAGTTTAGTTAAAGGGGCGCGTTTTGGACCTATTTCCTGCTTTAATTATAAAGTAGTGGTTATGTAATAAGTCTACTTAAACGTGGGGTTAGAAAGAGTAACCTTAAGTTAATTAGTGGGTTATTAATTAATTTAATTATATTTATTTGTTATAATTATTTTATTGGAGGGGAATTTATTGCCAACCTTTTATCTAATATATGATAATTACAGGGGTAAATAAAGAGGGTTTTGAATAAGAGAAAGAAAAGAACAGCAGAAGCGGGAGATGATAGAGGGAGAGAAACGAACAGACAACAAGAATTTGAGGATTTGCTTGCTTGTCACGAATCTTCGGTGAGGTAGTATGGTTTTAGCTATTTCGTTCTTAAACTCTTAGTAGCGAATGAATAGGGGGTTGGAGTACTTATAAAAGTCCTTCTTATGCTAATTGTTGCATGCATGATGTGATTTATATAATATGATTGTGATGTCATAATTCATGATGACGCTATTGAATCCCAAATCTTGATAAAAACCTAACTCTTGTTAAATGATGATGCCTTGGTAAGAAGAAGGCTTGATGAACTAAAGTAATAGAGGGGGGTGATGATGCTTGGTTAAAAGAAGGCTTGATGAATTAATAGAATGAGATTATGGGGCGGGTGTCACGACCCGACACGTAGAATTAGTGGGACGGTGTCACAACCGACACGATCTTATATTTAGGGGATTCGGTGTCACGAACCGATACTAGATTTAGAGGGGATGCGGTTCACTAACCGACAACTTAATGTAGGGATCGGGTGTCACGAGCCGACACGTAGATTTAGGGGACAGGAGTTCACTTTCCGACACAGAATAGTAGTAGTGGATGGAGTGTCACGTACCGACACAAGAGACTACAGATTAATTATGTACTGAGTGTCAGTCCGCACACAAGAGGAAAAAAGATTACTGGGGATCAAGATGTCACGTACCCGACACAAGAGGAATAAGAGTAATGAATGCTTGAAGAATGTTAATATACTCAACTAATGACTTATCTTCCCCAAAAGAAGTATGATGTGGAGGCTTGAGTCCTCATAATGGATATGTCGGTGATAGTATAATGATGTTTATACTTGTTTCTATCACCTGTTAAAATATTAGTGATTTTATGATGTTTATCGTGAGATATATATTTGCTTTCTATTTTGAGTTGGCCGTATACCCTACTCAGTCTTGTGTTTGTGACTGACCCCCTACTTTTATTTTTTCCTCCTTCATTTGATATGGTGGTGAGTTCAGCAAATGTACCGTCGTCTTCAACTCAACCGCAATTCTATTCCCTAAGCCAGTCTTCGTCACAGTCCGGGATCTTCAGGTGAGCTAATGCTTCTAGCTGGGACGGATTCTCTCCCTCATGTCTTGAATGCCTTGAAGTTCGGCATGACTACTTTTGTTATTTTAGTTCTTAAATACTCTTATTTAGTACTTTTGATCATAGATTTCTTGTTGTGAGACTCCTCCAGATTTTGGGGAATAAAGATTTGAATTTTAGAAGTTTATGGAATTGTCTTTTTTATTTATAGTTTTAAGTCTTCCGATTACTTTTGTTGATATTATATTGAAATGTAAGGTTAGATTGGTTGGTTCGCTCACATGGAGGGTAAGTGTGGGTTCCAGTCGCGGCTCCGATTTGGATCGTGACAATTATTTTTTATTTTTTTATATATATACCCTTAAATTAAATAAAATTCAACTATATCTTTTGACTTAATCAAATTTATAATGCCAATTAATAAATATCTTTATCATAATTAACTAACTCTTTATTTTATATTTTTTTTTTATATATGTAACTGTGTGCTCGTCGACCATGAAATTGTAGGTGATTTACTATACCTCCAAAGGAATTATATATATTATATATATATATATAATATATATAATTATATATATAGATATATTATATATATATACTATATATATATATATACTAATATATTCCGATTATTGTTTTTTAATAGACTTTTACGAAATCTAATTTATTATGTCTATTTTTTTTTAAAAGAATCACATGGAAATGTGCGAAAGACTAACACTAACCTTTCAACTTTTTTTGCTGCTTTAAATTCCTTAATGATATTTATTATCTATAATTTTTCTCTTCTCTCCATCTTTATTATATTTACTATTCTATTCCCTCCACTAATTAAATTAAAATTAATTATTTCTTTACATATTATTATTTTAATTACCTAGTAGTGAGATCTTAACAATTGCACTTTAATGTTTTGCTTTGCATTATATTAATTATAGTGTGTTTACATAATTCCCTAACAAACTGAGCTTTGTTTTTTTTGCTTTGCATTAAATTGATTACTTGTGTGTGGTCTTCACTTTTAAATTTTTTTTTTTAATATTGTTTACTTAAATCCTAGTTTGATGGGAATAACTTTTTTTTTGTTGTTACTTTAATTTTTTTTAGTACTAGTTGTTATTAGGGAAAATGGGTCCTGATATACCCCTCACTTTTGGTCATTTAAACTGATATACCCTCATTCTGTTATAAAAGTAGCTCATATTTACCACCTACTTGTAACAAAATGGCCCACATATACCCTTCTTCCTCTAACGAAAATGAAATAACGTAATCATTTTTATAATCTAAAATTTTATTATTAATTTTTCTAAAAAATATAAGCCCATATGAGTAATATTTAATCCTTGTAAACATATTTCTTTTGACTTTTTTTTGTTTATGACTATTATAATTATTAGTTTTGTACATAATCTAAATTTATCTTATGTTTCACTAATATTCTTGTAAAACTTATTATAGATGACCAAATTTTTCTTCGATACGAAATAAATTAACAATACACCCAAAAAAACTAGTTTCAATGTTTTCTCTTAAACTAAAGAATGAAAGAAAAAACAAAATAAGAATCCAACTCCAATAAATTCTAGTAACACAGAAGTCCAAAAAATTATGTATTACAACAATTTAAAATATACCTGACGTTTCATACAAAGAATCCATATATACCCCTAATAATTTTTTAGAAAAAATTAGAAGTAACAAATATAAATTTACAACTAATTTTTTAATTTGCCGGCAAATGAGGGTAGATGTGAGCCATTTTTGGGGTTCATGACCCGGGGTATAACTGTGACCGCTTGTATAACGGTAAGGGCTATAGTTAGCCACGTTGATAATGAGGGGTATACTCAAACTCCTAATTACAAAGTTGAAGGTCTATCGATGATACCCTTTTCCCCTTGTTATTATATACTATTGATGGAATAAATTTTAACTTCAGCTAATCATTTTACTTTAAGTTTGTTAGTTAAAGATCACTTTGAGTTCCCCTCAGTTCCGGGAGTTTTTTGTGTTAGTAATAGCGATTTCTGTTATTCACTTATCTACTACGATCGAGGAATACATAGAGTTGCACATGTAAAAAAAATTGAAATTTTCGGAGGAAATTGTTCGTTTGAAAAATTTCTCGAAAAGCTACTCATGCATACTTCTCTCTATCGGGACCAACGAAAGCACGAAGTATCGATTCCTTTGGAATCCTTTCTTTCTTCAAACGGAACGAAAAGAGATAGAATCAGGCCGATTCCCGAAATTCCTTTCTGGATATTCCTCAATGTCCCAGCTATTCACGAAACGTGAGAAGCAAATGATTAGTTATCTGTTTCCGAAAGAAATCGAAGAATTTCTTGAGAATCCTACAAGATTCGTTCGTCACGAATATTTTTCATTGTTTAAGGCTTTTCACCTCCAAAATAAATAATTATTAATATTCCTCAGTTACCTAACTTCATTTACAATATATTAATTATATCTTCCATTTGAATGATTAACAACTTAGATAAATATACTATATTAAGAAAATATTTATTATTTATAGCAATAATATTTTTTTTATCACTGTTAATATAAAATTAATGTTAAAAAATAGACAAAGTTTTAGGGAAGGATCAAAAGTGTACCAATATTGATATGCATGGATATTGGATTCTCATTAATGATGACAATATGAAATTTGATTCAAATGTTGAAAGTTGGTGCTAACAAAACCCAATTTTATGCAATGTTTCGAATCGACTAGCAGGCCACCCTGTTTTGTTGCGTTCATGTAATTCATTACGATATGAAATGGTTGAGATCGAATAAGTCTTGGACTTGCAATTTCAGGTCTTTCATGAGATAGAATCTTAATATTCTATAAATACCATGATTTAAGATTTTAAATATAAAATTGACCTACAACAGTTTCCCTTGTGTTTAAAGTAACCTACATTTTTATCTACCTAATCATTTAGTTCGATGTATACAATTTATATTCAGATCATTAGTTCATATTTATTATACTCATTCTACCATAAAATTTATTATTANGTGTTGTTGGGGTGCTGTCTTGGTTTGTTGTTGCTGTCGCTCTTTGTTGTTTTTGTTGGGGTGAGAATTGTGGTTTTTGCGGAGGTGGTTTGTTCCGGGTCGTATTCCTTGTTCAAGGTGGATGGGTTGCTCGTGGCTGTGCAGGTGCTTGCAAATTGATTAATGCGAATAAGTGCTTATGGCTTGCAATTTCAGGCTATCATGAAGATAGAATCTCATATTCTCTAATACCCGAGGGGGAACCTTCCTTTAAATATTTTTTCACCTATACCAATTGACTACAAGTTTACATTTTGTGTAAAGTACCCGACAGTTTTTATCTCCTAAATCATTTTTCCTATGTATAAAATGTTGGTTATATTCAGATTCATTTTTTTTATATTTATTATACTCACCACATAAAATTTTATTATTACAAATAAAATATTTTTCTATTTTATATATTATTTTCGTCAAATTCATTATTTTTTATTAATTTATTGTCAACTAACTTATTACTGCTGACTACTATAATGGTCAGTATAAAAAAATAACTTTTGCATCTATACTGATGACGATTTTATAATTTTTATCTTTTATTGGTAAAATTGATAAACAATGGACTGTTTTTAAATTAGTTGTACAATTCATGAGAGATTCTTAATTATTATGAAAAGTAACACAATTGAACTTTCAAATTGCATATCAAAATAAAAACCAACTTCTCATGGTCATGATTTCATATTCGCATACCAAACGAACTCTTTTAAAGCATAGTTCAACAAGACTATCTCTTAAATTTACTAGGATATAGGACCACCACCGTGCTATCATGACCCTATTATGTTACTTTGGGTACTCATTTTTTTTCTGTTCAATTTTGTGATATTATGGAACTTGGATGTTATCCAATTTTTATATGATTTGTTGTTAAAAATATCTGTTAAGTTGTTAGTACTTTGTTTTTTTCATTATTATGACAACATCCCCATCTCTCTATTCACCTCTCTTCTTTCCGATTTTGTGACATATCTTGAATTTACAAACTTGACACCCTTTTCTTAATACTGTTTTCAACTACTTACCAATTTTTAATTATTGTAATTTATAGTACATTTTTAACGTACTTCTTAAATATTATATGTTACTTACCATGTCTCGATCTATGTGGCATTGTTATATTTATTTTTTTTGAGTCAAGTGATTTTTATATGTATCTTTTTCTTTAATTATTAATTATTGTGACTAATAGTAATACTTTTTACATCATTTTCAATCAATATATATGTTTATCATCTAACCTATTTTATGTGGTATCAATTCAATTTCGAGAGTCAATGATTTTTATATAGCTTTTAAATATTTAAGTTGTTAATTATTGTGATTTATAATATTATAAATAATTTCTAAATATAATAACAATACTTTTTTTTTTTAAAAAAAAACATAATTTTTCAATATACGACATTTCCAAATATAATTACATAGTGTGAGTGTGTGTTTACATAGGTCCAACAATTGCACTTTAATGTTTTGCTTTGCATTAGATTAATTATATAGTGTTTTGAATGTTTGTGTGTGTTTACATTGGTCCGACAATTGCACTTTAATGTTTTGCTTTGCATTAGATTAATTAAATTGTGTGTGTCTGCACTTTATTTTTTTTTTTATTATTAATAGATACTATTATTATTGTTAGTTGAAAAATATTTTTCCATAGTTTAAGGCTTGTCACCTTCAAAATAAATGAGTTTTAATTATTTAGTGATGAAATAGAAGTCTAATAACAATTTCTTCTAGTTTCATTTATAATATAACATTTTTATATTTTAAATTATTTTTCATGATATATATACAGGTCAAATTTTCTTCTAATAATGCCTAATTTTTTTCATGAAGGGAAAAAGAAGAAGGGGAGGGGATGGTTGGTGGAAGGTGTGAGGGTGTTGTGGGGTGAGAGGAGGGGTGGTGGGGGTTCATGAAGGATGGTGTGAGGATGGGGGGGGTGCGGGGTTGGGGTAAGGGGAATTATAGTGGGGGATTAGGGGTACGGGCAGACAAGTGTGGGAGGTTTTGGGCTGGGCGGGAGTGAGGGCGCGGAGTTTAGGTGTGGTGGGGTCGGGAGTTTGTTTGTTGGGTTGGGTGGGGTTGGTTGGGTGGGAGGGGTAATGGGGGGCGGGGTTTGCAGGGGTCAGTGTTGGGTATGTGCTTTGTTGTGGGGTGGGGGGGGTGTAGGGGGTAGGGTGGTGTAGGCTGTGGGAAAAGATATTGAGGGGGGTGGTTGGGTGTTAGGTTGTTGAGGGGGGGGGTATTTGTAGAGGGTTGGGGGGTTAGGGTTGGATGGGGGAGGGGGGTGGGTGAGGGTAGTTGGGTAGGGGTGGTGGGGTGGGGTGGGGTGGGTGGTGCGTAGTGGAATTGGGGGGGGAAAGTGTGGGGGGGGGAGGGAGGAGGGGTAGGATTTGGTGGAGGTGTGGTATATGTGCTAGACGGGGTTGTGGTGTGGAGTTCGAGGGTGTGGTGGGTGTTGTGGGAGAGAGCTTTTTTGGGTGCTGAAGGCGGGAGTGGGCATGTGTTGGGTTGACGAGGGGGTAGAGGCGTCGGGTGAGGGGGGGGGGGGACGTGGGGTTTTGGGGGTGAGGGGGTGTTTTGGAGTGTGTGTGGGGTGGGGGGGAGGATGGTGTTGGGGGGTGGTGTTATCGAGGTTAGTTACGTTTACTTTTTTCTACTAATTTCATATTTGTACAAAAAAAACTTACTAACCTATTTATTTAAAAAATAAATCCCCTTAAAAAATTTGGAGGTGTAAAACACAGACCATGTCTTTTGTAACACTATCGAGTCAGCTCCGTAATTCATTACAATAGTGTGTGTTTACATAATCCCCAACGACTGACCTTTGTTTTTTTAGCTTTGCATTAGATTATTAAGTTGTGTGTGTCTGCCCTTAAATTTTTGTTTTATTGTTATTATAATACTATTTAATGAACGAACTTTTCACTTTCTTCTAAATCATTTTTTACTTTACGTTGGTGTTAGTTGAAAAGAATATTTTTACATAGTTTTAATGCTTGAATGATCAACTTAGTAAAACTTAACGGTAAATTATTAATATTTTAAACACAGTTATGTATTCATTTTTATAGTAATAAATATTAGTTTTTTCACTTGATAACTTTTAATATACATTATATCATAAATTAAATACAATAGATGAACAACAATATTTTATCACACTTTTAATACCTTTATAATAACAATGTTTCAATTTCTTAACGAAAACAACTGTACTAAGTAATATTTTTGTAAAAAGTTGTACTTCAAGCATTAGCCTATTTTACAATAACATCTCAATATATTGAATTATCACTCTATGCAATTGGTTTTATTAGAGTTTAATAATAACCGTCATATGGTCACTTGACTTATGTACTTGTTTCTCATAGAGTTATTTACACTTTTCAATTTTATTAACTCATGGTCATTCAACATGCATTTTTTTCCCTTCTCTCAAAAAGTCACTTTACCTTGAATTTTAACTCAATATTCACTCAACTATTCCCCTCTCTCAAAAGTCACTCGCTCTATTTAATGATTTGTAATTAGAATTTTGCCTTGATGTTAATTATTTACATAACAAACCATTTTTTTTTAAAAAAATAAAAAATAATTTAAATTCATTTAGTGAGTCCATCCACTAACTCAACCCTCTTAAAAAGTAATAATTTACCCTTTTTTTTGCCCTTAATCCTAATTATATTTTCCCTCTCTTTCTCTATAGATGTAGGATTAAGGGCAAAAAAAAAGGATCATTTAAGATTTTTTAATAGGTCGAGTTAGGTGGACGGATCACTAAACTTGGTTTAAATGATTTTTTTAATTTTTTTTGATTTGTTATATAAATAATTAATATCAACAAATTTTAATTTAAAAAATAATTAAATAGATTGAGTGACTTTCTGAGAGAAAGTGAATAGTTGAGTGACTTTTTATTTAAAATTCAAAGTTTAGTGACTTTTGAGAAAGAAGTGCATAGTTGAATGACGTTTGAGTTAAAATTAAAAGTTGAGTGACTCTCAGAGAGAAAATGTCATAGTTGAGTGACCATTTGTGATTTTAACTCTTTTTCATTAGTTTCGAGTAATATATGTGATACTCTAACTTAGTTTGTCAGTCTCCATAATGTCATCACGGAACAACGTTTGAAAAAACTTAACCGTACCCTTCAAAATGCAAATAAACAATAATCCAAATGTAAGTATAAACTACTACAACACATCTAATATAATCTCTTGAACGGTAAAAAGATTATTTTTAATAAACATCGGATAAGGACTTAGCGGTGGTATAATGTAAAAAAAAAAAAAATTAGAATGCCATTTATATAAAGAAAGCACGTTCTCTTAAACTCGAAAAAGATTTAACTATAACTGTCATTAATTTGGTAGAAAAGAACAAATTTGTAATGTTTTAATAAATTTCAAAAATAAATAAGATCAATATCATATGCTAGTGAATCTTCAGAATCACAATTATGTGTACAATTTCAAAAGAAGATGATATATCATAAACTACTTCTTCGTTATAAACTACAATATATCTTAATAAACGTTACGTTATTAATAAAATAATAAAATAATATTTACTTGACTAAATTGTTTTCATTTTAAATAATGTCTTTTAAAATTGAACACATAAACCAGAAGGCATTTTTAATCTTGATATTAACATTTTCTCCATCCTATAATTAATTTAATTTATTTTATTATAAACATTTAAGTTCACCTAACTAAATCGAAAAAAATAATTATTATTGTTTTATATTCCCTTACAATGATGTTCTTTCTAACGTTATTTCTAAAATTTTCAAAGATTTTTTTATGGAGTGAATTACATAAAATATTAAACCTATACCATATTTTTTAAAAATTCAACAATTATTCAATATAGAAAATTTTTTATGTTTTTACCATTAATTTAATATATTACTAACTTTATCATCGCCAATCTCTCTCTATATATATCCCAACGCCATTCTACATATTTAATTACATAGTGATGAAATATGAAAATTCACAAGTACACTTTAATTTTTTGCTTTTAGAATTTCTTAGCTAATTCCTATCACTAATCTAATTTAATGATATTTATTATCTATAATTTCTCTCCTCTCTATAATATATATATTACTACTCTACCCCTCTACTAAATTAAAATAAATTAATTAAATTGTATTAATACTAATATTTAATTACACAGTGATTGTTTTTACATCGTCCCGCAACAAATGCCTGTGGGTTGGTTTTTTTGCTTGCATTGATTGGATTCATTGTGCCGTCCTGCACTTTAATATTATTATTTTAATTATTATATTATTAATTTTATTATTATTAGTATGTGGGAAGAACTTTTCAACTTTCCGCTAACCATTTAATTTTAATGTTTGTTAGTTGAAAAAGTAATTATATTTCAAAGTTTAAGGCTTTTCACCTCCAAAAAATACATAATTATTATTTTTCATCAGTTTACCTAACTTCATTTACAATAAATCTCTTTATATATTCCATTTGAATTTCAAATTTAAAGATACTACCTAAATAATTCTATATTAAGAAAATATTTATATTTATAGTATAATACCTTTTTTTTCACTTTAATCACTTTGTAATACATTTTAAAATATAAGTTAAATACCATTCAAGATAACCGTTATTGATGATTAAAAAAAATAAACTTTATCACAATCTTAATACATTTTTATATAACAATGTGTCAATTTCTTACAAAACCAACATAACCATATTTTTAAAAAATAATTGTAATACATATTTAGTGCAATACATAATTCACTTTAATTGAGGTATTTGCAGATTAACATGGCGTGTTGGGGTGGGTGATATGCATGGGGGTAATAAATAAAAGTATCACTAAAATCAATAATTTTTATTAAAAATATCAATTTCCAAGTAATTTTTGTGCCGGGGGGTGCTAGTTGTATATAACGAGTTATCATTAAGAATATGTACAACTAGGAGTGTGCACTATTGGATTTAACCGAAACCAAACCCTCAAACTGAAATTTTTAATTTTGATTTGGTTTTTTGAATTCTTGGTCGGTTTTGAATTTTTAATTACTCTCTTTCCGTTTGGGTTTGTGATTTAGAAAAAAAAACTTTGGACATTCTCTCTACCATCTATATCTTATATATATATCCTTGGAGTTTATATCACTTTTTTCCCTTTTTATTTTATTTTCATTTGTGATTTATTTATTTTCTTATGTTTAGACACTATAATTGATATATTTTAAATATTGTGTTTTATAATTTTTACTTGTGATTTAATTTAAAAGTATATTTAAGAAATTCAATATATATATACACCGTTCTGGTGGTCGAATATGAAGTTCAACTACACTTAAACCCTCCCCCCTCTATATATGTAAATTAGGGGTTATACCCCTTCAATAAATCAAAATAAAATTAGTTAATTACTAAATTGTGACAACAATATTAAAATTTTAATTATAAAGTGGTATATGTATTTGAATTATTGTATGCATGAGCTGTGGAGTTTAATAATTATAGGATATTGAATTACTTAGTAATAATATGCATTTTTAACAAAAAGTATTTTCCCCATCAACCTTAGAAGCCGAAGAAAAGCGATCCAATAACTACACTTTTAATTTTTTGATTTTTAGTCTTTCGTTTGGATTAAATATTATATAGTGTGTATCCCTAGTTAGTTTTTTTGTTACATATTTATGTTAATTCGACTCTATCCCTAGTTCGTTTTTTTGTACTATCTTTATTTAATTTCGATCCGAAACGATTATTTTTTCCTTGTGAGGTATTTGGCTGTAACAACAGACAGGACTCTCCGTCCTACAACTTCTAACCTCACACAGATCTTGTAGATTTTCAACAACGTCACATAAACTATATATGGCTAATGCTTGCATTAATTAATAAAAAGGGACTACATTACTAATGTCTTGTTTATTTCAACAACGTAACATAAACCTATATATGGCCTAATGCCTTGCAGTATATTAATAAAAAGGGACTTACATGACAATGTCTTGAGATTTCACAACATAACATACACTATATATGGCTAAGCCTTGCGTATAATTAATAAAAAGGGACTACATGAACTAATTTTGTAGGATTTCAACAACGTAACATAAACAATATAGGCTAAATGCGTTGCATAGAATTAGAGAAGGTGGGTAAGAAGTTGGGGGTAGGGTGTGGAAGGTGCGGGGATGATGAAGAGGTTATAACGAAGGGACTACATGACTAATGTCAAAAGAAGAAAAAACAAGTTGTTATTCAACACCGTAACATAACCTATAATATGGCTAATGAATGCCTTGCAGTATTAAAAAAAGGGACGACATGACTAGATGTCTTGTAGATTTCATAACATAACATACCCTATATAATGGCTTAATGCCTTTGCGTATTAATCAAAAGGGACTACATGACTAATGTTTTGTAGATTTAACACATAACATAACTATATATGGCTAATGGGGCCTTGCATTATAATTAATAACAGGGACTACATGACTAATGTCTTGTAGAATTTCAACCACATAACATAAACTATATATGGCTAATCCTTGCAGATTAATACAAAGGACTACATGACTAATGTCCTTGTAGATTTCAATACATAACATAAACTATATATGGCTAATTCCTTGCAGTATTAATAAAAAGGGACTACATGACTATGTCTGGAGATTCAATAACATACATAAACTATATAATGGCTAATCCTTGCGTATTAATAAATGGACACAAAATATTGTCTTGTAGATTTCCACAACATCACCATAAACTATATATGTCTATGCCTTGCAGTATTAATAAAAGGGACTACATGACTACTGTCTTGTAGATTGTCAATAACATAACATAAACTATATGGCTAATGCCTTGCATAGTAATAAAAGGGACTCTCCTCCGTCGGACCTTTGCTAATTTAACTTTCCCTATAAGATTTTTTCTTTATACGCTTCTTCTTCTTCCGAATCCGAATACCATTCCTGTTCCGATTCCTGCAACAGAAATAAATAATTAGCATATAATAATTAAGATAAATAAACAAATAATTAAGATAAATAACCTACCGGTGCTGTAGAAGTCGAAGGATATGTGGAAGATGTGGGAGCTGTAGAAGTCGAAGGATATGTGGGAGCTGTAGAAGTCGAAGGATCTGTTGTAGTAATGATAGGTCTATCATTATAGCAAAATACCTAACAAAGACACAAATAAATCGTTTCGTATCAGAATTCACATAAAATGTATAGTAACGAAGAAAAAAAAACTAACTAGGGATAGAGTGTTACTATTAAACAAGCACCCATAATGGCCGGTATGAGAGGGAAAATACATCCGGGCAAACGAAAAGGAAGATAGGCCGTTTCGAACATCCGTCTTAGGTGTAGTAAAACCAAAAAACCATATATGGATCTCTTGACGATTTTCTTCACCATCATCTTGCCTCTCGTCCTAAATATATCATCAATAAATTGGTATAAAAAGATGATGAAGATGGAAAATAGGTTTGAGATGAAGACAAGTACGGATAAATCGTCTTCGTAAAAACATGTATACCCACGTGAAACCCAGTAGAAATGCAATCAAATATGAATCTACTTCCCCCGATATCAAAAAGCGTAAACGGCTTTTCGTAGTTTTAATCTTTAATAAATGGTAGGCACATAATACCATCAAAGAGGAAGGAATCAACAGTAAAATAGGTTTAAATTGATTTTTTGACATTCTTACTCAGAAAAAAGACTACGAATGTAGGGGTTGAGGAGAAAAGTAGTGTGTTGTTTGATAAACTAAAACGTAAAAAAATAGAAAGCCAAACAACAACATGTCATTTCTTTTCTAGATTCATAGGATTGATTTTTGATAGTCAAAAGAACATTGAGTGGGACTGAAATTATTGCCTGGTTTTTATAAATAGCATTTTAATAACCAAAACGGAATTTGGTGGTTACAAATCCTTAAATTCTGAAAAATATATTCTTTTCAACTAACAACTTAAAGTAAAAATTTGAGATTTTAAAAATTGACCTTTACATTTTGTTAAAGTAACTTACATTTTTATCATTTATTTCCTATGTATAAAATTTATATTCAGATCATTATTTTTTATATTTATTATACTCATCAATATAAAATTTATTATTACTGTAAAACAGTTTCTATTTTATTATTTATTTTCGTCAAATTCATTATTTTTTTATTAGATTTATTTGTCAACTAAATTTATTACTGCTACTATAATGTTCAGTAATAAAAAAAGAACTTTTCATCTATACTGAGTGAGCGATTTTATAAATTTTTATCTATTTGGTAATATTGGATAAACAACTTGGACTATTTTAATAGTTTTACAATTTATGAGATTCTTATTATTATGAGAAAGTATACAACACAAAACTCCAAATCGCATATCGAAATAAAACTTCAACTCCATCTCATGATTTCATATCGCATGACCAAACAGACTCTTTTATAAATCATAGTTCAAGATTGTCTCTTAAATTACTAGATATAGGACCCCGTGCTATCATTACATAGTGTGTGTTTACATAGATCCAATAACTACACTTTAATTTTTTGATTTTTAGTCTTCTTTGGATTAATTATATAGTGTGTGTGTACATAGATCCCCAACAAACTGCACTTTGTTTAATTACATTGTGTATGTCTGCACTTTAATTTTTTTTTTATTATTGTTATTATATACTATTTAATGGAAAGAACTTTTCACTTTCTTCTAATCATTTTTTACTTTAAGTTGTTAGTTGAAAAGAATATTTTTCATAGTTTAAGGCTTTTCACCACCAAATTCCGTTAAAATGCTATAAAACCATGCAACTTCATTCCCCACTACACATTGATTATTGTCATGAATCGAGAAATACCATTTTTTGTTGTTTTGTTTTTTCTATTTTATGTTTTAATTTATCAAACAACACACTACTTTTTTCCTTTGCCCGGATGTATAATCCCTCTCATACCGGCCATTATGGGTGCTTGTTTAATAGTAACACTCTATTCCTAGTTAGTTTTTTATATAATTAGTTTTTTCGTCACTATATTTATGTGAATTCTGATACGAAACGATTATTTGTGTCTTTGTTAGGTATTTGGCTATAACAACAGGACTATCATTCCTACAACTTCCACAGATCCGTCGACTTCTACAGCTCCTACAACTTCCACATATCCTTCGACTTCTACAGCTCCTAAAACTTCAACAGATCCTGACATAGAACCGGATTTTGATTTTGAATTTGAATACAAATAGAAATTGGAATCGGAATCGGGATGGGAATCGGACGAAGAAGGGGGAAAACAACACATATTATAGGGAAGGTTAAATTGACAAAGGTCTGACGAAGGATAGTCCGTTTTTATTAATATTCAAGGCATAGCCATATGGTTTATTCATGGTTCTTGATACTACAGACAATGAGTCATGTAGTCCGGTTTTATTATTAAGCTTCAAGGAAAGGCATTAGCCATATATAGTTACGTTTTTGAATACTACAATGCATTAGCCATATATTTACTTTTGATACTAACAAGACTTAGTCATGTAGTCTGTTTTTTATTAATACTTCAAAGGCATTAGGCCTATATAGTTTATGTATGTTATTGAATACTTACAGACATTAGTCTTTAGTCCGTTTTTATTAATTATATGCAAGGCCAGTACCATATATATTTATGTTATGTTCTTAATACGACACGACAAGGCTAATTATCAGGTAGTCTGTTTTTTTAATTAATTATACTGCAAGGTATTAGCAATATATAGTTTATGTTATGTTTTTGAAATCTACTAGGCTAATTAGCCAAAGTTATCACTTTTACTGATTATATCTCGTAAATGAACATTTTAAAATATATGTTTGTGTATTATAAAATAAAATAATTCTAATAAAATACCAAAAGACCCCTTGAGAGGTAGGTATAAATGTGAAGGAATTAAAACTATGTTATTTACTTCGGAATGAATCAGTTAGTTTGAAGGATGGTTATTCACACCCATTACTTGGGATCGATCCCCCCTCAATGCAAAGGAAAAAAATCCTCTCAATTCAATACGTTGAATTATGCACACTCTAAGTTAGTTTGTTCGTTTCCACTAAGAAATACCATCGAATTGATAGAGATTGACTTTTGATAACTTTAATTTTTTATGCCTTAAATTTGCTAAAATTATTTTAAAAACATGGATAAATGAAAGAAAAAATAAAAACATTCATATTTATTTTGTTGATGATTTATGTTTATTAATGTTTCCTAATCACAAAATTATAAGTGGATAAAAAACGTGGATAAATGATCTAACATTTGTAATTTGTAATCAAAATAACAAAGTGAAGCACACCACAAGATCATCGTTCATAAAAAACATCATATATACTTAACATGTTTTTCAAAATATAATTCATTATAAATTTTACCTACTTTACCATATTTAGTTCAATTTTGCAGGTTCAGACAATATTTAATTATGATCTATTTTTCAAACAAAGAAGTCATTTAAATGAGTGCACTATTCATCTATTTCAGCTTGTATACATATCAAATTCCTCATGGAGAAGAAGAAATCTTTGTGAATTGACCTCATGACTACTTTGATGGTTCATCCTAAATTAATGATCCCATGTTATATCCCAAGATTTTGATACACATTTAAATCGCAGAAGAGACTTCACATTTTGACCCCAAATAATGACAGATTCTGTACAAAGTCTTGGAAAAGAAACATGAATTCTGATTCTATGACGTTATAGTGATAAAAACCACAGAAAATTGGAATTTCCAATAGCAAATAAATCCCCTGCAACGAATATTCATTAGATTATTAATGTTGAATTTACTCGAAAATCAGATTCATGTGAGAAAAATATCAATAATAGATTGTTCGATATGGTTAAATATTAGTAGACAGCCACCAAATGCTTCATAAACAAAAATAGCAAATGTGAAAGAAACAAAACGTAAAAACAAGTGAGACAGAGAGTGTATGTACGTAACAATCAGAACAAACATCGTATTTAAAACTAACATTACAATGGACAAGACATCTTCGCAATATATTCATTCCCAATAACTTCCTTATTCGTGTTAAATTCGTTCAATCTACCACAACAATTGACAGAAATATTAGGTTTAATTAAAATATAAAAACTGAAATTTGAATTGAACAAATCTAGAGAGGGGGAAGTGAAGGTTTGTAGAAGAGGTAGGGGTTTGGGGGATGGGTTGGAGGACGACAGTAAGGGATTTTTCCCTCTCTCCTCCAAGATGAGACCCTTATCAAACCAAAACAATGAAGAAAAAAACAAATAGAAACCTTCCAATTGTTGAAAGTAACCTCATTATGGAGCCAATCACGAACAATATAATCGGGGTCTGGTGATATGTGTACAGAAGGGCATGAGGTGGATAGGGGAAGAGGGGGGGATGGAGATAAGTGGGGGGAAAGTTGAGGTTATGAGGTGAGTATAGGGGGGAGATGATGGAGGCTGTGTTCGCTGAGGGGGGGGGTGGTAGGGATATTGTTCAGGGGTGAAGTTTGGGTGGGGGTGGGGGGGCGTGAGTATGGGGAGGTATTTTGGGATGGAGAGGGGGGGTTCCGGGGGCGATTTGTGTTGGTAGTGAGGGTGGGGACATGTTTATGGATGTTGCATGATTTTGGGGGGGAGGGGGTCGTTGGTTGGGAGAGGGGTGGTGGTGTGTTAGGAGGGGGTTGAATGGGGGTTTTTGGGGGGTGGGTGGGCTGTTGAGGTTATTGGGGTTGGGGGTGGGGGGGTTATAATTATTACTATCTTGTGCAGATAGAGAGATTGTCAAAGGTATGCATAAATATGAGAATAATTCTCGGTTCTAGTATCTCTTCCCCATCTGATTACTTTTATACTCTGTATTATCTCTTTAGTTAATATTGCTATTACCTTTGTTGATCAAATTCTAAGTTGAAACTCATATTCAGTGATTATAATATATATATATATATATATACCAGTGTTTGTGTCGAAAATCTGATTTGTTTCACATCAACTCACATTTATGTCCTGTAAGTTTGAGTGTGCACAAGTATACACTTAAATTTGTATAAAATTAAACAAATAGATATACATGTCTTATGTGACATCCTACGTGATAATTTTCATCCTACGCTGGAAGAGTATATATGTTCCAAGATATTAGGTGGTGTGGTCCCCAATCCGACGACGTAAGCTTAATGCATCAGACAGCTTTGAGGACAGTTTATTTTTCCTTTTCTTTATATTCTTCAGTTATCCTTAATTTTTCGATCTTCAACGTCACATAGAACTACATATCACCTCTAGACCTAAGGTTATGGGTTCGAGTCAGCAAAGGAGCAAAAAGGGTGGGAGATCCTAAAGTAGGGTAAAAAAACGAGTAAATATCAATAATACTCTTCTAGTTTAGGAGAAACGAAATAATCTCAACTTTATGATAAATCCTGTACTGATGTCTACATTCACGATCAACTAAGTGTCAAGCGTTCATACCTTTGTAGACCAGCTAGTATACGTTAAAGAAGTGAGAGTACGACAAACTTCTCTATAAAGTAAAGTGAACAAGTAATACGAAACAAATGAAACTTTTTACTAATTGAATAAATATAAAAGAATTAAGTTCATCAAACAATCAAAACTCTTTGCCCTCTCAAGGTTTTCAATAGAAAATGAAAACATTAACAAAAATACAGAAAAACAAACACAGAATACAATATCATAAGCTGCATTCCTCTTATCAATGTTGTTGTTTTTGGAAAATCAGAAGCATTTTCTGTGGACGATGGACGGACCTGATTCATCGTACTCCGCCTTTGCAATCCACATCTACAGACAAAATATAAAACTCCATCACAAACTGTATGAACCTTACAACTAGAGACAGAGCTAAATAACTCGGAGTCGTCCTGATATGATTCCTCACTAACCATGTTCATGTTCTTTCACTTAAGCTCGACTCATGTTATCATAATACTCCTTCTGTTCATTTTTACTTGTCATATTTTGCTTCTCGAGAGTCAAATTGTAACCAACTAATAGTATTGAAGTGATCTAATTTGGCTTAGCTTTGAAAAATAGTCAAACTGAAGGGAAACGTGACAGAAACAAAGATAAGATGCAAACCTGCTGGAAGGTACTGATGGAAAGCCAAGGGCGATAATAACCTCCACATCCAGGCAACTATTTTCCTTTCTGTTTGGTGAACAAGTACCTAAAGACCTTAATCTTCATGCTGCTCGGAGCCAATGCGGTAAGTTCTTTGCTCATTCTATCGGCAATACCGGGGAACATGGTAGTACCACCACTGAGGACAATGTTACCGTAGAGGTCTTCTGATATCAACGTCACACTTCATGATCGAGTTGTATGTAGTTTCGTGGATTCCAGCAGCTTCCATTCCGATCATTGAAGGTTGGAATAGGACCTCAGGGCAACGGAATCGTTCAGCACCGATGGTAATGACTTGACCATCGGGAAGCTCATAGCTCTTCTCAACGGAAGAGCTGGTCTTTGAAGTCTCGAGTTCTTGTTCAAAGTCTAAGGCGATGTAAGAGAGTTTTTCTTTCACGTCCCTGACAATTTCTCGCTCAGCTGAGGTGGTGAATGAGTAACCACGCTCGGTGAGGATCTTCATCAAATGGTCAGTCAGGTCACGACCTGCCAAGTCGAGACGAAGAATGGCATGTGGGAGGGCATATCCCTCGTAAATTGGGACAGTGTGGCTGACACCATCACCAGAGTCCAACACAATACCTGTTATAAAAACATTATGAATTAGCGACAATCGCCAGAACTCTTCACAACAAGTTAACGAAATACTAATTCAACGTCCTATCCTAGAGTCACGTATGAGATAATAGAAATGACAAACTGTACATTACGTGCATCGGTTGAACTGAATACATCAGATGTAGACTTCTTTTTTCACAAATCAATAATCGTATTCACCATGCATCACAACTACTACAACAACATACCCAGTGTAATCCCATAGGGCAGAGTGTAACACATACCTTACCCCTGCCTCGAGGCTATTTCCGAAAGTATTCACCAGCTCACATAAATTAAAAGTTTCCGTTTTGCATGAGAAACATGATAATTGAATCTTTGACAGCGAAAATACATATCTTGATGACTGAAAGTTGCTTTACCGTGGTACGACCACTGGCATACAGCGAAAGAACAGCTTGTATAGCAACATACATAGCTGGAGTATTAAAAGTCTCAAACATAATCTGTGTCATTTTTTCACGATTAGCTTTCGGATTAAGAGGTGCTTCAGTTAGTAGGACAGGATGCTCCTCTGGTGCAACACGAAGCTCGTTATAGAAAGTATGATGCCATATCTTCTCCATATCATCCCAATTGCTAACAATACCATGCTCAATCGGGTACTTCAACGTTAAGATACCTCTCTTTGATTGAGCTTCATCTCCTACATAAGCATCTTTTTGACCCATACCAACCATCACACCAGTATGACGGGGACGACCAACAATACTAGGAAAAACAGCTCGTGGAGCATCATCTCCCGCAAACCCAGCCTAGATAAAAAACAACATCAGACTCTAAGTATCATCAAACCTATGTTGCCCGAACTCTTCAAAATATGTGGACAGGTGCAGCATATCGGATCCTCCAAAAGTAGTGCATTCTTGGAGGATCCAAAACAGATACAACAAACATCCTGAAGAGTCCGAGCAACATAGGATGAAAAAGCACGCTGCAGCATTAACTCTGTTTTATGATATACAACAATTTCAGCTACCTACCCAGTTCCTGTTCCATTATCACAACTAGTGTTGAAATTCCTCGCCATTCCTGCCATCATTAATCTTACTACTCCTATATCAAAAAAACTGAATCTTTAGTTAAAAAAACACAGCTTCAAAGGCATAACGTTAGAAGCTCCACATCGGTTGTAGGATGGGAAACTGGTCTCCTTATATAGCTTTAGCCAATCTACGCCTCATGAACTAACTTCCGAGGTTGAATTAGGTCAAAACTCCATTTTTTAACATGGTATCAACGTCAGGCTCATCCTAGTGCTTGGTTTATCTATGATGTTGTCTACGCGATATATAATTGACAGGCTCGGGTGTGCAGGGTATTCGAATTCCCACATTGATCTCCTGGTCGTACAATCCTCACCTCATGAACTAAATTTTGCCGTTGAGTTACACTAATTAATATCCATTTCTTAACCTATAATCAACATTTCTAAATAGCAATTCACCTAAAATAAATTATGAAATATCAAAATCCCCTAAAATTTACTAACAACAAATCAATCAAACATAAGTTATATTCATCAAATTACATACTTTACACAACTCGTGATTCACATAAATCAGATGCAAATCAAACACATGAAAAAAAGTTCTCGAATTTTGTTGTCACGTGATCAGGAGGTCATAGATTTGAATCGTCGAAAACAAATCTCGTAGAAATACAAGGTAAGACTATGTCTACATAATCCGATTCGAAACATGTGCACCTACCTATACATTTTATAATCGCGATAGACACTAAGATTATTCCAAGAATACTATCACCTCGCACCAACAACATATTCATACATATAATACTAGAACTCGTAAACTCAAAATCTTAGATCCAATTTTACGACACAACAAATTAATAGATTGAAACATGAAATTTAACAACAACAAAAAATGTACCTTTGGGAGATTTGGAATTAGAGAGTTTTTTTTCTTTTTTTTTCTTCTTTTATTTTTTTTGTGTATTCCTTATTGGAGAAAATTGAAGAAAAATTGAAGGGGTTATATTGAAAATGGAGAATAAATATCAACCGTTGGATTAAATAACAGAATTGATCAAACGGACATTAATGATACATCGTGAAGGGTTATCATTTTGTTTCATTAAGTGGTCCCTACTGGCCCCACTTATTTCGCTTTTTCTCTCTTTTTTTCTTTGCTTTTTAAAAAGAAAAAGAAAAGGTTATTTTTTTTTTATTATTATATTTTACTCGGTTATTCGGAAATAGTTTATCTACAATCATTAGACAGGAGTAAGATTGTATACGTGCTATACTTTCGGATCTAAGTAAGAGATTATACAGAATATATTATTATTATTATTATACTTAGTTAACAAAATAATTTATACATACATTATCTTTTTTTAATGTACAATACGTTATTAACAAAATTAATCCATTCAAATGTCGAAGTTAATCAAGAGTTAATAGTTAAATAATTGATTCTAAATTTCTAATCATTATCAAATCTCAATTTAATATCATAAAAAGGATAATGGATCTTGAAAATCTTCTTAGTGTCTATAAAATTTGATTTCATTTTATTAAGTACACAAGTCATAGACTCATAGTTGAAAAGTTATTTAACAAAAAGTGGGGGCCAGCACCAAGATTATGGATCAAATTAATTTTATATAACATTCCGATCGGTTTTCGAACATTTTAACTAATTTCATCGAATTTCTACTACTTCTTATTTGTATAAGTACTGAAATCACTTAATCCTTCACTGAAATTTGAACTTGAGAGCTCATGGTTCACAACCTGCTTCATTAATTATTAAGTTGCACCATTGAATGCACACAAACTCAACGTCTGTCTTAATATTCGCAGATAAAGTTACTCGATACCTAGAAAAAATAGTTCAAGTACACACAAACTGGTTCGAGTGTCGGAGGCCATAAGGCTATACCTAACACCATCCTTCTATAAATTAGTAAAAGAAAAGTGTAGTGTGGGGGGTCATACTCCATATAGCCATTCAAGCTTTTTGTAAAGACTTCTAAAGATGCAAAAACCATGTGTAATTGTCTTAAAAGATATTTGCCTTTTTTTCTCTTCTTATGATTAAAGCATTTTAATACAGTAGTTGCACACTTTAGCACATGACAATCCAACACTTTTGGGTTGGAGTTCAATATCAAACAAGTTGAACCTATATGCTCATTCTCTTTGTACTACTAGATTTACACATAATCGCGGTGTCTGGACCAACAGGTTCAATGGTATACCTGCTACCTCCAACCAACACAAATTCGATGACTCTGTTCATCTCACCAACATAGGTAGCGGGATAACTCTATCCACCAAGACTTCAATGTCATAGAATTGTCATCCTTTGTTTTACCATCTAGATCCATTATTTGATGGATCTTTACAGTAGGACAACAAAGATTATGGGTATAAAATGAAAAATTGGGGATTTCTTCAAACATATCTATGTTTTGTGTAGACAATACTGAGTTCAATTGAACCTACTAAATCCGCCCCAGCGGCTCTGCCTGTATGATGCATGAGAGTTTCTTGCAGACTGGTGTATATAATAAGGATCATTTTAATAACTCATAAACAATAGATTAAACAAAGATGGTTCTTGAAGCCATCACAAAGAAGTGGGAACTACAAAATATCATGAAAGTCAAATCATCTGGTATAAAAAGAGGCAAGGCATGGAACAGTAATACAAAAGAAAAAATCTGAGTATTGCTTCCTTTAGTGAGAAACATAAACCTTCAAAAGTTTGCAGGTTCACAGAAAATGATCAACTAAATAAATAAGTCTTGGGCTTTTTCTCACATCGTAGAGGAACTGGTCTACAGGAAAGGAGGCAATATCACCCATCGTCGAGGATACTTTGGTCTTCCTTCCTTTCCATCAAAGAGCTGCAAAGAAAAGGCGACAAAGTTAAGAACTAGAAGTAATGACACATTAAGATAGAAGCTTCCGATAAGCACAAAAAAATGTGCTTATAGATAGAATATAATATTGCTAGTTAGGAGTTCTGTTAGCTTATAAGTTGACTTAAAAGAAAAAAACAAAACTTATTCACGATAGCATCGTATCTGTTGTAGTCATGTGTATGGTTAGATTCTCACTAAAATGGACCATGTTAAGTCTGAACTGTCTACTGTGACAATAAGGAAATGGTACAGAGCTTTTGGAATAGAATAACTGTGTTTCATATATCTAAGTTCTCTAGGTGATAAATTCAATATGCTTTGGGAAGAATATGTTTGTCTTTTCTTTGGTTAACCTTTTTTCCCCAGTGAAGTGCAGTGCATCAGCAAAAAGAAGCTGATAGAATAGAATAGATAATATCTGTTTGAAATAGAATCACATGCATCCAATTTTGAAGTCTACTGATGAAAGAGGACTGGTGAGAAGCATCAATTTAGATTTTAATCATACGATGCGTGTAAATCCTAAGGAATTTAGGCTGTGGTTATATTAGTAAAAACCTTCTTTGTTCCTTTTTTTAAGAAGAATGTGGCCAAACAAACAGTAGTTTACCTTCTTCAGACGACGATGCTTTCCAAGAGCCCAGTTAGTCATAATGCTAGCAGCAACAATCATGAAGATATAGCCTGCAACAGTCTGAGTAGCAATGTTGAAGCCCAACCACTGGTAAATCTCTGTTGTGTAATTTGCACAGGTGACAATATTGAACAAGAAGCCACGGGGTATTTGGTAACCTCCATTACCACTGGGACTTCGAAGATTTCTCAACAATAAATGACAATACAAGTTTGCCACTTGACAAACTATCCCAAATCCAAATCCAGTCTTCATCTGGAGATCACTAACAGGAGTATAAAGAGGATGATTCACGAAGTAAGCAATGAAAGCTCCAAAAGACCAATAATAGGCACAGTTCCGGAAAACATTGGAAATTGGAGAAGTGGCGTGGCTGAAACGGTGCACAAAGAAGGTCTCCATAATCCGTTTGAAGTAGTGAAAACACCAGTAATACAAGGCATAAGTCTGGACAGGGTGGATAACACGCTCTTCTTTGTAACCAAAATACTTGTAGACTGGGAAGTAATAAAAGACAGGATAGAGTAGCAGAGGCCCCAGATATTCAAAGAAGAAAAGAGTACTATACTTGACTTGTGGACCTAGATCCTTGAAAACTACAGTCAATTCGCCTGTGCTACCTTTAGTATACTCATTTAGGCTCTTCTGGTAGTGAAGAACAGTTGGCCTCTCTTTTGAACCAGGTTGAATAGGCAGAGTGAGTCGTTGTCTAGAAGGATAGTATTTTCTGGCTGTTGAGATCAGAAGTAAACAATATTTAATGAAGGTCAAACTCAAAATAATGTAACTTCTGGAAATAAGAAACTGGCATCAACAAAAGACAATAACAATTCACAATTTGTCTAATGGATTGATCCTTGCCCCTTTGCATTCAAATTCAAACCGCATGGAATGCAACATAATAATCATTAATGTTTAAAATATTATACCTCATACAATCCCATAACAATGTCAAGCACAAATGTAGAAATGATTAAAGGATTCAATAAAGAAATTGCTCAACAGTAATCTGCACAACTGGGAATGACATGTTGACATGGAACTAAAACCTTGCATGTACGTAATTCATCACCCCAGCATTCACTAAAAAAACAAATCTGTATATGATCACTTCAAAGCAATAAATGCACCATAACATCATTGAAGAGATTAACATAAACTCTTTAACCACGTGTCAAGTGTATCAAGTACCAACTACATTGAAGTGATTCAGCTTAGAAAAGCATCATCACTTTTTACACAACTTATGATCCCCCTAACTGGACTATATCTTCTTCAATTGAGTTTATGCAAAAACTGTTCAGATGCATTACAGTTGTTATCAGATCAGCCATCATTAATCAATACAATCTAATTGAGCAAGTATCAATTGTTTAAATGAAGTCAAATGGTGCTTCTTCCCTTTTAATCTTTTATTCCACATCTTAGTTCTAATAGATGACTGCATGAAACTTAACCCCTTCATGCCATTTTAGTCGCACAACTTAAAACGTTTTTAGGTCAGCTTTTCAAAACTGAACTGAAATCAGTATCAATTAGTTCTAAATTTTGATAATGATACTTGAACAATGAAAACCCATTTTATAATGATGACTATATTTTCAAATTGTTATTATATCATACTATTTAGAATGCACAACGAAAACGAAAAGAGTTTGTCAAAGCTTAAATTGTGTCATCAAATATTCATATAGGGATAAAGGAAATACATAATTCTTATACATGTTAAAGTCCATTCCAAAGTGGTGAATATCCTACCTAGCGTCCGGAGATAAATGGAAGTTAGAAAAACCTATCAATAAGGACAGTGGTTTCATTTCAAGATGTCTTCCTCTTATTAAAAATCAAACAATGAACTCTATGTAAATTGATGATTATATTTTTAATACCCCTCCTGTAACAATGGGATTACATCCTTTCTTTTAAAAATATTTTTTTTATAAGGGAAGAGTACTCTTCTAAATATGGTTAGTATTATATCCTCAAAAAATATGTTAGTATAAGTCTCACTTATCAAAAATACATGTTATTTGTCTCAATCCAAGGTGATGAATTCTGCCCAGTGGTAGACTGGTAGGAAATAAATGAAAACAAGAAAACATTTTTGTGACTTGATTAATCCTCACATGCATGTAACAAACACACACGTACACACGTACATACATACATGTTCTCATACACTATATCTCCTGATATTGCAGCTAACAAAAGATAGAACAAATGAATCAACCAAGGTCAAGAGGTAGAGAATTGGAAAAAGGACATAAAAACATGGGCATCATATCAACTTGCTTTAAATCTCCAAACCACTCTATATATGAGTACAAAACAAAGATATACACACAAAAATAGATAAAATTCTTATTTTTGATGGAGCCGTTAAATAATATTAAGCATTCAGAGAGTAGAATCACAACTAAAAAATAAACCATAGATTTATTAATCCATGAAATGCCTAATCAGTAGAACACTAAAATTACCAGGAACATTTAGTTTGCACGAAATCAAGTTTAAGTAATAAGCATGGTAAATCTATTACTCCCTTCCCCCTAAAACTACTCTGCCTTTTCATTAGTCAAATGCCTCAAGGATGATATGATTTTCCTCCAGCTAATGGCAAGCCTTTAACTAGTACATCAGAGCAAAACAAATGACTTCACTATCAAGGAACTTTTCAAGGGACATATCTTCTGTTTTCTTTGAAAGATGCATGAAGTATGAACTTGTAAACCTATTTACGATTTAGCACATCAAAGAGAAAAAACACTAGGTGATTTCTCCATATACGCCTACACCTTTGTGGGGAGAGTTAGCCGATGCCTGTGCTAGTGAGAGATAATAACTACCGGAATTGTAGTCCAGGTAAACAGTTATTAAAAAAAAAAGATTACGAACAAAGTTACCATTTCCATACTCAATAACACAGTCAACTGATTACCCTTAAAAAGGTTTAATCTTTGAAATCACTCAGAATAATAAAGACAATATCACATAGCAATAGAAAAAATACAATAGCCCACTTACTTCGTTTATGAATTGCCTCCTGCAGATCAGCAACTGTAGCCTGAAATGATGACAACAAAAACAATAATAAGCAGAATTACATAAACAAAACAATAAAACATAAAATAAGGCATCTTTATACATCATTTTTAACAAATGGACCACAATCATGTAGGAAAATTTAAGCATCAAGCAAGCTGAATTTTACAAAACAAAAACAAATCCAAACGAGGAAAGATGTCGATACATACAGAATCAGTGACGACGACGACAACAAGAAGCAGAATTACATAAACAAACCAATAAAACATATAAACTACACATCTATATGCTTCATTTCTTAAACAAATCTATTTAAAATACACATTCATGTAGCATAATTTAGCATCAATCAAGCTGAATTTCACTAAACAAAAACAAACCCAGATGAGAAACTACATAACCCAAACCAATAAAAATATAAATTTTCAAAAGACAAATCTTTGACAATATCAAAATTAACCATCAACGAAGCTATATTTCACTAAACAAAAACAAACCCAGATGAGTAAACATACCGAATCATTGAGTTCAAGTCCACCCTTGATGAGTTCTTTGCCGCTACGTGTAACCACTAAAACCTTCATTTTCGATCCCCAAACTTTGGGATCTACGAAAAAACAACTATTTTTTCTGAGAAATGATGACGAATGTGAGATCTTTGATGGGTCTAGATAAGTAGTAATAGCAAGCAATTAATGGCGGTATAGTAGTTGGGTAGAAAGTAGCTGAACGAACCAATTTTATGTTTGATGAACTACCATCTCCTTCAAAATCAATGTTCAAAATTATGAATCACCCATACTACTGTTTATTGTGATGAGGGTCTACATCACTAGGCCCATGACCCGGAAAATATCCTACAAGTCCATGTCTTCGACGGTTCTCGGGATAAAATACGAGATTATTTTAATTTAATTTTTCACAATACTATGTACGTGACGTGACGTTATGTATATGAGTCGGAGGGTTTTTTAGAAACAGACACTTGAGTCGAGAGTCTTTTGAAAACAGTTTCTCTACCTCTACAAGAATTGGTTAGGTCGTTGTGTATCCTATCCCTCCTCTTATTGGATCTACGAAGTAGTGTTAAGGTCTACGTATACTCAACTCTGCTTAGATCTCGCTTAGTTGGATATGTTGTTAGTGTATGGTGTTGTTTTTGTGTATTTTACGCCCCTCCTCGGATTGAATCCACTAAGTAGTGTCAAGATCTACATATATTAACCCTTCTCAAATTTCGATTAGTGAAATTTCGCTTGATATGTTATTGATGTTTGGAGTTGTTATCTCAACGAAGTAAAGGTAAAGTGTTTGTAGATTGTCGTTGTTGTTGCATTAGGTTGAACTTTTAATTTTGATATAAGCATCTCAAGATGAAAGTCCATTGAAAATAGACTCTATGTGATGTAAGGATAAGATTTACGTATATTATATTGGGTCATACATGGAAAATCTCAAGCTTATTAACATTGAAACGAAAGACTATCGAAAACAATCTCTCTATATTTACAAAATATATTCACAAAATATGGTATACTCACTTGATTGAACTTTTGATTCCAATATAAACAATCAACAGATTTACCATAGAAACTACAAATCTCACTTTTAGTTCTCAATAAACCAAACATCTACTGAGAAAGTACATTCATCACTTAATAATTCCAGAGAATATTGAAGAAATGATAAACAGCTTCTTCTTAACTTAGATCATTATTGTTCCCAAAAATACAAAGATCATCAACAACATAAGAGCTTGGTAACATCACAAACACTTGATTGATTACTTACCAAAACGAAAACATCAAGAAGAAGTAACGAAAAACTAGAGACAACCAACAATTATGAAGAATCCAGCATTAGCAAGAAGAAGTTCTTGAACAATACTAGTTCCTTTGACATCCTTTTTATTCCTCTTCATTCAGCAATTTTTGATATATCTTCGTAATCAATGGCCTTGATAACCTTACCGTCATATATTCCCTTCTCAATTTGTACTCTAGCACTGAAGTTCTTTGTATCAACAGCTAATAGTCTAGCATTTGATGAACGATATGCACCATTAACGATCCTCACAAGACCACCAATTTGGGGAATGACAGTCTCAAGCTCTTCCTGATCAACCCGTAGAACATGCTTAGTTTCAATCATCTCAATCTCCCCAACATACTTATCAATAACCTTGCGAACAATACCCTTTTGCTTATAGTAACCCTTTTCAGCCAAAGCCTTGCTCATTACCTTCACAACTATCCCTGAGCATAACCAGTAATCTTTCCTATTACTCCGCTCCTTTTGTTCCTCTTCCTCTCTCATTATCTCATCCAACACAGGGCAATTTTCACGTTTACCATTCTTACCACTGTCCTTACCTTTTTCTCTCTTCTCATTATCTATCTCATCAAACACGGATTTTGAGCTTCCTGCTCTCTCTTTCACAACAGATTTTGATGTCGAGCCTAATGTTAACTTGATCTTCTGCTCAGTCTCCAATCCCTCTATTAACGCGTTCGCCCCAACCAAACCTTTTCCTTCCTCCCCAATACTTCAATCCCCCGCTCCCTCATCTAGTAAACACCCTCGACAACTCTACACCCCTATCATTTCGTGGTGCTTCTCCATGAGCACCGGATGCAACTCTACAGAACCATCCATATTTTCCATACCATCCATATTTCCTGCACCCATCAACTGCTCAGCACGCTCTCTTTGCTTCTTAATCTCCCTTTCCTGCTTCTCTTCATCTGCTAGGTCGGCCCTAATTCTTTTGTTTTTCATTTTTTCTTTGAAGAGAGTCTCGGAGTCTCGATCAATATAGGTAATAAACCAACCTTTCGGTGTCTCTTCAACTTTACACTTCCCTGTTTTTCCCAAGTACTTCACAAACTCAGTTAATGTTGCCCATTGAGTGGAATTCATATGGACATGGTGGCGATCAGCGATATACTCATTGTACACAACAGTTGCAGCAATACGACTAAAGCGGTGACTACGCTTCATATGCTCAAGAATAGCTATCAATTCCTCAGATAGCCATAGACAATGCATAGGGTCTGACCAAAGCATTCCATGAAGTGAGAGATCACTCATGCAGTGGCACTTGAATCCATTTTCATCTCGACATTGCTTTTGGCACATTTGGCAGTACCATCGCAGCTTCTGCAGGCCCTTTGCTTTTATTCGGTTGGCAATTGCCTTAGGGGTCAAGAAATCATTTTTCCCCATTTGAATTTGGGAAGTTCAAATCGATGGACTTCTTAACAATTACCTGAAAAAATCACCACAACTCAACATCAGTTATAAAAGAAGCTAACATCACTAAGGAGTAGACTAGAGTATATAAATCAATTAACAGAAGGCCAAGACATCACACAAAAGAAGAGAATGAGCAGATTTTAGGAAAGGCAACCAGTAGTTACAAGTCAGCAGAAAACTAAAACAGTAAAAATTAGAGCGACAACCGGTAACAGGCATAATATTGAGGCTTTAGATCAAACAAGTTTCTGAATTTAAACAAGAAACAAGATGTCATGACCCAAATTAGATCAGTGACCGGCACTAAGGGGAAAGAATCACAAAGCAAGCCTTATCATAAATCTACAGAAAATCGGGCAGAGTTTCCTTAGGGTCAAACATAAAGATAGAAAGGAAATAAATTAGCTAAGGAAGAATGACATGAAACAAGTAATAAATTGGCAAAAGAAACTAAAATAATACAAAAGAAGTTATTATCTAACAACTTGAATCAACCAAGACAAAAGACATAAATGTGTATAAAAACAAATGAAAAGGATTCAGTGATAAAATTCACTCACTAACTTCAAATAATGAAAGTGAAATCTTATGATGGCAATAACAAGAATGAACCACGATGAAATTCAAAAGAGGCAGTAAACACTACATCATCTAATGCCCCAAAAGTGACTATTAAACAATCAACTAAAGGCGCATGCTAGATAATATATGATAATGTACTAAAAAAAATGTTTCAACTTCCCGTTGTTTCCCAAACAAAGACGAAAAGCATGTTAGAGTAGATTTCGAGAATGCAATTCAATTTATCTCTGATAACCAACTATCTACAAGATTAAGCTGAAGATAATAACCAACTAAAGCAAGCAAATTTCATGACTATTAATCATGGCATCAGATTCACACAAACTTGCTATTTTACGAAAAGGTGAACATACTCATAAACTCATTCGAATCAATTAATATTAAACCGATCACTGTAACGATGCTCAATTAAGGTTATACAAATATTTACCCCAAATTCATGGGTCCAGATGGCTATCAATACAGTAAAACTCCTTATTCAAACTGCTTCCACAAATTCATATCCTCAAGTAAACGAAAATACATATTCTTAAGCCAATTCGAATCCTTTAACTGGGGAAATTACAAGCAAGGATCCAAACTAATAAGAGGAATTAATACACTTGGAAAGCTAAAATCGATAACGAAGCTACATCTTCATAGAATTAAGCCTCCTAAAAGTGATAAAACTAGAACAAGACTAAAGCAAGTACAGGAAAGAACGATTACCTTTTCCGGTCACCGTTCCGGGACGACGACGAGGCAGATTCCACCACCACAATGCGAATTCCGATGGGTTTCGCGAGGAAGAAGGGCAAAATCTGTTGTACGCTGATTGTATTGTGAATTGGAATTGGGTCGGGTACGGTGGGCTACTCGGATTTAGAGTAGAATTTGGGCCGATTTGACTGAACAAATAGGCCCAAATAGGGGTAAGGGCGTATCTATCGCTTCGGTTCGATTTTATGCGCTATTGATTCGATTTATCAATTTTTAATTTGTAAAAGTAAATTATCTTAGATGATCATGTAAATCTTTGCTCAAAATTGGGTTTTTGTCTTAAATAACTTTTTAATGATTTTCGTAAAATTAGTGGTGATTTTATTATGATTCAAAAATAAATAAATAATTTTCGTCTAAGTTACGAAAAGTTTTTGGATTTGGTTTTGAATACGTGTTGTAGTAACTATGGGAAAGGATTCCAAACTATTCAAGAATAATTATACTTTTGAATTTATCGTGACTGATAGCTATTTACATATTCTCAATCTCATAGCTCTAAAGATAAATGGGATTATGATATAGTCTTGGATGTTTGCAACGTTATCCTCAATCTTATAACATACAAGATCAATTTTATTGGGTATGTTTATGTGTGATTTTTGTTGAAACGTTTAATTAATTTGTCTTGTACTTTTTAATTCGTTTATTTATTTAATTTGATTTTCTCGATAGATACGTTATTTAAAAGTGCAATAATTAATGAACAAGAGTATTGAAAATTAGATAACATAATGTTCTAGAAATATGTATAATCATACGATTTGAAATCTCAAACACTTTCTTTTCTTTTTTCAAACTAGAAACTTAATTTCAAATTCCCTTGCATTTGAATTTTTTTTTATATTTTATAGTAATCTATTTTATTTTTTCGATATTAGTCTCCTATTCTGTCTTAGAATCAATTTTGGTTTTTTAATATTTTGTATTTGTTTCAAGAACATAAAATAAAGGTTTATTGCTTTGTTTCTAATTTGATATTGAATGAAGGTATATTTTTTTTATAGAGTTTTGGACTTTTCAATTAATATGGAGTTGTTTGAGTTATAGACGTTGTTGGATTGTTGTAGTCTGGGAGGAGGACAAGTCAAGAGTGACACTGCTGGAACGGTGTGAATTTGTCACGATTTGAATCTCCTTAAAGAGAACGACATTGTTGTAGTTCAAGGTTTCAATTTTGAGCTTTGATATATATAAGAAATTTCTCTCAAATAAGTCATATTTTGATTCAAATGCAAGTTAATCAAATATTAATACCGATACTAAACACCAAATTTTAAAAAAAATAATTAGGTGACTTTGTAGCATTTAATGAACAAAGTTTGAACGGTTAGTCAAGTATCTGTTGCTCTGCTTGGCTAAGAAATTATCACATAGAGTCCCACATGAATAGTAAATATATCTCACGATTACTAGATATAAATAAGATTTGTATATATTATAATATTTTTTTAAATTCACTTGTAAATTATATTATATATTTAAGTATGCATAGATGCAAATTTAGGAGGAATTCTATCCAATATAATTAAATTCATTATTTTCAACTCAAACTATATAAAGTGAAAATGTAATAATATAATGAATAGTTGATTTTACATATATGTATGTTAGAATATCCATTAAATAAGTACAAGTAACTTATATTATTCTAGCCTACTAAATCAAAAGAATTTTAAGACAATTACATGAATTTAAAGTAAGTTTTTGAGTTCGAATGAATTTATTACTTTCACTAAACTAATATATAATAATGAGATCATTTAGACAATTAATCTAAACTCAATATATAATCAAGTCACTAATTGCATTGGATTACATCTCTTAGAATCACAATCATCAACTTCATGTTAGATGATGCAATAATACTACATTTTTCAAACACAATACTCAAAAAACCAAACAATGAGAAAACATACCATCTAGATGAGAAGAAGGTAGAAAAAAAATATGTTGAAGCAATCAAAGTGCAATGTCAACTGCTCGTAAGCTCGGCTATGAGAGGGAGTTCATTTATCTAATTAAGTAGGAACATGTATAGAAGTTAAACGAAAAGCTCAAATCTGTTGCATTTAACTCTTGATAGGCGAAGTATATGGTACGTGCTGGTTAGAGACAATAGGTATACATGTGACATAATGCATACAAAAGTTAGCCAGGACGTCACCATTATCCAAAGAAAAATAAGAACTATTCAAGTAGCTTGATAGGGTTTTCTCTTGAAGATGGATCAAGAAAATCACAATAGTTGGCTAGTGGAAGTACTAGAAATGTTATAATTTGTCCAAAATTGATTAACCCCCAAATTGTTATTTCTTTGTAAATTCATACCTTGGGTACTATTAGTACTACTTTTATTCTCTTCCACCTTCACATTTTCCAAATCATGATGATTAATCCCAAATTCACTATAAATTGGATATAAATTACTAGGTTGTTCTAAGGGGGAGAAGAAAGAAAATTGTTGCATTTGTTGATGTCTAAATTGGTCAACAAATGTTGGATCACCCTCATGAGGTTGAATTTCTCCAAAATTTAAATTATTTTGAGTAGAATTGAAGTTATTGAAATTATGAAAAGGGGTATTCAAGAATGACAAATGTGTACTTGGAGGAGGAAAATGGCTAGGAGTAGTAATAGTATTAGTACTATTAGAAGTACTAATTGGAACATTTTTGATTTTCACTTCGATGTGGATTTCTTGACTCTGTACTACTGATCTCTTGTTGTTCCTCCTACATCCACCTCCCACGGGGATGTTCCTTAGAAGCGCCACCTATAGTCCAGTACCTCCGACAAGTCTTGCAAAAATGACGAGGTTGAGAAAGGTTGTAGTTGTTAAAGTAACAAAACTTAGTGTTTGTAGACTCACAACGTGGACATTTTAAGGCCACCTCTGGTTGAGTTATCTTTGGTAGCCTGGCTCTTTCTGTTATCGAGCCAGACCTAGTTGAGCCAACTGAACCACCACCTCCTCCTGGTGCTGCTCCTGGAGGTGGAAAACAACTGGCGAGAGCTCAGAGGAGTTCTCATTAGTAACTCCGAGATGTTGTTGTTGATGATGATGATTTCCTTGCTACAAATTTTGCAAAGAGAGAAGAAAAGTTAAATACTATTACATGGTATATACTATATAGTATATATTCAATTAAGATTTTTGAAAAGATAAAGAAAATGAAAACATCTATCTTTTCCCCCAAATAACTAGTTTTTTTTTTTATGTGTGTGATAAAGAAGCTAATATATATGAATACAAATTCTAATTTACCTCATGATGCCAATTGGGAGGATCTTGATAGAAAGGAATAGATGAGAAAGCCATTAATATTGTACTAGTTAGTGCTCCAAATATTTCTTTATTCTTTTGTATAAGTTTGATGTATAGTGGAGAATATCACACTATATACATAAAAAGAGAGAATTAAAGAAAGAAAGTCAAGCAAATAAGAAAGAACAAAAGAGAGAGGAGAAGAAATATAAAGGAATAGACTTTATAATTTTCTTTTTCTTTTCATTTTGCTTTACTTAATTAATTAGCTTGTAAATATTAGGGTTTGAACAAGGATATAGCAACATTATTTTATGATGTGTGGTTTCAATCATAGAAGAGACCTATAAATTCTTTTTTAAAGTTTTAGTTATATACATTGTTATTACTACTGTCAAATCATTTAAAAGATCTTTATAATTAGTATGCCTCCTAAATAGTGTCATGTTTATAATATTGAAAATAAAGGAGATTACATTGCTAAAATAGACCAAGATAACTTGAACTAATTAATAATATGTATATAACTTAATTATACTAACTCTTTTATGAGTCAAAGTATTTAGAAGTTTCTTTTGGTAATATGTGATCGTGAATGCACTTATACTTTCGATCATAATAGACATAGCTCTTCATAATACGACACGAAACTGAACTAATCGATCAAACTAAAATATTGCTTATATTCAAACAAATTAAAGAATCTGAGATATTAGGTTCAAATCTTAAGAATGAAAATAATCTTATTAAAGTAGTGCACCCCCCTCCAGAAATGGAACACACAATACACAAATCCTAAACGAATTAAACTTAATACAGATATCAAACATCAAATCGAAAACTATATAAACATTTGATTTTAAAAAGGAAAAGGCAAACGTTGGTGGGATATCACCATCAAAAGTATCTTTCTTTCTTTTCTCCATGTCTCCTATGCTTCTTTTACTAGTTAAAAAAACGTGAATTTTCAACGAACATTTCATCAAAACACTATCGAAAATCACGTACCCTTATAGTGGGGTGTAGACAAGTTAATTAGTTTATTATGTTTATATATATTACATGTTGAATTTCGAAAATTAAACTCATTGTTGAATTGAATTACTTGAATAAGCGTTATATATTTCAATTATATATCTTAACCCATAATAAAGCATTATAATAAAATACTTTCACAGTTCAAATTTAAAATTTCTTGTTCACACGAATTCTCATTTGTCTATTAATTAAATAGTTAATTTAATCAAATAAAATGAGTTATGTTCTTTAATTATACTCATGCACTTCAATAAGCCATAAAATCTCAGTTATTTTGTATTATAATTAAACAATAGATCAATAATGGTGGAGTAAGAATCTAATTCCTTTGATTAATTTTTTTTTTTTTTAAAAAAAGGAATATATATGTCTTTTGAGCTCATTTTCATGCAAAAAAATAAAAGTAGACCCAATTTTCTATACCATGCATTATATTATTTATTAGTTGTAAAGTAAGGCAATAACCTTTAATTGTGCAGCTTTTTATTTATTTATTTATTTACATGCAATTATTTGTGCAATATATTGCTGTCACATAATTGGGACACCACTAGTTTGAGGGGTGGATCTATCATTTAAGTTATTGGATAGTAATTATTTGCTTTTAAAATCTCAATATGAAATATATTTCACTTTTAAATTAATAATAATAATTTAAAAATTAAAAATATATCAAAAAAATTAAATTTAATTAAACTCGTAATAAACAATGCGCTGAATAATATAGCATTTTAGTAGAGTCTAGGAAGAATAAGATTTATATAAATTATTTATATTTTTATGAGAAAGAGATGTTGTTTCTGATAAACTATCGATTTAAAAAAGTGCAATCAAAAGAAGGATATAAGTAAAAATAGTGTATTTATTTTTTTCAACTTAAATCATATATGCTAACTCTATAGGAGTAACAAATGTCGACGAATATTAGCGCATTTCCAAAATGAGTTGTGATGGAATGGTTGAGATTCTCCATTCTTAATTAAAGGTGTTGATTTCGAGCTTCTACGAACGAAAAAAAGTAATGTTAGGGTTATCATCGTTAGAAATTAATCATGTAATGTGCGAATTTCAATTTAATATCGAAATCGAACATGCATCTTTAAAATGTTAGATCTACTTTAGTTGTTGAAACATGTTCCTCTAAATAAACCTCACGTGATTAATGCATGGAGATGATTCTCATGAAGATTCCAAATTATTTGTTAATTATGAAGGTTAATGACATGATAATGTTGTTTAATGGATTTTATAACTTTTTGCATGCATGCATGCATAATAAGAAAAGAAGAAATAATTAATTTCTAAATTCTAATTAGAGAATAATTAACAACCAACTAATTTGATTCCATCGATGGACTAGTTGGTGTTTCAAAGTAAATTCAGAATTTAAAATTTACCAATTTAATAAATAAGGCTTTTAATATTAAACGTAGTGTATTTGTAAATTGTATTCAGATATACTATGTGTTATAATATACCTCTAATGAATTTTTATATTAATCTGTATTTCACGTCAAAAATATTAAACTTAAGCAAATTTGTTGTCATAATAATGCTAATTATGTATTGAAAAGTGACATGAGATGTGTGTGGACATTAATACTTAGCACTTAGCTATAGTTATATTTAACATGTATTTTAATTGGATTGTATCACTTAGTTAAATAAATTTTGATGATTTGATATAAACACTTTATATTTAGCGAAACTTTTATTTATGACTTTTTGTAAGGACAAATTGCATCACAAGATGTAAGTTGTAATACATTACTATACTTTTTGGTGATAGCTAAAGTTATCAGTTCCAAAAATAAAAATTAAGGTTTATGCCTAGCTGTGGTGTCTGGACTAGCTTACACACTTCATGAGGATCTACTAGCGTGGAACATTAGTGCAGGAAACTAAGGTTCCATCGATCATCACAAGTAGTTATTAGTGCGGAACATCAATGCAGGAAACTGAGTGGCTCCATCGATCATCACAAGTAGCTACTAGTGCGGAACATTAATGCAGGAAACTCAGTGGCTCTATCGATCGTCACAAGTAGCTACTAGTGCGGAACATCAATGCAGGAAACTGAGTGGCTCCATCGATCATCACAAGTACCTACTAGTGCGGAACATCAATACAGGAAATTGAGTGACTTCATCGATCATCACAAGTAGCTACTTGTACGAAACATCAATGCAGAAAACTGAGTGGCTCTATCGGTCATCACAAGTACCTACAACTGCGGAACATCAATGCAGGAAACTGAGTGGCTCCATCGATCATCACAAGTAGCTACTAGTGCGGAACACATGCAGGAAACTGAGAGTTGGATACGACTCACAAGTAGCTATGATGAACAGAACATAATGCAGAAACTGAAGTGGCTCCACGGATCTCATCACAAGTACCTACTAATGCAGAACATCAATGCAAGGAACTGAGTGGCTCCATCGACACATAGACTAGACTTGGTTGCAACTTCCACTTCTTTCCTAGAACGTTGAAATTGAGAAAGCTTTCAGCTTGAAAATGGTTCGCAGTCCCACTTCCTAGCAAACCACCAAGGCTAAAACCCTTAGAGGTATCAGACATGGTAACTGTCCACTGCAAAGGCTTAGGATTTGATCTTCCTATCTCTACCCAGCAAAAAAATTGCTATTCTAGGCTACACATCAGGAATTAAAAATTAAGGTCAAATACATACACAAATCCCTAAATTCTGTTAGGTTTTTATCCTCAGATACCTCAACTATATAATTTTCCTATTGAATCAGTGAACTACCCATAATTTGTTCTCTTTAAACATCGTTGGCTGATGTGGAACCAGGGATATTGATAGAGGTTACATGTGTTGTTCCAGAACTCATTAGTCCAACTGATAGTAAAACTGTTCGAGAATAATTGTGTTTTATTTTAAGTCATTTGAACACATTAGAAAACAAATGAGACTAATACACAGTTTGTCTTCATTCCTTCAATTAAAATCATTATAATACGAATACAATTGAAGACATTTATAATAGAAAAACATCAAAATCAACCAACAGTAATACCTGAAGAAAAAAACTCAATACGTCAAAAATGAATATAACATGGAATTGATAACAAATGAGAAAGCACATTCACTATTCAGAAGCATTTACCTCAGGTGAACTTATAGCAACTGCAACATCTCTGCATCGACTACCGACTGGAATGGCAACTACGGAACACCAATCAGTGATATTTGCTTTCGTATCGATTTTATTATTGCGTTATTGAATAAATCGATAACTCAATAAGACGGTAATAATTTATTATCTTACACTTCTTAATTATTAAATATTAATAATTTAATACATATGTAGACCATAATTATATCAAAATTCTTAGTACGTCTACCAAAATCACATGTCAGACCGCTTTACCGTTTTTATGTTTACTCAAAACCTAACAGATTAAAGTACCGATTGACATTATAGCTATTTGATTGTAGTTTAAGTTTTAGTCTTGTTGGGATATTTTATTTAGTTTTAGTTTGGAATGTATGTCGTAGCATTGCAAGTTGTAAGATCGTTTAATTTGATCAAACATTAAAAAATTTAATACTATATTTGTGGTTATGAATTATAGCCTTCGTACTATATTTTTTCTTATTAATGCAATTTCTCATTGTCTTTCTTATTTTACTAAATTAAAGTATTTAGAGAAATGAGAAGATATATAATATTTTAGGATAAATTGAAAATCGAATCCGATAATGATCAAAAATCAATATAGAATATTTTATTTGTTTGTTATTGAATTATCATATTTTAAAATTGATAAATTGAACTGATAATACATAAAATCGAATCGAAATGAGATGATGCACACTCTAGTTGGACAACAATTAAGGTACTGAACAAAGAGGGGTATAAGAGTCAAAAAAAAGGAATTTGGAAAAACTTTAAAAAGTACAAGGGGCGTATGCCTTATTACAACAAAATTAGTGAAAACTTCGAATCGCCGGATTTTCTCGCCGCCGGCCGTTGTCCGACTAGTCCCTACCATGGCGGAGGAAGATAGTGATTTTCTGAGCTTATCCGATCTAGAATCTGAGCTAGATTCAATCTCTATCCCTATGTTCTTCGACAGAAATCGCCATATTTGTTATTTAGAGATGATGCTTGAGCTACTACCTTCACCTTACCAATCGCAGGAGATCAATCGTCTCACTCTTGCTTACTTCGTCGTCTGCGGTCTCGATATCCTTCGCTCTCTCGATCGCGTACGTATTTCTCCCGACCTTTCAGTTCACCGTCGATTAGATATCAACAATGTTTTCACTGCTCTCAGAGAAGTGAAAATATTTATATTTTTTGTCTATATGTAGTTAATACTGTTTTTATCACAATTGATATCTGTATTTGCTTCACAATTGTTATATATTGCATCTGTGCTGTTTATATGACGCTTTTACAGCCAAAGTCGTTGCTCAGATACCAAATGTAATGTTCTAAACAAAATGAACTCAGATAACTCAACGAAATTCAATTAATATCGCATGAAATTGAATTATCGAGCTAACCACTAATAGAATTATATCAGAAATGAGCCAAGCAGTCCGACAAGGACTCGATTTACAATGAAAGCAATAAAAAACAGCTAAATGAGAAATAATCCAGATATGACTAATCTTCACTCCAATCACAATAATGAAATCATCACCATACCTGAAAAGATGAACCCGATGTTAGGTGAGTGATTTAGAAAGTTCCGTGGATCACAATTGAGATTGATTGAGAAGATTGTGAGGATGTAGAGAAACTAGAATTGGAGAAAGGGAGAAGATGAACACGAGAGAAGAGAGTATCCTACCAGATTTATGCCTATTCTTTCTTATTGAATCGGTTTTATATGCGATGACAGGATTAATTTGAGTCGTTCCTTACCTTTTAATCTCGTCATCCACCTACTGACTAACGTTTGAATGTTAATCCCTGTGCTAAACTTCCATATACACTGGTGTTTGAATAAGTAATCAGCTCATTACACCCTACTTTTTAGATAGTGTGAAAATAAAATTTAATGCAGCATAATCAAATTTGAATCTGTTTGCAAACTGGAAAAGCCTAAAATGCTATAATGATCTAAGTTTAATGTTTAGTAAAGCTGGCTAGCAAAAGTGATCTTTTTATTGACTCCAGGTTGACAAAGAAGGGGTGATTAATTGGGTTTTGTCATGCAAACTCATCCGCAAGACGAAGCTGAACTGAGCAATGGTATGGTTCAGTTAATGTAGAGAAGCGACTTTGATTAGTCAAGCAGTCCTTCTGTTGATAACATTTGAAATTTATTGGGACTTCTGGTTTCGTGCAGGACAATTTTATGGGTTCCATGGTTCTAGAAGTTCTCAGTTTCACAAATGAACTATTGGGGTACAAGGAAGGGTGGTATTATTTAACAATTATTGTGTTGCAGGATAAAAAAAACTGTCTAAGAAACTATTCCTGGAACTTAATGATCTTATGGTCTGTACACAGAATGCGATCCCAAATTGCAGTCATTTGGCAAGTACTTACTGCGCACTATCCATATTGAAGACTCTTGGTTATGATTTTTCACTACTGGATTCCATGTCAATCATCAAATCAATGAAAAATCTTCAGCAACATGATGGGAGGTACTTTTTATGGCCGTCCTTTCTATTGTTTTTAATTCTTTGATCAGTGCTACATTCTGAATCTAACATAGCCTCCTTATTTTGTCTCTAACAAAGTTCTTTGTTCTTTGTTACTTCATTAAAACAAAGAAGTTCTTTGTTAAACTTCAAAAACTCTTGATTTTATACGCCATTTTTCCCCCCTCTCTCGTAGCACGTATGGTAGAAGGTAGAATGGTAAATGCACTCTGTACCCAGGCACCAACCCCATTGGTTCTCAATTTGGAGATATCATTTTCTTATCTTAAAATCAGTAACTAGTAAACTTTTGTCCAGCAAAGCATGTTGAAAGAAAATGAGAGACAAATAGGGATAATACTATTGGGAGCTCCTACCTCGGGAAAATGGTATACCCCTTTCTAACCTTTACAGACCACCACTTCTGTTATTAGCATTCACAAAGTGGAGCAGCACATTTCAGCTGGTAGGCGTTGTCTATGCAGCCTCATATTGATTTAGCTAGAAGTCTGGAATTTTACAGAAAGACAGACAGAACCATCTACTGGTCTAAAACTGAAGCTCCCCATAACCAGGATCTCAACTTGTAAGGATCATGTGGTAAGCACTGTTCTGTTCGCTAGAACCATGGCATCTACTGGTCTACTGCAACTAATGCTTAAACCCTTTTCCATTTATACCATTGTAGTTCACCAGGGAAAGCTTCATTTCTTTTGTATGCTACAAGTGAGTTCTAAAACTGAAGCTCCCCTTAACCAGGATCTCAACTTGTAAGGATCATGTGGTGAGCACTGTTCTGTTCGCTAGAACCATGGCATGTTCGATGAGTTACAATAATTTTTTAGCTGTTCATGATTGTCAACTATTAAATGGTTAATTTTTTCAAGAACACTAAAATGTTATCGATTAGGAGGATAGGCTAAAAGGTGAGTGAGTGAAATAGAGGGACCAAGTGTTACTCAAGTATGTTTGGGCCTTATTAGTAATATTGCTGGCAAAATTAACCTGCCCAACCTATTTCCTCATTCTCTTCCAATTACTTTTTGATAGAGAATCTATACTTGAGAGTTCTACCCTTTATTCCTGTCTCCTGAAGCTAAGAGTTTGGACATGTGGCATCATCAAGCTCCTTCACCCATACTGCTCAAGGCCACATCAACTGACCATACTGGATGACGAAATTGTATCTTTCTTTCTCTGTGTGCTGCAAGATCTATGAACCGAGTTAACATTTTCTTAGCTCACAACATTAACATTTTTAAAATTGCTGTGTTTACTAGAATTTCCTCAATCAGGCCCTTATCTACTCTATAGGAGTATGATCTTCTTTGCTTATTTTTACGGAAGCATGGTAAGATCCAATAGATTAGACCTACTGGAATGGGCTTGATTTAATTGGTCAAGGATTAGACATCCTTGAGAAACATTAAACAATTGCAGTTGGAAAGCTAGTACATACAGATTATTATATGCATCATTGATTCTGCCAATATGTCTTGAGAGCTATACCATTAGACACATCTTTTACATACAAATACTGATAAAGCTCCTGTACACATGTCCCAATTGTGAAATTAGTTTGTCATATTTCTTCCACTCTCATTTCCTTATCCACAACATATTGAAAAACTTTGACATGCAAATGAGTGTGCCATAATATTGACCTCAGAAGATATGGGTGTTTGTTTATTCCTATTTAGGTTCTTTTTATTAAGTACTCTTTTTTTTCTTCAACTTGCAGCTTTATGCCCATTCATAGTGGGGCAGAGACAGACCTCCGCTTTGTATATTGTGCAGGTATGAAGATACTCTGTATTGAGCTTATTGAACTTAAATACTTTTGAATGAAAATTGATTTTGCTGATCTGCATACCAGCGGCAATCTCTTCAATGTTGGAAAACTGGAGTGGCATTGACAAAGAGAAAGCCAAAGAGTACATAATAAACTGTCAGGTATATGAGCATCTGTTTTCGCTAAATTTTTTGTTTTGTATCTTTGGTATGTTTAATTTAGTGGTTGTAAACAAACCCAGTTAAGTATTTATTTTTATATAGAGGAGGTGCGCTAGCTGTCATAGACTGTTATTAGGGAATTTTCTTACTTCCACAGAGACCATTTGAGCATTCACATCCTTCATTTGAAATTTTGATTTTGTTCAATATTTGTGCATTCTCAATTGCAATTTAAGGCTGCCACCTGAAAAACCTCTTGAAACTTTTCAGGATTTAAGGTCTTAGAAATGGTCTAAGTATCATAAATGACACCCTTGTGATATATAAGTCTCTCATGCCTTAGGTTATTAATGAGAAGAGTCAATGTTATAGATTCATCACTTGAATTTTCATATCATTAGAGTTTTCTTTTGTACTGATTTATTGGTAATGCTTCTCATTTCAAATATTGTTGTCTGGTTCATGCAGTCATACGATGGTGGCTTTGGTTTAACTCCTAGTTCAGAATCACATGGTGAGTGAATACTCCCATTAGTGCATCTTGTTTGATCCCTAGTGTTTACCATTCATGCAAGTGATGTCCTACTCTTTTGATGTCTCATATTAGAATTTTTTAATTTGATAATTTTATTACTAAACAGTTCCTTTATTCCTTTGTTTATTGCAAGTTCATCTTAAAAAAAATCTAAAATGGGTGGTAGAATTAAAAGGATATTAGGCAAGCAGTTAAGTAGCTCCTTCCATTTGCTGGGAAGTATGTGTATCATTCAATAGGATAATATGCGATAAACATCATCCAATCCAGCTTGTCAAAAAGGAAAAAAGAAAAAAAAAGATAAAATAGATAAGTGCATCTTTGAATGTTTCTTCTTTAGCTTATAGCCTGTAAATCGGATCAATATTTGAATATTCTTAAACTGCTTTCCGTCACTATCTTTTGATCATGTCATTTTCAATAGGGTCAAAAGTTTAAGTGGTAGAGTGAAAGATGATTCATTTGCCCATTAATATAATAGTTCTCATAGAGGGTGATTGTTTAGTATCACAGGTGGTGCCACTTTTTGTGCTGTTGCATCTCTCAGATTGATGGGATTAATTGAAGATGATATATTATCGAAGAATGTATCCTCTTGTTTCATAGACGTGCCCTTGCTTCTAGACTGGTGCCTACAGGTAAAATATTGTCGAATACTGTGTGAACGAACGAGTTCTTATATTGCTCTGCTAAATATGTTTTTCAGTATTCCTCCAAAGATATCGATTTAAAAAAGTAAAGAAAGTGTAATGTAGAACAAAGTAAGGAAGTAGGAAAAAAGATCTCCAGCAGCGATGACTATTTGTCAAATTTAATCCTTAAATCTGGTCCTTTGACGGAGAAATTGTCCATCTGTCTTACATTTGGTGTAACTCAATGTTGCTTCTTGCAGAGACAGGCAGCCATGATGGTGGATTCCAAGGTAGACTAAACAAAGCTACTGACACCTGTTATGCTTTCTGGTGAGTTCGAATTGCTTTATCTTCAATAGATATCATTTTTATTTCTCCTGGCCTGACAAGTTGATATTCTTGATTAGGGTGGGAGGAGTTTTAAAGATCTTGGGGGCTCACAAGTTCATCGACTATGAAGGCTTACGTAAATTTCTTTTCACCTGTCAATCCCAGGTGCTACGGCTTCTCCTCTTTTTTTATCTCATCTATGATTGCTCAAACATTAGCACCGACTTTTTTCAGCTAGCTAAAATTCAAACCTCTTTTTTTGTTGTTCTACAGTATGGTGGTTTTGGTAAGACTCCGGAGCAGCTGCCAGATCTTTATCATGCCTACTATGGATTTTGTGCATTTAGTCTGTTAGAGGAATCTGGTCTCAATTCGATCTGCACTGAGCTGGGTATAACAAATGACCTGCGCAGCTGCTATAAATCTTGCTCCACGCTCATGATCACAACGATTTGCAAGGCTCAGGTACAATTAAGTTGCTTGGAGATAGAATTGATACTTCTTATCTATTTCTTTTCGTCTTTTCCGTGTATTATTAAACTATAGCATATTTGATTCAAGATGTTTTTTTGGCATTGATGATACAGCTTTATTTTCACCTTGTTTTGTTCGTTTGAAAGTGATCGCTTAATTGTTGTAGCATTTTTGACATTTTGCTCCGAGATAGTGGCTTTGTCACAAGTAGTCGCCTATCTAATTATCGATTTTTCTAGTGGTAAGAGCGTAACGCGTGATATGTGGATTAAGTGCATGTCATGGGTTCGGATCCTGCCAATAAAAGCCTAGTATTTAAGTGGAAAATAGTAAGTGGATTCATTATCCACCAAGTTTTCGACCTTGCACAATTGGCCTTCGGGGATCTGTTGGTTATCCAAAAAAAGATTTTGATTAATCATTGTTCGCGGATCTGTTGGTTATCCAAAAAAAGATTTGGATTAATCATGGATCGTGGAACCCCACTTTGTGGAATTATACAAGGTATGTTGTGGGTCCCCTTCCAGACTACGTGGAGCGGTTGGACAAGTTTACAACAAACGACCTCATGGGTGTAAAGTGTACTCACAATCATCAATCCACAATCAAGGTAGGTATTTAACTCATAAGCTAGTCAATACATTAGTTCTATGTGTGTAGTAAAATTTTCGGTTCGATAGACTCCTCTTCGTCTTCGAATCTTGGGTCCACATTTGCACGTAAAACTCATGAAAAGGAGGGTACACTTTTTATACTTTGTATTTTTCATTTTCGAGATATGAATTTGAGACTTCTGATCAAGGACGGGGGTTATTGTTCATTCCACTTTCATTTTCATTTGATGATTCTATATAGTAATATTTTCATTTGTACTTCTATAATATAGTAATATATACATAAAGAAAAAGGTTGGTAAAGGCAAATGGACCAAATGATTCTTTATGGTGAATTTTACCTTTCGGCCTGCGACACGAGATATAATCACGGGTAAGTGTACATGTTTGTTCTTTACAGAAAATGCCAATTTTTCACCACTCTCCACAATTTATTATTTTCATCTCTCCTACTTTTGTCATTATGTTTTAGTTGGTACTTTTATCTTTGGTCCAACTTTTATATAATTTCACTAAAAATAAAAAGTACTTAAAAGAAACGACAAGTTGTTAATTCAAAATTCTGATACACATGAATTTACATAAAGATGTGATGAAAAAGAGTTGAATCGATCAGGCTTGATGATAAAAAAAAGTGAATCAAAATTAGTATTTGATCGTAAAAGAAGTAGGGTTATGGACATCATAATTATCTATCTAAATCATTTCGTGTCATTGGGGCTTCAAACATTCAAAATATGTTGGGATTATTGAAAATGACACAACATTTCTGGTGATAGTTATCACCTTTTATCATTAATTAGGAATGTTGAATTTGAGTTTGAAAAATGGAGACTATTTTGATAAAGAACGTTTTGTTAGATTTTGAGTTTGAATTCTAACAATAGACTCTTTTCATATGAATTTATTTGATGCAAATTCAAATTAGTCAGATTAATATATTTCAGATGTTAATTGGTGAGTATTTAAAGGGGATAGAAAGTATTTTGATTTTCATTTTGAGTTTGTATTAGAGCGGTGGGAGATCTAAAAACGGGAAAAAAAACAAGGCTTTTCTTATCTCTTTTTGTGCTCAGTTTTTTAAAAAAGTGGAAAAGTTATAACCCAAAAAAAAAATCAAGAAAGTGCTTTTGTGGTGGGTCAATCAATTTTCAAATGACACCCAATGAAATTAAAAAAATGTGTTTTTAAGGAAAAGAAATTAGTTGAGTGGAAAGATCATGTATGATTCAAGCTGCATGCAAAAACAGAGGAAATGTTAAGAAAATATGCACACCAAACCACATCAGAGACTTTGACAAGTCCCATCTGACCATAGAATAAAAATATATATAGATGTATAGAGTATTTCAACAGACTCTCGGCTCAAGAATAAACAATCGAAACTAACAATGTGGGTTTCATATTATGGTAACAACTCGATTCGGTGAAGGAACTGATCACATTGAATTTCATATACACAACCTTATCTTGCATTTCTATTAATATCTGTTTTAGCGACTTGAAATCGTGATCTTTTTATTACAAGAAAACAATTTTTTTTTAATTTATTTTTTCTTAGGTAGTGTTGTCATTATCTCCTTGAATGATTACAGGTGTATTTTTGACAGAAATTGAATAGAAACAAAACAACCCCCCACCCTCCATCAAATAACCACTTGCATAGTGGAATCTGGACATTATTTGCAGTGAGGCAGACTGCAAAGAATGTTGTTCCCCCTTTGAAAATTTCAGAAAACATTGCATTGTGAGTATTGTGACTTGGCTTTTATTCATTAGCTTTACCTTTAACTTAACTTCATTCAAGTATGATAACAGAACTTCACTCATAGTCTAAAATACAAATAAAAAATGGTCAACTTTTAAGTATCAGATTATGACTCATCACTTGTTATGCTCAACACTTTGTTACTCTTTCAAAAATGACTAAAAGGTCAACTTTTATAGTATCATATTATGACTCATCACTTGTTATGCTAACACTTTGTAACTCTGTATAGATATCATGCAAGAAATTCCACTAATATTGCACTATGACTAGGCTTTTAGTCATTAACTTCACCTCTTAAAACACCAAGATGATGCAACCAAAATAAACTCATATACTAATAAAACAAAGAAAAGTGAGTCATTCTCTTAAGTACAATCAAATGGAGGGTGGTTGGTGGGGGTTGGGAGTAGGGGGTTTGGGGTGGGGGGGGGGATGAAACAAAATTTACTCTTGTTGGTTCACCTGTTGGATTGGAGGTGAAGAAGCTAAAGGTAGTACTTGTGAAGAGCTTGATGAGTGTTGTACATGATGTTGATCAAGTTGTACCTCTCTGTTTTTAGGGAAAATGAGTGTAATGAATGGTCCACTATTCTCCTCATGATCTTTAGACATCTTTGAACTTGATGAAACTTCAAGATTTTGATCAAATTTTCTACAAAACTTGTCTTCTGCATCTCTCAAGAATTGAAATGTTGGTGGTGGTGAAGAATTAGACCTTATAAACTTATTAAACTCAGCATCACTTGCTGATTCAAGAAAAGGGTTGAAACTAAAACCATTTTTTGACATAACAATAGGGCTTAAAGGTGGAGTAAAACAAGAAGGTGAAGCAAGTGGTGTTAAAAAAGGAGTTTCAACATTTAGACATAAATCACTCAAACTTCTAGTTCTTGATCCTTTTCTACTCTTGGATTTACCATCTTCAGACTCTAAATCCTCTTTAGTTTCCTCTTTGATAGTAAATAAAAATCTTGGTGGTCCACAAAGTCCCATAAACTCATCATCCATTGTGTCATCTCCAAAGGGTTTGAACCAAAAATCACTACTTGAATCCACATTTGACCCAAGTTGAAGTTGTGTTGGTTCATGGACTAATTGTGTATCAGATGAACAAATTTCTTGGGATTTTAAAGCATTGGAGGGAGTCAAAGAAGTTGTTGAAGGTTTACCACAAAACATAAAACAAAACTCTCTTGCTTTGCTACTATTGCTATAACCATCTTCAAGATTTGTTTTAAGAATCCTATTTTTCCACCATAACAAGTAGTAAAGCTCAGCAATAAGAGCTAACAAGAGACAACCAAATACCACACTTAAAGCAAGTCCCACTGAGCTTAAAGATTTCATCTTTACATCTATTGACACCAAAATCAAAGAAAACAAAGTGATAAAAATCCATCTTTCAACCCCACTCAAGTATTTTCATCGTAGTAATCTCTATTTGACCAAATTCAAGAAAAACTTAAAAAGACACAAAAATAAAAATCCAATCTTTATATCTATTTGAACAAAAAATCAAGAAACTAAAAAGACACACAATAAAAATCCAATCTTTCACCTCAAAGATTTCATTTTACATCAATTTGAACCAAAATCAAGAAACTAAAGACACAAAATAAAAATCCAATCTTTCACCTCAAGATCTTTGCTTTGAATGAAGAATTGGTTCAGAGAGAAAAAAAAAACAGATGGAGACAGGTAGTTTTCTTTAGTGAAACTATAGTGAAAGCAAGAAAACAAATTCAAACCAACAATTATTAAAGAAAAGGACTAAAAAGTAAGAAAAGATTTTGCCTTTTTGCTGATCATCAACTTATTGAATGATGATAGACATGTTATAGAGAAAAAAACAACAAAGGCTTATTACTAAAACACCCATGGAATCTAAGTTAGCAGATGTGGACACTCATTAACTTCAGTTTTTTTAATTAGAGAACTAATAAAGCTGATTTTGGGGTGTTTATTTAATTAGAGTAGTTTTTATTTTTAAGGTAAATCTTAACTAAAGAATCGATCATAGGGTTGCTCGAATGGTAACCACTCCCCATCTCTCAGCATGAGGTCATGAGTTTGAGTCCCTAAAAAAGCAAAAAAAAAAAAAAAAAGGAGTGAAAGCACCTAGAAAGAGATTGACAAAAGAACGTCTTTTGGTTTTAATAATATTGAGTCTTGCTAGAGATTTAAATGTCAACGAATAAATATAAGAAACTTGAAGTACTTAAATAAAATGACATACCCCATGGACTTCCCCTTGTCTTCTCATCACCTTCCCACTCTAGCCCCCCATTCTCCTAGTTATCCCCCCTTTAGATCGCCCCGCTATCCCACACTACTCTTCCTGTAACCTTTCTCCCCTGCCCCCCACCCTTCTCGATCCTTTACCCTTCCTCCTCGTACTTTTTTTTGACCCCACTTTCTTCCCCCTTTTCATAAAGATTCACATATCTTACTCAATTTGCTTAGAATCGAATCATGATGTTATTTTTCATAATAGTGATTTTGCACGCATTTAATGTTCCATAAAATATATATACTACCTCATATATTTAGAATAGACATCAAATAACTCTTTATCGCTAGTTAAACTAAAAAGATATACTAATATTTCTCATCTCTATTGTAATTTTGAACTCCTATCTCCCATAACTATTACTTTACTTCATTGATCATTATCTCACACAGTCATTGAATTCAAATGAGTATTAAGAGTGATGATTGGAGAGTGTAGGAAAAAAGTAGGTAAAAACCATTATATAGTTTCTCTTATTTTTGGTACAATTTGAGAAAAATTTGTCTAATTTATAACTTTATAATAGTTAGGTCACATCTCTCTAGAGATGTTCACATGGGCTCACTTAGAAAAGTGCCCTATCTTTCATCAATAGTCACTCTCTATTTTCCCTTTCCTTTTGCCATTTTGTTCACCCCTCCTTTTCCTCATTTTTTAATTCGCGTGATATTCATTTTGAAACTCAATTAATTTATATTTATATTGAAAAATCTTACTTTAAAGGTAAAACGCCTTTTCATTCTCAGCTCAAAGTCGTAACTTTTAATAAGAATGGAGGAGTAATTATACTCGCGTCACACTAATAGTTGGGAGTAGCTATTCTAGTTCATTTACATAGTGTTTGAAAAAAATTATGAAGTTAAGTTATATATAGGTAAGAATGCTAGGGTTTTTGACAAATGTTCAACTTGTATAGCAAATATAACATATAATATACTTGAAAATTTAAAATAGGGTAGAAAAGGATGATAATACTAAAGTGGGGAACAATGTTTTCATTATTGGGCTCTACCTAAAAGGAAATTTACAAGAATATACATATATCTTGTATATGTGAGAATAATTTTATCATAAAAACAAAAATTAACGACGAATAAAATTTGTCACCAACCTATAATATGTTATACACCTCTGACTTTAACTCAAACGTAGCTCTCTTCTTCTTTTTCTTTATGTGGAATATGCCTTGAAAATATATCGTTATTGATTCTATACTTTCATTGAAATGACTTAATATCATGAATTGACCTAAATAGTTGCTAGATCAATCACCCAATTACTTAAACTAAAAAAATATAACAAATTTATAATATAGGTCTAATATATATTTAGTCAAGAATCTTTGTATATCGATTAGGAAAAATAAACTAATCAATAATTTGGTCAATTATTTGGGTAAAAATCCTATTTCTAAATCTACTACACCTAACATAAGCTATTTTTGGTAGGGGTCTTTTACTCGAGTGTTGCACCATTTATAACACTCATTAAAATGGGACATATAATCCAACTGTTTTTCATTCCTATTAATATATTATTTTGTTCGATAATTATATTCAGATTCGATTAAATTTAAATTCATACATTATAAAGTTCATTTTTCAAGAAAACGTTTTCAACAATAAAAAAAATCACTTCCAAACATTCAAATCCGAGACTTTATAATTTTAATTAGAGAGATCTCAGTCATCTTATCACGGCTCATATCAATATTCTTTTGCTTGCATATGTGCTTATGAACAACGCTTTCAACAACAAAGAAAAAATCACTTTTAAACATTCAAATTCGAGACTTTATAATTTTAATTAGAGAGATCTCAGTCATCTTATCACGACTCATATCAATATTTTTTTTGCTTGCATATGTGCTTATGAACAACGCTTTCAACAACAAAGAAAAAATCACTTCCAAACATTCAAATTCGAGATTTTATAATTTTAATTAGAGAGATCTCAGTCATCTTATCACGACTCATATCAATATTTTTTTGCTTTCATATGTGCTTATGAACAACATTTTAACGTGCACTAGCCTTTCAACTTTCAACCCCCACAATACGTTTTAATTTAAACTTTAATTGGCCTTTGTTTTAGTTTCAATTTGATTAGCCTAAAATGTTCATACTTTTATTACGACATAAATCAATTAATATCATGTTTATGTCGATGTTACAATTCAAATAAAGTTTTCGATAGTCACTAAAATCTTGTTGTCTATTTATTCTTTAAAACGTATTGTTTTTGATTTTATATAAGCGGGATCAAGCATGCTGTCCTTAAAATCGAAATCAATGTATAGAATTTTTGCAATTATCCTAGAGCTACTAGAAAATGACTTTTAACTAGAAAAAATCCATACCTATTCGAAAGTTTTCGCAACTCAATCATAATAGATGAAATCATAAAAAAAAATTGACATTTTCAAATTTTGTCTCTGACTCACTTGACAAGTAAAATTTACAAACAATTACTTTATAACCATCGTTTGTAGAATTTTGAATTACATAAAAGACATTTATGCTATTTACTATTTTTTAAAAGATATGATCGAAAAGTTACTAGTGACCACTATTTCAGAGCTTTAGTTTAGGCCCTCTTATATCATTTTTGTAAGACATCCTCTTCATCAAGAGTCAATTACACTTTTGTCCTTATTTATATTGGTCTTTAATTTATACCCTCGTTATAAATTTTTATTTTCGTATTATAATATCTCACTATAATCTAGCTTATTTGACGAACAAAAATTAAAGATTAGTCGAGATAAAACGTGCGATTTTTTCGAGAAGTGTGTAAGTGGAGGAATGATTTTGACAAAAAAAGGATAAAGAAGAAATTTGTGGGGAACAAAGTGGGCCTTTAACCAAATTAAGTCTTATCAACAATGAGGCCCAGATATGTCAATTTCATCAAAATGGGCCTTTAATTTTGTCTTATCATTGATATGGGCCTCATATGTAATGGGCTTATCACCAGGGCCATAAATCTTGATGGGCCCAGAACTTTATGTGTGCATATTTGCACAAATAGCCAATTTGAGGATTCTTATTTAAAAGCGAAATCAAAATTCATGATTTTTCATAAGTCTATTCGTTTTAGAATCTAATTATGTTTCGTCAAAATTAAATTTCAGACAAAATAATTGAAGTTTTTGTATAAATTTTACGCAAATATCTGAAGCTAGTCGTAACACTCCTTTTTTTTCGACTTCAAATCCTGATCGAACCCTTCACAAATCAACCCAAAAGACCCCCAAGTAATAACTTTACTCAACTAGTTTGATTGAATACAATAACTTTAAAAAAAGCGAAAGAAAAAAAAAGAACCTAGCTCAACTTTTTTTTAAAAAAAAAAAAACTATTATTTCTTTAAATTAAGGAAACTCAAAAGATGAGAAGTGGAATCATTTATGCAACAATATACTATAAGAATATACACTTTAATTTTGGGTGACACATGGTCCAAGTTTAATATAGTATGGTCCTTTGCATCTTATCTATTTCTGAATATGATTCACATTCCTTAGGTTAGGTATACAACAAGAAAGAGAAATTATTTATTTTTAATCAGCGATTATGAATTTGAGTTTTTAAAAATGAGAAAAAAAAAATCGAGTTTTGTTCTTTATTATAGATATACTATATACGTTAAAGAAAGTAGGCGCAGGAGAATTGACTGGGCGTAACAAGGATGGGGAGGGAAAAGGGGGGTGAAGGGGGGGAGGGGCAGGGGGTGTAGGGGGATGGCGGGGGGAAGAAGTGAGTATGGGTGAGCGGGGGGGCGGGGAGAGTGAGCAGGTGTCGCTACGAGGGAGGGCGGTGCGGACGGGGGAAGTAGTATGGGGAGTCACGGATACTGGAATGGGGTGCGGTGGGTGGAGGCGATGGAGGGTGTGGGGGGGGGTGAAGCAGGAAGGGGGGGGTGGGCAGGGTGGGGTAGTGGTTAGGTGTGTCAGCTTGGGGGGGGAAAGGAGGTTACTTGAGGGGGGGTGGCAAGGAGAAGTGATAGGGGTTTGGTGGGTGATTGCGACTGGGGTGGGAAGGGGGATTGGTTGGGGGTGGGTGTGGGGGAGGCTGCAGGTTTCGGTTTGTAAGTACCGATTAGTTGCGGTGAGTAGGGATGGGTGTAGAAAGGGTAGGGGTGGAGTGTGGGGCTGGGGGAAGTGGGAGGGGGGAGGGGGGTCGATGGCGGTTGGGTGGCAGGGGCTGGGGGGACGAGGGGCGTGGTGTTAGCAGAGTGGTAGGAGAGGTTGGAGGTGGGGGGTGGGTTGTGGTGGATGAGGGCGGGAGATACTTTCAGCAGGGAATTTTAATTGAATCATAATATGACATTGAACATAGAATGAAAAATCAATAAGGAAAAAAATATACAAGGAAGTGTTGATTACAGTATTAGAATATGTTTATTAACGATTAACATAAATTTCATGAAAGGCATTCAGTTTAATGCATAAAGTATTTTTTGATGTATATATACCATATATTTTTGTATATATTCCATATAATTTTTCGATGGATAATATGTTCAATCAGTCACCCTTCACTTTATGTGGCTACATTGTTTGCGAGTGTTACACCATAACATATAAGTAAAAAAACTTCATTTTATAATTTTAAAAAGTGTGTGTATAAATTAGCGAGTGATCAAAAGTTTTGTTGACACATTTATTTCTCGTATACTATTAAATTTTATAAACAATATATTAAATTATTGATCGTCTAACCCTTGTTATTACATATAAACTTTTAAATTATGTTAATGCTATTATCTTATAAAAAATTTAATTTTTAAAAAGAATTTTTCACATCATAATCTAAAAGGTTTATAGGTTGTGAGAGAAATAAATAAATAACTATATGTTAAGTACTAAGAGACAACTTACATAAATTCAATGATGAATTAAGATGAATTTAATTATAATATCACACTATAAAAATAAATATATTATATCTAATTTAACTGTGAAAATTATGTGAATCGCTTAAAATTATATCAGAAAATTAATTTTCTATCTTCACTTGATGTGAAATTTCAACAATAAATAAAAATAACAAATTTCAAATTTAATTAAGTAGACTAAATATAGTAAAAAATCTCAATTGAAATATATAAAATTAAAATCTTAAATATGTTTTCCTATTGAGGTGGCAACCTCTTGATTATACCATCAAGATGTGATAGTTGAGTCTACTAGAAATTTCGAATTCAAATTTAAGATTTTTAATTATAAATTAAATTTAAATTAATCAAATTATAATACGAAATTATAGAGATATTAGACCTCGAAAAGAAAAAATAATTATATGTAGGACCACCCTAATGTTCTACATTATTATGATTTTCAACCTGTTAATAACAATTGGAAAAAAAAATAAAATTCCTCAAATCCAATCTCATCCACAAAATTTGCCTTTGCTCTGCTCTCCATAATCTGAGTCTTCAATCTCCTCTAACTCACTATAAATTTGTTTATGGCTTCAGCTTCTCCTTCTCAAGCTAGTCTTTTACTTCAGAAACAGCTCAAAGGTATTGAGTTTTTTGCCACTCTTTTTGTAACTAAGCTCAAAGGGTGTTTGTTTTCTTAAATTTGAATGTAAAGATCCTTGTTTTTTATTTTTTGTGAACTCAAATTCCAATTATATGGACTGTTTTCTAATTGGGTGTCTGGAATTTGTTGTTTACACGTACTTTGATATTGTGGTTGGAAATATCCTGCTTTTCATGTTTTTGTACTCATAAATCATTATATTCACTGTTTGCTTAATTGGGTGTTCTTGATTCTTATTGTTTCCCTTGAATTGATTGTAAAGATCCTTGCTTTTTCTTCATTTTGTGCTCATATTCATTTTAATGGACTGTTTACTTAATTGGGTGCTCTTGATTCTTATTGGTTTCTTTAATTTGAATGTAAAGATCCTTGTTTTTCTTGTGTTTTGTACTGGTATTCATTCTATGGACTGTTTGTTTTTTTGGAGTTCTTGATTTTTGTTGTTTCCTTTCATTTGAATGTAAAGATCCTTGTTAGTTCAGAAACTCAATTATGATTCCCCCCCCCCCCCCCTTAATTTTGGTACTTGTGTTTCATTCTAGGGGACTGTTGTGTTGATTTTGATGTTTGTAATTCTTTATTGTTTCACTTCGAGCTCTACAAAAACCAGTTGAATGGATTTCAGCTGGTTGGTTAGAAGCAACTTATTCGAATGGAGTGTCACCATTATTGGACCCCCGGAAACTTTATAGTGAGTCTTTACTTGTATTAGTTTAAAGATTTTTTTCTTTTGATTTGATGTTAAAGTTCTTTGGTTTTTTCAATTTGTTTGCTGCTGATGGATTTTTGTCTTTGACTTGATGTATGATCGATTGAATAAGTTTGTATTTTCTTATACAGTTATGAAAATTTTGGGTCTTGGATTGTTTTCTGATTCAGTGAATGCTGTAATTTTAATAAAAACACATGATTTAAGGTCTGATATGGAGCTTCTGATTAGATACATTTTATGATCTGGTAATATTTAGAAACTTATTTAGTATGATGATGAAATGAAATGAGCTAAAATGAAGAAGGGGGGAATTCATATAGACGACCCCAACTTATTTGGGACTAAGGCGTAATTGGTTTTATAATGTTTAGGACCTTGCGTCCAACTTTTCCCTAGGGTGAACTCTCTATCGACCATTATAAACTTATTTAGTATGATGATGAAATGATCTTAAATGAAGTCGTTGGGATTCATATAGCCAAACTCGGCTTGTTTCGGACTGAAGCATAGTTGTTTTTGTTGTTGTAATGGCGGAACTCGGCTTGTTTCAGGCTGAAGCATAGTTATTTTGTTGTAATGTTTAGAACCTTGCATCCAACTTTTCCCGGGGGGGACTCTATCGGCCATTAGAAACTTATGTAGTATGATGATGAAATGAAATGAGGTTAAATGAAGAAGTGGGAATTCATATAGCCAACCCTGACTTGTTTGGGATCGAGGCATAGTTTTTTTGTTTTGTTGTTGTAATGTTTTGAATCTTGCATCCAACTGCCGAGGGTGAACTCTCTGTCGAATGTATTTCTCTTCTCCTGGAAGTCAATGTGAAATGAAAATCAATCTATCTACCCTCTCCTGGTCTCAAACTAATCTCCGAAGTTCCTTGCTGATATAGGTAGCGCTAACTTTTCACATTACCCTGTCTCTGGCTTTTAATCATATTCATAGACCTTATCCCGTCCAAAGTTTACAATCACCTTTTATTAGTCTTTCATCTATGTTTGATGTAGCTCTGATGATTCACCTCACCCATTCTAACTCTTTAACTAAGAAACTGAAAAAAAAAATCCTACCCAGGTGGGTAGATAGAGAATACCTAGGGGGGGGGGGGGTGGGTGGGGATACTCTCTTCAAGGAACTCAGCAAAATAGCTGTCTAATTTCAGGAGAAGGGGTGCCGCCTCAGAAAGGGGGTCGGAGTGACCAGGCCCAACTGTTTAAACCGAAACTTATGCTCATTCTTCTTTGACTTTGCAGCTTAGCAATCGTAATACATATTTCCTTTTAGTTTGTTTATGTTGTTCAAGTTTATGCCTTAGTTAGGAAGTAAGATTTCAAAATCATCATTTTCCTGTTTACGTATCATTAGGTGGGTCAGACAAACTTGCCCTAACTTTGTGTATTGTTCTCAACTGCAGTTTTGGGGGGGGTTTCTTTAATGCTATCATGAGCTTTCCTCAAAATTATCCCAACAGTCCGCCAACTGTTAAATTTACATCAGAGGTTTGGCATCCTAATGGTACGTAAGCTACATATATATTTCTGAGAATTAGTGGTGATTGATCTTCAGTACCATCATTATCTCATTATTTTTGGCTCTATCGCGAAATCTGGTTCGATATACAGTTTACTCTGATGGAAAGGTCTGCATCTCAATACTTCACCCCCCTGGTGATGATCCAAATGGTTACGAGCTTGCTAGTGAGCGTTGGTCTCCTGTCCATACGGTACAAAAATCTGTTATCGGGTCTCTTTCTCCTAATAAAATTCATGAATGATTTTTCAGTTTCTTCCTTTTATTGTAAATTTAAAATGTTCCCCACTTTCTTATTACAATGGTATGGTGTTTGGTTTTCGCTCGATCCAAACAATTCATAAATTAGGCTATCTATATGAGCTTGTGGTGATCCCTCTTTTAAATGGTTGTGTTTTTATGTGTCAAATTGTAAAAGAGAGAGTTCCATGGGTCAAGTAGAAATTAACGAACGTGTTTTGATGCTGTATACCTTTAACATCTCTCTATATGGGCATATGATGATTCCATCTTTTAAATGGTTGTTTCTTCATGTGTCAAATTACATTTAATAGCGTCGCATGGATCAAAAAGGAAAGCAATGCAATTCACGACTTTTTGACAGCTATTACCTTGTTTGCTACTCTTCCGTACACTTCCATGTTCGATGGTGTTTCTCTTATGATTGTTCGATTTTCATTTGTTGTATGTTATTTTTCTTTCAAACACACAACTTCTCTATGTTAAAAGTTTGTGGCTATACGAACGATATGCAGGTGGAGAGCATAATGTTGAGCATCATATCAATGCTTTCAAGTCCTAATGATGAGTCTCCTGCTAATGTCGAAGCAGCTGTAAGTAATCCAATTTATTATTTTCTTTTTTCCCACTTGTTCCCTCTTAATCTGCGCTGTGTTGCGTTATCAACTTCAAACGCCTTTTCTTATACGTCTCTTTCTGGCATATTGCAGAAGGAATGGAGAGACAACAGAGATGAATTCAAGAAAAAGGTTAGTCGTTGTGTAAGACGGTCCCAAGAAATGACGTAAAACAAACTTATTTCGTCATTAGTTGTCGATTGATACAAATGTAGAATTGCTTGTCAAGGCTATACCTCTCTGTATTACTATGCCTTTTCGTTCCGCGAATTCAGTCATTGTTTTACATTTTTTGTTATAACATAAGTTTTGAGGTTCATTATTTTATAGCTCTAAAGATGTTTACTGCTGGCCTCACATTGTCTGTATTTTCCTCTGTAGATGTTAATGTACATCTCATAAATGAATCTTTCTTATACTTCGATTATCATATTAGTTACTGTTTTGCTTTCGTTTATTCTTTTTTTTTTTGGGACCATTCTCGGTTGAGTCGAGGGTCTATCAGAAGCAACCTCTCTACTCAGACCTTAACCTTCATAGACCTCATTTTGTGGGATTATACGAAGTACGTTGTTGAAAATTTGGCTCGTTGTTAAAGGGTTTCGCTAGAAATTAGCGATTTGTTTTCATGGTGTGTAATAAACACTAGTAGACACTGCCTATTTTCGTGTCGTGAAGCACTTTTTGTGTCCGTTGTATTAATTGTTCGGACTCTTCAAAAATTGCATTATTATGCAATTTGGGATCATTTGCACTTTTGTTCTTATTTAATGTTGTTCTTTCTTTAATATATGCTCTTTTATAACTAACCATTTTCTTGGGAGACGCAACTTTATATTTTCGTATCGTAATATTTCACTATTTATACTTGGGTTATTAGGCATCATTTCAATTTCTAAAGAATTTATATCCCACTAGACATAACTTCGATTGCTAAAAGGCAAAAAATAAAGATCAATCTATTTGAAAAGCAAAACGTGTCTCCACCGATGTCATTTTCATCAAATGGGCCTTTAATGTTGTCTTATTATTGATATGGGCCACATAGGTAATGGGCTTGTTACCATTTTTTAAAGGCCCATAGCTTTATGTGTGTATATTTGCACTATATATCATTTTATAAGGGAAAGTGCATAAATAGCCAATTTGAGGATTCTTATTTAAGACATAACCAAAATTTATGAATTTTAAACATATTTTAGACAAAATAATCGAAGTTTTTGCATAAATTATACTTAAATATCTGAAGTTGGTTGCAATGATCCTCATTTATGAAACAATATACTAAAAGAATATACACTTTAATTTTGGGTCACATATAATAGAGAGTGTTGGTTCTTTGCATCTTGGTATAGATTTTAATAGGATTCACCATCCTTTTTTCAGGTAAAAAAAAAAAAAAAAGATCGAAATCTTTTCTTTTATCAACGGTTTTGAATTTGAGCTTTTAAAACTGGAAAAAAAAATCCCTTTTGGGAGCTTTATCGTCAATAATGTGTCAATGAAGTCAACAAATGTAATTTATATGATCAATAGCTGATATTGTATTTCGATTAAAAATCAGAAAGAAAAAAGATCCAGAGAAGAACTTATTGCAATATCGGAATATGTTTATTATTGACAAAACCATATTTTTTTAACGTATATATAGCATACATTTTGTTATATATTCAATATAATTTTTCGATAAATAGTGTGTTTAACAAGTTAATTATTGCACCAGAATTTCTAAGTTAAATTTTAAAATATCTTTCATTTTATAATTTAAAGAGTGGAATAAAGGCAATGTTCTAACATAAAGGTGCATATTTATATTACACATGAAGATACATGCAAGAATTTGGTTCTTTGGACCATCGAGAACGACTGTGTATTTGGCGATGAATTCAGAATTTAAATTTAATAAATTTAACTTTCAAGATGTACTGTTGAACTCGTTATTTTTCTAATCATTATGAGTTCATAACTTATTATCTCTAATCCTTTTTAACGTGACGTGTAGGTCAATTTTCATATTTTGATTATTCTATTGAATACTTGTTATAAATATTTTTAGCATTATTACTTAAAAATGGTTCAAAAAGCTAAGATTCACTTAGCTAAAGATAAGTTATTAAATAGTTAAGAGATAGCTTGTTTCAAGTTCACTCGACAACGATGAATTACAATTATTTTTATTGGTGTCACTTTAAATTTCGAGTGATGAAATAATATGTAAAATTTAAATTTAATTATAATTTTCGAGTTTATAAATATTAATGTGAACTCATTTGCTAGTTTCAATGGACAAGTTTATTTAACACTTGATATTTATAGTCGTATTTTGCTTAATGTTATACATAAAATAAAAAATAATTAAAATTACCTTAAAATTATGTTGCAGCATCATGATTATACTATTAAAAAATTTAGTGCAATAAATGAAATTGCTTCTTAATAAAAGTCTTGATTTTGAATCTTGATTATAATAAAATATTTGGTAAATAGCACTTATATATTGACAATGATTAAAACATACTTAACTATGATAGTATGATATATCAAAATAAATATCACGTCTAACCAGAATTCATAGAATCGCTTAAAATGATATTAAAGAATAAATTTCTATATTTATATCATACTCGACGTGAAACTTTTCAACGATAAATATAAATAATAAATTTCAAAGTTAGTTAAGTAGATTAAACATAGTAAATTTTTTTTAATTTAAAATACGTACAGTTAAAATTTTCAATACATCTCTGTGTACATGTAGTAATATCTTGATCATACACCAAAGCATTTGATACAACCAATGAGATTAAGAAAGTTTCAATTTCGAGTCTTGATATAATATAATATATAATAGGAAACATATCCATATCAAGGGATTTTATATTTAACTCAAGAATGATTAAGAATTAAAATAAGAAGTCTTAATTTCGAGTCTGGATTAATATAAAATTTGATAAAAAAATACATCTATATTAAAGGATTTCATATTCAACTCAAGAATAATTAAGAACTAAGATAAACTAAATTATGATATTATGATACACAAATAAATATCTAAGTCTAATCAAAATTTGAAATATCACTCAAAATTATATAAAAATATGAATTTCTTATATTTACAATCAAGTAGATTAAATATAGTAAAAGAATTCAATCAATAGATTAAATTAAATTTTAAATTCTTAATATAAAGAATAAAATTATTTTTTAATCAGAAATCTTAATTTCGAGTTCATAACATATTTGATAGGAGCACTTGTGTAGTGATGGATTTCATATTTAACTCAAAGAATTAAAGATTATTTAAGCCTCCATTGCAGCCTTTCTTTGTTTGGTCTAAAAGAGTACTTATTTGACTTCTAAATTGAAACCTTTACAGGGATTTGAATAGTTTGTATAAATCTACTAATTCTGTTTTTTGATTTCTTTGCCACAAGAATCTATTTGAAGTACAATGGCTTCAGCTTCTCCTTCTCAAGCTAGTCTCCTACTTCAGAAACAACTCAAAGGTATGTTTTTTTTATTCTTACTCATAGTATGTTGTTGTTGTTTCTTTGATTTGAGTGTAAAGATCCTTGATTTTTCACTTTTTGTGTGTTGATATTCATTCTATGAACTGTTTGCTTTATTGGGTGTTCTTGATTTGTGTTGTTTCCTTTAATTTGAATGTAAAGATCCATGCTTTTTTGCTTTTTGTGTGTTGATATTCATTCTATGAACTGTTTGCTTCATTGGGTGTTCTTGATTTGTGTTGTTTCCTTTAATTTGAATGTAAAGATCCATCCTTTTTTGCTTTTCTTGTATTAATGTTCAATCTATGGAGTGTTTGCTTTTTTTAATGTTTCCTTTAATTTGAATGTAAAGATACTTTCTTTTTTTACTTTTTTTGTATGCATATACAATCTATGGACTGTTGGTTTAGTTGGGTGTTCTTGATTTTTGTTGTTTCCTTTAATTTGAATGTAAAGATCCATGCTTTTTTGCTTTTTCTTTTTGCAATAGTTCTTCTATGGAATGTTTTGGCTTGTTTTTGGGGGCCTTGAATTTTTTGTTGTTCCTATTGCTTTGAAATGTAAAAGATCTTTCTTTTTTCAGTTTTTGTGTATGCATATTCAATCTATGGACTGTTTGCTTAATTGGGTGTTCTTGATATTTGTTGTTTTCTTTCATTTGAATGTAAAAAAGATCCTTGCTTTATTACTTCTCCTTGTATTCATATGCACTATATGAACTGTTTGCTTGATTGGGTGTTCTTGGTTTTCGTTGTTTCCTTTAATCTGAATGTAAGGATCCTTGCTTTTCACTTCTTCTGTACTCATAGGGAACGATCCATTCTAGATCTGACCAACTGCCCGTCCTGTCTCCTCTACGTTCGTGATAGCTCATCTTTATATTCTATGATCTGTTTGCTTAATTGGGTGTTCTTGATTTTTGTTGTTTCCTTTAATTTTGAATGTAAAGATCCTTGCTTTTTCTAGTCATATTCATTTTGTGGACTCTTTGCTTAATTGGGTGTTGTTAAAGTTTGTTATTTTCTTTAATTTAAATGTAAAGATCCTTGTTTTTTCCACATTCAGATCTCTGTAAAAAACCAGTTGATGGATTTTCAGCTGGTTTGGTTGATGAAAGCAACTTATTCGAATGGAGTGTCACCATTATTGGACCGCCGGAAACTTTATAGTGAGTCTTTACTTGTATTCGTTTAAAGAATTTTTTTCTCTTTTGATTTGATGTTGAAGTTCTTTCCTTTTTTCACTTTTGGGTGGTTGTTGACGTGTTTTTGTCCTTGATTTGATTTACGCTCTATTGAATAAATTTGCGTTTTCTTATATGTTTATGAAAATTTGGTGCGTGTGATCCATGCAGTAGGCTATAGTGTTTTTATGTTGCTCGGTTCTGGAGCTTTGAATTACTAATGAGCTTATGAGTAGATACATTCTTTTATCTGGTATTATTTAGAAACTTATATAGTATGATGATAAAATGAAATGAGCTTAAACGAAGAAGTGTGGATTCATAAGCCAACCTTGACTTGTTTGGAATTGAGGTGTAGTTTTTTCGTTGCTGTTGTTGTAATGTATAGAACCCTGCACCCAACTTTTCCTAGGGTGAACTCTCTATCGACTGTGTTTCTCTTATAAATCTGTACTCTCCGTAGTCTCAAACTAATCTATGAAGTTCTTTGTCGGACTAGGTGCCACTAACATTGCACATTACCGTCTCTGGTTTTTAATCATATACATCAACTTTTTTCCCGTCCATAGTTTCCGATCACCTTTTATTACTCTTTCATCTATGTTTGATGTAACTCTTATGGTTCATCTCATCCATTATTGCTATTTACTAAGTAACTGAAAGAAGCATCCTTACACAGGTGAGTAGATATAGAATACCTAGGGGCACGAAACTCCTTGACTCTGCCCAAGGAACTCGGCAGAATAGCCTCCTAACTTCAAGAGAAGGGATGCCTCCTCAGAAAGGGGGTCGGAGTGACCAAGCCCGACTGTTTATTACTGAATCTATTGCTCATTCTTGGTTGACTTAGCAACTTGGCAATTGTAATACGTATTTCCTTTTAGGTAGTTTTTGTTGTATAAGTTGATGACTCTTGTTAAGACTAGATATTTCGTCATTTCCAATGTTTACTTATGCTATACGTTGAGTCGGGAAAAACTCCTAACCATGTGTGAGTGTTGCAAGTGCAGTGACGGGGGTTTCTTTAATGCTATCATGAGCTTTCCTCAAAATTATCCCAACAGTCCGCCAACTGTTAAATTTACCTCGGAGATTTGGCATCCTAATGGTATGTAAACGTCATCTACATTTCGGAAAACTAGTGAAGTGATTGATCTTTTGTACCATCATCTCATTAATTTTCGTTCTATCGTGAAATTCTGGTTTTGTATACAGTTTACTCTGATGGAAAGGTTTGCATCTCAATCCTTCATCCCCCTGGTGATGATCCAAATGGCTATGAGCTTGCTAGTGAGCGTTGGTCTCCAGTCCATACGGTATGGAAATCTGTTTTCGTCTTCTTTCCTATGAATATTCATGAAATGGATGTTCACGTTTTCTTTTCCTTTTTATTGGTAAATTAAATGTTCCCACTTCCTTTAGTAAAATGGTTATGGTGTTGGTTTTCACCCGATCCAAACAATTCATAAATTAGGCTATCTATATGAGCTTGTGATGATCCCTCTTTTAAATGGTTGTGTTTGTATGTGTCAAATTATAAAAGAGAGCTGTGGTAACGATCCAGGCGTTATTTGATGAATAAAACTTACCTTAGGAAAGTGGTTCAGGTAGCTCAGCTTGCTACAAGGACTGAAAATCCTCGTGTTTGTGGTTCAAATCGATGTAATTCATGACCTTTGACAACTATTACCTTTTATGTATCTCTCCTTTACATTCACCGTTCCAAATCTTGATCGAGAAAACGTCCTTGTTTGTACTTCTCTTTACTTTCGAGATTGGGATGGTGTTCCCTTTTGTGATTGTTCGACTGAAGTTCATTTGTCGTATTTTTCCTTCTGCACTCGACATCTCAATTATCAAATTTGACTGGTTGTATGATATGCAGGTGGAGAGCATAATGTTGAGCATCATATCAATGCTTTCAAGTCCTAATGATGAGTCCCCTGCTAATGTCGAAGCAGCTGTAAGTAATCCAATTTATCGACTTTTTTTCACTTATTCCCTTTGAATTGGGGTGCATTGCGTCCTCCTGGTGTCGGGGTAGGGTAGACGCTATATGTAAGTAATCCAATTTATCGACTTTTACAATGTAATTTATGGATAGTTCTCGTGCCATCGCGATTAGAGTGTTCAAACTAATATCAGGAGAGACGACCATGGCCAGCATGTGCCCGTTATTTAGTTTTTCTTCTTTTGTTCCAACACCTTTTTCACGTTTCTTTTTTTTTCTGGCACATTGCAGAAGGAATGGAGAGACAACAGAGATGAATTCAAGAAAAAGGTTAGTCGTTGTGTAAGACGGTCTCAAGAAATGATGTAAAACAAACTTCTTTCGCGTCATCAGCTGTTGATCATCGATACAATGTGAATCGCTGGGTTCCAAGGCATAACCTTTCTGATATACCTTTCTTTCTGTTCATTAACGCCTTTTCGTCTGCAATTCACAATCGTCGTTTTACATTTTTTTTTTTGGGTTAAAACTTTAGTTTTTGAGGTTCTTGCCATTTTAAGTGAGATTGTACATCTCAGAAAGGAGTCTAAATGATCCTTTCTTCGTTTTTAGAGAACTGTTCTTGGTTTCACACATCGAAAATTTTCTTTGTTACAAAAGGTGTTGTGTATGCTTTCATCACTTCCGTTTATTCTTCTTCTCGATTGCTTTAGATTGTTTTCCCTCGAGCCGAGGGCGTATCGAAAACAGTCTTTCTACTTCTGCAGTAGAGATAAGGTTTGTGTATACTCTATCCTTCCGAGACCTCATTTTGTGGGATTACACTGAGTATGTTGTTGAAAATTTGACTTTGTTACAATGTTTTGTTATGCTTTCACTTCCTTTATTCTTCTTCTCGATTGCTTTAGATTGTTTTCCCTCGAGCCGGGGGCGTACGGAAACAGTCTCTCTACATCTACGGTAGAAATAAGATTTGTGTATACTCTATCCTTCCGAGACCTCATATTGTGGGATTACACTGAGTATGTTGTTGAAAATTTGTCTTGTTAGTAAAGGGTTTCCCATGGGAAACTCGTCTCCAACATTACACTGGATATGTTGTTGTTAGTCTGCGACTCTAATTTTGTGTATCCGGAAAAAGTCTCTCTACCTTCACAAGGTAAGGGTAAAACTACATATACACTATCCTTTTCAGACATCGATCGTGCATTTACAGTGAATATGTTGTTACTCTGCAAGTAAATACATAAAATAACAAAAAATGGAAAGAATTTTCGACATGGACAAGAGGTCGTTGCTCAGGTGGTAGAAAACAACTCGATTTTCATTTTTATTAGTGTCTAGCTAGATTCTTATATATTAGTTTGATAAGAGGATATATTCTCAATTTTGAAATAGAGATTATAATAGATTCTTTTGGTTCGATTTTTACGGATTATCTTTTTCTTATACCCTAATATAATTGATCATTTTTTATTTGTAGTAATGTAGCTAGTGTCTTTATCTTATGTCTGCTACTTATATTATAATCTCAATTAATTTAAATTTATATTACGTAATTAAAGTAGTAAATAAAATATTATAATTGAAAGGCGGAAATATTATTATTATTATATATAGAAAAAGGAAAAAGATAAACGCAATTATTATATAACCATTTCAGATGGAAATCTCAAAATATGAAAGGAGCGTCTAACAACTTTAATTTTAAAGAAAACCACCAAATATTATAAATTTACAAACCGATCAACAAATCAGAGATCTCGAGTTTAAACATGAAAATCAAATTATTTTTTCACCTATTTGCTTTAAAAGTAGAATATTTTGACACTCAAAATAAATATTTCCTCCATCTTATTACGAAAATTATTACTATTTAAAAAGTCAAATGTTTTTTCATGCAATTACTCATAATTTTTCTTAACATCGTTTTAAATATTTTGATTCATTTAGTATATATAGCTCATTAAAACGAATGACGTATTTCAACTTTCGTACTCTATTCCCTTAAGCATGTATTAAATAGAAGTACTAAATATCACGTGAGATTTACGAGGATATATACTTATACTTTCTTGTATCAAACATCTATATCGATATAATATAAATATCTGATATGAATAAATTTTATCGAATATAAACGACTTTAAACAAATATAGTCAAATGAAAAAGATATATAAAGAAGAAAGAAAGAAGCACGAAAAGTACACTTATAACCCCACTTGTTCCCATTCGTTTCTACCTAATATTGAACTGTCTTTTTCTCTATGGTTTTCTTTTAGGTAAAATATCGAAATTTTAAATTGCTTGATTAATTTATATAAATTAAGTAAAAAAAAATTATTGTAGATTATTTAATTTTTAAGGCTTGAACTTTTTAAATATTATAATAGTAGAATACAAGGCGATATATGTCAAATATTATATATTTCTTGCAAATTTAGCTATGCCTTCTCATTTATATTTTTGTTGCATAATAATTTATCATTCAAAATTTACTAATTCGATTAAATCAAAAATTAAAATTTTCATTCATTTCACTATATTTTTATGGCAAAAGTAATTTAATTCAAATATAACATACATTAAATTCGGGTATAACAATCATAATCATGTTTCGTTATTCTTAATTAAATAATTTGAGTGCGAGTTCGAGTTCGAATTTTTTTTAATTGTGAATATTTTTTCTAGAAATAAATTCTTACAATACTCAAGTTCAGATTAGTCGAGCTTCAATGAATATTTATAATACTTATATTGAAATTAATAATAAATGTGTGCGACGTAAATTTAAATTAATCGAGCTTCGATCGAGAAATTATATGTTCTCTTGCTCCATTTTATCATTTATCCTTTGTCATGAGAATCATGCCATGTCTCGTGACTTCAAATCCCCAAACAGAAAAAAGATCTCTTCACACATGAAATCAAAATTTTCAGAAAATTAGTAATAAAATTCACTTCTCTATGAATTTCTTCATCTCCGTCTGAATTTCTAGCCGGGAAAAATGTTGAGGTCGCCGCAGGAACCGAACCGGAACGGCGGTATTAGAACTCCGTCTCCCCGGTCGAGAAATCAATCTCAGTTTCACTCAACCGTTTCCGTTCAAAAAAACCGGCGGTTCAATATTTTGATACTCATTTTCCGGTTCGCCGCCTTCTGCTTCTCACTCGCCTCTGCAATTTTCATGTTCGCTAACTCTCACGGCGGTGGCTCCGGTTCCGATTCCGATTCTCTTCGGTGGTACCACTTCGATGCGTTCAGGTACTACTACTATTAGCTCTTTCTATTTTTCAAAAAAAAGTATCAAATTGAACTAAGTTAAACATATTTGCAAAATTCAATTAGCTGATAAAACTACCTTAATTTGAGAATTTTAGATGAAATTTCTTCGATTCCTTCTTCTCCCTTCACTTATCTTATTTCGAGGAGGATGAGTCAGGACCAACAAATTTTCAAGTATACAAAGTTTTTATAGTTTATATATACAATTATATATATATTATATATTTATCGACTATTATAAGTTTGTTAAATTAAATTATTGAAGTTGGATCGTAAGTTAAAGCAGACAATACATATTAATAAATTCGAATCATGATGATTTTATCATTAATTTAGAATGCAGATACGTCTCATTTTAAAAACGATTTGATCACTTTTTGGGGGGGGGAAGTCTATAATGAGATTTTGTTTTTGGATAGATTTGTGGCTATTGCAGCTGGGATTGTAGCGTTGTATTCACTATTCGAAATTGGAGCTTCGGTTTGGGAAATATCAAGAGGCACCACTGTTCTTCCTGAAATCGTACAAGTTTGGTTCGATTTCAGTCACGATCAGGTTCGACAGAATTCAATAATTTCAGTTCAAATCGTGTTTTTATTTTTATATATTATAAAATATGTACAAGTTAATTTAGAATCTAATAACTTTCAATTCTAACGCACCTTGATTTAAGTTTTTTATGAAGTGTCGATTACGTTTGTATTTCGGTAAGCTACGTGGAGAGGCGGAGGCGGAGGCAGAATTTTCAGCAAAGAGTTTTAAAATTTATAGAAATAGACACATGAAGTAGCTAAAGATGGTTCGACATCTATTATATATACATATAAAATTATTTTAACTATGTTTAGATTATATAATTTTTCGCCGAAGGGAATTCGGATGAATCCCCTTCTTACAAGGTGGTTCTGCCCCTGGCTACATGAATCACACCTCCTCGTAGTTTTCTTTCACGAATTCTATGTGAACATGAAATGATTTGTACGGAAATGTTATAGATATAGTGTGAATCACACCTCCTCGTAATTTTCTTTACGAATTCTATGTGAACGTGAAAATGATTTGTACGGAATATCGGAGACGTAGTGTGAAAAAATAGACGTTATTTTATTGTGTAGGTTTTTGCATACATGTTGTTATCGGCAGATTCTGCGGGAACGGCGTTAGCTCGGACGTTAAAGGATAGGGACACGTGTACGGCTAATAATGCATTTTGTGTTCAATCAGATATCTCCGTGGCCTTAGGATTCGCCGGGTTTATGTTCTTGAGTTTTTCTTCTTTATTATCGGGTTTTCGGGTCGTATGTTTCATAGTTAACGGGTCTCGTTATCATATGTAATATTCATTTATCACTATGTTGTAAACTTTACTCATAAATTTTTATTATAGTCTCGTATCTGACTAAGCATATTAAATCGTTAAAATATATTAATATAATTCTTTATTTTTTTAGTTATATATCGAATTATCAACTTTTACATAACTAATTATTCAATAATTGAGGATAATGTAATCTTTTATGAATAGTGTAAACATGATATATTGTTTTAGTTGCTAATATCTATTTTGTGAAACTATCATCTTAGAATTTTGAACGATGAAATGTTATATTGAAATGATAAATATTCCTTTATTTTTAGCTGAAGATTTCAAATACGAATCATGATAATATAATTATCTCTAATAAAAAGTATTTTATTCTTATAATCAGACGTTATCGTATGAATTCAAATTAATCAAATTAAATCGTTCTAGCGAGTTTCTTATTCCTCAATGAGATAATGATGTTTAGCTTCATGGTTACGTTAGATAGCAATGATATGCTATATGATACTTTGAATTTGTTCGATTTTATCGAATATATACATTGAACTTAGTTGAACTTTTTTTATAAAATAAAAATTTAGCTAAACATTGAATGATTTATTCTTAGTTGATTTGGATCCCCATTTTAGCAAAAATATCTTGGCATATCTTGCACTTTTTTTTTCCTTGAGAAAAAAAAATCAATTCACTTTTTTCTTCTCAATAAAGTACTTTAAAAAAATGAAAAATTATATGTAGAGCTAATATAATAGTGAACCAAATCAAGCGTAATAGCATATTATAAATTTATAAATTCATAAATCTAAGTAAATTAATACTTTCTTTACGACAATTTATTTAATATTAAATAATCAAAGCATAATTTATGGCCCTACAAGCTTTCTATTTATAACCAAACAAATACTATTTTGAAATTCCTTTTATCTTAATATAATGAAAGCATTTTAATTAATTTGAGACAAATGAAGTGAAAATCTTAAAGGAATACTATAGAAATTGATGAAATTCGTTTATTATTAATATAAAATGTATCATATTTAAGCTTAAAAAATAAAGCAACTTCTTATAAAGAAATAAAAATATTATCATAGATATTGATTATTTCGAGCCTAAAAACCAAAAAAAAAAAAAAACTAGTAACATATTTTCTAAACTAAACTACTACACTTTCTAACTTTCCTAGAGCTTTTTACTTGTTTTATTCTTTCACTAAAATACGAATTTGAATTTGTTAATTCAAGAAGTTTTATATTGCGAAAAAATAAAATATTTAACGGTAGTTATTTTTAAAATAATACTTGTGAAAGAAAAAAAAGAAAGTGACTCACTCGTGCTTGTTTACAACTTCTCTAAAAAAATTAAATATTTTGGCAAAAATTATTGTGACACGGTAAAAATTTTCCTCTTTGTTTCTTCGGAGCATTTAAAATCTATAGTGAAAAAGTAAAAGTGAATGAAGAGAGTAGTTGTACAACAATCAACATGGTTTTTGTTAGAATGATTGAGATTTCTACATTCTTAATCAAACTTCTGAATTTAAACTTCGAACATGAAAAAATATTAGGATAAACACACAAACATTAATAACATATATGCTAATCAACTTTATAGTTGGAATTAATTATACATTATAGCACTAATTAATAATTTTCTATCATATTTCACACCACTATCTTTATTTTCATATACATTAATGTATCTCAACTACTTGTGAATTACATTTGAAAAGAGTGTGTTGGATATAATTTCACTTAATTTGACTGAATATATTCAAGATATATGTATTGACGAATTAAATATAATACAAAAATAATTTCGGGAACTAAAAAATATATATCGCACTAATGAATGACGCAATTGACAAATCGAAATTAATCGAATTTTAATATGAATACCAACCACGTGATCTAAGCAGGGCCCGACGTGTCAACGTGGCAATCCAATCCAATAGAAAAAACTAAAACGTGATTCAGTATCAGGTGGGACCCAATATCTATATCTTCTAGGGGAAACCAGACGACGATAGGAGAGTGAAGATCACGCGCCATTTGCCCAAGCAGTATAAACCTTCCTTCACGGTCAACCTCCGCCGTAGTCCGCCGTATTCTTCCCGTCGTCAGCGACTTCTCCCTGAATATCAACACTCAACCTAAGTTTCCGGTGAACACTCGCCGTTAATTCTACCGGGTAATATATACGGTACGAAGTCCGATTTTGTTTTCAGGTAATTGACTGAACATCCACATGTTAATCGAGAAAATATGTAGTAATTAATGTGTTCGTATTTGATGAATTTGATATTAATTGATGTGTTCGTCTGTCCTGTTCTCATTTGCTCGGTCTGTTTTAGATGATTATGGTTTCATTTTTAGTCGGTTTAGCTGCATAATTTGTGAATCCTTGTTGAGAAATTCGCTTGCAATTATAGTGATTATTGAATGTAGGACGAGAAGAAAATTCGCCCTACTTAATTGCATTAGCTAGGGGGGGACACTTCGCCCTTCCGCTAACAAGCGACCTTGTTCCCCCTGCAGCTACCAAAATCCTCCTCTCCCTCACCGCCCCTCAACCACACTCTTCACCCCGAACCCCACTAGTATCTTCCTACACGCTCCTCCCCCCCTTATCCCAGACCCCTCTCCTTGCCATAATACAACCCCACCCACCCCGCGTTCCCTACCTACCTGACACCCTCCCCCGTCACTCAACTGTCGCCCCTCCAATACAATCAACCACCTACACCATTCACACTACCCATCCTGTCCTCAAATATCCCAGCCTCCCTACCCCCATTCTACTTTCGATCTTACTCTACCCCCCCTGCCCCCCCTGCCCCACTTCAAAAAACCCAGTCAACCCCTCCATGTTACCGCCCCCCCCATCACGAACCTTAGCAGCCACCGCACCCAAAATATACATACCACTCGCGTCACATCCTACCCTTACCACATGCCCTCCGCCCACATCGCAAGCCATTCTCAGCATTTCACCCGAGAAAGTCGCCCCGGACTTAATTGATTAAGATAGTTTTCTGCTCGCTAGATTTTGCGCGAGTAGTTTTTGAAAATTCAACTTCAAATATCTGTTTTAGATGATTATGGTTTCATTTTTAGTCGGTTTAGCTGCATAATATGTGAATCCTTGTAGAGAAATTTTCTTGCAATTATAGTAATTATAGAATATAGGAAGAAGAAATTCGTGACTAAATTGATTTAGCTAGCTTTTGGAAGTAGTTTTTGTAAATTTTAACTTCAAATATCTGTTTTAGATGATTATTGTTTCATTTGTAGGCATTTAAGCTGCATAATTTGTGATACCTTGCAACGAAATTTGCTTGCAAGCAAAGTGAGTGGTGAACATTAGAAGAAATTCATGACTATATAGATCTCGCTAGCACTTGACCATAGATTTTGGGAGTAGTTTCTGAAAATCTAACGTCGAATATCTGTTCTAGATGATTATGGTTTCATTTAGGTGTTTAAGCTGTATGATTTGTGAATCCTTTTAGAGAAATTCGCTTGCCATTATAGTGATTGGTGAATATTAGAAGAAATTGTCTGACTAAATAAGATTTTAGCAATAGCCTTGTTTGCTCGTAGATTTGGACGGAGTAGTTAGAAGTTCTGAAAATTACCTTCAAACATTTGTTTTTAGAGTGATATGCGATTTCATTTTGGGCGTTTTAGCTGCATAATTCGTGAATCCTTGTAGAAAAATTTGCTTGCAATCACAGTGATTGGTGAATATTAGAGTAATTTCGTGACTGAATAGATTTAGCTAGCGATTTCCCATTGATTTTGGGAGTAGTTTTTGAGAAGTAAAAAAGATTTTTGGGACTTTCACTAACAAAACTTATATCTTTTCCAAGTAAATTGCATGTCCAAGTACATTTCAAAAACTCAAATTTTGAAGTTCCAAATTTTATCTTCAAATATATGGCCAAACAGTAGCTTAATTTAGAAATTATGAGTTCATTGTCATCCATAAAGATACCAAAACTAATCCTGATTATTGCTAAATTTTGTTTTATATTGGCAGTTTCTTCATAGCATCGTCATACTTAGCAAGTTTTTAAAATCTGGTTAATATTCATTCGGTGGTGGTTTTGTTATGTCTGCCTGATATATATGAATTGATTACACAATAATCCAATAGGTGGGTGGGAAAACTGGTCTATGTTCTAATTTTTCACGATTTTTTTCTTTTGTTGATGCAAAGCTGTGACTGAGATTTATGAGGTCATCAATATGGGTGACTTACCATGTCCACCATATTCTAACAAAAGATTGGAGGCGCGGATGATTAGCAAGGAAAAGCTACCGAAGATTTGTTTAGTTGCCTCTGCTACAAAGCACTTCTCAGCAAAGACTTTGAAATGTATTACTAAAGTGAAACAGAGTGTACAGACTAGTGGAACTGCTGGTGATGTTGTCATATTCTTGGCTACCACTGCTGTTTTAGAGGTTGTACGAAGGCTGAGCAAAGCTAGATGTCCTTTTATTTGGCACGGTTTGCAGGCGCTGCAAGCTTTATGTTATCCACCGTTTAAGTGGGTCCAAAAGTGGGTTCCTTTGGAGCCATTGGTCAGACAATTGCAGGTGGGTTTCTGTTCATCTTTTAGTGCATATAATTCTTGCAATTCTGGGAATACTTGCATTCACATTTTGAATTTGTTATGTTCTACTGTGAATTTTTGACAACTATTATTCCTTGTATTTGGATGTTACCAATTCATCTTTAATCTGCTGTATGATTGCACATCTGGTTATCTGGAAGTGTTCTTCTGGTGCTTGTCTGCTTGACAACATTAGTGAAAAGAACCAATATCTTTTGTTTTTCAATAAATTATGTGAGGATTGTGACATTTCCGTTGCCTATGTATCTTTTCTTTTCTACTTATGTTTCTGAAGATTACAAGGAGAAACCCATGTGTGTTTTACATTCAATATATGATGTCATTATGTTAAACGTTTCTCATGAGTTGAAAGTGCCGGCAGAAGGTTTTGGACTCATTTTAAGCATGTTCATAACCACCTTTGTCACAATAAAGCAAACAATATTTGTGATGCAGATATTTATTCTTGAGTGTAATGTTGACTTTTTCCCATATGGCTGTAAATCCTTTTACATGAGAGATCCAGGTTCTGGTTTCTGGCCCAAGTATTTCTCTTTTATTTGGCCATTTTTGTTTGGTTACTGTTTTCATATTTTAGAGAGCACCTCTTGTTTAATTTAGTGCATAGAAATATAATCTCTTCTGGTACTTGGCCTTCCTTACAATTGTATGTTATCACTGCTCATTTAAGTCACCTCAATTGTTGGATTGTAGAAGCGGTCTTGAAGGGCTTTAATACAAGGAATATTCTATAATCACAATTCATAGCAGATGAACTTCTTTTTGTTTGGAGAGATGGTATATGTTTTATTGCTGCAGCAGTTCATAGAAGATAGATTGTTGACAGCCAAGACTACTTTAGTTGGTTTGTTATTAGATCTAGCATGCTTAACTTAATTTTCTACACTGCTGTTTAATCTGCCTAACTTAATTTCCGACACTGTTGTTTTTTCTTTTCGATTCTTTTCCTTTCAAATCAATTGATGTTTCTATTTTAATGACTATGCCTTATTTGGCAGACAGAAATGTTAGGCCAATGCATTGACCTCTCAATGTGCAACAGTTTTATCCGGATCTAGTCATCATTAAGAGAAAGACACCGAACGACTTTCATCATTCTCAAGCATATCCACAAGCAAGGTAGGTGTATCATTCGAAGTATATTTTCTTTGGAAGTTTCTCACGTCCTGGACTACAGCAGCTGTCTAATGGCTAAATGATTTAGTAATAGAAGAGTTTATAATCATGTCAAGTTCAGATGCTTGTATTTTGGCTTCTCTTTATATTTTTTGGTGTATGCAATGATTATGATACACAAGTCATTAACTTCTTAAGCTTCTAGTTGTTTAACCACAAAAACAGAGAATAAATTATTAGGATTTATGAAATCAAAGCCACAATAAGAATGAGGAATACTCCTTTCGGGATGGCTTAGATTGTTCAGCTTGGGACTTCCATAATGGAGATCTCACGTTCGAAACCCCTTTAGCTTGTGCCAGCCAGGGGGTTGACCTACTCATCTCCAGGGTTGCCTAGTGCGGCTTACCTCTCCCGTGTGGTTTGCTATTGCACAGAGGTGGGGTTTACCCTGTGCTCACCCGAAGGGTAGCGGCGGCTGTTGGTTCCCTTGTCATAAAGAAAATGAGGATTACGATCTTAGCTAGTCCTACACTAGAACCTAATTCTTTTATTTTTCAATTTTTGTTGTGATGTTTGGAAACTGTAATAAATATGAATTTCCCAACAATAATCATGTGAAACTTTGTGAAAAACAAACAACAATGACAACACGAAAGAAGAATCATTCATGAGATTCAACAGAAATTATCATTTTTTATTTTGCTTGGGCTGTTCTCAAATTCAAAATTGTTATTTAGCTTTTATTGTAATTACATTGAAACATATTGCTAACAACAACAACAATAAATTGAAAGATAGGGGGCCTAGCAATTACACTTGTATGATCACTTTCTTTATGCTTAGGGGGATCATGTTTTCTTCGTGAAATTGATTTTCATTATTTCTGTATGAAAATTGTGCTCTCCAGGTTGTTATTAAGGTTATTAGTTTTAATGTATGCTTCATGGTTTTCCTTACAGATCTCATGATGAAGTACAGGATGATGGTTATCCTCCAAGATGGTTGCTAGAACTCCATAAGGAACTGAGGGAGGAAAGTATTAGTGTACCTGAGAGGTGAGATGACCTCCTTCACTTTTGTCAGTCTCAATGCTAGACTGGTGGTGCTGGAAAAAATGTTTCTTTGACGTGCCATATTTTCATTTTAGTATGTTTTATTTAATGATGCTTTCCTGAAAAAAAGTAAGAACACAAGAAAAGAGAGACTTGAAAATAATGAAGCTTGCTAAGTCACACTTCCTTATTATTTAGTGGGTCCTCTTTGATTCTGTATTTTTTCTTTTCTACTGGCATTGATATGCATTACTTGAGCCAAGAGTCTTCTGGAAATGGCCTCTCTACCTCCACGAGGTAGGGGGAAAGTCTGCACACACTCTACCCTCCCGCAACTCCACCTGTGGGATTACACTGGGTATGTTGTTGCTAAGTCAGACTTCCATTCATCTACAAACTTAGTTGCTCTTTGATGCATTACACAAGCATTCTTTTCATAATAATTTCAATTTCTATTTGACTAATTTGTCAGTGATACTAACATGTTAAATTAGAATTTTAATGTTTCCTGGTCAACCTGCTAACAGGTTGAACGATGATGAGCTCCGTCAATTCTATGCTGCTGCAAATGGTGATTTTGCTAGGCTGCTTTCATCAGTTAAGAAAACCATTAAATGGCGGCAGAATTACACGTTTCTTTCACCAGAAGAACTTAAGGCTTGGTCTCCTTTCATTTTTTGGCACGGCCACGATGCCAATCAACGGCCTTGCCTCATCATTCGCCTTGGACTTGCTTGCTCCAACCTGAGATCGAATGGCCCCAATCTCTTTCATAAGCAGTTGACGTAATGCCAATCCTTTCTTTGTAGTTGGATATATCAGTGCCCAATGAGAATACATGTGAAGACTGATAAATCGTGATCCAATTGATTCATTGCAAGTTTTAATACGAGTTAAGTATGCTATAAGAGGCTGAGTCAAGTTCTTCAGGATAGAATAGTATAATCTGCGCAAGTGCATGTCATAACTCAGGTTTAGAGTTGTCGTGGAAAATTTAACCTGTACCCTTCGTGAATCAATCCTCTTTGCTGCCGATATGTAATTGTTACAGAAAATTTTGAACCATTTTCTTTTAATTGAACTGGGTTGGCCTGGATAAACCTCTTTGTTCTATGCCAATATCTGAGAAACCTGAATATGCTTAGTGAACTTGGGAATTAGGGTCTGGGCTAATGGCTATCACTGGGATAACCAATCCTGAGTTTTAATTCTTTTGCTAGTTTCATGGTATCCAAGTAAAATCTGCTTCAATGGAAATTTCATTGCAGAATTTTCTGTTAAGCAGCTCTGTTGCTCTTCGAATAATTTGTCAAATTTGCATGGCATGAAATCACTGATATTTTCTGCTCTGCTATTTGGATTTCATACCCAGACCCCAGTTGTGGGATTTCACTGGGTATGTTATTGTTGTTGTATTGCCAGCCATTTGGTCTCAGTTTTTCATGTAGACTTCTTCAGTTTGCATGCTGATTTTGGATAGAATGCTTATTGAGGTTTTGATTCCACAGTTTCGCAGATTGAGCACGGTATTCTGAGAATGGTCAATGTGGAACACCCTATAATAACTGTCTTGATGGACTGTGAAGGACTCTCTCCCTTTGGTTTTCCCATACACATGATGAGATCTTGTGCTATGCTCTTGCAGGATCATTATCCTAATCGTCTTAGCTCTTTGATTATAGTTCGGCTCCCTCAAGTTGCCCAAATAATAATGCAAACTTTCTTTCAGGTAACTCCATCATTGATGCATTTAAAGATTTCACCCCCACCCCAAGAAAAAGAAAAAAAGAAACCAGCAACTCCTGAGCCCTTTCCTTACAGGTGTTAAAAATGTCTTATTAATTTACTTGCCATTGAGATAAAAAAATCTGTTATTGTTGGTGTTGTTGGTTTAGAGGGTGAGTCACATAAATCCACAAGTTGCTTGATTTTGACTTCTGATAATCAAATAGTTGTGAATTGGTTTTGATTACTTCCGCTGACTGGGGGAGGCTTTCCTTCTATTTGTGGGGATCAAAATGAAGAAATCCTATCCTATGTAGTCATCACTTCAGTAAGATTTTACTAACCATCCATAGCTCTGATAGACACAAAAGGACGCCACCTCCCCCCCACCCCCCACCCCACAGACACACACATGAGCTACTTTCTTTTTGTTTATTTTCATGTCATATGTTGTTGTTGTTTATGGTTTTTTAAGAAAAAACTCACAGTTATACCTTATAGCAACTGTTTTTGACCTTTCTTCATGAAGAATTGGCGTTACTTAGATGATAGTTGAATGGGTAGTATTTTGCCTGAACTCGAGTATGGGTAAGGATATTTGCGAGAATCGAAAATTCATTGTTTCATTGTCCGTTACATAATCCTCTATGGTGATGCCACAATACTCTCTCGACTACATAATCCTCTCTTACAGTCCAACACAAAGGGAGGTCTATCCCATCTTATCTCATCTTCATTTCAAATGGCCGGTCAAGACTTCTGCTTGTTGGTGTATCACCCAGATTATTATCTCATGGTTTGGATTTTGATTGGTTATAATGGATTAATATGTAACTCTCCAGGCTCTAATTGAGCTAAATCATAACTACGAATTGTAGTAGGGGACTGTAAAAATTTTGTTTGCATGATTTCATTGTTTTTTATGTATGGCTGCATTACTATTTACATCAAACTAACATTGGTGCTTGCAGGTGCTTAAACCATCCACACGTCAAAAAGTGAGAATTATTGGGAGAAACCATCTAGAGTTTCTATCCAATCACCTCGATTCAATACCTCCGTTTCTCGGTGGAGCGAAACTGCCTCATAGTTCAAATGCTCAGACATTAGCGCATTTGCAGAAAGTGATCCGATTAAGCTAAGGCCTACAAGGACCAGCAAGACGAAATTGACAAGCGAGAGCAGACCTGAAACACCTGATCATACGAATGAATCCAATGAGGTCAGTCTGACAGAACCAGCCGCTGATCAAGTGAAAGATAGCCCTGAGTCTAATCATCACAACGTCTCCAACACGAGTGTCTACAGAGAAGAACTGATAAAGACCGTATTCATCGGTATACTTATGGTATGGGTATTCATTGCTGTGATTGTGGCTATGGATTATCCAGAAAGATGGCCTCTTTTGCGTTCGACTTAGATAATAATAAGATTTGTGCTTCCTATGCAGAATCACAAAATCTGCACTCTCACAAGCAATAGATTTCTTCTTTAGTTACATACTTGTTATAGTATTTTGAAAGGCACCGGGACGAGTAGAATTTCATATGGTAGCCTACTGATAATCAAAGAGGATTCATACAGTTGGTCCTAACTTGTTTGGATCGGAGACGTAATGTTACGTGGATTGAAAATGATAGAGTTTACAAAATAATGGTAGAAATGTGGCTGCTGGGATTCGAGCCCAGGTCTCCACGGCCACAACGTGGAATTCTTACCACTAAACTACAGCCACAAGATGTCTTAATAGGGTTAGTTAAAGAGAATTTTTATGTTTGGCGTGGAACATATTTAAACTGTATTAAAAAGCTTATAGCCGCTGTGTATTTATATGATTTTTGTACTCTTATATCAAATTTAATAATAGGATTTATATTTCAATTTTTTAATGATTAATATTGTTTTTTTTTTCTGTATAAAGTGAAATGCATATTATATTATAGAAAATGATCAATCGAAATTTTCATTCCTCCTTGTAATATTAAGAATTAGAAATGCTTCCCTTCTAAGATAAGAGCTGATAAAGAATTTCATTAATCATTGATCGTTGAAACAATTCGATGAATTTACTAAATCATTTTTTTAATCACTTATTTTAGCATTTTTACACCCTATTATGCAGTGGATCTTCTAGTAATTAACCATCTTTCTATTCATGGAGGATTAGTTGAAGTGCCCGATATCATTTTAGGTTTATGTTGCATTAATTTATAAAAAGATTCAAGTCTTAACAACCCACTGATGAAAAGTGCAAATATATATATCAATTTTATGTTTGCAGTAAAAATACGTTATAATTGTAGAAAAGTCAGTATTATACTGTTCAAAACTATTAAGATTAAAATATAAAAAGGCAAAGAATTTAGGTCCAAAACAAAAATTGTCCACTAAATCTTATAACTGAATTGAAATAATGTTTGCAAACTAAAAACATAAAAGGAGAAAATATGTTTTCGAAACCAAAAAACAGATAGCATCACAAACAACAGACTTAATCAAACAAACTGAAACCCATGTCATCATCTGACTCCTCAGCAGGCTCTTCCTTCTTCTCCTCCTCCTTAGCAGCAGCAGGAGCAGCTCCAGAACCAGCGGCTGCAGCAGGAGCGGCAGCAACGGCGGCAAACTTACTTGGATCCTGCAAGTGCAAGAATAGTTGAGACAAAGTAAACTAACTGTTTATATCATTACATCTTCGAAACATTGGGATTAAGACCATACCGCGAGGTATTCCTTCACTTTGTCAGCGAGAGGGAAAGAGTAGTCGGTTTCAATTGCAATGGCCAACACATTCTTGTAGGCGTTGGTGAACATGTGGGGTGCAGCAGCAAGAGTTGGGTAAGAGATGGCCAATGCCAATGAGGTAACCATAGATACTCCCATGGCAAACTTCTCAATGAGATCATCCTCAGTCAGGTCAAGAACCTCAGGGCTGAAGACGGAACCATTGTCGTAAACAGAGAGAACAACAAGACCGTATGAGAATGGCCTTATACCAAGTTTGGCAAGCAGGGCAGCTTCAGAGGAACCAACTTTATCACCCTTCTTGATGAGTTCCACAGGAGTGATAATTTCAACAGTACCCTTGTTAATCTTAGTTGGGATGTTGAGCACCTGCAAGAATTATATGGCAAGTTAACAAGAAATACTTCTCAACACAAGCAAGAAAAAAATGATTCTTTGTGGGTGGCATGAAGAAAAACCCCCCCCCCCCCCCCCCACGCCACACTGAAGAAGAAAAGAGGTCTGAGATGGGTCAAGACCAGTGTTACCAGGAGGAACAACAACATCAACTGGAGCCACCAAACCAACACGAGCAGGTGCTCCAACCTATTAACATATAAATGGAGGACCATAAACATACTATAAACAAGGCTGGAATGAGACATAGTGCAGCTTAAACTTGGAATCAATTCAAACATCAAGCATAAAACATGTCTTCAACAATTAGAATAAATGCAAGACAATTGACGAAACACAATAAAATAATATTGAGAGCAACAGTATATACAAACCATAAAGTGACTTTTTCAGTACAGTTTCAAGTGAAAATAACCTTTTTAAAACTTAAAACTATAACTAGTAAAAGGTTCACATCTTCTTGATTTTCATGCAACAATTGAAGAAACACATCAATCAACAAGTTAAACATACTTAAAACATACTCCCAAAAGCCAAAAACATAAGCAAGTTTCATCATTTTACAATATAAAAAGAGTATGGCAATTAATTTACCTTGTACTTTGCGACTTCCTCACTCACTTCCTTGAGGTCACCCTTGGTGAAGATCAACCCCACATTACCCTATAATAAATCAAACAACAACTTCAGTACAGTTTGACTAAGTACCTAAACTATAAAATCAAAAAAAGATACATGATTATACACATTGAACATACACCTGGAAAAGTTCCTTTACATTATCTATTTCTGTATAGAATTAAAATCTTAAAAAATGATATCGGAATACTACACTCTAAACACAGATTACACCATTGGTGAAGATCAATCCTACATTTTCCATTAGTATAAACTGAACAACAAATCCAGCAGAGTTAATTGAGTACTACTATGTAAACAAAAACTTGCTTTACTACTTAATTGCTCAGACTCTCCAAAAATATTGCCAGAACTGTGTAGGATACATAAAAAATACACTATTTTCAGAGGATACATCATGCACCTGTCGACATTTTTAAGCAACATAGCTTTACTGTTTATTGTATCGGACTGGAATATCAACTCTAGTATAAACTGAAGAACAAATTCAGTACATTTAACTGAGTACTACCTATACTGTGAAAAAAAACATACTTTTATCATTTTCGGTATCAATTGATCGGATTCAATAAATTGAACACCAAATTCAGTACAATTAACATGATTTAAGCATATACATATATAGAATTAACACAATATCAGTGAAGAGGAGCAAAAAGACTTACAATAAGGAGAGGGATGAGATTCAGGATGGTCTCATTGCCAGTTTTCTCAGCATGAACCCTAATAGTTCTCTTCATCATAGTATTCTTTCCCATAAGAACAACAGAATCACCTCTCAAACCCTTTCTAATACTCTGTAGCTGATTAGATCCAACATTATCAGCAGCAGCCACAAGCACCTGAGTAAAATCATCCAGAAGTTGACACATTTTGGTGTCATAAGCGATCTTCTTCTCAGCCTTAGTTGCTTTTGGAGCCATTTGAACTGGTTTTTCAGATGAAAACTAACCCTAAAAGTGAAAAGAAGAGATTTTTACTACAACAAAAAGAGGGCCAAGACGAATTCGAACTTCAGTCAAGGCGGACAGCAGCGGCGCCGTCACTTTAACCTCTTCAATTCAGATCTATGGTTTGCTGAAAAAAGGGGAGAAATGAGAAAAACCCTAAACCTGATTTGCTCTATGAAGTGATGGAGAAGAAGATGGAGAGTTTATATAGTGATGGGTGATTGAATGACCTAAATTGGACGGTGTAGATTGATTGGGTTTTTGAGGGTTGAGATTGTTTTGGGAAATGGGCTGGATATCTAGATTTGGGCTTAAGGCCCAAATTCATATGATTCGTCTAGTTCGTTTAAGAGATTTGACTTAAATTCATGTGATTCGTCTAGTTCGTTTTAGTTTTATTGGGATTGGGCTAGAGTGATATCGTGGTTAAATTACTTGAATTTGGAGGGTGGTGATTATATTAGAAATGGCTAGATATTTAGCGTTGGTTTCGTAAAGTTTGGCTTATGTGGCAAAATTGGCCAAAAGTTATATGATATGTCTAGTTCGTTTGGTTTAGTGGTTTGCGCTTCGAGAGAATTCTGGTCAGTTACTTGAATTTTAGGAGGGTGGTGAATCTCTTTTTAAAAGGGGATCAAACACACCCGCCCATCAACACTCTCCCCCATCTCTCACTGTCGATCACCCACCGCTCCAATGCCAATCAAAATTCCCCCTCCATTCCAACATCAATCACTCTCTAACCTACAGACACACCCCTCACACCCACAAAAACCTCCACCAGACCCCCCACACACCCCCACCTCCCATATCATCGCTGAAACAAACCCACGCCATCCGGACACCCACCCCCCCCCCCCCCCCCTATCCAAACCTAAATATCCACCGTTTTTCTGCCTCCATTGACTCTATTCTCCTGCTCCAATCCCATCCCCCTTGATCCCCCCTATCGCCTCCCTTTCCGCTTGCACCCCCACCACTTACTCCCGTCCTGCCCCCAACCTGTTACCACAACCCCACCCCACCAAAGCACTGACTGTTCTCCTCATAAACCAACCCCACCCAAACTTCCCTCGTTTATTCTGCCCTTAGCTCCCACCGCCCCGGACCACTAGTTTACAGTCAAGTGATTATCTTACACCAGAAACACCCGATGACCTATTACACCGAAGGTAATCAATCCACGGCCCTTTAACGTGCCTGCCTTCTTTTGTGTTTTGAAAATGATCCCAACAAGTCCGCCCAATCATTGAGAAATTATAGCCCATGCACGACGGCTAACGTCGCCTCGAATCCCACCTTCTGGAGACAGAGGAAAATTAAGGGGAGGCAGGGGGAGAAGGAAAGGAGCGCGGGGAGGTTCCTTATTACTCAAATTCATATATACGTCTATTTCATTTTAAGTTTTAGAGGATTCGGATTAGAGTAATATTGTGGTTAAATAACATGAATTTAAAGGGTGGTGTTTCTCTTCGAAATGAGTGGATAGTTACCCTTGGGTTGGTAAACTTTGGTTCGAGTGGAAAAATTGGCCCAAATTCATATGATTTGTCTAATTCGTTTAGGTTTTAAAGGATTTGGGCTAGAGTGATATTGTGGTTAAATTACATGAATTTAGAGGGTGGTGATTCTCTTAAAAATTGCCCAAATTTATATGATATGTCTAGTTCGTTAAAATTTTAGTGGATTTGGGCTAGAGTAGATTGTAGTTAAATTACTGGAATTTAGAGGGTGGTAATTCTCTTAAAACGGTCCAACTTCATATGATACATTTAGTTCATTTAAGTTTTAGGGGATTCGGGCTAGGGTGATATTGTGATAGAATTACTTGAATTTAGAGGGCGGCGATTCGCTTTAAAATGGCTAGATATCTAGCGTTGGTTTGGTAAACTCTGGCCTGGGTTGCAAAATTGGCTCAAATTCATATGATACGTCTATTTCGTTTAAGAGATTGACTCAAACTCATATGATCCATTTAGTTTGTTTAAGACATTAGACTAAATTCATGTGATACATCTAGTTCGTATAAGTTTTAATGGATTTGTGCTAGAGCAGATATTGATTAGTTCAATTTACTTGAAATTAACGGATGGTAATTCTCTTGAAAAATGGACTGGATATATAGCTTGGTTCGATAAATATGGACCCTTCTAGGGAAGATGAAAAAATTGATTTTGCAAAATTATTTATGTTTTTCATTAAAAAAATTTAATAGCATAAATATATATTTTATTAAAAGACAAGTATATATATAAATTCAATATATCATAAAATGTGGTAAATGAGTCATTATTCAAAGGTTAATGTCATATTTAATTAATTTTTTTTCCTTAAAGAATAAAAAAAACCACACCCCCAACCCCCCCAAACACAAAAAAGTAATTATCTAAAGTAGTTAGTAAACCCCTAGAGAATCAAAAATTAAACTAATCCTTTGGCTTATTATTAAAAATAACTAAAGGGGAATTTAATACACCCTCATGTTGATTAACAATTTTGTTTAGAACCAAACTCAATTAGATTATTCACTTTCAGTTGAACTCTCTATTATTTGAATAATAATATAAATTTTGGTCCTACAGTAGGTGTATTGTAGTGCTAATAACAACAAAAAAAATTACCTAATAAATTTGAATTAATTGACTAACAAAGAAAAGAGAAGTCATTCCCCTCCCATACTCTTTTATCGTTAAATTTAAAAAAATTTAGACAAACTTCAATTTAAATATGAAACACGGAATTAAAAAAAAAAAAAAAAAGTCTTACATTTCCGTTAAATTATATTATGGTTCACCATGCAATTGTTGAGTTCAACTATTAATAGATTTCCTATTTACACGTACCCTTAAAAGGTTTATACTAAATAATCAATTTTTTTCATACAATAAAAATACTCTCATGCCCAGTTTCTTTCTGTCTTTCTCTCTTTCTCGATTTTATAAAATTTTAAAATTGATCTAATTTCTCTCTTTTAGTTTGTCTACATCGATCAATTGTATATTCCTTGTCAAGTCTCTTTTGTCTTCTCTCTTTCTCATTTATATAATTTAAATATTATAATCGTCTATATACACTATAATGAATACAATTCGTTTTGTACACTTCGTTTTTTATAAAGTCTCTTTGCCCAAGATGTACTTTCTCCTTCGTGTTTATACAATTCATTTTATATAATTTGTTTCAACTGATATGTATAACGAATATTACAGTTTCTATGTTTGTTATGGAGGCAATTATGCACCTTGTATAGCATCACAAATATAATTTTTTATTTGCTATCCGGAAAGTTTGCCCTTAAAATAATAACGATTAGTTTATTTTATATTGAAGAAACTAAAAGAGTCAACCAAAAAATAGTCAATGATGCAATTACATACAAACAAACACTAGAAAATAACTAACGATTTTTTTTTCACGAAAAACATTTTCCTTCGCTGCAAATACATCCTTTAGAGTAAAATGGTCACGTTTACCATTATTCCCCAAAAACACGCAATTTTTTTTCTTAATTAAGTCGATCAAATAAGTATCATGACTATAGCATGAACCATCTCAATCCTCTTACGAATCTTGTCATAGGCAGAATATTAACATTACCTAATAAATAATTACATTAAAAAAATAATATCATATACTATCTTGTTTTATTATTAATAATAAGGCACATGTATTCATGGCTACATATTAAAATTCTTTATATCTTCGTTAAAAAAAATAAAAAATAAATTTGGTTAGTTGCATAATTCATGGAAAGCAAAAAAATATTTAAAATTATAATTTTTTTGTTAATAATAAAAATAATAATAATATCTCAAGTAATTAAGGAAAAAAAAGTCCAAATTTTGACCTTGTAAACCTAAATAGCATATAACACTATTTACTCTAAAAAAAAAAATCAAATCCTAAAAGACTAAGTAATTAATTTCAAAATCTCAATTTTTTCTATAAATAATAATAAAACCCCATAATTTTTATAATCAAAATCTCAACATAATCTGGGATTCTAATAACTTTTTTGACTGTATCTTTTATAATATATATTTTACAGGTACTTCTTTTTTCTTTAAATAATTTTTTAGTGTATGAAATTTTTTTGTTTCAAGAGGTATAAGATTTAATATTTTTGTGCTGCTGAATTGATTAAGCAAAAAAAAAATTGTCGATTTAAGTAATGGGTATTAAAAAGATTGTTTTTTTAATTGATTTTTGCTTTGTTTCTGCTGAATTTATTAAGTGTATTTGTTAATTTTGATTCAGCGAATTTTTTATTTATTTATGTTGAATTTGTTAAATATTCATTGAAATAATTTGTTTGATGTTCAAAAAAAAAAAATTAGATTCAGATCTGTAATTATTGCTAAGAAGGTTTGATTTCATTATCAGTTTTCTCTTTTTGTGTTTAATTTTTTTAATTTTTAATTTTTTTTTGCGTGTGTTGAAAGATTACTTTTTTTTATATGTATAAAAAAAAAATATTTTTTTTAGGTTTATGTAATTTTCTCTCTCTTGTTGGTAATGTTTGGTGTGATGGGTCTTGTGGGGTTTTTGTTTTTTCATATTCTATAAATTTGTGTGATTTTTAGCTAATTTTATTTGTATTCACTCTTTTTTTTTCTCTACTAATCAAGGTGATTGATGATTTGGAGTTTAATTCAGTGTTTTTTTTTGTTTTTGTGTTCATCTTCTCAATTTTGGGAATCAAGATTTCAGCTTTTATTTCCTCTCGATTTCGATTCATTGTACCTCGATTATCGTGTTATTTTATGTTGTTTTTTATACTTTCGACTTATCTACTTGTGTGTGATGTAGGGTAAGACCCACTTGGTGTGACTATACTGAGTTTATACTGTGTGGGATTTTCGTAAAGTTCAATATTTTTGAAGGATTTGATACTCACATCATGTCAACATCTGTTTAGAGTCTGAGCAACGTAGATTTTTGATGAGTTTAGGGGAAATTGGTTTCGAAAAATTTGAACCTGTTATGTTTTAGGGGGTTTATTGATATTGGATTGTTGTGTTGAAATCTGTTGTTCTTTTTTCTAAATTTTGATTGATTTTTGGTTACAGAGTTGAATTGATCTGAAAAAATGGCTTCTAATGGGAACAATCATGTATCAACAAAACCACCACCAGAGCCTTCACCGTTGCGAAAGGCGAAATTTTTCCAGGTAAATCCAGTAACTGTAGGTTGTGGTTGATTGGATCTTTAGTTAGATTTATATTTCGTGTTTATAATAGTCATTACGCCTCAATCCCAAGTAAGTTTGAGAATGATTTTGTCCATGTGCTCCGTTAAGCCCGTTTCAGTCCAATTGTCAAGATTCATCGTGAATTGACTAGTTTTACATTAGTTGTATACCTACTGCAAACCTGAAAATTCACACTGTCATAGCTTTTACATCTCCTGTTTACGCAGTGTAATTTCACAAGTGGGGTCTGTGGAGGGGGTGGTGTGTATGTTTAGTCGATTACCTTACCCCTACGTTGTTGTGGAGGTAGAGAGGTTGTTTATGATATAACGTTACCATTCTTGAACTACTTGAATCACAGGCTAACATGAGGATTCTGGTGACTGGTGGTGCTGGATTTATAGGCTCTCATCTTGTTGACAAACTTATGGAAAATGAGAAGAATGAGGTACAGAGTTTTTTTCGCGCTGGTTTTATGTTGTATAATCACAACTTACTGTCTCCTCGTAGATCGATGGTTAAATAGGAGTGAATTTACATGAACTTTTTTACGTCGTTGCTCAGGTGATTGTTGCTGATAACTACTTCACTGGATCAAAAGACAATCTAAAGAAATGGATTGGTCATCCAAGATTTGAGCTAATTCGCCATGGTAAAACCACTGCTTCTGGTTTTTTTACTGCTACTCGTTGTCTCTTATGCCTCTAGTTTCTCACTATCGTGTTGTTGTTATTGCTTTATATGTCTTTGTTGGTGTTTTTGTTCTACCCTCTATAAACTCTACTAGTGGAACTATACTGAGAATGATGTTGTACGTTCATGAACTGTCTTGTTTATATCCTCTGTGTCGATTTTCTTCTTATGCAGATGTTACTGAGCCATTGTTGATTGAAGTAGACCAGATTTATCACCTCGCTTGTCCTGCTTCCCCCATTTTCTACAAGTATAATCCTGTTAAGGTTAGTAATTGCAGAAGTTTCCTTCTGTTCATTATGTTCGTCACACTTAGTTGTTTCGTTGCTCTGAAGTAACGAGTTCTGTTGTGTTTTTGTTACCAGACAATTAAGACAAATGTTATCGGAACGTTGAACATGTTGGGACTAGCCAAACGAACTGGAGCAAGGTCGGAATCATCTTCTCTCTGTACTTACTACTAATTCTTGGTAATGTAGATCCCTTTTATCTCACCATTTGTTGTGCAAAACAGGATTTTACTCACATCGACTTCTGAGGTCTACGGAGATCCACTCGTGCACCCTCAAGATGAGACCTATTGGGGCAATGTTAACCCAATAGGTACGTTTTTTAACTTTATGATATTGAAGTAAGAGTCAGTATTTTCACTAAGAGGTTCGATATATGAAAAGTAAACATGTGAAGAAGCTAAATGAGGTTCAAGTTCAACATCTAGTATATATGTAGTCCTACCTGACCCCATCGTGCCACTGATGCTCAACGATATCTTGTATGCTTACAATTGTATGCAAATTTTCAGGAGTTAGAAGTTGTTACGATGAAGGCAAAAGAGTGGCTGAGACTTTGATGTTTGATTATCACAGACAACACGGAATAGGTAAACCTTTCTTCTGTCAGCACATAGTTTTTTGCGTTGCTTCCATCAGATCTCTTCTGATATGATTGGAAAAAAACAGAAATAAGGATTGCTAGGATCTTTAACACTTATGGTCCTCGAATGAACATTGATGATGGTCGCGTTGTCAGCAACTTCATTGCTCAGGCCATTCGGTATTGCTTCTGAATGTTTCTGTTAACAGTTTTTGTCAACTTTGTTATCTTAGCAAGGGACCAACTTTATTTTTGCACACTGCAGTGATGAACCCTTGACTGTCCAGTTACCAGGAACACAAACTCGCAGCTTTTGTTATGTTTCAGACATGGTAAGAACTAATCTTTGAACGATTTTAACTTTCTGTTACAACGATGGTGTCTAGGGCCTACTTCCGTGCACCTTGATTATCTACACCCCAACGTTCTGCAGGACTTCCCTTTAACGTTCTTTGAGCCTTTTGACTTACCTTCCTTTCTTGATGAGTAGGTTAATGGCCTTATGAGACTTATGGCTGGAGATAATACTGGACCAATTAACATTGGAAATCCAGGTTAGTTCACTTCCATTCCTCTCTATTTAACTCGTAAAAAGGTTATACATCATCGTTCATTACTCATTCGATCCTCTATCATCAGGTGAATTCACAATGCTTGAACTCGCGGAGAATGTGAAAGAGGTAACCCTTTTATTTTGGCAAACGTTTGAGATTTTACCCTTTCTCTTCCAATAAGTGAAGTGCTTGAGGATGAACCGAGGGTCTATTGAAAAGAACCTCTCTATTTCTCAAGATAGGGGTAAGGTCTTGTACGTCTACCCCCTCCTAGATCACTTGGTGGGTTACATTCAGGAGAGGATAAAAGGGTAATTAAGACGAGTACTTTCACCTCGGAAAAGTAAATAGGGTGGAGAAGGGCTGGAGGGTTGGTGTGTAGGTTGGTGTGGGAAGTGATCGAGGTTGGGAGCTTTTTTGGGTGTTGGTGTTGAATTGTTCTGAGACCTTAAATTTTTTATGTATTTATATTGCTTTCTTTTTTTATTTTTTTATGTTGTACTTTGTAGTTATCAACCCGGAAGTGAAAATTATCACAGTGGAGAATACACCAGATGATCCTCGACAGAGAAAACCCGATATCACAAAGGCAAAAGAGTTGCTAGGGTGGGAACCTAAGGTCAAGTTGCGCGATGGTCTTCCTCTCATGGAGGAAGATTTCCGCGATAGGCTGGGGATTTCAAGAAAGAAGTAAACATCCATGGTTGGGATATTGAAGGAACAAGAGAGTTCACAGAATATATGTTTTTGCATTTTGGCTTTGGTTTATACATGAGATGATATCAACTTTTGTTTCTCAAAGTTTTTTTTTTTTTGTTCTTTGTCTTTCTGAATGGAAAATAAACTATGTCCAGAATCCATCTTTTATTATTCAAAAATATATTTTTTTGTCCCATATTTTCCGTTGTTTTTTGTATTCGCGGTATCATCTAACACTGCTTCGTTTAAAAATATTGCTATTTTTTTTGTCCTTGTATGCTCATTAAAATATGAAAGACTCGTATTGAGTTCAGATGAACATCTTGCGTTGAGTGGTCTTTCCATAAGTAGTACAGGAGTCTGTTTTTAACGACTGGTTCTCTCTACATATACATAGGAAAAGTACTACAACAATAACATAGCAACATACTCGGTGTAATTTCTCAAGCGGACTCTGGAGATAGTGTGTACGTAGGTAGACCTTACCCGCACATAGGTCAAGAGACTGTTTCTAATAGACCCTCGACTTAAAAGGAAATATAGAAATGAAAAGTAAGGAGTAGCTAGATATATTAAATCATTAACTCATTTACAAGCAAATCTCATTATGTATTTGCATAACACTATCATCACTTGACAGACTTAATAGCCTCCTTCCTTCTGTGAAAACCTTAAAAGTTGTATATGTTCAATGTCAAATTGTATTACAACGAAAGTTATCCATCCAAATGTGGTTTAGTTTTGCTGGAAAACGACTCGTTTCCCTTAAGCAAACATACAACGTTGACAGCTACTTATCGATGTAGAAAACTGGTCGAAAAAACTGATAGTTCTTTGATGTATCCAGCTCTAAGTTATGACTGATAACACAGAAGGTTAAAACAAAATCTATGCAAAGCAATATCGATAGATACTTATTGGTTGTAAGAATCAATGTTTACATATCGCGGGAGGAGAAAACAATGATGTTTAAGATAAGCATGAAAAAAAGTTCTAAGCTTCAACAGGACTCTTACTTTTAGGTGTCTTCTCCTTCTTAACTTTCTTTGTTGCTGCACTTTTGGTCTCAGCTTCAGTTCCATCTTCTATTCTGGCAAAGATTGGCGTTGCCTGTGCCATTACTTGACCAGCTTTCAGCCCGCCCCATTTGGTATCACTCTGAAAACAAGATAATCGATCACTCAATCATTTTGCTAGAAAATCAGCAAAGATATAGCAAAAGTACGATGAATGTACCCAGCTAACAGCATCGAATTGTTCCTTGGAGTAGCCAAGTTGGGAATATATCCTCAAGCTCAAGCCTGGTGTAATTGGTGATAGCGCGATTGATATGATTCTCATTGCTTCTAATACAATTACGAGATCCTGATGAATAATCAAAGGGAAGAATAAAGTATCTTAGAATGCAACGATGATTACTTCAGTGAGTTTTATACGAAGTTCAAGGAAACAGCTTGAAGAAAAACCTTTGCTGCAGTTTCAAAAGCTGTGCCGCCTTGCTTGAAAAGAGTCCACGGTGCTTGTCCATCAATGTATAAATTTCCAGCATTACCAATCTCCAGGACAGTCTCGCAAGCTGCTGATAATTCCAAATTTTGATAGTGCACTCGTGCTTTCTCTACCTATAAAGACAACACTTCACATCATCAAACACAAGCGTCTTACGCGGTTAAACTGCATTCTATGTACATCTAGAGGTTAAAAGGCATGCAATAAGAGGAACTAGTCTGGCATAATGTACATCTCAATGCATGAAAAGGGAGACGTGTTTACCAGTTTCTCCACTGCAGCCTTGAATTCGTTTCCTTCTGCCGCAACATCTGAATCAACCGCCAGAGTTGATTGGCAGTTTTTTTTCAGAAGTCCAAGTGTGCGATTTAGAAGATTACCTGCATTTATAAACCTTAGGTCAGACTAATATATTGCCCTACGTTCCAAAAGAAAGAATCAGAACGAAATCAAGTGTAAAAATTTAAATAAATTAGTACCAATTGTATTAGCTAAATTTGCGTTTATCATTCTGATGAACCGTTCCTCTGAGTAGTCCCCATCATTACCAAATTCTACCTCCCTGAGGAAAAAGTACCTGACTGCATCAGGTCCAAACCTCTGAACCAAGTCTGTTGGCTCGAGTGTATTCCCCAGTGATTTACCCATCTTCATACCATCCTAAAAAATTTCAAAAAATAAGAGCTGCATCAATTATAAACAGGACTATACGATGAATTAGCATAACTACATGCTTATCTATATGATTTTATCAAAGTTATATAGCTTATAACAGTATATGTATGAAATAACGTTAACGCAGTCCAGAGAGAAAAATACAAAATTATCTCGATCAAAGAAGACTGATTGTATTTGAATAGATTTTTTATCAATCATAGAAACGTTTAATGCATGCTTCTACAAAGCTTCATATGAACGAAGAATTAGACCAACATCAGCAGATGTAATATTGGTATAGTAGTAAGAAACTCCTGAAACATATAAGAACTTCATCTACTGTTTTTTATTTGTTTTTTCCTTTCCTTTTTCTTGTAGAGGTGATTGATTAGGAGATGGAATAGGTGATAACAAACTACAACTCAGACAATGTCGAAGAGCCAAATCTTCCAAGCTCAAGAAAAATATAGAGTAAAAGTTCCAAATGTAACGTAAATACCTTGGTCAAGAATCCATGACCAAATACCATCTTAGGGAGACCGATTCCTGCTGACATTAACATTGCTGGCCAATAAACAGCGTGAAATCGCAATATATCCTGTCAAAATTGTCAAGGAGAACAAAATCGTTAAGGAGACACATTGATTAGATGAAATTTAGCTAAGCAAAAAGGAACGTCTTCATCAATAAGAGGATTTTGAGAAAGTTCTCTAGCAACAAAAGTACATGAACTATAAAAACTTTCATATTTTATTTCATTTAAACATAAAAGAACTTTAGCTTTCCAACGTTGCTTTCAGGTGTATCCAAAGAACCATCTAAAATGAGAACTTTGAACGTAATACAAAAGATATCTTAAAAAAATAAAAAATTCTAAAAAAAAAATTAAAATTTAAAAACAATCCCCCATCCCCCATCCACGCCCCCCCCTCCGCCCCACCTCCTCCCTTCTATCCCCCCTCTCCCTTCCCTTTTTCCCCCCTCCCTCACCCCCCTCGCTCCTCCCTCCCGGGGCGGGGGGGGGGTTCCCTACTCCCCCTCCCCCTCCCTTTTTTCCCCCTCCTCCCCCCCTACCCCTCCCTGCCCGCCCTGCCCTCCCCCCACCTTTCCCCCATCTCCCCCCCCCAGCTACTCCCCCACCCCCTTCCCTCCCCCCCCTCCTCCCGCCCCCCTTCCCCCCTCCCTCCCCATTCCTGCCACCCTCCCTCCTCCCCCCCCCATCTCCCCGCCCCCCGCCCTCCTCTCCCCATCTCCCCCTTCCTCCACCCCTCGCGTTCCCCCCAACCCCCCCCCCTGTCCGCAGACATTTCTCCGACTCCTCCCCCTCCCCCCTCTCCCTCACACCCACCAGCCGCCATACCCCCACCCCCCCGCCCCCCATTTACCCTCCATTCACCCCCGCGTAACTCCTCCCCCGCTGGCGGGCGTTCTCCTGCACGTCCCCTCCTCTCCGCGTAATATTCAACATCTGAGTTTCTTCAAGGTTAACCGAGGACAAAATTATAATCAAGACAATAATATCCAATTGGCATACACCAACAAGAATAGCACAACTCCAGTGCCACTTAATACTTACGCTTGGACATGAAACTGGAATGACATAAGAACATAATTTATGTGTCTAGCTATGTGCTTAGTTTACCCTTTTTTTATGAGTAACAATCTCCTTATCTGCCAACGGCGACTGATTTTGTAAGAAACTACCAAGAAAGTTCATGCCTTCATGGAACTAAGATTGTTCAAACAAGATCCATAACAACCTCCCCCCCACCCCAGCCCAAACAACCATTAGCTTATCTGAATTTAAATGTGACTAAAAGCATGGCATACCTTGCCAATTAAGTGGAGAGAGGCAGGCCATCCAGAAGAAATTGCAGTATCTAAACTGGCTAGCTCGCTATCCTCAAGAAGTGCAGATACATAACTGTTTGACCCAAAAAAGAGCAAAAGGAGAAGAAAATGACAATGGAGAGTAAGATACGACAACGGATGAATGGAACATCATATTCAGGGTAAATAACAATGAGAGCCACTTGCTACTACGCTCATAACAACAGTTCAATTACTGAAAAATGTTGACTAGGGCTGCTTTGGAATTTAAGAACCCTTTGCATGCAGCATGTGAGACAACCAGATTCAGAATAGAACTTAAAGCCCTAGCAACATTATGTAACATGCAACTAGCTTAGTTGAATCTATTTTGAAGTACAGACAGTGAAATTTTTCAAGTTTACTCGAGATGAACCCCTGAATCATATGGGATTAGGGAAAATAACAACCACCGTCTCAAAAAAAATTATGAAAAGAAAGACTATACAGACGTTTTATTTATAAAGAACTATGCAGGCACTCTCACAAAGGGAACATAATGAACAGAATCCAAACGAAGACAGAACATCAAAAGGACAAAATATCTATATTTGCACCAGGTGCAAAAGAGAAAGATGACTTACCCCAATAAAGCATCAAACCAGACATATATAGTCTGCTTCGAATCATTAGGAACAGCAATACCCCAATCTACTGATGCTCGGGAAATGGAGAAATCTTTCAGGCCATTCTTAATCCAACCTTGAACCTTTAAATAGTCTATATCAGTTTTAATTTCAATAATGTTTTTAAACGAAGCAAACATGTAACATAAATTATGCAGGCACGATGACAGTGTAAATTGAGACAGCAATAGGAATCGTATTTCAGGAGACGGTATCACATAGAGGAAATGGCAATAGTGCAGTGGGGAAATTAAATTCTTTTCAGGACAAATATCTTTTGGTTTATCGAATAATATTATTCATCTCTAGTGAACCTAGTTTGACTAAACTAATGTCATATCAACGGAGAATGTGAATTTTCACCTCCGGTTAAATTGATGGTTTAGAAAATCTAGGCAGTGTTCAAATTATTTACTACTCCCTCCGTCCAGAAATGTTTGTCATATTACGCTTATCGAAAGTCAATTTGACTAATTTTCACAAAGGTAAATTAGATACATTAATTCTATATTTTAAACTAAAATTAGATATTATAAACTAATGAAAAAGTACGATAAATTACAATTTTTTCATATTATATGATTAAAAAATGCATCTTAAAATGTTAGTCAAAGTTTTTATAGTTTGACTCTAAAAATAGAAACCATGACTAACAATACCGGACGGAAGGAGTATGAGGTATGAGAAGTGAGCAAATTCTAGGAATGAGATGTTTTCCAAACATCGACATTGTTTACATATTTTGCCAAAGTCAATCTCATCTGTATCTTTTCTAGCCTTCTTCAGGTGATATTATGAACCAATAAGATGCAGAGTTTAAAATGAAAACCCAAATAGATATTCCAATCTTCCTACCTCATTTAGACGATAAGAAGGCTGGACGAAACCAGGGTTTTGCTTTAAAACTTCTTCCAATTGTTGTTGATACTTTGACAAGGCAAAGAAGTAATTATCTTCTTTTCTTTTCACACATGGCTTCAAGTGCGTAGGACAACAGTTATCATCCAGCAAATCCTTCTCGTCCTGCAACTCTTCCAATGTTACAAATGGACTGCCCAATAATAAACAAACTAGATTTAGCCATGCATAAATGCCAAAGAAACATGGGTTTAGTTGGATATTGCATATTTCGAATTCTTTGAGCTATAGAACATTCGTATAATCTCATGCATCCTTTATTTTACCCATTATACATCAATCTTTTTCTTATATGTAATGGAATAGATTGAAGATGATAAACTTGCAGTAAGCCAGTCCGAGAAATTGTAATTACAAATCATACAGTCTATGAAGTCAATAAGAGGCAATGCTGCAATCAATCACCACGGAATTGCTAGAAAAGTAAAAGATGGAAAGTGGTTTCTATTATATATCAACAAAAAAAAGAAAAACTCACAACTGACTACTTCAAACAACATCAATATGATATTTAGACAGCCTCTGCCACAGTGCCAGTCTTTTGTGAATGAATTCTAAAAAGAACATGGGAATGTAGATTTATGCAGCTTAAGGGCTCAAAGTCACAAGGAAGTGATTAGAAACTGTGTAACTAGGTTAACATCTTCCACCAAGAATGAATTCTTTTACGGAAGAACCACTCCTGAGTTCGAATTGCCCTCCCCGCCTAGATTGACTATGATCTGAAAAAGGCATGAAAAAGATGTAGTAAATTGTATGATCCTGTATACTCCCTCAGTTTCAATTTGTTTGTTTCAGTTTGTTTCACAAAAATGTCTCTTTTTTGGCAACTCTTTAATTTCAACTTTCCACGTGACATGTTTAAGACCACAACATTAAAGGACATTTTGGTACATTCCACATATTTTAGTTTAAGACTACAAGATTCACAAGTTTCCTTTATTTTCTAAAACTTCATGACAAATCGAAACCAGACAGCCGAATTGAAATGGAGGGGTAATAGACTATAAGGAAAAGAATGTCATATGAAGGGTACGCAAAAGATTTCTTTGGAAAAATAGAATTGAGTTCTCACCTTGTACTCCTCACAGTTGACACAATAAAGTCCCTCATAATCAGCCCTGTATATGTCACCATTTGCAAGAACCCGAGAGTAAAATTCCTTCACAACAGCTTCATGCTTTGGATCAGTTGTTCTGATAAACTTGTCATAACTTATGTCTAACTGCAGTTACAATTGAAGAAGTAAAAAGGCATGACATTAGCTCAATTGATGAGAGCTCCCTTTACATGAACTAAGTCTTAATTTTGAACCCTCCACACCCAATCAAAAAAGAACACTCCAGATGCTGTACTTGAGAGTAAAAACAAATGAATTAGCACTAGTTGAAAAATATACATCTTTCCAGAGAGCTTTATAAGCTTGTGATACAACGTCACAGTGTTCATTTGGGCTAGAACCATTAGCTGCAGCTGCAGTAGCAATCTTCTCTCCATGTTCATCTGTGCCAGTGATGAATATAACTTTCTTCTCAAGTAGCCTCTGCAAGAAAAGGAACTCTACAAACATCAGCCTATTAAAATTGCACACCAGAGTATACTTTGAGGAATCTGACATTATTTTATTTTAATTATGTCCTCCCTTCTACTTAAAAATCAAAAATCATATCCTGTGGCAGTCTATTCGTTGAGGATGCATCTTTTCATCACAACCACAAGGAAGTTCATCGCTAAGTGAAAAAGGAGGCTCTGATTACCATTTATGCCTAACAAACTAAGTATATGAAAGAGTTCCAAGACTCCTGAATTATATTCGAATAGACAACCAAAAACATGAATAGAGATGGCTTAGGTCAACTATGACATCCACCCCCTAAATATTATGATAAGACATCACCATAAAAAAGAGGCTATAACCTTGTAATGTAAAGGAAGACTAGGAAATGTACTGAATCACAGTAGGAACAAATGAATTTAAGATGCACTAAAGAGGTAATATGAAGACAGCTTCCGTCTGGAAATTTAGAAAATCAATCAACTACACCTCAATTCAACCTAGTTGGGGTAAGCTAGATGAATCCTCTATATCCGTTCCTCTATATTCTGGCCCATTTAATTCTAATACTACTAATCAATCTGTCTTAAATGCAAATTAGAGGATTTATAAAACTTGGGATTCTCTAAAATCTCACACTTCTCCCGGCACGAACAAACAAGTCTATAACCAAACTAAAAGCCCTCCATAAAATTATACTGAGAAAATCCTCCCTAAGATTAAAACACAAAGTTCAAATCTTTGAAACAAACAATTACAATCTTAAAAGAGAGTAATGTGAGAAAGGGACGGTGTCGGCAGCAATGGTGGTGTAATCACTACAGTAAAGAGGTCGTGTGAAGCTTTACTCCGTCAAATTAGATAATCAATCAGCTACACCTCAATCTCACCCTAGTCAGGGATAACTATATGAATCCTCCATATACATTTGTCTCCTCTTGGGACGATTTCATGCTAATACTATTGAAAATGATGTCTTTAGTGCGAAGTAGAGAATTTGTAAGACTAGAGATTCTTTAAAATCTCACACTTTTTTAAAAAAAAAAAAATGGTAAATTATCTCACACTTCTCCCTGCACTAACATACAAGTCTATAACCAAACTAAAAGGAACTCCATAAAATTATACTGAGAACTTCAAATCCTCCATAGGATTTAAACATAAAGGTCAAATCTTTTTTTATTTTCTTTTTCTTTCATAACCGTGGTGTCCAGGCCAAACATAAAGGTCAAATCTTTGAGACCAACACTTGCAATCTTAAAGGGTGTAACTTGAAAACGAGCAATGGTGTCAGCAGCAACTGTAGTATAATCACTACACTAAAGAGGTAGTCTGAAGAGAACTTCACTCCGTCAGATTGGTTAATAATCAATTACACCTCAATCTCAACTCAGTCGGGGACAACTATGTGAATAGTGAATACTATACATGTTTCTTTCACTCCATTCGGTCACATTTCATTCTAATTCTACTTATATTTCTGTTTTTAATGCAAATTATAGGATTAGTAAAACGAAACATTCTCTTAAATCACACACTTCTCCCTGCATACAACATAGACTCCATAAAATTACAACAACATACTCAATGCAATACCACAAATCTAGGGAGGGTAGAGTGTACGCAAACCTTCTCATCTCAAGGAAAAAACAGTCCATAACAACATGACTAATCATTATGACCAGTAATTACAACAAAATAATCGATAACCGAGAACTCATACACAAAGCTCAAATTTTTGAAACCAAAAATTGCAATACGATAATTGATGATTCAAACACAAATCTCAAGTTTTTCAAACCAACAATTACAAATCTCAAAAGGGGTATAACCTGAAAACGAGCAATGGCATCGGCAGCAATGGTAGTATAAGCACTCCCCATATGAGGAGGAGCATTAACATAATAAAGTGGAGTTGTAAGTACAAATGAATCATCACCCCCAACCCCATTTGTCAAAAAAACATCTTTATCACCACCACCACTACTACTACTGCAAGTGCAGTAAAGGGCAGTTCTTGAAGAAGATGAAAAAAACAATTCTTTGCCAAAACTAATTCGATTCTTGAAAAAATTCCTTCTTGGGTTCAAAGAATTTCGAAAAGGGGTTGACGATAAGAACCAAAAACTGCTCTGAATTGAATGTTGAACTCTACATGCCATTTTTTTCCTTGAATTTGACTAACTGTTAGTGAAAAAAAATGGATTTTGTGCTACTGGGGTTCTTGAATTTGGCTTCAATAAGCTGTAAATAGTGAAGAAATTTGGTTTGAGCTCAAAAAAAAAAAAAAGAATTGCAGAAAAGTGAAAAGGAAGAAGACGAACCAAAGCTTTAAGATTAGGGATGGACTTCACTTCACACTCCTATGATTTATTTTTTTTAATGGAGTAATAAATATTATTAATATTATTTCTGTAATTTATTTAAATTTATAAGTTGGTTTAACTATTTAACATTTTATAAAAAATAAAATGTCAAACTAACTTTTTAACTATTGGTAATTAGATTAACTATTTTAGTAATATTATTTATGTCGGTAGCATATCTGTTTGATTTGATTTTAAAATTTATCAATTTGATTAATTAATTATCGATTTATAGACATATTAAATCATTAAAAACCTTTAAGATGTTAGCTTATATATTATTGATTTATCGATTATTAATTGTTATTTGAGTAACCATTAATATTTGATAGAAAAAATGAATGATTGAAAATTTCAAATAAAGAGCATGTACATCATGAGTTGCTTCATTGTATCTTGCTAAAAAAGACAACACAACTACATCGAAGAATAATCGAGAGTTTGAGACTGTAAAAAATAAAAATATGAAATTAAATTTTAAGTCGAGAATTTTATATACCGAATGACATAAATATAATTTATTAATTTATTATTGGGTTATTGGTTAACCCGTTAAGAAAAAAATTATATCGATAACCAAATAATAAAAAAACAATTATGTTATCAAAATCACTAAACCTACTTATTACCAATGAACCTATTTTATCTTATTTTTTTAATTCAAATTATTACTTTCGATTCGATTGTTTTGTAGAAAACAATAATATATCAAATATAATTACATAATTTAATTCAAAAGAAAATAATCAAAAGAGAATTTAAAAGAAAATAATGGTTATTTTTATAGATTTAGGGAAAGGATAGATTGATAAAAGAAACCAGTTATTTTGAATTAGGATGTTTATATAATAGCAAACTAATAACTAAATAAATAGAGTAGTTACTGTTTTAATTTATTTCCACATCGCAAACGTTTGTCAAAGTTTTTTCAGTCCCTCTCTCCCAAAACTCTCGCTTCGTCACTTTCCATTTCCTCGTCACTCTTTCCTCTGCTCCCCTCTCATCGCTTTTATAGAACGAGTGTATAAATTGTGTTTCTGTTTTGTATAAGCGAGAGAAACTTGTATACACATGCAAAAACATATACTTCGTGCTATAAACACTTATTATACAATTTTAAAAAAACATTTTATTTCGATCAATTGTATACAACTGCATTTACATACAAATAGTTGCAGTCGAAAAGCATCAGCGAATAATCCAATTGCAGTGAATATAATTTTCTCTCGGCTTTATACAACAAAAGTGTGTTAATTGTGTTTTTGTTTTTGTATAAAGCGAGAGAAAAACATACATTTTTTTCCTTACACGTATAATTTTTTACAATATACAAATGTATTTTACTATTCTATTTCATTGTAATGCAAAGCATCTTTTATACACAGTTGAGCGAAAGAGACCAGTGCATTATACAATTGTAGTGAAATAGGCCCAGCGATTATAACAATTACATTACAGCCGAATAAGCCCAGAAATCATACAATTTAGGCCAGTTATATGTTTGTTGTGGACGCAATTATACAAACTTTATTATAACAAGTAAATATGAAATTTTTATTTGTTATATGTGAAAGTTGCCATTTTGAATTAGGTTGAAAGTTACTTGATACAAAAATAACAATTAAAATAATTCAATAAGCTATTATATGTATCTTTAATAGTTTATATGTGTTAAATTTTGCTACTATTGTTTAAGCTATTAACTATTACGATTGCCCATATTTATCTTCTCATATTAACTTTGGTTAAATTTACTTATTTGATTATTTAAATAAGCTTGACTTGCGTTTATTCATTATCAATCGATCTGCCTCTCACGTTTATTTTTATTACTTTACTTTCATCAAACGACAGACCATCAACCATACATCATGTCTTAACTGCTATAATACTTTATGGAAATTATTCAAGTGCTAATTTTTTCTTACAATCAAATTTCGTTATAACAATATTTTATTATAATAACATAATTTTATCCAAAATCAAATTTTCTTGTTATATTTTTTCCTCTCCATAACAACATTATATCTATAATAACGTAATATTAATGTTCGTTTTAGTTTTACGCTATTTATAAAACTATCCCTCTATAACACTTATATTAAATATTGCATAATAATATCTCGAAAGAAATAATTACGTACATAAACAAAACATTAAAATATTTATAATAATCATCGTTATTATCATGTACATTATAAAATCCAAGTACAAATAGGAGAAAAAATCTTATATATATAATGTTTTATATTTATTTTTTATTAAACTAATACACTTCTTATTCTAAATACACAAAATTATTAAACTAGAAGTAATTCTTTACATACTTTTATTTATAACATTTAATTAAAATTCAAAACATCAAATTAAGAATCAAGTAAATATTCAAACAAAACATTTGTGATATGTTTAAATTAACAACATTTAAAATATTACTAATTGACTTCAAAGTGAACTAATTACTGATCTATAGTAATTAATTACACTAAATTAGTAGAAATACTCCACGTCACCGATCCGCGTGCTTCTATCTATACTTATCTATCCACCGTTAGATACACATTTCATCGAACGGCTCAGATTAAAAATAGAAATTTTTTCGCTCCAAAAATCAAGAACAAAAATTCAAATTCTACCGCCAAAACCCAAAAAAATCCCTAAATTCGAAAATCAAATCTCTATAAAACCCTAACCCTATTGATTTTCATCACAAATCGATCCAATCTCTTCTCAGTTCAATTTTGATCTCTGAAAAAATGTCTGGCCGTGGAAAGGGAGGAAAGGGTCTGGGTAAGGGAGGAGCAAAGCGTCACCGGAAAGTTCTCCGTGATAACATTCAGGGAATCACTAAACCGGCGATAAGGAGGTTAGCGAGAAGAGGCGGAGTGAAGAGAATCAGTGGGTTGATCTATGAAGAAACAAGAGGTGTTTTGAAGATATTTTTGGAGAATGTGATTCGTGATTCTGTTACTTACACTGAACATGCTCGGAGAAAAACTGTTACTGCTATGGATGTTGTTTATGCTTTGAAGAGACAAGGAAGAACTCTTTACGGGTTCGGTGGTTGATTTCATATGTTTTCATCCTTTTTAGTTATTTTTTTTCATTGTTGTTGATGGGTAATTGAATTTAGCTGCTGTTTTGGCTATAGAATCATTGTAATTGATGAATTTGTGTTGAATGAAATAGATCTCATTACTGTTTCAATATAATTCTTCTATGAAATTTCGTTTACTACTTCTTTCTTTTTTTATTTATTGATTTTGTGATTAAAAATCGAATCTTTATCATAAGATTTTGCTGGTTTCTGCTGATTAGTTGCAGAAATCTATATGAAGGGGGATGTGGTAGAAGTATTAGAGTCTCTTCTGCTAAGTTCCCATTGATGCATACATCAAATTCAATACAAAGATCTTGTAATCTTGATGTGTTTTAGGCATTATTTAGTATTTGCAGGTTTTCAAGTCATCAAAATGTCTCTAAACCAGAAGTATGGCAATGCCATTGTTGCTTCATTGTGTAGTATTTGCAATTACATTCAGTCTTCTTGTTTTAGAGAAAGTGAAGGTTAGTTTGAGTATTTCATAGGTTCGTTTGTTAGATTAATGAATACAATGTTCGAATAGATTATATTGTTTTACGTTATTATATAATATTACAAGTTCGTAATTTTAATGGTGGGTGTGCACTATTTGGATTAAACCGAATAATCAAACCAAATAAAATCATATTTTTATTTGGATTGGTTTTTCGGTGTTCCCATATTGGTTTTGGATAAATAATTTATTCTTTTGGTATGGTTTCGATTTTTTTTTTAAAAAACAAAACCAATATATATAAAGTTTTTAATTTTAGAATTAAATTAGAGTTAATAATTTTTGTTCTTTTTTGGTTATTGGCTCTACTTTTCATGATGATTATATTTTATGTTTGAACATCTTTAAATATTTATAAGTATTGTGTTTTAAGTTTTTGTTATGATTTATAGCATTAGAAAGTATGTTTTAAGGGATTCAATATTGTTACTTTAGCTATATTATTAATTATTGATATAATCGAATCGGAAAAAGTTAAACTGAATAGAGGAAAATTAAACTAAACCAAATTTATTTTGAATCGAATTGGATTGCACTTTTACAAAACTAAGAACAGAAAGATCCTAACCGAATGCAGACCACTGGGAGCTATTGTGACTGTAGACCTAAAAATGGGACTATGAACTGAATCAGAATACCGATAAATGAGATGGAAAAAATAAGATAACTGTAGAAATCTTACGTAGAGAAATTAAGAATTTATTGATGATTTGATGTTATTGATAGGTAGATCAATTTTGAACTTCAACTTAACATTGTTGGGTTAAAATTAAGAAGTGTTTATCATCTGAGTAACTCACTGCTGTTTATCAAATTTTTATTTGAATTTTGCTCTAACTATACTCATTTCTATCTTAATTAATGTATGACTTGAGATTATAATAATGAAATAAACCATTAATATTTTTATCGATATTTCACTTGGATTTATTTTAGTTCACTCGAATAATTTTGAAGATCTTGTTCTCAACTTTCGAATATAAAATTATATTTAATGGGAAATATTTAATTTATTTTAGGACAAATTACAAAAATCACATTCTTATAAAATTACAATTCATCCCTTAAAAGTTTATAATGACAAAATTTTTTCAAAACAAATACAATAATATAAGCGTTGATACATTAATCTAATGTGTGAGATACATTAATATAATGTTCAAGATATACTAATATAATGCGCAAGATACACTAATCTAATGTGCTAAATATATTTTATACATGATACACTAATCTGATGCACGAGATACACTAATTTAATGCGCAATATACACTAATTTGATGTGTGAGGTACATTTTTTTTACATGATACACTAATATGATGCGACATACTTTAATGTAATGTGCAAGATACACTAATATAATGCGCGAAAATGAGAGATTTTAGAAATTTATAAAACTTATAACGTATAATGAAAATAAATAAACTAAAAGGTGAAATTTTCGTAATTAACTATTTATTTTATCATAAAATAAAATTTTCCAACACACAAGATGATGCAATTTGTAACAAACTTATGTCCACTCAATGTATGTCACATTTTATCTTATTCTCTTCCAATTTTATTTGTGTGTTTTTTCCCCATAACAATCACTCATCAAGATAAGGATTGCATCAATTATTTTATTAATATTTAAAAAATTTAAATGTCACTCCAACTAATTATCATGTATGCCTTATAAAAAGAAAAATGACAAAAAGGTAAAATATTAAAAAGTTTTATTTGAATTGTCTTAACAATTAGATATTAGTAGTCCCCTTTCTATTATTTTTCATATTTAATTTATGTGACATATTTTTTATTTAAAATTATTTAAATTTATACTTTATGTTGTACGTTTTCATAAATTTATTGTTATATATATTTTCTATTATTCTTAAATTTTATGTCTAATACAAATTATATTATAAAATTGAAATGAATAGACTAATGTTTTTTTTTGTTCAAATATCAAATAAAACACAAATGTAACAAATTCATTCCACCAATCTTTTCTTATCATTTATAGGCAAAGGATAAGTCAACTTCAATTATTAGATGAAATTACAATCAAACAGCAACCACATGTTGGAGATTTTTTTTTTTGAAATTATGTCATTGAAAAAAAAAATGAAATTATTTTAAAATATAAAAGTATATTATTTGTTGGATGTATTTAAAATAAAGGTAAAAATAGTTCGAAAAATATTTTAATTTTGACCGAAATTGTTTTTATAATATCAAACTTTAGGGAGGATCTTTTACCCTCTGCACTATTTAATAGTGTATTTTATAGGTGTATATCTGCCCATGTGAACACATTACTATTTATAATGATGCAATATTTATGATGTCTACGTAGACACAAACATGTCTTCAAAACACACTATTAAATAGTGTATGAGGTAAAATTTCAATTCCAAAGTTCGATATAGTAACAACAATTTCGATCAAAATTCAAATATATTTCAAGTCTTTTTCCGTAAAATAAAAGAATACATATAAAATGGAACAAATAAAGTACAACAATAACGTATCTAATGAAATTTCAGAAATAAGGTCTACGAAATTAATGTAAATAGATTTTATCACTATATCATCAAAATAGAGACTAATGAAGCATTATTTATGTATATAATTCCTTTTTTTTTTAAAAAAATTATTAAAAAGAATAAAGAATTTTAAGTTTGTGTTCAAAGATGTTTCTAAAGTAAAAGATGAATATTATTAATATTCCAAATGGCTAGAATTATAATGTTTTTTTTTAATTTTATTTATAGAGCACCTACCCCCAACTTGAATATTTGGTTGTTGTTGGATTCATGATACATCCTTACAATGATTTTAATAATTTATATAAAATAATAATTTGTTGTACTCAACTTATATAAAGATTATAAAAAAAAAAGAATTGTATAATCCTCCTCATTTATACTTATTAAAAAAATAAAATTTGTACCTTGGATGAACAAAAGTTGAATATAATATATGAACTTTGTAAAGGAAGTGGACACATAAAAGATTATTCATGAATTAAAAAAATATTATCTTTTAAACATGATCTTTCAATTACAAATTAGGTGCAATAATAAATTTATAGAATCATGAGAAGTGTATTGGAATACAGTCAGCAATACTAACTTTTAATGGTGAAATATTTAGGGTCTTTTTTTTTTTTTATGATTCGAATATTTGATATTTGTTTGAGAATTCGATTAATTTTTATTTACATAGAAAGTTTACTTTGAGGGATAAATGACAAATATAGTGTTTTTTTTTTTATTGAATATGCAGAAACAACACATTTTAGAATTAATAAGATCTTTGTTTTAATTTTTTTTAAAGGTCATAGTGAAATATTTGATTCTTAAATCGTGATCTAGTATGTCTAAAAAATCTTATAGTTATTGTCAAATATAAAAGGTGAAGTATAAAAAATATAAATTTGATAAAATTTAATAATTTTAATCTGGAGACAAATTTGACGATGCGAACCAGTTATTGAGTTAGTTTTGACATTATGACCAAATTTTAGAATTAGTTAAAACTTAAATTTGAAAATTATTGCTAGTAGTGAAAAATATCAAATCAGTTCAAGACATGGGAAAAAAAATGTGTTACGTAAAATACAATATTCAATGCTATTCAGATTATATTCAGACTCAATACAATTATTAGCCACACACGATTATTTTGCTAATAGTGAAAAATGTCAAATCACATTTGATATCAGGGGCGGACCCAGTAAGCCAGACGTCGGTGCTCGAGCACCCATTGATTTTCGAATTTTTTTGTATATATATATATAGAAAATATGATACATATGTTATTATAATTTAAATGAGCACCCATAAAACAAAAGCAGCTGTGTGTGAGATGGTTTAAACCTCTGCAATAAGAGGCGCGCGAAGCCATTAGTGAGGGGTCGAATCTCGCCAGTAGCATTTCTTTTTTCAAATATTGAATACACACAAGTATTTTATTGTTAGTAATAAAAAATGTACAACATACAACAACAAGCAAAGCTGCTAACATTACAATAAATATTTGATTACTATAAGTGATGCGACCCCCAATACAAAACGGCATATACAAATATTTTTATTACTAGTTAGAGAAAAATGCTTACGCTAAACAACAGTCAACCCCCCCACTTTTTTTTTTTTTGGCGAAAGCAACTTGATATGCCGATATTAGAGCAAGCATTATTTTGAGCGTCAATACAAGTATTAGAGACCAACATAATATTTTAATTGGCTAACGAGACCAATGTAGACATATACAAATATTTTATTACTAGTAGAGAAAAATGCTAAACAACATCAACATTTGCGAAGCCAAAAACGTGATATGCGATATAGAGCATTCTTTTGAGTTCAATACAAGTATTAGAGACACATAATTATTTAATTGCTAGTAGTGAAAAATGCCAAACCAACATCAAACACTATAAGTAAAGAATAGCGAGTCGGTACATAGAAGCATTCGTACTATCAAGAATATTCAGATGATCTATCAAGAATATTCAGACGCAATAAAAATATCAAATATGTATGAGTATTTTATTGCATGTAGTGAAAAATATCAAACTTCCTCACACTTGAGAAAGCAAACGATATATACAATGGAATCTCTCAATAGTCGAGATTATCTGATACAATACAAATATCAAACACAGACGAGTATTTTGTTGCTAGTAATAGAAAATGTCAAACCACATTAACAACTGAAGAAAAACGTGATACATATAATTAATCATTCAATATTATCGTAATTATTTGAATCCAATACAAATATCAGACACACATGAGTATTTTATTTCTAGTAGTAAAAACATACCAAACTGAATCAAAACGTGCAAAGAAAAACATGATACATAAAATAGAGCATTCCATACTATCAAGAATTATTTAGGCCCATACAAATATCAAACTCACAAGAGTATTATATTACTAGTAGCAAAAAATGTCAAATCACGTCTGATGCGGTAATGATGTGTCAATGGATCTCATTTTCAGACAAAATAACTAATTAAAGTTAGAAAAGTCATTTTCAAATTAGTTTAGCTTCTAAAATTAGTCAAATTAATACTTGCAAAGCAAAACGTAATACATATAATAGAATCTTTTGATACTACTGAGATTATTCGGGCCTATACAAATACAGAACACACACGAGTATTTCATTGTTAGGAATGAAATAGTCAAACCATAGCAACATATGCAAAACCTGATACGTACTATAAAGTATTTGATACTACCTAAGATTATTTGAACTTAACACAAATGTCAAACACATACTAGTATTTTGTTGCTAGTAGGGAAAAATGTCAAACAACATTAAAATATGTGAAAATGAAACGCAAAACAGCTATTTAGATTATAGAACATTTTTATTGAATTCCAATAGAATATTAGAGATACTGACGGAGTATTTATTCTAGTGATGAAAAATGTCAAACCACAATCAACATATGCAATGCAAAACATGATACGATGATTAGATACTCAATATCGTAATAATATTCATACCCAATACAAATATTAAATATACACGAATATATTTGTTGCTAGTAATCAAAAATGCCAAACCACATCACATCTACAAAGAAAACGATACATACAAATGAAATCCTTGATACTATTGAAATTATTAGGGTACAATATAAATATCAAACACACACGAGTATTTTGTTGCTAGTAGTAAATTAAAAATGTCAAATCATATCAACACCTGAAGAAAAACGTGATATATATAATTGATCATTTAATATTATCAAGATTATTTAGACAAATATCAAACTCACATGAGTATTTTATTACTAATAGCGTAAAATGCCAAACCACATCTGACGTTGTAATGATCTGTCCATGGGTCTCATTTCCAGACAAAACAACTTCATCAAAGTAGAAATATTATGTTTAAATTAATTTAACTTTCAGTTTTAGTCAAATTGACACTTGCAAAGCAAAACGTGATACATATAATAGAATCTTTCGATACTACTGAAATTGTTCGGCCCAATACAAATACTAAACACACACGAGTATTCTATTGTTGGTAATGAAAAATGTTAAATTATATTATCACAAGCGAAATCTGATACGTATAATAAACTATTCCATTTTATAAAGATTATTTGGACCTAACATGTAGACCTTACACACACAAGTATTTTTTTACTATTAGTGAAATTGTCAAATTATATCAACATCTGCGAAGTTAAACGTGATATGTACAATAGAATATTTATTTAGATCCAATACAAATATTACAGACACACGAATATTTTGTTTCTAGTAATGAAAAATGTCACACCACATCAACAATTGCAAAGCAAAACATGATACGTACAATAATATTCAATTCTATCAAGAATATTCATATCTTATACAAATATCAAATACACACAAGTATTTTAGTACTAGTGGTAAAATATACCTAAAATTATATCAACATGAGCGAAGCAAAACATTATATATACAATATATTTAGACCCATACAATATCCATCTCACACGAATATTTTATTACTAGTAGCAAAAAATTCCAAACCAAAACTGACTTGGTAATGATGTGTCTATGGATCTCATTTTTAGACAAAACAACTTTATTAAAGTAGAAATATTGTTTTCAAATTAGTTTAGCTTCTAAAATTAGTCAAATTAACACTTGCAAAACAAAACGTAATTTCTATAATAAAATCTTTCGATATTATTGAAATTATTCCGTTCAATACAAACATTTACACACACGAGTATTTATCGTTAGTAATGAAAAATGTTAAACCATATCAACACAAGAAAAACATGATACATACAATAAAATATTTGATACTATCGAGATTATTAGGACCTAATACAAATACAAGAGATATATGAATATTGTTGCTAGTTGTGAAAAATACCAAACTACATCAACATATGTGAAGCATGACGTTATATGTTCAATAGACCATTTTATTTGAATTCAATACAAATATCGAAGATACACGAGTAATTTTATTGTCAGTAGTAACAAATGTGACATCACATCAAACATGTGAAACAAAACATGATACATACGATACAGTACTTAATACTATTTAAAATATTCAGTCCCAATACAAATACAAAATACGCATATTGCTAATAGTGAAAAAAAATCAAACCACATCATACATACAAAGTAAATGATACATATAATGAAATCTTTCGATATTTTCGAAATTATTCTGAAACAATACAAATACCAGACACGCACAAAGTATTTTGTTGCTAGTAATAAAAAATGTCCAATCACATGAACACCTGAAGAAAAACGTGATACGTATAATTGATCATTCAGAATTATCGAAATTATTCGAACACAATATAAATATCGAACAGACACGAGTATTTTATTACCAGTAACGAAAAACGCCAAATCATATCTGACATGGTAATGATGTGTCAATGGGTCCCATTTTCATAACCAAACAACTTCTTCTTCAACAATTATTATCACTGAAAAAATATATATAAAAAAACCATTGATTTGTTGCAGAACAGGGTGCGGCGATTTTGTCTTTAAAGCCTCTCAAATTTCATATATATTTATGTATTCGGCCGGATAAGTCTCTCAGATTCAGACGCCGGTCACCGGTGAATTCTTCCCGGAGAATTTTCTGATATATAGCCGCCGGAGCCGGTGAATTTGAACAAAAAATGGGGATTGCATGGGACGATGTCGTTTTGATTGAACACAGAGGGAAAACCGGTGAGCCGACTTCTATCACCGTGAATTGCCCTGATAAAGCTGGGCTTGGATGTGACCTTTGCCGGATTGTTCTGGAATTCGGACTCTATGTTACTCGTGGAGGGTGGTAGGTAAAGCTATGAAGACGGAACGCTTCCTTACTCATATATGTAAGCTATGCACCTCGTTGTTCAGTTCGCCCATACACAGTGTGTAGATTTATGTTATTTAGTTTTATAATATATAAATGTTGAATCCTGTTTGGGTTTTTTCGCGTGTTTACTTCTTCATTTCTTCGTATTTTGAATCTCCTTGATGAAATCCTGGGCTCTACATCTCGGGTTGTGAGGTGTCTTATTCTTTCATTAGGATTTGGATCTACATTTTTTTGTAAAAATTATTGGTCCTTTGTTGTTTTCATTTTCTATTGTTTTTTTTTAACATTGAATGCTAATTTTGCTTGATAAGTTGATGGTTTATGGTTGATTTGTATGTATGCTATATGTTGGTGTATTTCAATATCTATACTGCAATGGTGGCTAAAGGTTTGTGCCTTTTGTTTTATTTTTTTGATTTGGTTTGTTAATCTTCTGAGTCATTGACAAAAAAAAAAAAAGGAAAAGTTGCTTGTTTTAGTAACCATGATGTATGGTTAGCTTGCATCCGCTTCAACTGATTTTGCAAGGGACTTGTTATCTCCACATTCACTAGTACCTCTATACCTTATCTAGGATAGGGGTAAGGTGTGTGTATACTCTACCCTTCCGGATCCCACTTGGGAGGATTACACTGGGTTTGTTGTTGTTGTTGTTACCTGCTACCTCCAGATGCACGGGGACTGAGTAATTCTATTAACCAAGGGGGGGATAGCTGGGAAGAAAGGTAGTATTTTTGCCTCCGGTTGGTGTTGAATCGAAGTCCTCATGTTAATAGTTGAGGTTTGATTTTCTAATTTCCCAATCTATGTTTAGTGTTCAGTGTTATGATGAAGCTGTTAGAGGGAGAGGAGAGGAGGAAAGAAAAGAGTAATAAACCATCGTGTCGCTTTCTTTCAGTTTGAATTTTCTCTTAAAAGTACTTAGCTTATCATATGTGAGGTTTTCTGAATCCTGTCCAGGGTCAAAGTTTGTTAAAAAATCACTAGACAAACAAACTACTTGCGATGAAATGTCAGAATACATCTTTTGTTGAACTAATGTGTTTTCATGTTTACATATAGCTTCAAGTTCTTTCATTTTCCTGACAGAATGTTTGTTAGCACAATTATTTCCGTCGTTTTTTTAATGCCTTCATGATTTATTTCACCAGCTACTTAACACGTTTTATGATATGGATGGGTAAATTAATACAGATTTTGCCACCGATGGGAAATGGTGTTACATAGTACTGTGGGTTGTGCCACGTCCAAGCTCGCTAAAGGTGGATTGGGGAAGCTTGAAAAATAGGCTTATGTCTACATGTCCCTCATGCATGATTTCATTTTACCTAAACCAACAGTCCACTGCTTCTGCACCACCTTCAGTTTACCTATTGAAGGTGTTTTGCCTAGACAGGAAAGGATTGCTACATGGTAAGCATAATACGTCTTAACTTTTTGTGCTTTTTTTACTAGCACATAGTTTCATTAAGTTCTCATGTGGTTATTTGTGCTTTTCAGATGTTACTAAGGTCCTTTGCGAGCTTGAGCTAACAATTCAAAGAGTGAAAGTCACGACAACACCAGACGACAAAGTTTTGGATCTTTTCTTCATAACTGATTGCATGTAAGTCTCTTGAAGTCCTCAACAGGTTTACATTGCCTTTGATCATTATCATAATTGACTTGTGGTGATCTATTTAGTATAAGATTGTTTATTCTGTGGCCTTGCTGCATTATTATTGATGCTGCTAATGCTGTAAGACCATACCATTTCTGATGGTTGAACCAGATACACAGTGATTGGCCGTTAGACTGAAGAAAGTCCCCTTTTTAACTGATCAGTATTAACTAAACTCAATAACCATTGAGGTGAAAGAAACAATGTCAAACTCAATTACCAAGCATTATGTTGTCCTTACACGTGTATAGCGAACCAATATTGAAAGATCTTAGATGTTAAAGACATGGATGCCCTTTAGTGAATTCTCTATAAAAATTAGCAGTAATTTTTTTCCTTTTCTTTGGAATGATTTTTTGTTTGTATAGAGCAAATTGAGTATGGAGGAATCATATAGCCCCAAGTAGTTTGAGTTTGAGGTTTAGTTGATTGGTTTGCTGATTTTGCCTTAAGCATGAAGTATATGTCAACCAATGTAGTTATAAATCTTTTTTTTTCCTATTAATTATTGGACGGATTTTATTATTTTTGCACTTCTTATCGGAAAACTGAACACTTGACTGCGGATGGAATGTTGATGCTGTTTGTGGCTTGATATCAGCTTCATAATATAATATCTTTAAACAACCAGAATGTTAAACTACATAAAATAATTATTGCTTATGTTCCACAAAAACCTGCCCCCAAGTTGTGCTGCAACTCTTCGCTAATATATTATTGTGTTTATTGTAGAATACTGTGATTTGTCTGTTGTTGATCCTTTTGGTAATTCTACTTCATTTCCACCATATGATTCTACTGTTGGGCCGTGAAAGTTGATGCTCCTCTTCTGCTATCAAATGAGGAAAAACCTAAGCATTACAAATAAAAGTTATCAGTAATTGCCTGTTATGTGGTATTTACATTTCTGTTTGGTATTCTTTCATATCAGGGACTTGCTGCACACAAAACAAAGACGAGATGAGACATGTGAACATCTAAGTAATGTTCTGGGAGAATATTGCATTAGCTGTGAACTTCAGTTGTCGGGGCCTGAATGTGAAGTTCAGCAAGGATTCACTTCTCTTCCACAAGAAGTTGCAGAAGAGTTGTTTAGTTGTGAATTGTCTAAGGAAGCAGTTCCCATGTTCTCTGCATCTGATACGGCAAAATTAAAGAAGGCAACCATCACAGTGGATAACTTATTGAGCCCAGTTCATACGTTGCTTCAAATACAATCGTTGATCAAAAGGGCCTCATCTATGACATTTTGAGGACTTCAAAGGACTGTGATATTCAGGTAACCATATATTTTACCAACTGTGTAGTGAATGCCTTTTCTCTGGAATCAAATTTGTGTTGTAAGCAAACCACTTTCGACGTGTAGATGGTTCTCAAAATTTATGTCCTGTGAAATTTCGATGTGTTAAAGGAGTCTGCTATATATACTGGAGTTGCAGTTCTTGTCTAAAATTGTTCACAACGGACAAAAAAGATCGGGACTATCTACTGAATGTGATTACCCATACTTCATTGGCGCTTTTAGTTGGAATATCTTTGCTATTGCCTTATTTTCAGACGTTGAAACTTATGTTATTATTTCTTGTCCAGATTGCTTTTGGAAGAATCCAGTCTACTGCCAAGGGTTATCGTACTATAGACCTATTTATCCAGACAACAGATGGGAAAAAGATTATCGATGATGAGAACATAAACTCTTTGTGTTCCCGCTTGAAGGAAGAGATGCTTCATCCACTTCGAGTCACTGTTGGTAGTCGTGGCCCAGATACAGAACTACTGGTTGCCAACCCCGTTGAGTTATGCGGAAAGGGAAGGCCACGTGTTTTCTATGATGTCACAATTGCCTTAAAAGAGCTCGGGATCTGTGTTTTCTCTGTAAGTAGCCATATCCTCAAATTCTCCTCCATACACGTTTCTACTTCCACGGCTCTAACAGATACACATCTTTGCAGGCTGAAATTGCAAGACATTCAACAGCAGAGAGGCAATGGGAAGTTTATAGGTTCCGATTGGATGAAAGCCCCGCGTACCCATTAGCTAGCAAGAAAGCTCGGACTGATATCCTGGATAGAGTGAAAAAAACACTAATGGGCTGGTGAAAATTCAAAAATGTACAATAGCATCAGGTCTTTTAACTCAGCTCAGCAACGTCCAACGGTCACCATGTATGTATACATCTGCAAGAAAACAAACAGAAGCTTAAGGAAGAACCTTGAGCCATCGGAGAACCATCGCCTCGAGAGCTGATTCTGTGACTTATCTAGGTTTCTTTTAAGTTAACATTAGCTGTATGAGTATTATGAGAGGTTGTAATGTTGTTACCTCTGATTTAAATCATATGTTTCTCTTTATATTATAAAATATAATAGGATCTCCTTTATTTTCACCATTTCTCTTCCCTTTCTGCATATTGATATTATGATGTTATGGGCACTGTGCATTTGGTATAATTTAAGATAAAAATGTATATATAAGTAATGTTTTTCGCAGGTGCTCGATGAAATAGTCGACTTGTGCACCAACTAAATTATATATCATTGTTGAAATTTTCTTTTACATTAATTATGGAAGTTGTAATCTCATATAATAAGGCAATGATCAAAATAATAGTCCAAAAGGGTTAAGCTTATCCATAAACTATCGTAAATGGACAATTTCGCCCTGTTAATAGTTGGGATTAACCATACTCTTCAGTGATATTTGTAGTTTGGGAAGTGATTTATTTTTTTTCCTTTTTAATAAAATGGTCAATTTTTGATTAAATTTTGTGATTTTCAAGCTGTTAAACAAAACAGGTCGGTTTCTAGAGCCAGTTACTCCAAGCGAATTTAAATTTGATTGAGAACAATATCGTATTAAATATTATGCTTTTTTTAATGTGGGTCAAAAACCACTAGTATAGGTTCAATTGAGGATTGGGGCCGAGTCATACCTCGTTGATTTAAGCCTCGTTATGAGAACTGACGCCTTTTAACTTTCTATGAGGAGAGGAGTTCCCTCTAAGCCCCTCGCTCTACTCATTTTTTGACTTTCTATCAGAACTGTGATTGACACGACCAATAGATTCAAAGGGTCGAAACCTTGTTATTTTCCCTTGTTCATTTAGTTCCGGCTAGTTCAAAATATATAAAAAGGAAGGGATTTGTATTCGGGCCTTGCTTTGAAACATAAAGTTAACAATTAAGCGGTTAATGGGTAAATACACACTATCAAAGTGGATGTAGGTGTCATACACGATTAAGAGAGTTGGGGTCGCTGATTAATTTTGGCTCTCTTTTATCTTTGGATGAGAGACCGGATGAAAATAAAACTAAAAAAATTAATGAATTAACAGTTAAATACATACTTATCAAATTGAATGTAGGTGTCATCACGACTTAAGAGAGGTTTGGATCGCGATAATTTTGACGCTCTTTTTTCTATTAGATGAGACACTAGATGAAAATAAAGCTAAAAAACTTAATGAATTAATGGTTAAATACACAGTTAACGAATGAATGTAGGTGCTATCATGATTTAGAGGAGATTTTTGAATCGTGATAATTTTGGCTCCTTTTTTCTTTTAGTTTTGGATTTAACATTTGATATCCATTTTAAAGACTGATTAATCGTAATTTACGTTAAAAATCTGAATTTAAAGATAAAACCGTCTAGGTAGTCGTCCCCGAGGCTCAAATCCAACTAAGTACTTACTACACCATCACAACGCGACTCGTAACAAAAAAAGGTCTCTAAAACTTTGAAGTTTAAAACCCTAAAACACCTTCTTCTAGGGTTCAGCAACCAGTAAAACCCCTTCTTCTTCTTTCGCTCATCAATTTGGTCTCTGAAATTCTTCGATTCCTTTAGATGAAGAATCTGAAGATATTGAAGGAGCAATTCTCAAAGATTCAGTTACAGTCCGAAGATGAAGTTATCAGCTTTGCAGCATTTGACGTTGAACGCAATCGTATCTTCTTAGCTTCATCTTCAAACTTCATATACACTTTATCTCTTCCATCATCTAATGTAAGTTCTTCCAAATAATTGCAGTTTTAATTTTCTTAAAATTTTGAATCTAATTGTTAGTACACATTTGATACATACTCTGTTCAACTAACGAACCTGATTTTATAAGTGTCTTTTGTTAAAAGAAAAAATGTTAGTGTTAGAGGACCCCACTTTGTGTTAATTGTATGAGAGAAGTGTTCGGGGGGTGTCTCGAAAAAATCTTCTTTCCCCTTTGAAAGGTTAAGGAGGTAGGATAAGGTCTGCGTACACTATACCCTCCTCAAAATCCCACTTGTGAGCTTACACTTTGTTGTTGATATGAGAGAATTGCAACTTGTATAGTTTTTGAATATTGAGTTGATATAATCCAATTTAAATTTGAAGATTAGTCAACTTACTCTGGATTAGCAAAAAAAGGATGTCATATATTGGGAAAGATATTATCACTAATGACTATGATAAACAATTTAAATGGCCTGTGGCGTATCCTCGATTTTGGAGTTAGTTCTTATGTATGTGCTAGCCTTAAGTTGGAGAAGTGGTGAATTTTTTTGTTCTTCATTTTTTGCATGCAAACTTTGTTTGGTTGCAAAGGTTTCAGCTTTGTTTGCTGACTTTGAAAAGCTTATTATTATAGAAGGTTATTTTTTTCCCAAAGTTCGGATAGAAGATTGTTTTTTAATTTTAAACAAGCTAAGTTCTTTTTGCAAAAGGAAAAAAAAACGAAAAACAAGAAACAAAAACACGAATGGCATTATAAGATTTTCCTAAAATTTCTGGAAGTCTGGAAAGTAATGAGTTGAACCAAAACTTGAGTTTACTTTTCTTCCTCTTCATACTTCATATACACTTTACCAAACGTTGTTCGGATTTAATAATCTATATTATCATCAATCGCTAGGATAAAAAATTTAGATGGCCCTGTTACGGGTTCAGGATTTAGAGTGAGTTCTTCACATATAAGTTTGTCCTCACAGAAAAATTATTCTCTGACTATCTTGGTGTTATGGCAGAATGCAGGAGCTTGGAATTCCATATCAGATAACCTTGTTGATTTGGAGCCCGGGGATTTCATTACTTCCATGGATTATTTAATGGAAAAAGAAGCGTTGATTATTGGGACTTCGTATGGTCTTCTATTGCTATACACTGCAGATGATAATACGACAGAAATTGTTGGCCGATTGGAGGGTGGAGTAAAGTGTATCTCACCCAGTCCAGATGGAGATCTTCTTGGTGTAATTACTGGTTTTGGACAGATACTAGTGATGACACCCGACTGGGATGTTTTATACGAGATGGCTCTTGATGATCTACCTGAAGATATTGACGTACGTAAGGACTTCTTTCCAAATATCTGAATTAATAAATCTTTTTGCCTCTTCAAGTGAAGTTCTATCATCCTTAAAATGCTCTTTTGGTGATTATATGTACATTTCCGGGATACTTTTTTAAGATCAAATTCTTTGAAATCACAATCATGGCATCATTTTTGGTTGCTATATTTTCCTCTATTGGGATCATTCTACTATTGTCTTTTCCAGGTTGAAGCTAGGTATAATATTAAAAGTGTTGGCAATTTGACTGTATAAACATGTTCTTATGTTTAAAGAAAGTTGATCTGCGGAAAATGACAATTCTAGTTTGGTTTAGTTAGTTTCATAATTATTGAAAAATTTGTTTACTTTCCAGACAGTATCTGAAATTTGGTGTATGGTTTGGTTTAGTTAGTTTCATAATTATTTGAAAATTATATGTACTTTCCAGACAGTATCTGAAATTTTGTTTAATATGATAAACTTGTATAGTAATTGAAGGTAACAAGAATGTCTTCTCGATTTTTAATTGGTGTCTTGTCCAGTTCTTCGATGTATGCACTAGTTTTCTTATCAAAATTCCACTGGTCCTCCGCATGTGAAAACATTAGTTCTTGTGGTAGTAGGGATTACCATGCTGACTTAATTCTGATGGAGGTTCAAGCATGCAAAGGTCATTATATTAACTCTTGATTTTTAGTTTGCAAGCATGTGAATAAGCCTCCATTTATATTGCCCTCTCGGAAAAGGTAATATGATAGCATGTCTTGTATATTGAGTTTATGAACAGCGTTATTGAAGTCATCTATCTTACTTTTTCTCGTAAACATATTTTCTTTCAAGAATGTATCTTGAATGTACATTTTCATATTTGGTTGCACACATTTGGTGCTTGAAATTTGTATTATGCTTTTGTTAAGAAAATGACTGAAAATCATTGCGTTGTTGATTCAGATGAACATACATACTCTTCTAATTATTCATCGGAAAGCCCTATTTCATGGCGAGGTGATGGCAAATACTTCGCAACGTTAAGCAGGGTGAATAATTCTCAGACCTTGCATAAAAAGCTAAAAATCTGGGAACGGGACTCAGGGGCACTCCATTCTGTTTCAGAATCAAATTCTTTCATGGGATCAACTTTGGATTGGATGCCCAGTGGAGCCAAAATTGCTGCAGTTTATGACCGGAAGGAAGATGGAAAATGCCCATCTATAGTTTTCTTTGAGAGGAATGGATTAGAAAGAAGCTCATTTTGCCTCAATGTAGAAATTGATGCTACTGTAGAGCTTGTGAAGTGGAATTGTAACTCGGACCTTCTAGCTGCTGTGGTCAGAGGGGAAAAGTATGACTCTCTGAAGATCTGGTTCTTAAGTAACAACCACTGGTACTTAAAACAAGAAATCAGATACATGAAGGATGACAGAGTCAGATTCATGTGGGATCCGATAAAGCCTCTACAGTTGGTTACTTGGACTACAAGTGGGCATATCACGGGCTATAACTTTGTATGGAATACAGCTGTCATGAATAACTCAGTGGCACTTGTAATTGATGACTCCAAGATACTAATAACCCCTCTTTCTTTATCTCTCATCCCACCACCTATGTACCTCTTTTGTTTGAATTTTCCCTCTGCCATTCAGAGTATGGCATTTTGCTCTAGAAGTTCTATGAATCACCTGGCTGCATCTTTGTCAGATGGCAGATTGTGTGTTGTAGAGCTTCCTGCAATTGATTGTTGGGAGGAGCTAGAAGGTAAAGAGTTTGATGTTGATGCTGCCTCTTTTGATTCAGGCTATAATTCTTTCATTCACCTTGCATGGTTGGATTCGCACAAGCTTCTTGGTGTTAGCCATTATCTAGTTAGCAACTCAGCAATAAAAGAGTCCTCTAAGGATGAGCTTTCTATGTATTGCCTCCAAGAAATTGATCTTATGTGTTCTGAAGATCGTCTTCCTAATTCAGTGACATGCTCTGGTTGGCAAGCTAAAGGTTTGAATAGATTGTCTCTTGAAGGTACCGTAATTGGTATAGCTCCTAACCAGGGAAATGGCTGCTCAGCATATGTTCAGTTTGATGGTGGGGAAGTGTTCGAGTATGCGTTGAAGTTGGCTGATGCCAGAGGGCTTCATCAGAAACGTGAGGATATGAGTTTTTCTTCATCTTGCCCCTGGATGGATCTTGTGCAAATTGGAGGCTGCTTACCTCAAAAGGCTTTGCTTTTTGGTCTTGATGACAGTGGTAGATTGCTTGTTGGTGAAAGGACATTGTGCAACAATTGCAGCAGTTTTTCTTTCTACTCGAATTCTGCTGACCACTCTGTCACCCATTTGATTCTTTCAACTAAGCAGGATTTGCTGTTTATAGTCGATATTAGTGATATCCTGAAAGGAGAACTAGAGGTTAAGTATGGGAACTTCCTGGCAGTTTTCAAGCACAGAAAAGGAGAAGATGAGAGAAACTATATTCAAATATGGGAAAGAGGTGCCAGAATCATAGGTGTTTTGCATGGGGATGAGTCTGCTATCATACTTCAAACAGTTCGAGGGAATCTTGAGTGCGTCTACCCCAGAAAATTGGTTCTAGCCTCAATAATTAATGCTTTGATTCAAGGGCGTTACAAAGATGCATTACTCATGGTAAGAAGGCAAAGAATTGATTTCAATGTTATTATTGACCATTGTGGTTGGCAAAACTTTGTTCAGTCAGCTGCTGAGTTTGTGAAGCAAGTGAATAATTTAAGTTATATTACTGAATTTGTCTGTTCAATAAAGAATGAAAATATCATGGAGACACTGTACAAAAACTATATATCCCTACCTCATGACATTGAGGCTAAAGCTGTAGATGGAGACCTTAAGAGTTCTCATAGCAATAGCAAGATCCACTCTGTCTTGCTGGCCATAAGGAAGGCTCTTGAGGAGCATGTAACTGAAAGTCCTGCAAGGGAACTTTGCATTCTGACCACTTTAGCTCGAAGTGACCCTCCAGCTCTTGAACAAGCTTTAGAGAGAATAAAAATAATCCGAGAAAGGGAATTATCAGGTTCAGATGAACTGAGAAGGGAACTCTACCCTTCTGCCGAGGAAGCTTTAAAACATCTTTTGTGGTTGTCTGATTCAGAGGCAGTTTTTGAAGCTGCATTAGGTCTTTATGATTTGAACCTTGCAGCTATCGTAGCCTTGAATTCACAAAAGGACCCGAAAGAATTTCTTCCCTATCTGCAAGAACTAGAGAACATGCCAATAGTATTAATGCGATACAATATAGACCTGAAATTGCAGAGGTTTGAGGCTGCGCTTCAGCACATTGTTTCTGCAGGAGATGCTTACTTTGAAGATTCTATGATTCTCATGAAGAAAAATCCCCAGCTTTTCCCCTCGGGACTCCAATTGATCACTGACTCTGTCAAGAGAAACCAGGTACTTGAGGCCTGGGGAGATCATTTTAGTTCCACAAAATGCTTTGAGGATGCTGCTGCAACATATTTGTGCTGTTCTTGTTTGGATAAAGCTTTGAAGGCTTATCGTGAGTGTGGTAATTGGGGTGGGGTTCTGACAGTAGCTGGTCTCATTAAACTAGGGAAGGAGGAAGTCTTGCAACTAGCACAGGAGCTTTGTGATGAACTCCAAGCACTTGGTAAACCAGGGGATGCTGCAAAAATAGCTTTGGAGTATTGCGCAGATGTTAATGCTGGTATTAATTTCTTGGTCAGTGCAAGGGAATGGGAAGAAGCTTTGAGAGCTGCATTTCTTTACAGGAGAGACGATCTGGTCCTTGAAGTAAAGACTGCATCACTTGAGTGTGCCAGCTCACTGGTTAGTGAATATGAGGAAGGGCTGGAGAAAGTGGGGAAGTACTTGACTCGATATTTAGGTGTTCGACAACGGAGATTATTACTTGCTGCAAAGCTACAGTCAGATGAGCGATCAATAAATGAACTTGATGATGATACTGCTTCTGAAACTAGTAGCAATTTCAGTGGAATGAGTGCATATACATTGGGGTACGTAATATTTTAATAAGCAACCTTGGTGTCTTATTGTTTCTTCTAATTAATTGATTCTTGTCATGGTATATATCATGCTATTACCTTCCTTTTCCAAATATTGCTTCTCATCTCTTTTTGATGTATTCTCTCATATATGCACTGTAAGTGATAACCCTCTGACCTATTATTTCTTTGTATCTTCCTGTTATCCACTGTGTAAAATGTATTTGTCAATAGACAATGATCAACTTCCATGGAAATGTATGTTTTAACTAGCTTTCTGATAACTCTCTTTCATAAGCAGGACAAGAAAGGGATCAGCTGCATCAATAAACTCCAGAGCTAGTACAAAAGCAAGAGACATGAGACGTCAACGGAATAGAGGGAAAATACGTGCTGGAAGGTATGTTCTTATGTAAATGTCATATTTCTTTCTGATGCTGAGAGTATTTTAGTTCCTGATCCTTGTCTTCATGGTACATTGCAACTTAGTCCCGGTGAGGAGATGGGTTTGGTAGAGCATTTAAAGGGGATGTCACTGACTAGTGGAGCTAAACGTGAGCTTAAATCTCTCTTGATATGCCTTGTGATGCTGCAAAAGGAAGATATTGCCAGGAAGTTGCAACATGTTGCTACAAATTTTCAACTGTCCCAAATGGCAGCTGTAAAATTAGCTGATGAGGCCATATCCAATGATATAGTTAATGAGCATTTCTATGTTCTGGATAATTACATTCCCAAAATAAAGGAAGATATGCAGCATTCAGAGCTTTTCTCCTGGCAGTCGAAAGTATTGATTTGAAAAGCAAAGGTATCCATTTGGTTCTCTCTCATTTTATCTTACACTTGATCTTTTGTCTTCTCCGTGGGTTCTGGTTTGAGCTCAGCATGGTGTTAGTTCATAATTGTGATTTATGATGGTACAATTTAGTGACCCGACCTTAACTGTATAACTAGTGCTAAGACAGATGCTAACAAACTATTCTACATGCATAAAATTGCCAACACATTTAGAAAATAGGGAATAGCAATACGCACATATGCCCAACTGCGTTTTGAGTATGGATACCTGAATAATATGCTTATCACACTCGTTATTCTCTTCTCTTTTCTTTTTTAGACGAAAGGACAGTGGCATATTCCTTTTTAAGACATGGAATGGACACAGTCATGTTCTTTTTAACCTGAAGAGTTAACTTAGTAGATGGAATGGACACGTTATTCTATTGTGAAGTTTGCTTGACTAGCTACAACTATCTTCTCTATGTTCAGCAGGCATGTCATTGATAATCTGAAATGTCATCCTATCGACTGATGTGGTTGGAAGTGCTACTGAACGTACGAGATGGCAGAAGTCGATTTTTGTTCTAGTTCTCATCATCACAAGAGGAGTTCCGATTTCTTGACTAGTATCCCGACGGAATGGTTTTCTTAGATTAACATTTGTAGGTTTCAAACTCGTTTTAGTTATGTAATCTTCTGTACTTTGCATATTTCTGCAGAATCACGAATCTTTTTTACAATTATAAATGGTTATTGCCTTTTTGGTTTTCAATATATGGAATGCAAGTGATCTTTTTGGTTTGTTTTAGAAATGAGGCCAATTATCAATCAGTTTATCACTGTGAGCCCAACTTATTTAAATAGTTTGCAAGGCATTTCCATATATATATGAAACCTTTTGAATGCTCGTCGTAATCTCTTCTTTTGAGTTGAGGGTCTATTGGGAACAATATGTCTACCTCACATGGATAAGGGTAAGGGTAAGGTGTCTATACACATCCTACCTTCTTAAGACCCTTCTTGATCTGCAATCAAATGCCCAACCATCGAGACTACATGGGGTATGTTGTTGCTTGAATACTTGTCATATAGTTGGGATTACAATGAGTACGTTGTTGTTGCTTGCATGCTCTTTGTATAGTTCAGTTAATCTCCTCGTGTTCCAATAACAAAAAAGGAAAGGGAGAAAAATTGTGAATGTAGAGACTAGTTGAGGAGTGAACGAGACGAAGTAGGTATGAAGTTGGTTCAACATTTCCCTACCCTGATATAGTTCTTCGCGTCTGGTTATTTGGATGAACCAAGTTACGTCTTCCTTCTTCGTTGATTTGGAGGAAAGAGAACTGTTGTTTATCTTCAGTGGTTTGATGAAGATAACTAAGCTGACACACTGGAGTAAAATAATTGCCTAATGAACGATTGAAATTAATCAAAGTGATGAAAAAACAAGTATCAAATCTTCACAACAACAAATTCAAAGTGATGACAAGGAAATCATAATACTATTACTTAAATGGTCTAAAATATAACATCAAAGGGTCCATAGCTCAGTGGTAGAGCATTTGACTGCAGATCAAGAGGTCACCGGTTCGAACCCGGTTGGGCCCTTTCATTTTTTCATCTTTTTATCGATTTTAAAATTTACTAACGTATCGCTTCAATTTATTTTTTTACAATAAATTTAATGCTAATGTATAGCGTTTCAAAAGCATACCAACAAAAACTCATTTTTAACATTTTTATCGATTTTAAAATTTAATACTGACATGTACTGTATAGCCAACATATTAAATCTTAAAACAATAGAATAAACATAGATCTTTACCCCTTAATGCTAATGTATAGCGTTTCAAAAGCATACTAACAAAAACTCATTTTCAACATTTTTATCGATTTTAAAATTTAATACTGACATGTACTGTGTAGCCAACATATAAAATCTTACAACAATCGAATAAACATAGGTCTTTACTCCTTACTCCGAGAAGGTAAAATACACAACTAATTAACACATCAAAATAAAATATTTTACTTTTATAGAATTCGATTTTTTCATAAATTAAAAGATTATTATCCTTTTTTATATAATATTAATAAAATAAAAATAAAATATTCCTAGTTCCCTATAGTGACGGGTAGTGTAAAAAGGAAAAAATTGAACACACTTTTTCATTCTCTTCAGTAGCAGCCGCTCAATGTTGAATCTTCTCATTTCTCCTTCAAAAAATTTTCATTCGTCATGTTCGTTCTAGGGTTTCAGAACTCTTAAGGTATCATGAAATCTCTTTTCGTTGTTATTATTCAATCATTTTTACGTATTATGTATGTTTTTTTTTTCGTAGATCTGTTCGTTTTTGAGCTGTATAGGTTGATGTATATGTATTTGATATCGGTGATGTTCGTTGATTTAGTGTAGTTATGGTGTTTCGTTTGTATGAATTTTGACTAGATATATAGCATGTGAAAAGGAGAAGGATGTGGTAAAAATATAGGTGATGATAATTTTGTAGCGACAGGAGGATTATTGTAAGTTCACACTCCCCCCCCCCCCCCACTAATATGAGATTGAGGTGTTTTTTTTCAATACCAAATGAAAAATAAGTAGGTGATATGTGAGAGTTGCTCGGATAAAAGTAGAATTTTTTTTAATATTCTGTTTGTATAAAATTTGATAACACATAGCATGCGGAAAGGAGAAGGATTGTGGAAAATACAGTCGAATGATTTAATTTTGCAGCTCAAATGGATGATTTATGTAGTTTACTCCAACTAGTATGAGATTGAGGTGTAGTTGATTGTTTTTTAAACCAAATATGTCAATACCAAATGAAAAATAAGTAGGCGACAAGAGAGAGTTGCTCGGATAGTACTTTCAACCCTAAGGTTATGAGTTTGAGTCACTAAGGGAGCTAAAAAGGGTGGGAGCTCGTAGGGAGGGGTGAAAAAAGGTAGGCGTTTGGATATGAATGGAGGGATATTTGGATAAAATAATACTCATTTTGTTTTAATTTGATTGTTTGGGTTTGACATGGCACAAAGTTTAAGAAAGTAAAACGACTTCTAATTGTTGTGGTCTTGAACTAAAGATATGTAGGATGTACCATGTCCTTTAATCTCGTGTTCTTAAACATGCAATGTGGAAAGTTAAAATTAAAGAGTTGTTAGAAAAGAAAGAAGCATTCTTTATGAAATGGACTAAAATGAAAAGTAAGATAAAAAATAACTGGAATGGAGGGATGATTTATACAGTAAACTCAAACTAGTATGAGGTTGAAGTAGAATTGATTGATTTAAAATATATGGGGTTTTGAATTTCGCCGATGTTCTGCTATTCGGTATAATTTTGGTGTTCCATTTGAAATTCTGGATTGATCCGCCCATATGAACTTTACAAAACATGTCATGTGTGAAGGAGAGGGATTGTGGTAGGTTGATGGTTTGCATAAATATAGTGGAATGCTTAATTTTGCAGTGGGATCTATATATAGGATTTCTATAGTAGTTGACTCCGATTAGTTTGCAATTGAGGTGTTGTAGATTGATTTACAAGTATATACATGAAGCTGCTTCTCTGATATCTCTTCTTTTCCCAGCCATATTTTGTTCATTTAGGATGTTATAAGCTACAATTTTAGATCCAGTGGATGTTGAATTGTTTCTTTCAGGGAAAATCGAATTACTAAATTGTTACCTCTTAGGGGGGTGGACGGTTGGTTTCTTCCATACTGCTGAGTCTATTCAAAGTTCTACTAAATGATTTTGCATGTTGGTTAATAGAAATTTCTATAATTGAAAGATGTTGGTTGATTGCACATCATTTGTTTGGCACAAATACTCATTCTAATATTTTCCATGCTCCTTTCCTAGGTGTTATCCATGTATAATGATTGTTGTTGAGGTTTGAATTTCGTGAAGAGATTATCAAAGCTTTCGAGAGTTCATCTAGATATCAGAATACAAGTCACGGTAATGGCGTGGTTTAGAGCTAGCTCAAGTGTGGCAAAGCTTGCTATTAGAAGGGCTCTATCACAGGGTGGTTCTTACGTCCCAAGAACTCGCATACTTCCATCACAAGGTCGATATTTTCATACCACAGTTGTCAGGCCAAAGGCACAAGCTGCTCCTGTCCCAAGACCAGTGCCACTTTCCAAGTTGACCGACAGCTTTTTAGATGGGACGAGCAGTGTCTACCTTGAGGAGCTCCAGCGAGCATGGGAACAAGACCCAAACAGCGTTGATGAGTCGTGGGATAATTTCTTCAGGAATTTTGTTGGACAAGCTGCCACGTCTCCTGGGATTTCAGGCCAGACGATTCAAGAGAGTATGCGTCTTCTGTTGCTCGTGAGAGCTTATCAGGTTAATGGTCATATGAAAGCAAAACTTGATCCATTAGATTTAGAAGCGAGGCAAATACCTGATGATTTGGATCCAGCATTATATGGGTTCACTGAAGCTGATCTTGATAGAGAGTTCTTCCTTGGTGTTTGGAAGATGTCTGGATTCTTGTCTGAGAATCGTCCTGTGCAAACTTTGAAGGCAATATTAACACGTCTTGAGCAGGCTTATTGTGGAAGCATTGGGTATGAGTACATGCATATTTCTGATCGTGATAAATGCAATTGGTTGAGAGAGCGGATTGAAACCCCAACATCTATGGAGTACAATCGTGAGCGACGGGAAGTTATTCTTGACCGACTGATGTGGAGCACTCAGTTTGAGAACTTTTGGCTACGAAGTGGGCGGCAGCCAAGAGATTTGGCCTTGAAGGTTGTGAGACCTTGATTCCTGGCATGAAGGAAATGTTCGACCGGGCAGCAGATCTTGGAGTTGAGAGCATAGTCATTGGGATGCCACATAGAGGAAGATTAAATGTTTTGGGTAATGTTGTTAGAAAGCCACTAAAGCAGATCTTCAGCGAGTTTAGCGGTGGTATAAAACCAGGGGATGATGCTGGTTATGTTGGAACTGGTGATGTCAAGTATCACTTGGGAACTTCTTATGATCGGCCTACTCGGGGTGGGAAAAGAATTCATCTATCTTTGGTTGCAAATCCAAGTCACTTGGAAGCTGTCAATCCAGTTGTTATTGGAAAAACTAGAGCAAAGCAATATTATACGAATGACGAGGATAGAACAAAGAGCATGGGCATTTTGCTCCATGGCGATGGTAGTTTTGCAGGCCAAGGTGTTGTCTATGAGACATTGCATCTGAGTGCTCTTCCGAATTACACAACCGGAGGGACCATTCACATTGTGGTGAATAATCAAGTGGCGTTCACTACTGATCCAACAGCTGGAAGATCATCTCAGTACTGTACTGACGTTGCAAAGGCTTTGGATATTCCAATTTTCCATGTCAATGGTGATGACGTTGTGAGGCGTTGCTATGCTGGTGAATTGCTGACATGAATGGCGCCAGAATTACAGCGAAGAGGGGGGGCGGGGGCAAAGAGCGAGCCGTGCCAGACGGCGAGAAGCGATAAAGAGATGGCGGGCTGAGCAGGGCGGCGTCAATGACATCAGCGCGGGGGGAAGGCGACGGATTGTGCGCCCGTGGCACGCGGCGTCGCCTGCGGAAGCGGAGAGGGTTGGGGAGGCAGAGAAGCGGCGAGCGGGACCAACGGACAAGGTCCTGAGTGGACGTACTGCCGTTTCCAACGTATCGAGGGTGCAGGTAGGGCGGCGGGGCGGATGCGTGGGACTGAGCCGGTACGGCGCTGAGCGCAGGAGGAGCATGCACGTGGGCGCTCGGAGGGGTGGGGGTAAGTGGCCAGGTTGAGGGTTGTGGGGGGGGATGGGTACGCGGCGGGTGGGTTGGGAGGGGTGATGGCGGGGGGGGTGGTAGCGCCGGAAGGAACGGTAGGGGCCCGCGGGCGGGGGAGAAGACTAAGAAAAGCTTGAAGGGGACAATCGTAAGGGAGCGAAGGGAGGTGGAGAGCGGCGAGGAGGGGGGAGAAGGCGAAACGAAGGAGGGGAGGGAGGGGGAGCGGAGAGAGAGCGAGGAAAGGCGGGGGAGGTAGTGGGAGGGAGGATGCGGAGCCCGGAGGGGAGGGGAAGAGAGGTGGGAAAGTGGAGGGCAGCGCACAAAACAGGGGCACGAGGAGGAGGAGGGTGGGTCAGAGCAGCGACGGTGGCAGGCGGAGACGCAGAGGAAGGAGGGCTGGAGGATCGAGGAGAGGGTAGGTGTGAAGAGTGTGGAGGGGTGACGAGGGGGGTGGTGTAGAGAAGTAGAGGTAGAAGGGGGTGGGAGGGGAGCGGGGGGGGGGGAGGTTGAAGTGGGAGACGGAAGTGGAGAAGCGAGGGTTGGATATTGTATGGGGGGGTGGGAGGTGGTGGTGGGGGGTGGGGGGATCCGGGAGCCGCGGGGGAGGGGGGGAGGGGTTGGGATGTGAGGAGAGGGGGGAGGGACGCAGTGAGGGGGTAGACGGGGGGGTGGTAGGGGTGGAATCAGAGTAGGACGGAAAAACGATATGTGGTAGAATGCGCTAGGGAAAAGGGAGGGATAGAGCCGAGGGTCGCAGAGGAGGCTCGGGGGAGTTAGGGTTGGTGCGTGGTAAGTGGGGGACCAGGGGTGGGTTTAGGGGTGTGTGGTTTAATTACGAAGGAGACTGCGGGTATTGAGTTATATAACTGACGTTATACGTTTTGTCGGTTCTATTATGTTTGTTGAGTTTTAAGGTTTTTATGTGTTGTTTTTTACTGCTTTGTTTAGTTTATAGATTTTTTATTTGTTTTATTTGTTGTAATGTTGGTTGAAGTTTTGGTGTTTTCTCGAGAAAGGAATTTTTATAAGAGAGTTCTATTTGTTGGTGTGATTTATGGTTAAGAATGAGGGGGCCGGAGGAACGCAGAGACAAAAGGGAAGAAAAAGAAAAAGATACAGGGGGAGAGGAGAGGGGAGCGAGAACCCAATGGCGCGCCACGGCAAACCCCCCGTGGGGACAGGAACTAAAAAGGAGGTGATACGGGCAGCAAGGACTGCGGGAAGGCGGGCGGAGGGCTGCGCGAAGAACAGATCGATCGGGAGGGGGTAAGGAGCGAGGGGGGGACGGGTGATAATGTTGGCGGCCGGGTGAAGGGCGGAGAGGGAAGTGGGGTGGGGGGGGGGACGCGAAGAGGGTCAGGCGTGGGAGCGGCTCGGGAAGGTTGGGGCTGTGGGTGGGGGAGGGGGGGGAGTGGGTGATGTTCGGGATTAGTTTTGTGGGTAGTTTGATTTGTGGCTGTTTGTTGGTGTTTGTGTGGGGGTGGGTGTTTTGTTTTGTTGTTTTTGGACACAAGGAAATCTGATGTGAACCATCCTTCACCCAGCCTAAAATGTACAAGGTTAGTTCAATTTAAGTTTATGTGTCTTTATAGATTAATATTACTATATTTAGAGTTTTAGATTCGGGGCACAAATCACTCTGTTCACCTTCCTACTGCAAATTGTGACCAAGTACGATAGAAATTCATTTATATTCCCACTGGAATTGGGGATTTTTTTATCTTCTGTATGAAAACACTGATATGTTTGTCGTTCTATGTCTTGCAATAGATCATCAGAAATCATCCTTCTTCATTGGAGATCTATCAAAACAAACTCCTAAATTCCGGTCAGGTGGCAAAAGATGATGTGGAAAAGATACATAATAAGATCAATAGAATCCTCAATGAAGAGTTCATTGCTAGTAAAGATTATGTGCCTCAAAAAAGAGACTGGCTTTCTGCTTTTTGGTTTGGTTTCAAGTCTCCTTCACAGCTTTCACGTGTTCGAAACACCGGGTATGCTTTGAACTTAAATGGTTTATTTTTAAGCTTGAACTATGTGACTCAAGATAGGTGCTATTCTGCAGTGTCAAACCTGAGATTTTGACGAATGTCGGGAAAGCAATCACTACGTTTCCAGATGGTTTTAAGCCTCACAGAGCATTAAAAAGGGTTTTTGATGACCGTCGAAAGATGATTGAGACAGGGGAGGGTGTCGACTGGGCTGTTGGAGAAGCACTTGCTTTTGCAACATTGCTTGTGGAAGGTAATCATGTTAGGTTGAGTGGTCAGGATGTTGAGAGAGGTACTTTCAGTCACAGACATTCTGTTATTCATGATCAGGAGACGGGGGCTCAGTACTGTCCTCTTGATCATGTTATGATGAACCAAAATGAAGAGATGTTCACTGTGAGCAACAGGTATATTCTAATAGCTGTTTTATTTGTAATCCAGTTTATGATGTTGCATTCTTGATGTGTTTCGCCTTTGTGTATGCCAGCTTTCCATGTGTATTTTTTCATATCATTGGGATATTCAGTTTCCGTTTGATATATGAGATGATGCTGTTGCTGTGCAAAAGTATGCTGGCCGCGTAAATTCCTCAATTTGGCCTGTCAAAATATGCTAACTTAAATTGTGTTTTTTTTTTTGTTTCAGTTGGGACCACCAAAGCCCTTTTTTTAAGAACATGATCTACTCAAAAGTTCACATTTGAAATCCAGCTCCATTTTAGGAGCACACTTATCTCCTTCGTTTACCAAATCAACAGAAATGTGTTTCTTTCTGAGCTAGTCACTCATGTCTGTCTTACATCCCTTGTCGGTTTCAAGAGTGTGATTAAGTTTCAATAAGTCTGTTGAGCAAGTCTTGAGGAGTTATTATGTTTTTGGAGTGGATTTTTTCTCTGGAATATAGTTATATTTATTAACAATATATATTTATCTAATAAGAGCCTTAAGATCAACATATAACTCTGTTTGCTCTTGTATTTTTATGCAGCTCCCTTTCAGAGTTTGGTGTTTTGGGATTTGAATTGGGTTATTCAATGGAAAATCCAAATTCTTTGGTAATTTGGGAAGCTCAATTTGGTGATTTTGCTAATGGAGCTCAAGTAATATTTGACCAGTTCGTGAGCAGTGGAGAAGCGAAATGGTTGCGCCAGACTGGATTGGTTGTGCTTTTGCCACATGGTTATGATGGTCAGGGCCCTGAGCATTCTAGTGGACGTTTGGAACGTTTCCTCCAGGTGCATCAGCTGTTCTTCTCACTAGTAGAAAGCATAACTTTCTGACAGTTAGGAAGTTTCACTTTGCATTCTGGCTAAGGAGCATTGGCTAGTCATAAAAATGAATATGATATGACATGGTTGAAAGAAAATGTAAGATACAAGAGGTTGGAACCATGTGAAATTTAATGAATGGAATTGTGCTTAGAAGTGTGCTACTCACAGTGCTAGGTTAAATAGAATATAAGGTCCAATTTATGTTGTACAGTGAAGTAAATATTGATATAGGCCTGGTTTAATCACACGATACAAGAGTTTATAATATAGTGTCCATTCATGTACTGAATACTTCAAACAGTTTCCTAAAGGGTCTTGTAATGCCCCGTCTTCCTTTAGAGTCCTGTATCTTCTACTTTAGGTTTATGAGTTGTGTTCCTCTGATTGCTTCAACAATGTTTATCACCTTTGTATTTTTCTCAATTTAATGAGATGCTTTTCCACGACAGATGAGTGATGACAACCCATTTGTCATCCCGGAGATGGAACCTACACTAAGGAAGCAGATTCAGGAATGTAATTGGCAGGTGGTGAACGTAACAACTCCAGCAAATTATTTCCATGTTTTGCGGCGTCAAGTAAGTGCAACTGCAAGCTTTTTAAATTTTTGAACTTTTCTGCTTCTTTGTTTTCTCATGTGTAACTGCTTCTCAGATTCACAGAGATTTCCGTAAGCCTCTCATTGTGATGGCCCCAAAGAACTTACTTCGTCACAAGAGCTGCAAGTCAAATCTATCCGAGTTCGACGATGTCCAAGGTCATCCAGGTTTTGACAAACAAGGTACCAGGTTTAAGCGTCTGATAAAAGATCAGAATGATCACTCTGATCTTGAAGAGGGTATCAGACGGCTGGTCCTTTGCTCAGGAAAGGTGTGTAGCTAATCTTTATCTTTTGATAATCCCATTTTCATGATCATGGTCGTCTTAAGCTTTTGACATGCAATTATAAACACATTACTAATACATACGATGAGTTAAATTTTTTTTTTTTATAATGACATGCTCTAAAATTTTCCTTTCTCACCATGCAGATAGATACAAACATCTTTAGATGCAGTATAACACGTTTCTTTGTCACTTGAATAATGTAAAACATGAATACATGATATCATTAAAGAACAATAACACTTTTCATGCCTGTAATGCAGATCTATTATGAGCTTGACGAAGAAAGAGCTAAAGCTGATGGGAAAGACATTGCTATCTGTCGTGTGGAACAGCTTTGTCCTTTCCCTTATGACCTTATCCAGCGTGAATTGAAGCGATATCCAAGTATGTGCTCTTAATCATTTGGGATACCCTTTGCTCGTGAAATTAAACAAAAATCTACTTTCATGTATATTTATCCCGAAATCGCATTTACATAAGCATCCCTGAGTGATTGCATGCATACATCCAACCAGGACTACTGCATAAATGTAGACAAACCAATTGTCACGTGATAACGAATTCAAACTTTCATATTTTCAGATGCAGAGATAGTTTGGTGCCAAGAAGAGCCAATGAACATGGGTGCATTCAATTACATTGCACCGCGTCTTTCTACTGCCATGAAATCACTTGGCAGAGGTAACATGGATGACATCAAGTATGTTGGTCGTGCTCCTTCTGCTGCCACTGCCACTGGTTTCTTCCAGGTTCACGTCAAAGAACAGACCGAGCTTGTCCAGAAAGCGTTGCAACAGGATCCTATCAATCAAATCTGAAGCTTGAACGTTCATGTACCCCATAGCACTGGCCTCCAAAAATGACGCGACGATTGAAATGTTAAGCTATTCTCTGTGCCTGGTATAGCCAGTGTGAGTTTTAATTTTGCTTTTTGGAAAAATAAGGCCTTTTTGTTTGTGCTAGTTTTCAGTCAGTTGCACAGTTTAAACTGATGCTTTCATACATATACGTATTTCAGTTGGTTAAACAATTTTGATCAACAATACAACTCACTCAGACTTATCCTTGTTACCTCTAGTTTGGTGTTTTGCGATACGGTAAATTGGTGATCATAGCTTGTTCAACGTTGGCTTATAGATATTTTTAATAGAAAATTATGTTGGTTTTTTGAAAAATGTCTCAATTGTGTCATCTAATATATATATGTTCAAAAGAAATTATAAGCACTTCCTTTGTTAATCATTATACAACAATAGACATTTTAATTGAGATAGTCGGATAGAGTAGTCAGAGCTTGTTTGGATTAACTTATTTTTAGTGTTTTTTTTTAGTTAAAATATTTTAAATATTTCTGTAGTAAATACCATGTTCACACCTACCTGAGGAATCAAAAACTTGTTAATAGTGAGATACGAATGCGAGCTCAACAACACTAAAAGAGTTTTAAGCATCTAAAAGAAATCCAATGGACCAGTCAAATTATTTGTTCATTGGTGTGCTATGTTAATTTTATACAAATACATAATTTCTACATAGATATATGTATATTGAGACGAGGTTAATGGGTGCTCGAGCACCCTCATACAATCGACTTTTTGGGTTGTGTGCATTTTTTCTAAGGACCCCATTGCACTTTGGAGGGGTGCCTGTCTAAGATCGATCCAATGTGATCGAGCCTATGTCATAATTTGTGAATGCGGGCCCCATATATCCAATTCATAAACCAACAATTTTTACTCATTGGGCCTATATATATTATATATAACATACTATTATTTTACAAAAGTAACAAAGCTAGAGTATTGACTTAATGATCAATCGCATATCTAATCATAGATAAGCTTCAAAACAAAGTCATATTTTTCCACCCGATATTCGATATTCATATTAAGTAAAGTTGACTAAATTTTGATTTATGTATTGCAGAGTTCATTCACGAGGGCAACACTCTGATCCAACATGACTTGACCACTAGTTCAGTACAAATCGAGATCTCAATCATCCCACCACAATTCATGTTGATAAGAACAAAGTCAATATATAACATCATAAATTAACCCTGACGAATACGATATCAACATGAGTACTATACACAATCTTATCCCTATCCTACCTTATGAAAATAAATTCCGTTTTCTATAAATCCTCGATAGAAAGATAAGTCATCGTGCTTTTCATAATTTACTTTTTTTTTTTCTGGTCTCTTAGAACTTTCCAATGACAAAAAATAAAATAAAAAATAAAGTAGTATTTTGCTTAGGATAATATAAATTATAGAAAAATATAATTTGTATCCATGTCATTGTTACGTATGAATAGCTAAATAAGGATCATCTCAAAGTTGCTTATTTAAGAACCAACAAAACATAATAAAGTTGAAAAAATACAATTTATTTATTTTGACTAAATACACCACTTGGGATCAAATCAATTTGTCATCTAAGCTTAAAAAATAACTAAACAAGTCTATGACAATGACTTATCATTTTTTAAATTAATCATATTAATATATACATATACACCTTATATACATTAAAAACGTAAACAAATTTATGCTAGTATTTGAATTTTATAGTGATTATATCATATATCATTTTAACCTAATATATGTCTTAAAGAAAGTGTTTTAAAGTTAACTAAAGTGTGAATATATATCTATATAAATTATTATATCGTTTTTCGGGATGAGTCAGTTGGTTTGGAGGATGGTTATCCACACGAATAACTCGGGATCGATTCCTCCCCTTAATGCCTTTTGAGTTGAGCCTGTCGTATAGGGCTTGACTGCGCGATTTACATCATCTGTGTGATTAACGACACTGAGGAAATTACTACCCAGGTGTTAAAAACAAATAAATAAATTATTATATCGTATTACGAAAAGTCTTGCATACGTTACTATTAAGGAGGATTCCATCAACAAAGTTAAATCTAGACGTTATGGTCAAAAGACCTACACTATTTGAATGATAAGACAAACCAATTAATAATTCAACAAATGTATGGCCATAAATTTGTTACTAGTGAAGCAAGTTGAAAAAGTATAGTCTATAATTAACTAATTGAAAAAGATATTTTGAAACGTAAGACAATAATGAAAGAGATTTAAATTAAATTATATAATATACTTTATTAAATCATATTTTTTTGTTATAATAAGTAGCTTGTATTTTTAAAATTACAAATTTCATATTCTATAAAGACTATATATATATATATATTCTTTAGATACTTCATTTTGTAATTTTTAATTTATTTTTTATAAATATGTATTATTTAAATTCTTATGAGAATATATATATATATAGTTGAAAGATATAACAAGTAAGTATTTTGAAACAATTTACTATGGTGTGAATTGTGATACTTCTTTCAAAGATATATATCTTTATCCACACTTGTACTAAAAAGGACTTTTGACAATTTCAAAAATAAAAATTGGAGAAATATATTTGAGAAAAAAAAATAGAAAACAAATTAAATAATAAGTTCTCAAAATTTCGTATATTTGAACTGTTTCACATAATTCAAGGGTAAATTAGACCTTTTATATATATAATATATATCGATACAGTTAGAGAGAAATTAAGATACTGGGTTTAACATAATCTTATATTTATGAGATATAAAATTATTTCTGATAGATTCTCATTCGAAGCATGACTAGGAATTTACTTGATATCTATTTATTTTTTTAAAACTATGAGAATTAATTTATTTTAAATCCAATAAACTACTTTTATTTTTAATATATAATTCAGACTCAATCTTTTGAATTTTGAATATATTATATATAAATATTTCTGTCTCAACTAATAAACCAACAAAAATATTTTTGTACTTTTTGTCAACTGATGATTATAAAATTCAAGTTGTACGATCAAGTACATGAACTAATTAACAACCTTCTAGATATTTAGATAAGTCCAATTATTATATTTTTTTTTTACTATAAAGTATTTGTCTTGACTTTAATTTACTCATGTACATCTCAATAAGGCTTATCCATTTTTGTTACACATTTTTTTTATTCATATATGAAGTTTCTTGGTAGTTTCCTAATGAAAATACAACTTGTTTTGGAAAACTTAAACAACAATACAAATAAATTCAGTATAATTCTACGAGTAAGGTATGACGTAATCATCTAATAAAAAGATTAATTTTGAACAAGAAAAGAACAAATAATATTATTAATAATCGTCAAAATAGATTGTGGTGGAGTGATAAGTACTTATTCATTTTTAACTAAATGTTTCAGATTCGAATCTCTTTAAATATAAAGTCGTCTTTATTAAAAAATACGTTAACCCTAATTGTGAAACTTCTCGACACAAATTCAGATTTTCCTCGATATAATACCGATAATCTACTAATTAATGATTATACTCTAATAAGAATCCATAAGATATTAGATATTACATAAGAAAAAAATGAAATAGAAGTTATGATGTAGTGTGAACAATTAATATTATATACTATATAATAAAATAATAAAGGGTGGTAATCCACATATAGTACATACGAATGTTAAACGCGATTAGCACACACATTTTTTTTAGTCAATTAATTAATTAATTGATAATATGTTTTGAGATCTTAATTAATCTTTTTGAAAAAATAAATTAATTTGATACATTAAATATCTATGGAATATATAAACCTGTAATTATTTTTTTTGGCATGAACTTTATTCTTAATTAGATATTTCGAGTTCAAACCCTATTAGATATAGAACTTTAATTTCAATATGATATATTTCGACTCGAATTCAGAATATTAGATACCGAGTAAGAAAAAAAAAAGTTGTTCAACTTACATTTTAATTCTTTCCAATTAAAGAAACTAAAGTGTGAATTGGACTAATAGAATTTCTAGAAAAAATGAAATTGCCAAGAATTTACATAAATATATATATATATCTTAAATTAAAATGTTTGGTTCTTTATAGTCAACTTTACAAGTTATTGTAGTATAGTTAGAATTAATATTTTCTAATTATAATGTCATGCTTACGTGCTCCATGACATCTCACTTTGTTAAGTTCCTAATTAAATACCACTAATTTAGTTCAAATTAAGGGTGTGTTTGGCACATTGAAAAATACTTTTAAGTTTCTTTACTTATATTCTGATGTTCGATAAATAAATCAAAATATTTCTATATAATTTAAGGAAACACGCGTATTAATCGGGATGCGGTGGGGTAAGGGTGGGAGAGGATAGGAGGCGGAATTAGGAAAGAAGCGAGGGAGTGGGGATGAGCGCCTAGGCTAATGCAGACTTATGATAACAGATTCATTTGAACTCATTACTTTAAACGCAAAATATATATTATGTGTAAAAATGCATAAATAATTTTGAGCATTGAATAGTACTAAGTATGAATCTACAACTTTTAAAATACAACAAACTCAAACATTTAACGCTAAAAATTAAATCATGGATTCACCTCTTGAATGAGCAAAGGCAAGTCGGATAAAAATAAGTAACATAGGTGGGACTAGGGAGAGACAATCAACACAGAATTTCACTTACGATATACTTGTTTTCCTAAAATTTTAACCAACCAATCATTTGCTCGATATTTGAAAAACAGACATATAACAATTTATAAGTTTTCTTAGATGAAATAGTGGTCTTACAGAACTGATCATTGAGCATCACCACCTTCCACCTTTCCTACATAACCAACAGAATATTTTTCAAAAACATTATTTTAGCTGACCGACTAAACATGAAAAAGTCGAAAACCCTCCTAACATGCCAAACACACCCTAACCCAAAAAAAATCAAAAAAAAAAATCAATCATAGCAATAAACCCCGGTATCTTTTTATTTATTTTTTTCTAATGAGAAAAGAGAATAAATCTAACTTACTTATCCCACAAGAAATTAACATTGCTCAATTTCATCATATAACAAAAAAGTCAACTAATACTAGTCAAACTATACAACTAAAAATCTTTATAAATAAATAACCTTCCACCACAAAAACCTAAAAATATTTCATATTCTTTTATTCCTCTTACCTCCCAAAAAAATAAAAAAAATATCTCAAAAATTGCAAAAAAAAAATAAAAAATCATGGTGGTTTTACCAATGAAAAGAGAAAGAGAAGGAGAATTCGATATAACAACCATGGCAAATTACTTGATGTTATTTTCACGTCAAGAAAATCATTTCAACACTATGGTGAACAACTCTCCTAGTCGAGTTTTCGAGTGCAAGACTTGTAATAGACAATTTTCATCGTTTCAAGCACTAGGTGGTCATCGAGCAAGTCATAAAAAGCCGAGATTGATGGGAGAAATGAATTTTCATTTGCCGATTTCACCACCTAAGCCAAAAACACATGAGTGTTCAATTTGTGGACTTGAATTTCCTATTGGACAAGCTTTAGGTGGACACATGAGAAGACATAGAGGTATGTTAAATGAAAATAACAATAATAATAATCAAGTTCCTAATCATGATGTTGTGAAGAAATCATCAAATAATCCAAGAGTTATGTGTTTGGATTTGAACTTAACACCATTGGAAAATGATTTAGAGTTCAAGTTGAAGAAGGCAAATCCTATAGTTGATTGCTTTTTGTGATCAATCCTTAATATTGGATCGAATAGCGAATTTACGACAGGAGTTCTATGAGTTCAAGTTATCAATCCAATCATTTACATATGCTGAACTCGCTGATTCTAAATTCTGGATTCATATCGATATATTTTTGCACATATATATCTAAATCATCTAGATGTTTCATTATTTCAATTTTTTTTCTATTTCTATTTTTTTCTTATGTAATTTGTACTAGATATGGATTTATTTATTCGTTTATATGAGGGAATATAGGACCTTAGCCCTAATTGATGTAATATATAGTACCATATTTAGTGTAATTAATATATACTTGATGATTGTTTTACATTGTATCTTTTTTTTCTTTAGATAATTTTAGATCATATGTAATTATTTTCTTCACAAATACTAAATTTAATAACAATTATAATAATATACCAGTCAATTTAATTTCACAAGCAAAACTCAGAGAGGGTGAAATAATATACATAAACCTTATCTCTCTCAGCTCGAAAAATAGAATACTATTCAAATAGAAGTAGTTTTATTTAACGATAATATAAAAATTAAAATGTAGATTTTTTTTTTATTATTTAGATGATGATCATGCAAGTGTGAACACTTAAGGCAAAATGTATATGCTAAAGGTGGTTTACAACAACCTTCTTTTTTTGGTTTGTATTTAATTATATTAATTTGACCCGTGATTTATGCTTATTAATTATTTGATGACATTATTAATTTTTGAGTCTTAAATGAGCAAGAAAATTATCCACTTAACATGTGATCATAGAATACTTTTTTGGGTCTAAATACTGATTCAAACTAATTTAGATTCGTATTTCATAAAACTCTTATATAAAAGTCGAATCATGTTTCATTTTGTATTTTTCAAACTCATGTTTTGAAATATTTTCTTGAATCGAGACTCTGTCGTAATTAACAATCTCTTTACCTAATAAAAGTAGAAATAAGGTCTTCGTACCTGCCTCCTCAGACCCTACATATGAAAGCACACTGAGTATATTATTATTCGTTTAATTTGACAAGGTGGTCGATTAGTAAGACATATAAATTTCAACGATATTGTGTCAATATTCACAAACTTATATAATTGTCGAACATCAATTTTAGGTATCACTTGACTCAATTTAAAAATTATAATTACATGTATATAAATTCATAAATGAGCTAAACTAAATCAAATTTCTTTCATGATTTGCTATATTAAAATAGTTATTATGATGGAACTATGATCTGAAAATTCGAAAACTATAATATATTAATACGTAAATACGTACCATGTATACGATCATAAATTATATAAATATGTATGAATCGTATAAACGAATAATTAAATCTCTATCTAGTAAAGATCCATAACAAATAAAAGTACAATTTTTTTTTTCAAAAAAAAACTAAGCATCTATTATATGTATATTTACATAATTCAAATTAAAAAAATCGAGTTTAAATTATTATAAGTTTGGTTATTTATTTATTCAAAATGGAGAGTTGTTATAATTGGTTTTGGTTGAATTATATAAGAAAAAATGAAATTGAGAATCTCATGGAGGTAGGTTATTTATATTTTGTAGTATGGTCATAATATAGTTGGCTAAATTGACTAAAATTAGTTGACTTTTTGTTTTTATTTTTTAAAATGACGAAATAGAAAACATTATTTTATGGAATAAATTAGGTATATTCTATTAAAACAAAGTGAATGTGAGAGTAATTGCAAAATCTTTAAAGGATTAATCTTTATAGTATATATTTTGTTGTCAATTTATATAAATTAATTTTTTATTCGTATGTGTTAGCTTATGAATATTTTGATGATATGAATTTTAATTTTTTTTAAATAAAATCTTTACGGAACCTCTCTATTTAGGAGAGCAATACATATATTCTCATAATTTATACAGTGTTTTTTTTTGGACATTTAGAGGCCAATTTAAAGGACTTAGATGATTTTCTTAGTTTTTTTTGTTTGTTAGCCTATGAATATATTGGTGATTTGACTTTTCATGCATTGATTTTTTGCGAAACTTTTACAGAACCCCATGTAAGGAGTTGAAGGAGAAATACGTATAGTTTCACAATTTTCGAGGCATTTAGGGGTCAATTTACGAAAATTAGGAGATTTTTTTCAATTAACCTCAGTAGGGAGTTAGGAGAATAACGTGTACACTCTCACTATTTTTTAGGCATTTTTGGGCAATTAGGAGCCAATTCACAGGAATTATGTGATTTTCTCAATTTTTTGTGTGTGCTAGCTCGAAAATATTTTGGTGATATGAACTTCAATCGATTTCTTTGAAAAAATATTACGAGACTCTCTGTAATAAATTAGAGCAATATATATAGTCTGATCATGATCCACGTCATTTTTCGAAAATAGGGGGTCATTTGATAAGAATAAGCGATTTTCTCAAATTTTTGATGTATAATCTTGACGATGTGACTTCATATCGATTTTTATAAATAAAAAAAAACTTTATAGAACCCTCCGTAATTAGTTTGAAAAGTTATACGTATAACTTCACCATGATCCATGACATTACCTTTTATTTTTCGTCTTCCTAATTCCTTAATTAATATTCATATCGAAATCTCCCAAATATGAAATTAAATATGTAAGTCTACATCTGTACTAGTTAGTACTTATTCGTACAAATATTAATTCTTATAATATTAATTATTTTTAATTTTTTTTTATAATACTAGAAGATTTAATTAATATTGGATTGAATGGTGACAGATTTATCGGCTAGGTACATTGGTATATAATTTAATTAATATTATGATGCCACCCCTTGCGTGTAAGTGATGTTACTAAATATAAATTAATATTTTCAAGCAACTCTTCCTTTTTATATTTTTTATAAATTATTCCTATAACGTGCGATATAGATTTTCATAAGCAATATTGATATATTTTTAGAAGACAAAAATAAATATATATGATATATATCATCAGTTTAATTTGATTTTATACTGTAAAAGGTTGTGGATTCGAACCTCAAAATCATGTGTTTAACCTACGCATCGAGCAATACTCAATGATAATAGATTTTATTTTCTTTATATATATTATGAATTTCTTCATATATAAGATTAGTATAAATGTTTAGTAAAATTTACTTATTTAACTGAAATTATTATTATTGATAAAAAAAAAATTAATAATAGTTTGATCAATTGATCTTGAATCTTCTGTGTGGTATTTGATTATTCTCGTTTGATTCTTGAAATCACATTAGCTTACAAATCCAATCATCATCGTTTTTCGTAACCTCTTATAATGATTTCATGTTTTTTCATTAATTTTTTTGATTTTATATTCGGTGTCCGATACTCAAATTGAAGTCTGACTAAATTCAAATTCGCGTCGAAAAATTTCACATTAAAAGGTATAACGCTCCCTAACAAAGGCGACTCCGTACCTAAGGAGGCTCGACCCCTGTTGGTGTTCTTCCATCTATTAATGTTACTAATATAACAATAGTTAGATGATAAATAAAATACTTGAGAAATTATATACGCTTCATAATATTTTTTTTATAGCAAGTAAGTTATTACAAGCTTCGACGAAAAACAAATTTTCCTTCCTCACTAAGATAAAAATAAGATGTATGCACAACGTGTTATATATCACTGGACACATTATTATTGCAAGATGTCATGAAATTAAATTTCACAATCGTAAAAAGTTATATTTATCAACTTGTATGGGTTCCACGATCGTTTTCACACTCTACATATACTATTTCAACTTGCTTAATTCAATTATTAAAATTTTAGCCAAAGTTAGTTGGAAGAAGTTATATCATTTTTCATCAAATAATAATTAATTACTTTGACTAATAATAGTGATAACATTATAGTCAATTGAATAAGTCGTCACTTGAATGTGTACTACCAAATTGACAAGTCATAGTCATAGGCATTTCTTTTTCTTTTTTTTTTTAAAAAAACACATTTATTTAATTTAATATCCCAAATTAAAACGTTGTATATTTTATTTTAATTTATTTTCACCATCTCAACAAAAAAAAATCATTTTCTTAAGATTCGAACTTAACATCTCTGATTAAGGATGTAAAAATTTCAATCATCCGATCTGATTAATAAACATTGTATCATTCAACTTTCACTAATATTTTGTTTCTCTAATAAGGAACTTAGAGAAATAAAAAGTAACATTTGATTTATGTATATACAATAAATATTCAACTGACTGCCCTTCGTCGATGGTAACCTATAAACTTAAACCCTTATCTAGAACATGATACATAAGAGGAAATAATGAAACTTAATTCTATACATCTAGATAGGGTTTATTTTACTCAATATTCAATAATTACAAGAAACAATCAACTTTAGGAGCTTCTTTCTTCAACTTGATCAATTCTAAATGATCATTTTCCAATGGTGTCAAATTTAAATCCAAACATAAAACTCTTGGATTTTTTAATTTCTTCAAAACATGAGTATTATTATTTTCATTCAACATACCTCTATGTCTTCTCATATGTCCACCTAAAGCTTGTCCAATAGGAAATTCAAGTCCACAAATTGAACACTCATGTGTTTTTGGCTTAGGTGGTGAAATCGGCAACTGAAAATCATTTCTGGATAAGGGGTGTGTGTAAAGGGGAAGGATGCCCATTAATCTTGGCTTTTTATGACTTGCTCGATGACCACCTAGTGCTTGAAACGATGAAAATTGTCTATTACAAGTCTTGCACTCGAAAACTCGACTAGGAGAGTTGTTCACCATAGTGTTGAAATGATTTTCTTGACGTGAAAACAACATCAAGTAATTTGTCATGGTTGTTATGGTCTTAAATTCACCTTCTCTTTCTCTTTTTGTAGGTAGAATTACCATGATTTCATGTAATAATTGAGAAATGTAAATATTTTTGGTTGGGGGGGGGGGGGTATCTCTTGAATGTGAAAAAAAAAAAAGAGTTTTGATTTTGGTTTGAAGAAGAAATTAGAATGAAATTGAGGATCTTATAAGGTTTATTAGTTGAATAGTTTGACTATGACTAGTTGACTTTTTCTTTTTTTATGACTAAATTGGATAGTAAGTAACTAAAGATATCTTTTGTTTGAATTAATTTGCTTAGTTTCACTTATGTGCACACATAATATAAATAATTTTTTGCACAATTAGATCACCCAAATAACCTTCAATAAAAAATATAAGTATTATCTACTATAACAAATAAAATTGAAATCGCGTCAAATTAGATTTTAACATATCGACTTAATTTAACATATTATTTGTGCGCCTTTCAGATAAATTGTTAAATTGATCTATAAAAAAGATATATTGATCTTTTAGGTTACCTGATATATTATGTTGTAATATGGATAGACGTATAGAAGTTTATTAAACAAAATGATTGTGGGAATATAATTCCAATTATAAAATCAAGAATGGTTATATATAGAAGAGTTTGTCCAACTTCTCTATTTAGCTACCATAAAGTTGAAGAAACGGTAAAATTATTTTACGTGTGATTTCTAAGTTACGAGTCTGATTAGTAAAAACAGTCACGAATATATTTATATCGTGATAAACTTTTTACATTAAATACACTCTTTAATATGTGACCTAAATAAATTTTACGTGAATATAAAATATTTTGTGTATCGAAATACTTTTTAAGCTCATGTTAAGTATGATAATATAAAAAAAAATAAAAAAATTTGTGTGTGTAAACAAATGGATATGTGTCTATATATGTAGATGGAGGTAGGTGAAAAATGATGGAAAAATTTGGTAAAGTATTTTGAATATTATTATTGGTGTCTTTTGGGCAATTGCAGTGGTGTATTTGGGAGGCCTCATTTAATGTATTTTAGGACCCTCTGTGCCCCTACTATATATACTAGTATCATTACTATATATAATATCTATATTTCTATAAGATAGAAGCGGAGATTGGATCAATGATAGCGAATATGAACCAAAAGAGAGGAGCGGGACAGTAATTGTGGAGGATAAGGCAACTAAGGGGAACAGAGAAAGGTAAAAAAAGAGTAAAGCGTGCTAAGCAGCCCCGCCCAAAAATAGGAAAAGGAAGACGCGAGGTTGACTAAGGTAAGTGGGCGCAGGGTCGAACATGGACGCAAATATTAGGGGAGGGGAAGGGGATGAGGTGGTGATAAATCAAGGATAAAAGAAAAAGGTACAACCCGGAGTCTGAGGCTAAGGAGAAAGCAGTTCATCTATGTCTGCATCATATATATATATATATAGATATATATATATCCAACAATATCCTAACCATTTCACTTATTAATATCAATTTTTATAATTCTGTATCGATCATATCTATTATACCAATATATTCATGAAATCATACGAACAAACTTTAACTTGACTAATATATTAATCCCTCTGTCTGGAATTGTTTTCATTATGCTCTTACGAAAGTTAATTTAGCTATTTTTTAAAGATAATTTGATCACTCTAATTCAATATTTTTGAAACATAAAATTAGATAGTTATAAAACTACGTGAAAAGTAACTATAAGTTACAATTTTTTGGCATATGTCAGATGAGGAAAAAAATCATCTTAAAAAAATTTAAGTCAAAGTTTAATAGTTTTGACTCTAAAAATACAAGCTATGAAAAAACAAAAATTTCGGACGAGGGAGTTGATGTTTATTTTATAAAATAAAAGTTGTGAGTTGTGACTGACCATTAAATTTTTTTAAAATTTGTGCAATTTTCATTCTTCTATAATATTCTTTTAGTCCTTTCCCACATAATTTCCCTTTTTTTGGAAAAAAAATTAATTAAAATTATAAGTTAATGAGTTATTATCACTTGTCAAAAAATTCTAATTAATTAATAAGCACACCAATAGACACACACACACTGGAAAATAAAAAATTATTTCTTACCGATAACAAATTTACAATGATCAGTACATGATTAGTATATCATAATTAATCATAACTATATTTTTAATTATACTATACTTTGATTTATGACTTAGTCATAGCAAATTAATATAATTTCATATAAATATTATATGTGAGTAATATAATATTAATATTATATATATATTTGACTTCAATTGTTTAGTGCCGCTCGTAGCTTTTGTTTATAATATCATTCGTTTCAATTTATTTGCAAATGTTATTATTTTTTAGACAGTTTTATTTTTTTGTTAAAATTTTGTCTATCTTTTATTAAATCATTAGCTATACTTGCTTATAGTATTTTTTACATATAATTTGTAAATACAAATTTAATTTAAAATATTTTTTCAAAAAATAATAATCAAATTCACTAATATTATTTTCGACCTTATAATTTAGCTTTTTTTTTATATATAAATTGAGTCAGTGCGTATACACGTTCGATATTAATTTAAAATATTGTAAACATATACGTGCTAACAATAATAGTTTTGGTGATGATGCTCTTATGGAGCCCTCATGATACATTTTATAATTATTTTCATTGTTTTTTAATTGAATTTACATTAAAAATAAATTGTGTAAATAATTTTAAAAAATATTGGGGTAGTTGTCCGTACTTATCATGTACTTTGCCGTACATAGATGAATTACTATAATATTATATTTTCTTTAGTTTATTTAAAAAAAAATAAATGTAAAAGTCATACATGTTATTTTACTTATTTTGATAATTAATCTAGAAGGATTAGAAATTGGATTATACACAAATAGTCAACGATTATATATGATGATGCACCACTTACATGTAGTGATGTTACTAAATACATTTTTCAAATGAACAGTTCGATACATAAAATATTTCGTGTTTACGCAGAATTTAGAGAAGAGTCAAATTCAAAGGGCGTGAAGTAAACAATCTGTTTTAATATGTAAGCATTAATAGTTGTTATTCATGGTTCAAATATGTAGCGTATAAATCACACGAAGATAATTCTACTGTTTTCCATCGCTATTTTTTTTATTATTTCAAATAAATCTTCATTTCTTGATTATTGATCTCTTAATTCATATATTATGCCTATTATATTTTGTTAAGTGTCTTTTCATATATTTGAAAGAGGAGGATATATATAATTTACCTAAAGGATCTTTGAGAAATTATGTCGACATGTTGAATTAACATTATGCATTTTTTTTAATATATATATTAATTAAAAAGTATGTTATCTCTAAAATCTAAATTAAAGCTGTTATTTTTATAAGAAGATCGATCACACGATTTAATATAATATAAAAGATTTAAAAGATTTTAGATTTAAATATCGATCCCATAAAGTAAAATTTAACGTGCGTGACCCATAATTTAGAATCAGAATAACATAAGAAATAATAATATGTGTGTGGAAGACATCATACAATCAACCATTTTCTTTATAAACTTTTTTTCAAAGATGAAATCAGATTTTTTATTTAAGAAAATTAAAATATTAAAAATTAAATATAGAAGACTTTATTATATGTTATTTTTATTTTATCTTATTATATGTTCGATTTTTACATATCTATATTAAAATTTAATTTGAATTTGCTCATTTTCAATTTTCACACTACATATACTATTATTCAACTTGCTTGAATGAGTAGAGCGTATATATGAGATTATTCATCAAATAAATAAGTGCTTAATTTTGACTATAATAATAGTACTAATAACATCAACAACATAATTAATCAACAATATTTTTTTATTATTAATTAGAAATTTTAGGTTCGAATATTAGATATAAAGTCACTTTTAATAAAAACTATTAATCTTAAAATAAACTTTTCAATATAAATTTAAATTAATCAGATAAAACATAAAGATCATAGTCTATAAATTTAAGTCTTTACTTAATGTGTACTTAGAAAAAGGAAAAAGTCAAATTTATAGTTATCATATACTTTGAAATTAGTACATTGATTTGATCCTTAATTACTAGAGTTAGTCAAATAAAATTAAAGCAATATACTTTTCAATTTTATAATATATTGTATTTTTGGTTCTTTAAGAAGCAATAAATTAATTAGATATAATTATCATTATTTAGTCATTCTTACGTTACACTGACTTGGATCCATCATCCAAGCATGCTAAAGTTTTTTGTTATTTTTTTATATTTAATTTATATTCATAATTATATCGCAAATAACGCTTGCATTTTTTTATCACCGCGACTACTGATACAGAGTTAATTGATATTTATTCCTATTATTATATATTGCTTATTCCGTGGGGAAAAAAAATTCATGACCCGTGGGCTATCAACCTGTGTGTTAGCTTGCTTGTATTATCACTCGTCTGTCCGAACTGCTTTTAGCGCTACATGTCACTTGCATTGTATTGTCGTTTTTGTTCTGACTGAGCTGACTTTCGCACATGACTTCTGTATCCTATTATTCTTTGATCTGACCTTTATTGTTATCGGTCTAAGTAGAGGGGTGCTAAGTTAGATGTCTGGTGAACACATTTATAATGAATGGATCTATATAGTAGGTGTATTAGCTAGTAAGGAAGCGAGGTAGTGAAATTAACGTTGACAAGACAACTAGTGAATCTTTATTATCGAAGAATAAATGTAGGTGTAGAGAGAGATTAATACGATGAAAAAAAACAGAATAATAATGTTCGATTGAAATTAATAAAAGAGTAAATAAGAATAATTTAATTAAATGATTTTTTAAGTTTATAATTTAAATCTTAATAAACGTACAAAATAAAAATATGATAAAGTAAAAATAAAATAAATGAAGTAATTGTGTGTGCAAGAAAAATTCAATGTATTGCCCTTTTTTCTTATTCAAACAATTAATATCTCCTAGATAAAAAAAATATAAGTTTCTTAACATATTTAGTAATATTTGACATTACAATTTTAAAATTTAATTGTTATAAAATTTGAATATTAATCGCTCTGCCTTTGTCAAGATTTTACGCCGACGTAAAATTTAAAAAAAAATCACATCTCATGGGACTACTAATAACTATTGGGCAACTTTTCACATATAGCAACCAAAAAATTCATATTTGTATGCTATAATCAAACTTTGGCTATTGCGCTCTCATAGCAAAATAAAAACTGTATAATTCGCTATACATATAAACCAGTGTAAAAAATACTTTCGCTGGCCAATTATATAATTCCGCTGCCTAAATTTTTATAATTTCGCTGGCCCATTTCTCTGCAATGATCTATTAGCTTTGTCTACAGTTGAATCGAATTTAAAAATGTATGTAGATTGCATAATTATAAGTGTATCGCATGAAGATAATATGTTTTTCTCGCTTTATACAAAAACAAAATACATATATACACTTCTTGTTGTATAAGCTAGAAAAATTGTATTTCACTGCATTGTAAATTCCCCAATTGGCTATAATTCTTTGCCTTTTTCTTTTTCTCTGCTATTTGAAAGTAAAATGTTTGTAATTATATAAGTAAATGTAGAACACGAGATATACATTTTCCTAGGCTGTGTATTACCAGTTTCTCTGCTTAGTACAATCACAGAAACAGAATATACACTTCTGTGTATAAAGTGGAGAGGAGGCAGAATGGGAGAGTGGCGAGGCGAGACTTCTGGGAGGAGACTCCGGGTCAAATTTTTGCCAACGTTTTGCTATGGAGCACAATTAAATCAAACCCTAGCTATTCCATTTAATTTAGGTTATTTAGTTTACTATTATATCAATTTTTCCTAAATGTTTACTTCATTTTATCACTTAATTATGTCATATTAATATAATTCGATATAAACACAAAAATATAATTAAATACTTTTTTTATGCATAAAATACACACAACATCAATATTCACCTTGGAAGTCAAAGATATGCTCATCTTATAAAGTCAAGTCATGTTGTACAAATAATAGAATATATATTATATTATATGGTCATTTTCTTTTATTTTAGTTAATTTTTTAATCTTATATGGTAAAAATTCTTTTGACTTTAAAGCAAATGATTCATCTACTTTCAATCATAGTTCTTTCGAGCAGAAGCGAATTCAGATTTAAAATTTAATTTTTACTAAAAATATTATATTTTGAAAGTTATAAATTCATACTTATTATTCATTGCAAATTTTATGAATTTTTAATAATTAAATTTATATGAACTCGATATAACTACCACTAGTTTTATGATAAGTATATCATATTTTTTCAATGTTTTTTTGATGACTATTTAGTGTAGCTTTTATATATATATAAATATATGTGAATACATTAATTGTGCTATACTTTGTGTTTTAATTTAATAATTATAATATATAAAAGAAAGAAAAAGTCATATTCAATATTCATGGATTTTTTCCTTATTAGTTTAGAGTAATTCAAACAAAAAAGAGGAAAAAAGAAGGTAGTTAATTAATGCCTTTGAAGATTATGTTTTGGTTCAAAACAAAGAAAGAGTAATTTTCTTTCGTTGAGACGGAACAGATTCAGAATTTAATTATAAGATATGAAGTTATCGTAAAATACTAATTATGTTTAAAATTAAATATTTATAGATATTTAGTATTATTTCAATTGGTAGTTTTCTTGATGGAGAAATTAAAACCTATCTAGAATGTGCACATAATTCTTCTTATAATAAAATTGATATTGATATACATATGGGTGAGTTGAATTGAGACAAATAATATAAATAACCTTTGGTGACCACTTTTAGATACATTGATAAATATTGGTCCATGTTCGATATTTACGTCAAATTATATCAATTTATTATTATAATTAAGATAATGATATATTAACAAATATATATATCATGCAAAAAAATATATACCATCAAATCATTTAAAAGGTAATCGTAGATACGTAATCTAAAATAACTGATAAAAACATGATATAATAGGTATTCAATCAAGATATCCATTAATTGCACATCCTTTAAAGTACGTAACGGGGTAGATTAACACGAACAAGTTGAAAATTTCACTATTTTTGAAAATACTAAGAAGGTCGTTTGACACAAAAATTAATAACGATGTTAGTGCAGCCCAAGTACCTGCTAAGCCCAATATACATTTGGACCCCTTTAGCCCATTTAGTGTGACATGGATCAACAAATCAAACGTATGTCTAGTGAGGTATAAGTTCTTTAAAGGCGCGGAACATAACTTATGAGATATTAGCGAAAAAACAAATGCACATTCACCTCCCTATTTACACCACATTTTAGAAGTCGGACGTCTATCAGACACAACCGCTCTACCTTCACAAGGTAGAGTAACACTGTGTGCATATCACGTTTCTCAGACCCTATTTGTAAAATTACACCGAGTTAGTATGTTGTATTTTAGAAGTCAGAGAAAAGAAAAACAAAATACAAATTGAAGCAATTAGAGATTCTAGTTTCAACGTCTTCTCTACTTTTCGGAGAAGATCTACTTATTTGGATAGTATGATTAACGACAACCTGATAAACAAAACATCTCACGTTCACAAAAGGTATGGAATAGTCACACACCAAGGGGGTATGATGTATGCAGCCTACCTGACTCAAGCATCAAGCATCAGTGGCTAATTCCATGAATCGAACACAACCTATAGATTACACGAAAATAACTTTTAACGTTGCTATAAAGCTTCCCTTTGGATAGTATAACTAACATCATAAAAATTCACAGTTGTTAAAAGTTGGTAGACTTTAACAAGATGGTACTTTTTCTTAACTTAAAACTACATGGATCACAAACTGACACACTTAATCTGCCAGCTTTTGGAACTACAAAGAATTGTTGAGCATATAGAGCAACCTAAGGGACATTAGGTGGAAGCTTGTTAGCTAAGTAGAGAGCAAGTTTCTCTCTTTGAATCGAAGCAGATTTATCGGTAGAATCACCAACTTGTTGACCATAGTCAGGATCATGATGATGAGTAACTGGCTTTTCATCTTGAACTCCATCGTCTAAATCGATGAGAATGTTGTGTAGCAGGCAGCATACAAGAATAATCCTTGGTAGCTTTTGCTTATCGGGCCTCCACATTACGCCTTGAATGATCTTCCATTTATCTTTCAACCTGGCCAAAGCCCTCTGTGCCACCTTCCTTGTTGCAAAATGCCGCTTGTTGTAATCAGCTTGGTGATCAGTAAGTTCACGTCCTGTGTAAGGAGTAAGAAGCCATGGCAAAAGGGGAAAACCTGAATCACCAACGATGTATTCTCTTAGTTCTGTGTCGTTTGAGAGGTTAAATTTCTCTCCACTTAGCCTCTTTCCTTCTTCAGCGAGTTCGAAGAATCTTGAGCTTTTGAGAACCTCAGAGTCACTTAGACTTCCAGGCCAGCCAGCTAAAACATCTAGGAATCTCATGTCAGGGTCGACGATTGCTTGCAAAATCATACTGTGATTCTTTTCCAAATCAGACCAGACTTTACTTGAGGGATCAGCTGTAGAGAGGCAAAACATGATATGTGTGGTATCAACTGCACCACAACAATTGGGAAGGCCTCGGATGTTCTCAAATTTCGACTTTATGTCTTTCATGTCATCTTGATTTGTAGGCCAATGGATATGGTGGAGGCCTCTTTCTTCCATGGCTTCCACAAATCGCCAAGTTATCTGAGAGACAGTCGACTGGTGTATTCCAAGAGACTCACCAACAATTGATAGTGAGTCACCTGAACTCAGCCTTCTCAAAGCAACAGCAACTCGGTCATCTAGAGACAAGAACTTACCGCTGAGATCAGTTATGTTCGTAGGTTTAGACATCATAGCATCCTTCACAAGTGAACAAATGTAGTTGAATGTCTTCCTTGAAAGTTTGAACATAGATTCAAATGTAACTGAGTTTCCTTCCTCTACTGAAGTCCCTGAGAAACAACAAACAAAAAGAGGGTCAAATCTCATGGCCGCAAATATACTGAAACATAAAATTAGGCCTTTTAACTGATGATATTATCTCAAGCACAAAAAAAAAGGACCATCTCTCGGACCTAGAGCTAACTAGAAATGGAACTTGCAAGAAAGAGGTTATAGTTGCAAGCTTTTGTTTCAAAACTGTCTAGTCAACAATGATGAAAATTCTCTTCAATCATGTTCAATATCATCTACTAAAAGTACAGAAGCTTAGGAGCTACGCAGAAGCTTAGGAGCTACATATAAACATAACCATCATTTCATTTAACCACTACTTCAAAATATCCTCAAGCACTTCTGTATACGTGTATCCAGTATCTCCCTAAATACTTGCATGTTTGCCATATGCATTCTTCGGCTATCTATGGCAAATCTGAGTATCAGTTTAGCTCCTAAAGCTAGATTAAAACAGCCAAAAGAAAAGTGCTACTCTGTTAAGCTAAGCTGCAACAGTCTCAGACACTGCTGCGTGAAATTTCATCACAAAGTCTTCACTCGTTAACTTCATCTCAATATATGAACCAACCCATCCTTACAGAGGGGTGCCATTTTGGGAAAAAGACTCAAGGTAATCAAATGGGATCTCCAATATGAATTATACTTCTAAGTCCAAAAAGTCACCAACGCCTGTGTTCCCTCCTTTAGTTACCTGCCTTTTATCTCTTTTCCATTTCTTCATCCTTAGTAACTCTGTACTTGACATATCTTCACGCTATTAACATCTATTGTAGCGGAGTCAACGACCATAAGCACTATTACTGCTTCTTCAATTACAGAGTCAAGCAGAAATATCTCAAGCAAGCACATATAAGAAAAAATGAATCAACTTGGAAGCTCATAGTCAAGCTAGACATAGCATCCATCAATATGACATTATGACCAAGGAGTCAATTAAGTGGGTGAAAATCACAGGCGACCTGGGGTTCATATTCCGGCAGAGACAAAAAAAAGATACTAATGATTTCTTCCCGTCAGCCTAAACATTGATGAACAGAGCTATCTTACGTGCACTAGTGAGACATAGCAGATACTCGGACCGAGGGGTTCACAAGTTGGCTCTGCATCACCGTTATTAAAAATAGAAGGAGAGAAAATGGTCAAATTTCGCGCAGTACTTGAGCAACTTTTCCCTCCATTAAGCATTGGTTCTAATCTTACCTCATTATCGGGAAAAAATTTCATTTTGTTTTAAACTTCTAATGAAGATCCAACCTGAAGTATAATGTAGGGTAGTTTCTTTACCGACCAAGAAACCATCAAGACTCAGGATCCAACCTTTTGGGCCAAGTGCAGCCTTCCAAACTCAGGGGAAGATGGGTTCATCCCCCTACTCTACTCCACTTAAAAACTGAACTTATTTTGCTTGGCACAGCTTTGAACTTATGACCTAAGGCACAAGTCCCACAACCGCTGACAGTTGAGCTAACCCTTGGGGTTAACAAAAGGTAGTTTATACCACAGCAAAAGTAAAGGGGCAAATTTGGACCTTTATCCTTGTAAGTATTTTGACACATGAAGTTCACTCATTTCATGTTGTAGCTACTCTAATTGTAAGGATAGGTACAAAACGATTTTCTAACGGCGAGGGTATGAATGGACCTAAAGTAGAACGAAGGGTAACATTAACCAATTTCGGATATAGGAGCAATTTGGACCTTTTCTCTTAAAAAAGGGAGATAGAGCATAGAACTAAAGGGGTTAAAAATAAAGAAAGCACTTCTGAATGAGTATTCCTCGTGAGGAGATAGAAATAGAGAGAGCAGCACAAAACTTCAAACATATCACTAAGCATGGCTTATGAATTCAAAGTTTTCACTTTACTCATTTGTAAAGCCTAAACCTACACAATTTGATCTTTATCATCAAATGTTTTTCTTAGCTATAATCTGGAATTATGCATTCATCTGTCAGTGCGGTTTGATGAAGGGAAAGAGCAAAGACTAATTCAATTTTCAGTCAGATGCATGTTCCAAGGTAAAGTCACTAGATAAGTCCTACCAGCCTATAACTCACTTAGATAGGTTAAGAACATTCAAACTTTAATCAACCATTGCAGGATATTTGGTCAGTTGACCTGTACTTCATTCGTTTTCATCAAAAAGACAAGGGAAGCTACTCTGCATACAATGCCGGTATGTTCTCTCATTTTGAGTGGCATGCTGCAAACTTAATAATTCTACATTTGGTATCAGGATATGATGCAGTTCTTTCTACAAAAAGCCAAATAAGCAAATAACGACAGAGAATAAACTAAAATGTACCAATTGTATTAGCCCCAACAAATTTTAGGAAGGCTAAAAAGATTGGAAGGGAATGCAAAGTTATTAGGAGTTTAGTAGATTGTACTTAATGAAAAAGACCAAAGCAAACATCTACTGGATCAACTATTCATCATAAAAGATAAACTCTTGTCCGTTTGCTCTTTGATTTTTTTCATTGCTTCAAGTTCCTCCCTTTTAGTGGCCAATCTCATTCTAGTAGCATTCAAAGTGTCACAGATAAATTCAGGACCCAGAAACCAAAATTTTCACCTCTCATCTTTTACCATTAGAAAAAATCACATGCAGCTATTGGTACATGGAAAAAAATACTCATGCACTTGAGGAACTGTAAGAGAATGTACCATATACAAGACTCTTTGAAACAATAAATTGGAACAAGTATAGCCAACATTCAACACTCTATTATATACCAAGTACAAAAAAAAGTTATTATCTCTAATAGCTTAAGCTTTTAGATGAAAGATCACCCAACAGGGGGATCTTGGGTTCAAGTTTACACGTATATGTACATATAATCAAACGTTTCAACTGAAAGCAATGTCTTTGAACCCATAGTCTCAACGATTTTGAAAAAAATGTTATAGGTTCAATAGTAAGAACCTAAAGGCTGAATCAATTAACTCTAAACTTGTATCTTTCTATGTTCGAGTTGCACTGCCACCACTCATCTAACATATATTTCATGTCTTTAACCAAAGAAAATATCAGGCTCTAACGTAAGGAGACGTGTTGTGAACCTGGATAATGAAGAAAAAAATATCACTTAGCCTGACATGAGACAGTCATACAATCCAACACACTCCTCATTTCTTCTTTTCTTCCTCAGATAAATGAGAGATCTCCCTACTAGCCATTTTCATGGTTCAAGTACAGAAAAAAAACTCATAAAATGTGAAGTGAGCAAAAACCAATTTAAAATAACTCAAAGTTTCACCAAGAGTCTGGCCTAGTATCCTATGAGGTCTCAGTTTTACACCCCGGATGCAAAAACACTAAGGGGTCGTTTGGTAGGATGTATTAGAAAATCTAATAGGATTATCAACATATGTATAACTAAGACATGTATAAGCATGGTTAAAGACATAACTATCTACAATACACCAAACCAAACTATGAATAAAAAATCATATCAAGCATAACTAATCCCAACATTCAACATTATTAATACACCCTATACAACACCAAACAAGGGGTCGTTTGGTAGGATGTATTAGAGAATCAGAATCTACTACATGTATTAGTCATGATATTATTTAATCTTTTGTATGGTAAAATTTTTTAGCCAAGAACAAAACCATGGTATTAGTAATACAACAGATAAAGACAAAACTACCCCTAATACACTAAACCAAACATATCACAGCATTACTAATCTCAACATTATCAATACTATTCTTATACACTCAACCGAACAATCCCAAAGTGATTTTTTCTATCTAAACAAAGTTACTCGATAACAATGTTATTTAAGATGTAGCTGCACCGAACACCACAAAAAATCACTCACAGTTGACCCAAAATTTCCTGTACAAGACAGATAAACACAACAAACAACAAACAAAACAAAAAATGCAGCATCAAACATCAAAAAACACAAATTAAGAATCAAAATTTAGTTACCTGAAATCCTTTTGGAGAAGTCGACCCACCAATCTGATGGACAAACATGAGATAAAGAAGAATGTAAAGGGGTATATTGGTCAACATCTTTCTCCACCTTCTTCTTCCTCTTTAACCCCCTTATAGGTCCCATTTGAAAAAACTCAAAAAAACCAATTGATTCACAACCAAAACACAAAAAAAATCTCTTTACAGAACTGTAAACTCCACAAGAAAAGATTTTGACCAAATGGGTATGCTTAAATGAAGGAATATTAAGAGATTTTTGCTGTTTTTAGAAAGTTATAATCAAGAAAAAAAAATGAAGAACAAGGTGACTGAGAGCAGAGTGCAGAGGAGAAAGAGGAGGAAGAGACTAAAATGGGACAATGTGGTAAAAATGAAAATAAATTGTTTTTCTGGTTTTTCCTTAAAGAAGATGGCAGTACTCTCAGTTTGTTTTTCTTATCAATGCTTCTTTTTTTTATTTAGATTTAATCGGACTCGAAAATATTGTGATATCGGACTCAAAAATATTATAATTAGGAGTTACATTCAAGGTTGAGGTTGGGGGTCAGGATCGAGTGTCATGTCTCGAGTTGAGTCTATAAAGAGTTCTGAAAAATGTTTTTTCTTACTTGAATGTACTATAATTAGGACTTACTTTCGAGGTCGAGGTTCGGGTTGGGATCGAGTGTCATATCTCGAATTGTGGTTGTAAAATTTTGGAATTTTTCTTTCTTTATATAGGAAAATAAGGTCATTCAAATAAATATTTAAATCAGTCAAACAAGAAATAGAAAATGAAAAAATATTAATGCGTCGATTTAATTTTACTTATTTTTTCATGTTGTAATTAATATTCATATTAAAGTTTCGATTATCTAGATTTATAACGTATAGAGCTTACTAGAGAAAAGTATTTTCTATTATTATTTGTTGCACCTGTGATTTGAATATGATACTTCATATTAAATGTGAAGATTAACTTCTATATATCGACAAACATCATAAATCGTGTTGAAATGACATTGTTCATAAGTCAATGAGGATATGTTTGTATTTTTACTAAAAAGGTGTTGTGTAATTTCTTAAAATCAATTTACTATTTTAATTTAATGTACGTGCAATACACGTGTGTGTCACGTTAATATACAGTATTACATACAATAAGAGTGAAGTATATAATACTGCAACGAAAGTTACAGTGTATGTAATATTATATTCATTTAAACAACAAAAATATATATTTTTTATAGTTTTAGTATGTGTGTTGCACGTGTATATTACCTCAATTAATTAACACAAAGTATAACTTTAAATACTTGAAAGATTTAAGAATTCTTTAGAATTTCTATTTAAGTAATTTATTGTACTTTTAGAGTAAGACGTTATTGATTTTTTTTTTAACTACTTTGAAAATAACACATATCATAATGTGTCTTCGAATAAACATTTAAATCAGTCAAACAAGAAATAGAAAATGAAAAAAAAAATTAATGCAAAGGTTTAACTTTTACTTACTTTTTTCATGTTGTGTTTAATATTCATATTAAAGTTCCGATTATCTAGATTTATAACGTATAGAACTTACTAGAGAGAAGTATTTCCTATTATGATTTGTTGCACCTATTTGAACATGATACTTCATATTAAAAGTGAAGATCAACTTCTATACATCGACAAACATTATAAATCGTGTTGAAATGACATTGTTAATTAGAGATATATAAAATTCAAACCGACCGATAAACCAAATCGAAAAAGTGTTATTGGTTTATTGTTAACCGGGTTATTGGGTTAACAGTTATTTAATGATTTTATTAAAAAATATTATTGAATTATCGGTTCGTTATTGATTTTAAATAGACGACGACAAAGTATTATGTGAGGACTAAGGTTGTGAAACTGAATTGTGAATTTTGCTCTGCCTTGAAACTATATGATTTGTTGCCTTCATTATTGTCTAATTTAGTATACGTGCATTACACGTGTGTGTATCGTTAATATAAAGTATTGCTTATAATAAGAATGAAGTATACAATACTACAACGAAAGTTACAATGTATGTAATATTATATTCATTTAAACAACAAAAATATGTGTTTTTATTATTTTAGAACAACAATTTAAAATGTTAATAATTTAATTCTATATTTAATATTTTGTAAATATTAATGGTTTCCTTAACAAAAAAAGAAGAAATTAAAACCATGTCACATCAATATAAAAGATTTGTATATCGTATATGATATTGCAATTGATGTTACAATATATATAATATCATAGTCATTTAATAGAAAAAAAATGTTTTATAATTTTAATTTTTAACATACATATCACTTTTAATATATCAAAGAAAAATTATCTTACCCTTGTATTAATTATATTTATTTCCTAAAAAAAAAAACTTGAAAATATGTAGTCCAAGTGGAGGCCCAAGTGTTTTTTTTCATAATTTTTTCAATCTCCTTTAAATTTCTATTTATAGTAATCAATCATCACATTTGTGATTGTATGATACTCTTCGATCTGTCTCTAATTATTTGTCAACTTTTTCTTTTATAAATATTTTTAATTACTTGTTCATTTTGATAAATTAAGAAAGAACAAATTTTTTTACCTATTATACCCTCAACTAAATGACTTGTTACATTAAAAAATATAAAACTTTTCATCCACTCCACAATTTTAATAGGGGTAAAATAGTAAACTTACTATGTCATTAATTATTTTCTTAATAGTTATATCAATTTAAAAGTGGACAAGTAAAAAGAGACGGAAAGAGTATTGTTGCTATTTATTTAAAAGTAAGTAATTCAAAATTTTAACATATACATTTTGGACAAGACAAAATATTCTTTGAAAATATTTAACTAAAAGTGACATGCGTGCAAACTGACCTGAACATTACGTTCATCAAAGAGAAATGAAAACACAACTGAAAGAATCTTGAAAAGACAATTACAACATGAGCATTACTACCATTGATTCATAATGTAAACTGTGTAAAGCCATACATAAAAATGCATCCTGAGATGTATAATATAAGGTATAAATCTACTTATAGTATGAAAAAAAAATGAACACACTATAACCACAATTTTCAATAGAAGCTTCTTCTTTACCTTCCTTTTGGATTCATTATCTGAGAGAACACTCCAGATGAAGTTGTTACATCTGATTCACCATGGCTAACAATGTCGATTTCATCAGCCTCGCCCGACTCAACACAGGGAATTGAGTAAGGTATATCTGGTATACCATTGCTGTTTTCATCTTCTAAAGATTGTCTGGCAGCAGCTTGTAAGTTAAGAACGTATTCAAGATTCCAAAGAACGTCCCCCATCGATGGTCTTTCAACACCATACTCAGCCAAACACTTCTCCGCGGTTTCACCATATTTCCTGAGTGAATCAAGGCTCACTTTTCCTGCAAGATAAGGATCGATTATGTGCTCCAATTGTCCCTTTTTTTGCCAATGCATTGCCCACTCGGCTATGTTTACTTGTTCTCGTGGGAGTGAAGGATTGATTGCTGAACGTGCACATAGGACTTCCATGAGTACTACTCCAAATGAATAGACATCAGACTTCTCTGTCAGTTGCTGTCTACGATAATACTCTGGATCGAGGTAACCAAAACTTCCCTTCACGGCTGTGCTCACGTGAGTTTGATCTAACGCGGGGCCAAATTTTGATAAACCAAAATCAGCCACTTTTGCTGTGAGATTCTCATCCAACAAAATGTTGGTAGTCTTGACATCGCGGTGGATGATGCACTCAGCTGCACCAGTGTGAAGATAATGCAATCCTTTTGCAGCTCCGATGCAAATTTCTAGTCTTTGTTTCCACGAAAGATGAGGAAAATTTGATCCGTATAAGTGCTTTCTGAGCGGTCCGCCTGCCATGAATTCATATACAAGGATCATCTCATTTAGCTCCTCACAGTAGCCAATTAAAGAAACCAGGTGTCTATGGCGTAGCTTGGATAACATCTCGATTTCTGTCCTGAACTCGACAAGTCCTTGTTTAGACTTGCTATTTCCCCTCTTTACAGCAACCATTACCCCATTTTCTAACACTCCTTTATAAACTTTGCCAAAGCCACCGACACCAATGACCAAGCTCTCATCAAAGTCCTTTGTAGCTTCACGAATCTCAGAGAAGGCGAAGATACGCCCCAACGTCCGTGAAGGTGTTGTTGAAGCAAAACTACCTGCTGAGATTTTAGTTTCTGAAATTCCAATATGATTTGGAAAAGATAACCATGATAAAGATTTTTGTTTCACCATCTTTGGCTTACGGAAACAAACGAAACAGAGAAAACAGGACGCTGCGATGAGCAATAAACCTGCTAAACTTCCTAAGATAGCAAAGACTATTAGCATTACATGTCTCTTGGTATTTGATCTTTCCGAATTGCTGGAATATCCTACAAATTTTCCATCGAGGCTGCTACTGGGATTGCTCATTTTCATTATCTCCAAACCATTTAGAATAGCATTGGCTGGAGTAATCCTCAAATTAGAAGGACCAACTTGAACAAAAATTTTATTCGAGCCCATTGACATATTCACTACAAAATCCACAAAGTAAGCAGCTGACAATGCCATCGTCTTTGTTGAGATATCCAACGATTCCACAGCAGTTTGGTTATTGATGTACACATCGAAGATCAAATTGTTAAGAGAACGACTAACAATATCACAGAAATGCATCCTAATGAAGTAAATGAATCCATGTTCGACTGGAAACGTCCATGTAATATTGAACTTTTGATCTATTACTTTGGCATCCGCCATTTCTTGTGCAGTGGCATACACCCAATTCGGTGCAATATCAACCGACTCGCCTGCTGGATACTTGACTGATTTCGGATCCATACTCACCTTCCGAGCACTAGCAGGATTAACAAGAAATGTATGATCTGAATTCCACATCCTCCACAAAGTGTCATTTCTTGGTGTCAATCTTGGACCTCCCATATTCACTCTATAAGCTGTCTCTAAAGCAACCGAGGACGGAACAACAAAACCTGGCCCCCTCGGAATAGGTTCAACACTGAAATCAAACTGACCTTCAGGCATAGAGACCACCTCTATCCCATTGATAAATGCAACTGAGCCACTAGCTGGAGACAATGTAAGCACTAAATTACCCGAACTACTCGATCCACCTATTTCGATTACGTATTCCTTCAACAAAGGTTCCTTTTTCCCCAATCTTGAAAAGGAAAACTCATGAAGCAATGTAATCCCATTAGCCACAACAGAAAAGACAGCTGATTTTAGGTTGTGTTTATTATTCTTAACAGGATAGAAATGCAACCTTAACCAATGTCTACCAATCTGCTTTGTACTAATAGTATACACTGAACTTTCAGTAAACACTCTAGCAGAATTATGAAGTTCAGACAACAAACCATTTACATTATTTGACACAGTTATAAGTGAATCTGTTGACAACACCACATCAGAATCCCCAAAATCAGATTCAAAAACCCTTCCATCTTCAACTTGTATAGATTTATTTCCACCACAGCTAATCAAGAAACAGTCTATTGGGGTAAAAGAAGCAAAACCCAATGATGAAAAACTGAGAAAACACACAATGCTAGCAGAAAACAACAACCACCCTTTTAAAGAAACCATTTTTATTCAAATATACAACTCAGATAACAGTCTATTGGTAAAAAAAAGACCAAAACTGAGAAATCACACAATCCTAGCAGAAAACAAGAACAGCCCTTTTCCAAGAACACATTTTTACTCAAAAATACAGCTCAGAAAACAGGACAAAGGAAACATAATCCAATAACCAAAAACTAAGAAATCACACACAATGCTAGCATAAAACAACAACCCTTTACCAAGAACACATTTTTACTCAAAAGTACAACATTACAAGACTGAAAACAAAAACCCCATATGGCAAAAACTCATTTTCTTGTCAAATTGAGCTAAAAAAAACCCAAAAAAGGCCATACCTGATGTATACAAGATGAACAAAAAAGTAAAATTTGGGAAAAAGGTTGTGATTTTGAAGATGGGGTTTTTGTGTTTTTCAAGATTTTGGAAGTTTTAGGTTTGTTAAGGTGAGTGAGTGAGTATGTAGTAATGAATTTTTTTGGGAAACAAGTTGTGTTTATGACATTAAAGTTGGAAGCTTAGGGAATTGAAATAGCTAGCTAACTAACACAACCACACAGCCAGTATACAACTGTCACTTTGCAATATTTTAATAACTGTCTGCTATATTATCTCTAGATTCATGAGTTGACCTACTTTTTTTTTTCTAATTTTATAATGCTACAAATCCAAAAAAAAAAAAAAACTTTTTTTTTCATTTCTGGGTGAAAATGAATTTTTATTAATGAGAATATAGACACCTTATATTTTTGTTGATGCTGATTGAGATATTCATTTTATCATAAAGAGTCAGTTCGACGCGTGAAATATTTAGATACAAGATTTGAGAAAGAATCAAACGAACCTACTTTTAAGGAATGTAAGAATCATGAATGATTTATTGGTTATGTATCTACATTTTTTTAAAGATCCCCGTTAATCTAGCTGGTTATTTGGTGATTATTTTGCTTTTTCATTAAAGTAATTTTTTATAATTTTTGAAACGACATAATTAGATATATTTTATTTTTCTGTCTACTCAGTGTTCGGTATCTACATTGAAGCACGATTAATTTTGAATTCGTGCTGGAAAGTGTCTGAAGGTAAAACGCTCTCTAAGATAGACGATTTTGTATCCAGAAGAACTCGAATCCGAAACTTCTGGTTAAGAGTAAGGGAACACTTATAACTCGATAACAACCGTGTTGGTGAAGTAGTTAGATATATTATTCTATTTGTTTATTCATTCAAATAAAAAAAAATTGAAGAAAAATAAAATGAGGATGAGGATATTCCCTTTAAATCATCTTATGTTATGTGGGGCTTATGCAGGAGATCACGTGCAAATCACATGCCTAAGTTTTAATCACTTAATTAAGTAATCTAATCACGTGATCCATCCTGTTAAGATCCAGTTTAGTTCTTTTTGATTAATAATTAATAATATACATTTTCTAACTCAAATTAATCAAATCTTTGTTTGTGTCAGTAACACTCTACCGCTTTCCAGATTACCCAATTTTTTTTATAAAAAAAAACTTACAACTCTCTAACGTGACAGGTTTAAAATCACACGGCTATAAAATATTTGGTATATATGATGTACTTTTAATCTAAGATCACAAATTACTTTTTTAAACTTCGTGACAAATCAAAGTATTACTATACTTAACTTTTCTTTTACTACTAGCAAACATAAACACCTTCTAATATGGCTTTAAATGACAATCAATATCTTAACTTGATATAATTAGATCTAGTAAACACACTTTTCAAGATGTGCATCAAATGTTTATTATCAAAATTGGGGAGTTTACAAAGTCAATTTAAACCAAGTATCACTGCAACTCTGAGTGTGCACACATCTCGATACCTTTATCTTGGTCTCAACGGACAACTAAATACGAACCGGACCAATTCTATTAACCAAAGCAGTACATAAGCCAACATAACATGTAAGCAAAGAGTGACAATGTTGTTCTCAAGAGTACAAACATATTGACCTCTCTAATTAGGAGTCACAACTATAAGATCTACTCAAACTATTTGACCTGAAAACAGCTAACAAAACTGTCGATTGAGCTATTTGTGTGAGAAAACAACTAGTTTCTGTTTAGATTATCTCAATCTTGTTTACCACATCCAATGCATCATAGTCTGGAGTCAGTCGAACGTAGGCCTTTTTGGTTCCATCAGGCCTATTGAAAAGCAAACAAGCTTCATGTCAACACTAAAACCAAAAAACAGCCGCTGGCACGAAAATGGGATTCTATGTGGCATAGCATGATGATGGTGATCAACAAAACACCAACTACCTTATACTTAAGTATGCTACATTGCCAACTACCGATCCCTGAAATGAACAATACAAAAAGATTGTCTGATATTTCGGCATTTACCTGATCAAAGTGTTCACTTCCTTGGAGGAAAGGTGACTTTTGTTCGTATCTTCTTTGCCGACTTCTTGAAGGTTGAGCCAGATTTCACAGCCTTGGCATCCTTTACAGCCTGAGCTTTGGGTCTGCCTTCTTTTGTGCTATTAGTTGTGACCCAAAAGATAGAACAAAATCAATGTGATGCAATGACACCATTTCCTTAATGTAAAACCAACTGTAAAGGGTTGCTGGTTTTGTACATTACAGAAGAGGCAAAATCTCAGTTCTTTTTCTATTCATGTAAAGAGCTGAAAACTCAATACTCGCAAAATACTCTAACATGTATCTGTTTCATATACATCAGCCATTGTACGCTAAAAAGCTAAGAAAACAAACAATTATAGGCTAGTCTAAGTACATTGTTCAATTTTCCTTCAATGCATCTCCGACCCTCTTCATCTCCACAACCAACCAGAAGAAATTAATAGTAATGAATATCACTTTTTATACAGCAGTGCCATTTGAAATATAACTTCTAGTTTTTCTGCTACTAGAAAGAAAGAAATGATCTTTAGAATTCCCAAGTCCTATTAGACTCTTTTGTAAGTCTTTTTGGGTTCGTTATGCCAAATGGGGAACTTATTACTGGACATTACAAGGCAATCGAACAAGCAAAGGTCCGCTTTCCCAACTTCCAACCTCCATTAAACAGAAAATAAGAACTACGAAAAGAACATCGCAACACGAAGATCAATCAAATCGCAGTTCAAGCCTATTACTCCGCCAAAATATGTGAACTAATAAAGGTCCACAAGTTCACACAATTACAACTACTTAAGCTTATCAATTTACAATATACAAATCAATCAACCAACTACAAAACAAATCAAAAATTGTCCAGTTCAGCTAAATGAATCCACTATGCACATTCCACTATCATTCTGACCTCATAACACGAAGATCAGTCAATTCGCAGTTCAAGCCCATTTATAGGCCAAAATTTAAACTATTGAAGATCCATAGTTCACACAAAGCTTATCAAAATGCAGTATAATTGGAAGAATGACAAATTAATCAATCAATCAACTAACTACAGTTCAATCAAAATTTGTTAATCAGCTAAAGAAATCCACTCCATCCATTTCGACATCCATTCAGCACAAAAAAAAACTACGAAAATGAACAGCAATTCACAGTTCAAGCACATTTACATTCCAAAACTTGCTGGTAATGAAGGTCCAAAATCCATGCAAATACAACTTCTTTAGCTTATCAAAAATCCGTCATAACTGAAAAACTAACAAATCAATCAATCAACTAACTACTATATCAAAATTTGTCAAGTTCAGCTAACTGAATCCACTCAATCCATTCCAATTTCAGATAATTCTTCTTTTAAGTCAAATCACAGGCTCTACAAAACTAGCAGTTCTCTAACTTCGCATAATTCAGTAGTAAAAAAGTACATAATGAAGCTAAATACCTTTCGCCGGAGCCATTTTGACAGTTACTGCAACCCGAACCTTACCTACATCAAATCATACAAAAAAAACAATGAGATACATATATATGCAGCTGTTTACTTCTCGTAGAAGGAAATTTCCGGCAACGGCCGTCGAGTATTAACCAACCTGGAGGAGGAGAAAGCGACGGGAGTTATTGCAGCCGCCGGTGAAGTCGTAGGACTGAACAATGACAGTGATAAAGTACTTGGGCTTGGGCCTGCTTTAAATATTTGGGCCTTGTTGTGTTTTCCTCTTATAATACTCAGTTGGGTTGCCATTTAGGTCTCGAATAATCGATTGAAGGATCACTATTTAAACTAGGGAACTTTCGCATATAGTTACTCAAAAATAGTTTAATTACTCTTCAAAGATATTGTTTGTTAATTAAAGGGGAGCGAGAGAGGACAAAGAGTGGAAAAGATGTGAATTATATATGTATACTGATTAGATAATTATATATATGCTGATATACATATGTATTTGTATATCTAGAGAGCGAGAATGAGAGATGGAGGAGAGAGACGAGCGAGATTGGGAGAGAGGGGATCAATTTGTATAATTTGCATATATATCGTAAGCACTAACAACTGAAAATGATTATTTTCATATAATATATTATCAGGTAAAAATAATTAGACATGTGATTAGGTAAATAATTATAACGTAGACTCGATCACTTGAAAAGACCTTACTCATGCGCCCCTCTAAAGTGCGATAAAGTTCACCAACCTAGGTCATGAGCCTTCTTGATCAAAGATTGACCCTATTCACTTAATGATGTGGGACTAAAGTGATCCTTCTTAGACAGGCAAATTTTGGTGTCCAAAAAAAGCACTTTTTGCTAATTTTACAGCTTAATGCTAGCCTGTTTAATGATTATTTAAGAGTCTAACATTAATGTTAACAGTGTCAGAATCGGAATATTCATTAACAAGAGTCAGATTATATATATAAAATTAGTAAATATATAAAAATTAAAGTCAAAAGGATTCAATATATAGTAATATATATTGTATACGTTTAAAAAAATTGTATTTATCTACGCTATAATTTTCCGTGAAGGGATGTCAATTGATGACAAGACAAGGAAAGAAAAAGGAATTACATGATTAATTCCAAATAAGGCAAATGCATGTGCTGAGTATTGTTCATGAATAGCTGTGAACAAGTTTATGACATATGTAGTGTTATGTGTTCATCCGAATTCAATAGCTCAATACATCGAATTTCTAACAAAATCCATAAAGTTTAAATCACAAATCCACCATCAGACTTAGGATTAGATGGTATAATCAGACATAAATATTTGGAATTTGAATTGGGTAGGGGCCGCGCGAACGCAGGCCCCCCACAGCAACAAATTATGACGTAGGCTCGACCACTTGGGCCGACCTTAGATAGGCACCCCTCCAAAGTGCAATAGAGGTCACCAACCTAGGCCATGGGTCTTGTTGATCGCCCATCGACCCCGTCCAGGTAAGTATGTTTCTTGGTAGTACTTGGTCTTTTTTTATAGTATATCCTCATTCCTATTCTATCTTCTTCACTTGGCGATGTGGGAGTAAGTCATCGTTTTTTCAATTCAATTTAATGAACTTCTATTAGTTTTCATTAATAATGTGTCACTATCCTATCAGCTATCCTAACAATTAATTAAAAAGACCAAACCCACCCGCTCCACCAAAACCCCCACCCATAAAGACCATAAGAAAATTTGTATCCATTATTAATATGAACTTATAATTTATCATTCATTTTATTATTGTTTACTTAATTATTTTTATCTAATAATAGTCATATTATTTTTAAAAATAGTGTAGTACATGATTTATATTCACGTGCATTAATACTAGTATCGATAAATGAAAAGAAAACATAAGTTTTCTTACCATATATTGTTTTTTTGTTAAAGAGGAACTTGAAAAGAGAATTGTTTTGCAACCGATTCAGAAATTCAGAAAAACAAATCATTTCCTCAATTTCTTCAGTAACTAAAAAAACAAAGGCCATGGGCCTTGCTGATCACTAATTGACCTCGTTCAGGTAAGTATGTTTTTCCGCAATTGACCTAATGACCCCTTTTATATAGCATCTCCTCGCTACTCTTCTGTCTTATTCATTTGACCGTGTGAGATTATGATATTATTTGTTAAAAAGAGTAATTAACATCCTCAATGTCCAAAATAAGCAAATACTTGTAACGACAATAGATCCATGACATTTAACTAATGTCAGTAAAGACTTTTTAGTACTAGTACTCTTTATAAATGTGTATATTTATTGTCGATAAAAAATATTTTTGTTGTGGTGAAGGGAGTCAGTCAAAAAATGAAGCATTCACAATTCTATCAACCTAATTGTTTATTATTCTCTTCTTCTTTTTTTTGAAAAAGATCTAAATTATTGAAAATGTGAGTACTGATATAATTCACTATATAAGAGATACTATATAATAGTTGTCTTTTGGATGGGTTAGGGGAACTGCAGTTGCGATACGCAGGCCCCCCTCAGCCCAACAAATTTATGACGTTTAGACGACTACTTGAGCCGACCTTAGGCAGGCACCCCTCCAAAGTGCAATGGAGGTCACAAGCCTAGGCCATGGGTCTTATTGATCGCCCATTGGCCCCGTCCAGGTAAGTATGTTTCTTCGTTGTCCTTGGCCCTTTTTAATAGTATCTCATCATTAATCTTCTGTTTTCTTTACTTAGCGATGTGGGAGCAAGTCATCGTTCTTCAATTATTATCTCAAATTGAAATTTCATCAGATACGAACGATAACAAATAAGAATGCAGTTCTTGTGATAGTCCTACTGTCATTTTATTTCGACCATAGCATAAACTATAGTCACTTAGAACTCAAGGATAGAGTAGTGCGAGCCTATAGAACAGATCCTGTAGTACAATAGTACGGCCGAGAAGAAATGAAGACAGACAAGAATGTAGCAGCAGAGAAACAGATATGTAAAGATAATGTAGTTTATGAATGATGGCCACTTTGAACTGTCATAGTTAAAGGTATTAGGAAAAAAAGGTACAACTTCCAGGATTTCGATTTCATAGTCATTTCCAAGTTGGCGTAAACCAGATTTTGAATAACCAATGCACCAAGAGCTCATCTTCATTTCAAGAAAAGCGTTTGGGGTTCTGCAGAACCTGTAAATAAAATGTTATATGCATGTTTGCTTAGTTATTGTCAGTCACAAAAGGTAGTCGAGAACGATCCTCTATGGCTCCACGACCCTTGGAAGGCCACGGAGGATGTTTAATCACGAGCTAGTCTCATGGTCAGTCGTGCCAATCAATGTTGCTACAATGTAATATGAAAGAAATGAAATGATTAGCTTCCCTATTTTTGGATTTGGAATTTGACATCTCAAGCCGGTAAACCAGGCTGAGAACGATCATCTACTGCACCATGACCCCCGAAAGGCCATGGAGGCTGTCAATCACGCTCGAGTGGACGTTAATGTAGAGGGCAATGGAGGCATTGTTTTTGCTTAGTTAAGTAACAGAGTTATTACTTAATGTGAGAGATTAAGATTTTAATCTCACTTGTTGTATTTGAAGTTTGTATTCACTTTTGCTTGTGATTAGTGATCCGGTGTGACATGTCATGATTTTAGTCCTGAGCAAGGAGGTTTCCATATAAAACTCTATCTTCATTGTCGATTACATAAGTTCTTTACTTCATTTATCGATGTGATAAACAAGGCTCGAGAAAGAAAAGACGAAGTAATCAATTCTATCAACCTAATTGTTCATGCTTCTTTGTGATAATCACAAACCTATCAACAAGATACACAAGAAAACAGTTGTATTTTGAATTGGATAGGGGCTGCGCGAACGCAGGCCCCCGCTGCAACAAATTATGACGTAGGCTCGACTACTGAGCGACCTAGACAAGACACCCTACGAAGTTGCAATAGAGGTCACCAACTAGCAATGAGCGTCTTATTGAGCGCCCATCGACCCGTCCAGCGTAAGTATTTCGGGGAGTACTTGGGTTTTTTATTAGTATATCCTCATTCCTCTTCTGTCTCTTCACTGGCGATTTGTGGCGGAGAGTAAGTGCATCGTTTTTCCATTAATTTAATGATGACTATTCAGCTTGCATTAATAACGTGTCGCTATCCTATCAGCTATCCTAACAATTAATTAAAATAATTAAAAAGACCAAACCCCACCTACAATAGACTATCTTGTTTCTTTTTGATCGAAAAATACTCAAGGATTATGCTAAACAAGAGATTACTATTCATACATCGCCGTTTATTGACTTTTCGATAAGTTGTGACCTTTTGGAAGGGTTGTAACTTTTCTTTTATAAGGCACAATAAGCATATTTTCACACACTACTGTATATTAGCTACAAAAGAGGAGTTTCCTCGAATTTTTAAACTACAATTTTAAAAGTTTTTCACGGTTCTTCTTCTTCGTCTTAAAACACTTATATTCAAAGTTGACATCTTTTTACATTGAATCATTACAATTTTTTTAAAAAAAAAATGTGACTTTTCCGATGAGTTGAAACCTTTTCGAATCATTGTAACTTTTCCGATAAGAAATATGCACATGTTCATGCTACCGTATGATAACTATATGGAGGAGTCTCCTCGCATTTTAAAATTCAATCTTTTTTATGTTTTCTATTCTTATCTTCTTTAAAACTCATGTTTGATTTAACGTTAACGTATATCTTTTATATTTTATATCAATATTTATTTATTTATATTAAAAGTAAGAACTCCAACAATACGCTAATAACTAAGTAATGCACCATGGGGGAGGGAGGAGAAAGGAGTGATTAACATTCACTAGTAATCATAAGAAAATTTGTATCCACTATTAATCTGAACTTATAATTTATCATTCATTTTATTATTGTTTAATTAATTTTTTTATTTAATAATAGTCATATTATTTTTAGAAATAGTGTAGTACATTGATTTATAGCAATGTGTTAACACTAGTATTGATAAATGAAAAAAAAAATTTAAAGTTTTCTTACCATATATAGATTGTTTTTTTTGTTAAACAAGAACTTGAGAAAAGAAATATTTTGCAGCCGATTCAGAAATTCTGAAAAACAAACCATTTCCGTAACCAAAAAAAACGAGAAGAGAATCTAGGCCATGGGCCTTGTTGATCATCAATTGACCTCGTTCAGGTAAAGTATGTTTCTCCGTAATTGACCTTGGCCCTTTTTTTAATAGCGTCTCCTTGCTACTCTTCTCTCTTATTCACTTGACGGTGTAGGATTATGATATTATTTGTCAAAGAACCAGAGCTAGTCTGTAAAAAAGAGTAATTAACATCCTCAATGATTACTCTTTCTAACGACGTACTCTTTGTAAATGTGTATATTGGATCACGAAAAATGAAGCTTTCGAATATAAATTATTGAGAATGTGAGTACTAATATAATTTATAAGACTATAAATGAGATACTAGAAAATGGTTTTCTTTTAGATTGGTAGGGGCTGCGCGAACGCAGGCCCCCTCAGCAACAAATTATGACGTAGGCTCGACTACTTGAGCCGACCTTAGGCAGGCACCCCTCCAAAGTGCAATGGAGGTCACAAACCTAGGCCAGGGCGTCTTATGATTCGCCATTGACCAGTCCCAGAGTAAGTAGTTTCTTTGTTGTACTTGGTCTTTTTTTATAGTATATCCTCATTCCTCTTCTGTCTTCTTTACTTTGGCGATGTGGGAGTAAGTCATCGTTCTTCCGTCAGTCATCACATTTGCTATGTAATCTTAGCATAAATACTCATCCAGAGTCCAGATTATGCATCTTCCTTCAAACAAACTTACTCTTAATCTATTTATAAAACTCAGATAACAGATTGTATCCGAAAATGTTGGATTCATGAGTTGATCTGAGTAAAGAAACTGCTTGTTCATTCTTTGGTTAAAGCTTCAGCACGAATAAATCCCAAGACGATTATTGATGTGAACAATCCACCTGCCCGTCCCCACGAAAATGCAAAGGGGAAAGGAGTTCATACATATTCACTCGTGAAGATGCAACGTGAGTGAAATCAGCAAAAGGAGTCTGTTCAGACAGCCATGAGACCATCTCGAGCTGGTAAACCAGGCTGAGAACGATCATTTACTGCACCAAGAGGCTGTCAATCACGCTCGAGTCTCATGGCCATGATTCATCCACCAGACTTGGTTTTCTTTCTCCTTAGAGGTACGAGCCTATAGGTCGCCTTCATCTATGTTGATGCATTGGGATTGGGTAAAAATTAAAAAATAAAATGTATACAAGTCTACTCTACTCCCTCCGTTTCAAGAAGGATGACCTAGTTTGGAAGTTAAACTGTTGCCGAAAAAAGAAATGGTCATTGTTTTTTAAACAAACTAAAAATAAAATAAATATATTCTTTTTGAAACAAAGGAAGTAAAAACAATTTTTGGATTTGGAATTTGACATCTCAAGGCGGTAAACCAGGCTCAGAACGATCATCTACTGCACCATGACCCCCGAAAGGGCCATGGAGGCTGTCAATCACGCTCGAGTGGACAAGACTTCTTGGTGATTGTTATATCCAAGTGAACAAACATACATAGGAACTCATTTAGTAAAAAATGTGATTACCTGATTTGAGTGAACATAAGCAATCTTGTAGTGTTGATGTTTTTAAATGCTTGTATTGTGCTGAAATGGAAGGATTCGTTTCTCATCTATAAAGAAACGTATTCAAGTGTTTTCTTGGTTACCTGAGAAAGGAGGTTTCCACATAAAACTCTATCTTCATTATCGATTAGATAAGTTCTTTACTTCGTTTCTTCTGTACTTTTAACCTGCATGTACCAAGACCTCATTTTCAGCTCTAGTCTCATAGACTTGATTTTTTGTCTCTTATCGATGTTAAAGATAAGGCGCGATAAAGAAAAAATTGAAGTAATCAATTCTATCAACCTATATGTTTATGTGCTTTTCAATAATCTCAAGCCTATCAATGATACAAGAAAACAGTTGTATTTTGAATTGGATAGGGGCTGCGCGAACGCAGGCCCCCGCTGCAACAAATTATGACATAGGCTCGACTACTTGAGCCGACCTTAGGCAAGCACCCCTCCAAAGTGCAATGGTCTCATCATTAATCTTCTGTCTTCTTTACTTGGCGATGTGAGAGTTAGTCATTATTCATCGATTTTCATTTAAAATTGAATTTCATTTTATCCAACTTCCAGACTAAGCATTTTCCTTGCTATCTGTATTATTATAAGAAGAAATGAATAACAAATAGCAATGTAGTTGTTCTTTTGATAGTGCTTTTGTCATTTTATTTCGACGATAGCATAAAACTATAGTCACTTAAAACTCAACGATACAGTGGTACGATAGCATAAAGACTATAGTCCCCGCGAAAATGCAAGGGCATCAGCAAAAAGAGAGTCTGTCAAACAGCCATGAGACCATTTCAAGCCGGTAAATCCAGGCTGAGAACGATCATCTACTGCACCATGACCCTCGAAAGGTGCCATGGAAGCTATCAATCACGCTCGAGCTCATGGCCATGATTCAAAAAAAGCATATCAACATCAGATTGAAAAGGAAAAAACAGTGGTGAAGACGCCGGCTATGTCAAAAGAAAGGCTAAAAAATGGTTTGGAACCAAAAGGCAACAGCAGTTTTGATAATCATTGGCACAAAGGCATTGTACATAATGAAAGGATTAAAAACAACTATAGCTTAAGAACTATTTTGATGCCTAAACTGGCTTTGAAATATCTAATTTCTAAGTCATGGCCAATGTACAATGATAAGTTAAGTCGGCCAATTGCCTCTAAACGGTCATCGGGTGTTGCAGCAACTACATGTACATTCAGGTGAACCACCTCTGACAACTTCTAAAAGCAGCCTCCTCCTGCAGAAGAGAAACACAAAATAACTCGTCAGTTAAGGTGACGGTAAAGTAAACAGACGAACTTGAGCCTTGCTCAACCACAAAGTTAGCTCACAAGTTGAGGAGCGCTCAAGACCATACCATATAACAGAGACAACAATAGCTAGTTTTCTCAACCAAAGTAATATAAAGAAACGTGTAAAGACTATAGTTTACATATTAAAACATACTGTTTTCAACTCCTCAGACCCAAGAAATGCAAGCAAACTCCCACACTGAATGATCGATAGATAACATCACGATCCAAATCTAAAGAATTCTCTTCTTTTTTTCTTTTTTTTATAGAACAGATTCACCTAATGATTTTGCCTCTGGAGGAATTTGAATCTGAGACAACTCACTTGATTAACCACTAGGTAACACCCTTGAGTATAGAATTTTCGTTTTAAATGACAACCATGAAGAATTTTTTCCCAAACATCTCAAGCAAAGCTAGATATTGCAGGTACTATATATTTGTAGTAGTATTTGGGGATACATACCTACACATTATGGTCAGGTGGACTTCACTCAAAAGCCAGTAAAATTATGGAAGCTGAAAATGTACGAAAGAGGAGGTGATCTACTGGAACGCCTGATGTGCGCTTGAACATGTTAGCTTAGCCGGGGAACTCAAAAATGCTAGGAGCTCAGCAGGTTCTTCATCTTCTTTCACAACCTATCAATCGCATGTATAGAGAGAATAAGCATTGAGATAAAACACATCAAACAGTACAACACAACTAGATAATAACCCATCCACCCGAGACCAAATGAAAGAAAACAGAACAGAACAGAAAGGAAGGGGTAGAGCACCACTTGGGAAAATCCAAGAAAAATACACATCATCCTGCAACTTTGTGGGTGCTTATGCCACCAACAATTCGGGGAAGCTATTAACTGATACTGATCTTAATTAATTAAATAGAAGAATGAATTGTATAGACATAATATATTAGCATCTTTTGTTTTTCCACGCATAAAATATGCAGTTTCAACTCTCAATCTAGCAACGTTGCAAAATGCTTTATTCGACTAGTGTGGCAATGGGGCCAGAACGACAGCAAAATCCAAAACCCAGATCAGAGCATCACACAAGAAAATATAACTTGCTAAATCAACTAAAAAATAAGAGAAGGTCAAAGGCAAAGTATGAAGAGCATTTCCTGATTCGAGCCACATACTAAATTTCATTTTTTCATTTTGTTTTTGCGAATGTTACAGCTGAAACATAGAAGACCCCATCTATCAAATACAATGAGCAGCTAAAAAAAATCATATATGAGCGGCTCTAGAACTTAGATCAAGAAAAGCATGCAACAATAGTACAAGAGTATGAAATAGTGATATACCTCAATGTTGGTGTCATTTGGCAGAACCATTCGATGAAGAACATCTGAAGCAGCCTGTTTCCAGTCAATCTCCCCTGGATCACCACCAAGCCCTTTGCAGCTTACCTTCCGGACCTTGCTAATCTCACAAATAAAAGACCTTCCTACCCAAACATACACAGCTCTACCTGCATCTTTTCCAGAACCTGAAGTTGGAATAATGAAAATATATGCATTTTTAGAATCCAAATCATCAATGCTACAAATAGCGAGTTTCTCCAAGCTGGGCCAACGATATACAACATGTTCCACTAGGTTACAAGATGCTCCACCAGTATCCACAACACCATTTAACACAGCCGTGCTCCTTTCATTGCATGGTATTTTCTCCCATAACTCATGAAAGCCACTAAAAACAGCAGATTCTTTATCAGAAGGAATACCAATGCCTAAAATATCTAAAGAACTATGCAATTCATCCATTTTACACTCAATTATCTCTTGTGGGGAATGTAAAATCTCGGCTGCAGTCGCCGCTTCATTAAAAGACTCATTTGTCGCTTCTGATATGCCGACATCACCTTGGTCATTGGCAACACTCTTCAAATGACCTGATTTACTGTCAAAATCATCAGTCAGCGATGGAAGCTTGAGACCCTTCGATAAACTACCTCTCCGCTCCGCAATGGAGAGGGGAAACTTTTTAGACAACGGAGGAGCTGTTTGTGAAGAAGTCTGGGAAGTGAAGTTGACATCAATATATTTTGAAGTTTTAGATATGGACTGTGGAGAAATCTTGGAAGGGAGAACAGATACACTGGAGTCAGACGGTGTTGAAGAAGTTAAATCTGCACAAGAGATAACTGAAGGTGACACAACTGGAGAATCAGAAAGACATTTTGAATTGATGCTTGAATCAGACGAGATGGAGTCTGGAGAGAGATAAGGAGGTGATGAGGCTGATGATGAAGAAGATGTTGAAGATAAGGATATTGCAGTTGGTGATGGTGAACACAAAGACGATGAAGACAACATAGAAGAAGAATCTAGTTGGTTAGTTCCACAATTGTCTCTCTTTACAAACATAGAATCAGGAAAGACTCTAGAGATACCTGACTTCGTTGAAAAGACAAAATCCCTCATATTATTCCCCGATACAAATTTTCGCCTTAGCATGCTCCAAGAACTTTCTCTAACTGGAAGGTGGGTTTCATGTTCAGTCTCACACGACGCAAAAGGAGGAACAAAGCCACCTGAAGTAGCTTTTTGGAAAATCTCAAAGTCAACATCATAATTATCCACCTTTCTTTCCCCTGGACAAATTTTACTTGATGACTCAACAACATCCCGTCCATTCTTTAATTTGTCCATCAATGGCAGGAAATTGGAGAAAGCATCCCAGAAGTACTGAGGTTCCTCACCTTCAAGGACTGTTATGATAGGGCCCTGCACTTTCTCATAACGAACAATCTGGCAAACAGCCCCACTGGCATCTCTTTCCATGATTGCTTCACATTTCTTACCAATCCATACATATACCGATGAAGGTATGTGTATAATAAATGCACCTCTAGAATCTAATGCTGCCGGTGAGGGATCATTTAACATTTTTGGGACGAGATGCAAAGGATCGTATGGTGAATGAGGTGCGACTCTGTACATCCTTAATAATGAACTTGGGCTCAAAGGAGAAGCATGAACCCTTTTTTGGCATTGTAATAACTGACAAGCAAAACCCATATTTGGATCCGCAATACCCCTTGCTGCCTTTACATACTCAAAGGCGTCATCAAAACTTTGTCCTTCTCTCCACATACGATAAGCAATAACCAACGAGGTTGACCGAGAGACCCCTTGGCAGCAATGAACAAAAACCTTTCCATGTTGCTCCCTGACATCTTCAAAGTAGTCAAAAACATCATAGAGAATACTAGTAATATCTTCTGACGGGCTATCCTGCAACCACAAAGTCCGGTATACGAAATCAGACTTGAAATACTCTGGGCATACAAACCCCACACAGTTAAGAACATGGGTAATCCCATTTTGTTTTAGTATATCCTTATCTCTTGCCACTGCATCCCCACCAAGATATATGTGTTCGGCCACCTTTGAACACTCCTTATCGAAGAAAGCAATTTTTTCCCTTCTCACAAGCCCACCATTAGCCTCCGGATTTTTATGTATGTTTGACAAATCCAGTTTAAGCCTCTCACTGTTGCTGTGTGAATCCCTCCCACTGGGGGTGGCAGGAAGTGGCCACTCTCCAATATCATCAGATCCTGCTCTCGGCCACTCATCTAAACTTCTACGAGCAATTGCTAATGGCTGCAACGGTGGCAGACACGACCTAGCCTTGAAACTATGTTGCGACCTAGGAGTTAAAGGCCTCCGACCGTGAGAACTATTACTTCCATTTGGGTCCAAGCCATCTTTTTCCGTATCTGGGTTAAGCGGAGGCAGAGAAGTCCTCGAAGACGACCAAGATGCTGACCTCCAGTACATTCTCCGACCATTTGCAAGTTGACATTGTTCCTGAGAACCATCAGCTCCACCAGCTGAAGCATCTTCCTTTCCCGGCATTCCGACAATCAAAACTAGGGACAAACTCTAACTGCCGCAGTGAAACTTCAGATACAAAATTCCCTAAGAACTTTCAAATTTCTGATTTTGAAGTTCACATCCAGTAAAACTAACCCGAAAAACCACCAAATCAGACCCACCCCAAGTAAACCGAACTAAACAAAACTAAAGCTCCACAAATTTCACCTGCAAAAGTGTTGAACAAAAAACATAAAAAAAACAAGTCAAACAAAGTCAAAATGCTTCACACAACCAACAACTACATACGCAACAATGTCCCAACCCCAAAGTCGAGTCTTGGGAGGGTAGAGTGTATGCAACCCTTAACTCTACCCCCAACAATAAAGAGGTCATTTCTGATAGACCCTCAGCTCAAAACTCCACACAACCAATTACTGAATATCAACCAAACAATCTACTAGTTCTTAGGAGGGTGAAGTGTCACCTTACCCCTACCCCAAAGATAAAGAGGTCATTTCCAAATTCCAATAAACCCTCAGCTTAAGACTCCACACAGCCAATTACCAAAAATTCACCAAACAATCAACTACACTTCAACAACAAAACTAGTCAGGTCAGATATATTCACCCTTATATACCCATTTTGCTCTATTTAAACCCCCTTCACTCCAACATAACTACACAATCAAAACCCCCCATAAAAAAACAAATCTTTCACAAATCTGAGATTCAGAACCTAGCAGCATAACACATAAACAACAGTAACTAACCAAGATCTAAAAACCCCACACTCAAAAAAACACAAAATTTCAGAAAACACCATATCTTTAAAGGATTCAAAAACCCCAAGTGTTAAAAGTAAGTGTACAGTCTCTAAGTGAATCCATACAGTAAAAAAAATAAAATTAAAAACACCCAATTTATGCTATGTATAGAAAAACAGAAAAAAGGGAAAATCTTGGATTTATAACTTACTGAACATAAATAAAAGTTGCCATCATTGATAAAGAGACTCACAAGAACAGATTTTTGCCAAGGAAGTGTGTGTGAAGAGTATAAACAAGAACGACGAGAGGTGTAAAAGACTGTAGCAAAAAACAATGAATTGATAGAAAGAGAAAAAAAAAACAATATAGCGGCCCTTTTCTTTTCTTTTTTTAATTTTTTTTCTTTATTTATCTCGTTTACCTGCGGTGATATGACTGTTCCTCCTTTGATCAAGTTTTCGAGTTCAAACTTTGTGTATGAATAATCAACCTCTATTGATGAGTCTCTTTTAATAAGAAATTACGTCGTGTGAATTCAGAACAGTATAACACTATTGAGGGAATAAGATACAGCAGGTGAGAAATCAAAAAAAATATTTTGAATGTAACTGTTAAAAACAGACTAAACACAAAAATTACGTTTTCGCGCCTTTTATGTTTTTAATTGTTTATTATTTTCTTTCTTATATAAACTACGTAACAACTTTTTTGTATAAAAATGTATTTTTGATGTTGAGTTGATCAGCATATAGAGAGGTAAAACTCGCTAATACTGACGAAGTAATTCACTCGTAAAAACAGAGTAACGTAACTGAATTTGAGATATTCGAAGAACATTGAGTTTAAAATGTTTATACAATTATCTATTCTAAACAAAAAAGAAATAGGGAAGTAAAATGGCAAAATAATAGCTAAAAACCAGGTTAATTGAAAAATATATTTGTGTTTAAAATTTGTGTAGACTAATGGATCATAATTCTTCAAAAATTATCAAATTGCTAGTGTGCTTCTATAAGAAATGAAATTTACCTGAGGAAATTTTGATTCAAATTTATAGACAGTTCTGTTTTGAGTATGAGAGTTTTCTCTCGACTCTACCATTTATATAGCGGTGTAGGAGCTAAGTTAAGAACAGAGCAGTAACTGAATAGTCCATTATATTTTATTAGATATGCTCGTCATTTATTCGAATGACCTTCTCATAAATAGAAATTGCCTGATTTACGTTTCATTAATCACAAATGTTGAACAGAACTAGAAACAAATCAAATTGTCAAATATGAGTCTCGAAGAAAGGAGAAATTAATTACGCGGAATTTCAATTGAGCTAATTAGTCAATGTAGTTTTGAATTCATTCTTGACTCCGCCACTAGTATAACGTAATTCGAGTCAAAATAAAGACTGAAGCAGTAAATGAAATAGTCCTTTTTACACTTTATCATATATGTTTATATATATTGTTTTTTTGACCTGGTTCTTCCGTTATAAAAAAAATTATTTTTTTCTATGATGTTTGATATTTTATTTAAGCTCGAATAATTTAAATTCATACATATAGGACTTATTTTTGGCCAACACTTCCAATATTAGACTTTTGATTTAGGTATAAAAAACATTAATCATCACACTACAATCTTATGTTGATGAATTACAAACTTAATTTATGGAATTCAATATTTTGAAACACATAAATATGAACATTTAATTGGAGTACAAAAGCATCTAAATATATTTATTTTGCGAATAAGGGTTAAAATATTTTTAAATTATGTGAATATTAAATAAAAATATCCTAAATTAATAATTTAGCCCGAAAATGCATGTTTTTGTCACCCGTTTGGTCTAAAGATGCTCCTATTATCTACTGTTTATATATAAATAGCAATAAGCGCATAACTGAAGGTCAACATGTCTGCTTCAGTTGTGTGTGTATTCACATAACTATTTGTTTGGCCTATTGGATTAGGCTTGACATTTTAACCCCGAAGTCTAGGATTCAAATCTTGCCAACATTATTTTTTATTTCTGTTTTAATTTCAGCTTTTTTATTGATTTGAGGCTTTTGACATTTCGGATACGTAAATATATTTCTGCTTCTATTTTAGTTGTTCTATCTTAATAAAAACAAGAGACAACCAATATGTATGCTTCAATGTGTGGTTACCACGTGGTAATTAACAAACATATGAATCTTGAAATTCTATTTAGGTCCTATATCTTGGGACAAGGAAATACAGTATATTTTAAATTACATAAGATGTTTATAAATTACAATAATTACTAACGTAAAATATTTAAAATTATATTATAATTAATTAACTCTCTAAATTTTATATGTATCACATAAAATGAAACAAAAAATAACAAATATTGGGCCGTGCTAGCGCATGGGCCCATATGTCTAGTTACTTAATGAGTTAAAATGTCTTCTTATTTGGTTTATTTTTTTCAAATAAATATTTTATTTATAAAATATTATAATAGTTAAAGTGATTTAGAAAAAAAAACATTAGTTTTTTTCAATAGAATAAAATATTAGAATAAAAAAAATATTTGACCATTGATTACGATAAGGATATTTTTTAACCAGACTATTAGTCGTGGTGATTTTTTAGATCAAACTATTAATTGAGTCATGTATATTCAATTTCACATAATTTAATAATAATTCTTTTTACTCTTTTTCGTTTATTTTAATACCTTGTCTTGTTTTAATCATTACTTTAGCTAAAAAAAATCTTATTATAATTGTTATTAAAAAAACAATATTAAAGTTGAAATTATTTTCAATTGGTCGTATCCTTTAATCTGCTCAATACATTTTTTTTTAAAAAAAAACTAATAAATAAGATAACTTAGAAAATTGCTTATTATATTTATTATATTTTCTTAATAGACGTGAAAAAAGAGGCTAAAGTAAAACTAAAATGAAATGAAGAAAGTAACGAAAGTAAAATTATTATTTTTATATTCAATATAGTGAAAAATATTTAACATATGAAAAATAGCTCGTATATATCTGTATTTTATTTTTTACTCTAAAATATTATTATCACATTTTTTTAACACAAGAATACGCCTAAAACTAACGATTAAGCAAGATGTTTTTTTGTAATTTAAAATAGTTACATGACTTAACGATTTATCATATATGTATTATTATTGAATTTTAAAAATGCAACCATACTTTTTAAAAAAAAGTGAAATACACAAATTAATGATTATTAAGTAAGTAGGTATTTACATACACTGATCAATATATTTATCTTGATTTGATCCATGATTGTAAAAGAGTAGACGCTTATAAATAGCTTTTCTTTTTTAGTATAATTATTTTTTTGGCTTTTTTAAACACAAATTCGATCCGACCCACCCTACCAAAAGTCATGTGAAAGTTAACTATTTCAAAGTCCTTATAATTCACTATATTTTACTTGTCTCATTTTATTATTGAGTTTTAATTTTTAAATTTCTCATTTGATATATTAAATAATTTTAAAATTTGATTGATTTAAATTTTATGTCAGAAAATCTTATTTTAATACTTTATATTCTTACCATAAACTCAATTATTACTATAAAATATAAATTTGAAATCGTAGTACAAATTCATAAAATTTAAATTATGAATAATCGAAAATAGAAGGTCAATCATTCAATGTCACTAGAGTCGTTAATATAGGCTAGGTCTGTTGGGTCGGCCTAACCTAACCCCGGGTTTAATAGGGCTGAGCTACGATTTTTGAAGCCCATTTGAGAAAAGAGTTTTTTCGCCTGGCCTGAATAAGTCTGCTGATTTGTGGGGCTTGAAAACTATCGGTAGGGTTGGCCCGTGGGCCAAAAAAAATTAATTAAAAAATATAATATAATATTAAATTTTAAAATTATATAAAGTCCAAACTCAAAACAATTAGGTTAATATTTTTATTTAGATATTTATACTTTTACTTGAAAAAAAACTTAATAAATATTATAAAGATAATTTTATTTGTGGATTTGATAAAAAAAAATAGTAACATTAAAATCACGTAATACTTTTTTGTCGATATTCATGATAATATTTTTAATTTTTAATTTATAATTTAATTTAATAATTCTAAAAGTGATATAATTTTAAAAAAAGTGTGCTGGCCCGGCAAGCCTGTAACCCACGTACTTGTGGGTTGAGCCGGCCGTTTTCTAGCCCACATCAGAATTGAGCTAGCACGACCTGACCCGTAAAATGTCGAAACATGTATGAGTTAGCCCGAACAGGGTGGGTTAACCCATATTTTGACAGCTCCAAATGTCACAATCAATACCTTGTTTATTAAATATCATTGAATTTAAAGGGCTCACGTTAATTATATGATATGAATTCTCTGTACATATTGCACGCAATTTATTTTTGCATTTAATAGTGTGATTATTGTATGGTTTTATACATTGTTTTAAAATATGAAGAATCCATGTAAAAATAGTAAAACATTTTTTATTTCCATTTAAATATTGGCATATCGAATTATTTAAGGTAAAATATTATTTTTACTAGATATCGAATTGCTAGTATGTAAATTTATTTTGTTTAATTTATGTGTAAACAATTTATTTATATCGAGTATTTACACCTAACTATATAATTAATATTAAGATCAATAAATGAAAAAAATGAATATCGCTTAATTGTGGTTAGTTAAATGCTAAAAGATGTATATGCAAGATATATATATCTTATATACACCGGTTCAAACAAAAATCACACGGTAAAATTATTGAAATTTACATATATCGAATGTGATATGTCATTATTTCGTTATAAAAATTGTTTATTGAACAATACTATTCATCAGACCGTGATAAAAATCATTTCACATTGAGTATATGGGTACATTTAATGTAAATATCAAATACGAATAAATATACCATACAAATTATTCCCGCCACCGTTATTTTTCTCAAAAATAAGGGAAGCCAAATATTTTGTAACACTAGCAAATATCATTGCACTTTTTTAAATGGATAAAAGATTATCTGATACGTATTATTAGCGATAAATAAAAATATTTCATAAAATTATAGGGGTGTGCATTGCATAAATTAATATCAATGCCATAATTTTATAGTTAATAAAAATAGTGCAAGAATAAATGTGAATATCATGTAGAATCTTTTTTTTTTTTTTGCAATAATAATGCAAATGTGAGTCATATTTTAAACTTCACAATCAAGTAGTGCTTCCTTTTTTCACTCAATAATAAATTGATTGGGAAGGAAAGACCCTTTAAATTGGCTTATTTAAGAAAATTTGAAAGGTTGAAAAAGTCTTATATTTGACTATCAACAGATTCTTTTTATAACAGTCATATTTTATAATAATATTTTATTATAACATTAGAATCGATTTTCATATTGTATCACGTGATTTATTCTCTATAATAATATCTCGTTATAAAATGATTTTTTTTTATTATATAAATGTAAACAATAGTGTATGTGGAATTTTTGTGAAGGTACTAGTATTGAGTAGTTTTTTTGGGTTTTAAAAGGTGTTTTCAATGATACCATTCCAAAATAATTTCAATCAGACAATTATTATTTTTGACAAAAAATATTTGATAAAAAGACAAAATATATAATATATAAAGAATAAAACTTTATGCTTATTGATGTTAAATATATGTTAATTTGACTTAGGAACTTATTCTATTTGAGATTAGTGATCAAAACTTTATTTGTATTTATTTCTCCGTTCATTTGATTGTTCATAATTTATAGTAATCATAGTGTTTTCTTATCCACATTAGTTATACTAGAGTAGCATTGTGCATTTATCTCAATAAATAATTATATAATTTCACCATAATATCATGAATTAATGTGAGAATTAAGAGATTATATATAATATACATGATAGCACATGTTTTATATTCATTTGTTTAAAGTAAATATTAGAATACTAATTAGTGTTTGATTTAAGTCACAAGGGGAATTGGAATATTCTATTCAAATGTCTTATTCAATGACCTACTAATTTAATAATATAAATTATTAATCTCTAAAACAAGATTCTTTTCCAGATTTAACTCCACTAATGTTATACTAATTGAATTAAATAGGAAAGTTTAAGTCAAGTCAAGTCAAAGTCTAAGTCTTTTTTTTATCCCGCGTACCAAACGATTCCTCGTAAAGTCACTATCATTATCAATTCTAGAATCAATTCTTTTCATATCGCCAATCTTACTGAATTTTGAAACTCAAATCTTTTCCGAGCACAGTAAAATTAGCTGGTTATAACATGAAAAGGAGTAAATATAATAAGAAAATAATAAATAAATGAAATAAGAATAGAATAAAAAAAATAATATAAATAAGAAATAAGAAATAAGGAATATGAGATAACAAGTTTGAATGTAATATACGAGGCAAAATATTGCCAAATCCAAAGTTTTAAGTATGGAGTCTTGCAAGATCATACAGTTTTCTCTTATTCACATTAAGAAAACACAATAATGGTACAGTGAAGATCTCGAAAATGAGCGAGTAAGCAACAGACAATCTCAACGTAGAATCGTTTCTAAGGGCATGAGACTATACAGCAGCGTCAAGCTGACAAGATTTACTAGGTCATGAGCTTCGCAAACTTACCAGTTATAGCACACGGATCTAGCTTGATGATGCTACACAAGTTATTGTTCATAACATGACCCTGGCCCCAATGGAGGACGTCGAGCATAAAAATTGGTAACTGGAGCTGCTGGAACGCCACGCCTTGTCAAGAGGCATCGGAAGTACTCCAGCCTCTGTAATGCAGTTGACGTAGTATTTTTTGATGATGTGGTCTCCTTGTCGCTCCACAACCGCTCTGTAAAGTAAACATGAAGGCAGTATTAGTAGCAAGATTGAAATTTCTTCTGGAGAAAGAGAACCTAATATATGACAGCAAAAGACTGAGTGGAAGATGTAGTAGAAAGCAGTGGTTGAGTTTTGTTTCATCGCCAGTCTAGTAAAACAAAGATGTCAATACCAGGATGAAAAATAAGTAGTCAAACGGAGGGAGTTGCTCGGATGGTAAACACCCCTCACTTCCAACCCTAAGGTTGTGAGTTCGACATATGGATAAAATGGTTGGAGCTCCTACGGAAGGTAAAAAAAGGTAAGCGTTTGGATATAAATTGAGTGATATTTAGATTTAAAAAAGTACTCTTTCTGTTTCAGTCTGATTGTATGGTTTTGACTTGGCACAGAGAGTAAAGAGAACTTTTAAATCTTGCGCTCTTAAACAAAAGATAAGTAGAAGTCATGTTGGAAAGTTGATGTTAAGAGTTGTCAAAAAGAAAAAAAGACATTCTTTTTTTGAAACGGATTGAGAAGGAAAAGTAAGAAAATAAATTGGAACAGATGGAGCAGTATTTAAAGTTGAAGTCGAGATCTAGTATTTGGAAGTTGATGTTGTGTTTGGACATGCATTTCACTTGGAAAAGAGTTTGAAGTTATGAGTGAGTAAAATTCACTCGAAAAACTAGTCAAAGTTGGAAAAAAACTAGCCAACAAATCATTCTAATGTGTAACCAAACATTGTTTTGAAATATTTTTTGAAAAGAAGGTTCGTTGAACTGCTATAAAGTGTCATACTATCCAACATATCCAAGAGAATACCTGCTGCAGCTGCAGCCCGTGGCCATATGGTTTGTTGAACATCTGAGGCATCTGCTGTTTCTCCCCACATGCATACTTCACCTCCAAGTATAAGTTTTTGCTCAGAGATACTCTTTATTCCTTCCAGTGGTTCTACATAATAGACCTCCTCCCACGGGACATCTAAGTGATCGAGATACCAATAACCCTGATTGCTATAAATGCATCTAAAACCACTTGCAACTGCCTTTGCACAAACATCACCAACTAACCTATATCAATAAGATATTCAGATGGTTGCATACTTAAAACGGAAAAACCAATAATATTAGTGAGCAGATAAATCCAGTCAGATTGATCCTTACCAGTTATGCACCACCGTTCGTGGGTTAAGTTTAGATGGAAAATTGTTGAAGGTTTCTTCCCTACAAATATAAAATCCATATACCATGTCATACATTAGAAAAAAACGAATCACTACATTTCAACCATAAATAACTGCTCATGCTTGCTTTTGGATTAAACGAACTACTGGTGTATCCTTTTCCAGAAAACAAAATTTTATTTTATGCATTATAAGACAGCAAGAGACACATCGTACTCCAATTAAATTTTTTGCAACACATTCTTTAATACCTTTGCCAAGTCACAGATAAAATAGAAAAGTAGAAAAGAAAACACCTTGCCCCGCAAGTTCATAGGAACCACAGTCCAACAAAATCTTCATTCTGATTTGAATCTGTTTAATATATTATCTATATTTTGTTAATCTTCACTGTTCCCTATTTAACTGATTAAAAGGAAGAAAAACACGAACTTACAAGTACTACAGGGCACTTAGTTTGCGATTTCTTAGAGAATTTACCAGTTAACAGGTGTCCAGTTGTGTGATATAGCTATTTCTTGAGCTTTGAGTACAAAATACTGATATGCATCCTTTGCAGTCATCTTATGATCTTGAAGCCTGCAAACAGAATGAGTTGATGAACAGCACTGCATTGAAAAAGTAAAGATAGGAGACATAGTTAAACGGATGAATCAGGGCATGTTATCAGCAAAAAATAAAGGTTACAATCCATCTAAATCTAAATTTTACATAATGACATAAATATGTAGCCTACATACAGAATGAATGGTTACTTCGTCCAGAGTCCTTTATTGATATCAAGAAAAAAAACAGATGGTAGCACTTCTAGTACTCCCTGGGACATATTCTCAATGCAAAGTATATCCTGCACAAACTGAATCGTGAATTCGTTTATGTAACATAAATGTGTGAAACATAAGATCCATATTGGTAATAGGATCCCCTATAATCACTCGTGATTTTCATCATCACTGATATAAGTCAATATATAGATGCCGCTGTTCTTATAGGCATAGTGCAATGTATTTCCATGAGTGGAATACTAACAGTGCCTTTTTTTTGGTTTGACAAACAAGTTAGAGCAATTTCAACATATATATGGAACTTCAAAAACATAAAGGACGTGAGAAGAGGGAGGTTACCATTGCTTCACGTGTGGTGTAGTTGTCCAACAAGCTGCAAAAATGAACAGTATTCAGTACTTATTCTCGATTGTTCCTCCCATATTTTTCCGGGGGAGGTGGGGAGCTATGGACAGTGGGCAGTGGTTTGTAACACTCAACCACAAAAAAGATCCAACAACGATTATTTTCTTTTGACGTGTAAGTGCATGCATGATCAGAAAGATATGCATATAATGAGAGTTCTGGTTGAAAAAGAGAAAATGACAAAAAGTGACATCAAAGGAGAAATGGTCAAAAGAGAAATATCTTTTTTAACAACCAACATAAGAGCATATCACAATCAACTGTTCGATAGAATCCGAGAAGAAGGTAAAAGAAATATTTGCAGTACTATAATGGAAGAAAAAGATACTAAGTTATCAGTCATATGGATGGATACCACGAAATTGAACTCCGTAAACATGACTTATAACATGATACAGCACTGGAATTGCTGGGACTATAAAATCAAGGATAGGCTGCCAGTACGTACAGTATATTTTCTATATCTGGATTCTATTATATAGGACTTTTCTTCTTCTTTTGCTTCTTAACAAATAAAAAAACTAAATAGAAAAAACAGAGAACTGTTATAAATAATTCATCTATTCTGCAATTGATTTATCCAATAGAAGAACTAATGAAGATAGTAAGTTAACCCTTACTTTAAAATAAAAACTGCATGATCAAAGATGTGGGAACTAGAATACAAAATATTTCAATTCTAAGACACTTTGCCCTTTAGCTATTGGTTTTGCCTGGGTTTTTGGTATCTTGAACAGTATACTTCTAGAGCCAATGATTCCTTAAAATATTTACAGTTGTGATTCTGAAGCAACAAGTTATCTTAACTTGACATTTATCTTGATCAAATGATTAGCTAAAATTAGAAATGCAACAAAATGTAGGGAATTTTCTGCAAAAAATAGAAAAATAGTACTAACTTGTGTTGACCTCGTCACCGCCTAAGTGGAAGAGCTCAAATGGAAAAATCTTCCTCATATCTGCAAAAAAATAAGAATGGAAATTTAACATCCATGGTGACAAGAAAGAGAAAAAATTATGTCTTCACGCGCGGCAACTTTGAGTTCAATGGTCTTTTTTGAGAGGACAATGCAATACTAACTATGACCAGAGGATCATATCAGTAAACGAGAGGCATGGTCATTATCAGAATTACATATGCAAGGATGCAATGTACATAGAGGAGAGAGAGACATGTCATACAAGAAACAAAAAAGGGAGAAAGGCAAGAAATGAGAAAGAGAGAAGGACAAGAAACAAACAGAGAGGAGAAAAAAGAGTGAAACAAAAGAATAAGAGGGTTGAAGATGGGGAAGAAAGGGAAAGGGAGCAGGAAGACACGGTGCAAGATAGAATTATAGGGATATAGCTTGAAATTACATACACTTACAGAATTTTTACGCTATCAGGTACTTAAACATGTTTTAGAACGTTACCTGTCTCAGCTTCTAGGTTACTTATCTCATTTTTTAAAGAAAACTTAACTACAGTTGCTTGTAGCTAACTTTAGGAGACATAATTTTTCTATATAGTTAGTGTATAGAAGTTAAACTGATGATCAAATCAATAATGATGTCTTTCAATTGTCTTAGACAAAGTACAAAGGCACTATTTATAGAACAGTGAACTCAAAGTAAGAACTCTTGAAACTCTAACTAAAAGATACGATTATCTTACTAAAAACTAGGCTCTAATCTTTAAATAAAAGATAATGATAAATCGAAGTATGAAAATATATCCTATTAGCTACAAAAAGAAAGTTAAATGTAATTATACAAATCCAGAAAAAAATGGTAGAATTTTTAAAAGGGAACCCTTCGAAACTAACCAGCCAAAATGCCTGATATCACATCAAAAGTATAGTTTTTTGAAACATCCAAGGGCTCTTTACAAGATGGAGAAGGCCAAAGATCAGGGTACCCTGCACCCCTGTAGAGTGAATAAAACCAAACTGAGACACAACATAAATTTATAACACAACTAAAGGGAGTGATGACCTACAATGAATAAGAAAATATTCATGTTCTAATAAAACTAAACTGAGACACAACATAAATTTATGCCACAACTAAAGGGAGTGATGACCTACAATGAATAAGAAAATATTCATGTTCCTTGTAACATTCTCTCTTTTTTAAGCATCTTTCCATCCAAAATATTGTCACCACACCAAAAATGTCAAGGAGAACTAATAAGAGAAAGTTCATCCGGAACATTATTACCACCCCAAATAAACTATGTTTGTTCAATGGTTATACGCTTATTAGTTAGGAGGGAGGTCAGAGATACAAACGAATTAGACTAAGTGTTTCCCTGGTACCACTATTCTGATAAGAAGTACAATTACTTTCGCCGTGCAAATATCATACGCTTCATATTTCTTTCTGTTTTACTTCAAAATAAGCACGACTTTTCCTTTATTTGAGAACCCATTTGATGATTGGAATGGTGACCAAATAAGACCAATCTCAAAAACTAAAGAATTCAATACACAAGGAAAACTTTTCCAATTATCACCTCAAAAGTACAGCACTCAAAGTTTTTTGTGCTTTTTAATTAAGCATTGATATCTATACCAAAAAAAGTACCACACTAACGGGATTAATGTAAAACCTGCAGGAGATTTAGACAGATAAAAGTGGAGAGAAATGAAGGCAAACTACCAGCAATTCAAAATCCAAAGATCCATAAATTTCTGATAGACTCAATATAGTACGACTGTACGAGGAATAGACCAATTTAAACACTAACCATGATTGCGTGGCCGTGCGGGGAACCCTCAACTTTGCCATAACATTGGAATACCTGTGTCGGAAGTAACACTTTTGATTAGAAAAAAAGGAGTATTTTACATTCTTTTTTTACTCTACAAGAGAAAGTATAGATGCATTGTGTTAACCAACAACCAGAAAACATTAGATGAGGTAATGAAACATTTGCAGACTTCAAAGATGTCACTTACCTCTCATCTTTGCAAAGCTTCAATTGATGTGACATCATGAAGAGAAGAAACAAGGAGAACTCTGTCAGCATCAGCTAATAATATAATGTAGGAACATCTAACGAGAAGCCAAAAACAGAACAAACAACTTAAACAGATGATAATGTAAAAGAATATTATAGTTCTTTGTATCATTTATTTTGGGAACTTTAACAATATCCAGAACAATTAATTGAATGGAAGCATAGATATTGAAATTAAATAATCAAAGACAATGAAAGGATAAGATTGTAACTTTAAGTTCATAGTAATTGTTCAATGGAACACTAGAAGAAGACTCTCTTTGAAAGTTCCCCAATTGATTGATAGCTTTGCCCAATTCTCTAGATGATACAAAATGATCCGGCTAACGTGTTAAATGAAATCTCATAATAAACTTTTTGATCAAGTGTAAGTATTATAATGGTATCCATTATTTGGTGTGGCCAGATTTGCACGTAAAACTAGAATATTGATCCAGTGTAATATAAGTAATTCACTATTGTTGGCCCCTCTAAAACCATACAACCAATTGTTTAGAATAATACTACATATGGTTTTCTAGTAGCCACTTGAGATGAAGATTTTAGCACCTCCAGCCAAGGCCCTTTCATTTTTACTTTCTTCCTAAGAAATATGGAACAAAAGCTCAAAGCATTTGATTACCTAGGGGACTTTATTTATCACTCATAGGCAATAGAGAAAAATCACTTAGTTTCTGCGCTCAAGGTTTTTGAAAAAGGTAGGGGGGAAATCCTACATACCAAAAAGACTTCAAATTATCTGAGTTGGGGGAGAAAATTCTTACTCAACAATTTCAATGGCATCCTCGAGAGTGTAGCGTTCCCACTTTGTATAAGCCCCTTTCCACAAGTTTGGGTAAGAAGGCACTTCTAGAGGAAATGACTCTTCATCTATGATGTGCCAATGGAGAACATTCTACTGATTCCAATCAACAATATCAGAAATAAGTAATTGCTCATTTCAAAAACTGGATCAGTAAAATAGGATTCAACAACTTACAAGTTTAGCATAGGACATAGATTCAATAATTTGCTTGATAATTTCAATCGGCAAATAGTGTCTTGATGTATCTGCAGAATAATCGACAAATACAACCAGTAGATCAGTTAGTGCTCTGCAAAAGGCAACATCCAGATGTTTTGACTCATTCTCAGAAGTATGATAATCCTGTACAACATCTAAATCCCAAGAATTAGCTGCAAAAGACTGGATCTTACCTAACAGAAGACCGCGATATGCAAATCTGGGCTTGTCTTGAATAAACCATGGAGCCTTATGAATTTGCACTGTTTTAACCCCGTAATCAAACTTACATAACTGACTCAATGTCTGTATAAAAGGGTTTGAGTAAACATTTGTTATCAGTGAGGATATGAAATTAACAGTCATAAATCCATTCCACTATAAACCAAAGTGGCAAAAATCCCTGTCCACTATGATAAACCATATTCATTTAACATACGTACCTCAAGCCCTCTTAGTGCACCATAAACAGAATTTGCCTGCAGTGTTGACAAAAAATTATTCATGTACTTCTAGTTATAGTCACTCCAATCAAAGAATGCACAGTCTAGCACCATCATCGCATAACGGTCAAAGGCAGGGGAAGAAATCACGGAACAAGACTATTCTGTTGCATTCTTTTTTCTTGATGAGTGGGTTAACAGTGCGGATTGTGGAAGTTAATTACGATAAGTAAGACTAGATAGGCAAAGGTTATATACTATCAGGAGCTAAAGCAAGAGTTAAGGACAAAATTCTCCACATGTAAGAAAAAGGGAAGCAATGCTACATCAGAAAAGTACATGGATAGGAAAGCAAAAGAATACTAGAAATTTCTAAGTAAAGCATTGTGTTTAACATTTCACTAAGGATAAAAACACTAATAACTACAAAATGTTCTGCTTCTTTATTGGAAACCATTCTCTACATTCTTCCAACTCCTTAAATGTCTACCTACAAATATCCTGTCAGCTCTTCTAATTCTTCAGATATGTCAGAGATCAACTTATGTGAGTAGACGGGGCGAATCATTCTCTACATCCTAAGCATTAGACACATTCTTTAACTACCATGGAAATTTTGATCTAGTTCTACTTCCTATTTGGTTAAGTTTTATATCACATTCATCAACATCATCCTACTGTATGCTACAAAACATAGCTCCTCCAATTGAGAGCTTGTGGGCAGGAAAAGAATTTTCAGCACAAATAGAACTTATAACTCAAATTACTTCAAACAAGAAATAAATAAAAGTTCCACCACATCAATGTTGATAAGGCAGAAAAGAATTTTCAGCACAAATAGAACTTATAACTCAAATTACTTCAAACAAGAAATAAATAAAAGTTCCACCACATCAATGTTGATAACTTTACCTCAATCGAGACTCCCCCGATAATTGAACGTTCATTGCTCTTCGTCACCAATAACGAGTAGCTCTCATCAACGCCAAGTTGCAACTGAGACAAAAAAACGATTCAACAAACCAATAAAAATCGTTCCTAATCTCCTCCACATTAAGCATCGATTGGTTCAAGTTGTTGCAAATATATAAATAAATATGTCTCCTCTCTATCAGCGAAAACGTTTAAATAAGGTCATTCACACAACCCAACACGATATGAGATCAAAGGTCCAGAATTCAGGTATTAGGCCATATGAAATGTCATGTCCCAAAATATAAATAGGAAAAAAAAGACATATAAGTTCTATGCACTCATAGTATAAAAATATTTCCACAATCAGTTCTTTATAAAGTAAGTACACGTAAATCTCTATAATAAAGCACTAATTAGTAATACTCTAAAAACAACTAATCTGTTATCTCAGCTTAAAAATCTCTACACTGTCTGCTTGTATAACTTATATCTGATTAAAAAAATCCTATCTTTGGAGAAGACATTCCACGCACTTCACTCATATAGGCAAAAACGCTACTGCTTTCTTCCCATTGTCGAAGCTTGTGGACGACTTACCCCCTCCTCATGAAGTCTCAGGTTCAAAATCCCAACAGAAGCAAAAACACTAGTCAAGGTGCGAGTGAGCTGTCCGGACACACAGTTCTAATTTGGTTTCAATTTATATAACTTCAATCCATTAAAAAAATCATATCTTCTGAGGAGTTCACGCAATTCAAAACAACACGTAGCAAAAACACTACATATTTGATTATTTCTCATTTTCCCAAGCCATGGTGAACAAGGTTGACATATACAAGGTCAGACATACAAGTCAAAAACACTAGATGATTTCTTCTCATTTGTCCAAGCTTAACGGACAGAGTTATCCGCAGTATTTACTAGTGGGAGGTAGCAACTAGCCTCATCCACAAAAGGCTAAAAGTAATTATACATGTAATTGGTAATCTAAGTAACACTACTAAACAACTTCAATCCACAAAAATCATATCTTTTAGACTATACATTTCACGCAATTCAACACAATATGAATCCTGATATTAAGATAAAGCATAAGAAATTACCTCATCATTATCGGAATGAACAATGACGGTAACCCTATTAACATCAAAATATTCACCAGATTTAGCTAACTTAGCACCATGCTTAAAAATAATCTTCTTATATCTCTCAAACGCTTCTTCAACAACAACTGATCCACCACTACCACCACCGTTTCCGGTAAAATCAAGTGTCAAATTAGGATCAACAGTGAGCGTATCGTTACCGGAAGTGAATTGTGCCGGCAACGGCCATATATATGTAAGAGATTCATCGAGCTCTATACTGTGATGATGCGTTGACTTTATAGAACGAGCGTTGACCAGTGAGAAAATGGATATGGAGAAGAAGAAGAAGGTTTTGAGTAGAAATTGAGAAGAATTGAGGGTTGAAATTAAAGACATTTTTGTTGGAAGAGGAAATTGAATGAATTGAATGATTTTTGGAAAAAAAATTTGGGGTGATATTAATATCATAGACTTATTTTCTGGGGTCAATATTTATGACTACTCAATATCACTTAGCTTGAGTTATCTATTTTTTTAATTTCCAATTCGAATTCATATTACAGTTTTTCTTAGAGATGGATATTTAATTTCGGCAACTGTCACAATATATAGTAATAAAAAAATTATATTTACTATGTTATAGCAAAGTTGCATAATTGCGCTCCATAACACACTATTAACATGTAGAATTCGCTATACATATACAACTATTATTCGCTGGCCTAAATTGTTACAAGTTTGTGACCTATTTCGCTGTAATTGTAAATAGAAGTTCGCTGTCAATTTTTCACATCATTGTATAATTCTCCTGGCCTATTCGCTGCAAAGATCCGTATAAATTTTGTTTGTATACAATTGAATCGAATAAAATATTTGTATATTGGTATACTCATAAGTGGACTAAAATATTATAGATTTTTTCTTCTCGCGTTATACCAAAAAAAAACAAAAATGATTAGCAAGTTATCTTCATCTGTGGTGGGGTCTTGTGGTATAAAGCAGAGTAAAATTATATTTGCACTGTGTAAATGTTGGTAATAATTCGGCGGAATGTGTTATCTTCGCTGTTACTGTGGCCTGTTGTCGCTGCAGATATCTGTTGTTAAAATTGAAATTTGTATTACAATTGAATTCGAAGTGATTTGTTGGTAATAATGATAAGTTTAAGTGTATACACGAAGATATATGTTTTTGTGCATGTGTATATGACTCCGTGGGGATTTTCTCTTGTTTAATTACATACAAAATAAAATACATATAAGACTTCTGTTTATAAAGCTCGAGAGGCAGCAGAGAGAGTTCGCGTGAAAATGAGAGAGTGGCAACGAGAGTTGAAAGGAGAAAGGGCGACCGGACAAATGTTTGCTATGGAGTACAATAAAATCTAACAGATAACTATTTTATTTATTTTAAATTATTATTGCTAGTTGGTTATAATTAGCCTTAAGTTATAATGGAAGCAAGGTCTATCCCTATATTATCCTAAGTTTTGTTATAAGAACGTATTTCTATGTATAATCATTTTTATCTTAAAAGTAGTAATCAGTAAATGATAGAAATAATGTTTGCTATTTATTTCAAAGAGTAATAGTATACTATTATGTAATTTTATAAGTGATTTATGGGAAAATTATATATATTTTGTGAATCTATAAATATTGATTTTCGTGATTCAAATAATTTGATGGGAAAAAAAGGGTGTAACGGTGAAAGCATAATGATGATTTTAATTTTTATTTTGTTGATTATTATTTCTTACTTATTATTGGATGTGTTGAATGAAGTGTACAGTGTACTGGTTTTGTTATTTTTCGTTCTGTTTCCTTTTTTGTTTTTTTAAGCAGTTGATCAGAAATTTGGTCCTATGGTTATCTTAGGTCTTGCGTTCTAATTGATGGTTAAAAATTAAATTACTATAATTAAAGTTAATAAATTTTGTTTTGATTTGATTTTAAATTTTGAAAATTGTTACTATTTATTTTAGTTATGATTTTACTAAAAAAATAATTGCAAAAATAATCAAATTGAAATTGATAAATTATATATATAAAATTTGTAACTATTTAAATCTTATTCATAAATAAAAATAAAATATTTGTGTTGATATTGTTAATTATGTTTTACTTCTTTAAATTGTATTATTTTTTTGTCGAGCCCACACTAAATATAATAATTGTTTTTTGAAGCATGAACTTCGCTATTCATTTGATATTTCTAAAGTTTAATTTTGATAATTTAAAAATCCGTAATTAAAAATAGACAGTATATATTATATTTTCAAAGTTCAATTCAAAATGTTGGATTAAACTTGAATGAAACATATACAAATTATACTAGTTTAGACACAAATTACTTTAAATACATTATAATTTGCAACATCATGAATATTACCAAAATTTGGAGTGCCCAAATACATTCAAACACATGTATCTCGACATACACGATATCAAAATTAAGTGTAATTTGTTATAGATACATATATATACTATATCTAAGTGAATTCACATGTATACAAATTACATATCAAATCTCGTTCGCATTCCTCACTTGCCACTCTCCTATTTATTTGATATCTTGGATATATGTGAATCACCTAAAATACATACAAATCGCGCTTGCCTTTCCTCCTATTTTTGTGTATCTGGTAGCAAAAATACAGATATCTAAGTGTATATTCCTCAATAAATGATAGAAAACTCTTAATTAATAGTTTATAATACGTAATATTTTGAAAAATTTAAATAATAATATTCTTTATATATATTACCTAGAAGTTTTAAAAGGAATTTGTGTTTGTATTTCTCCGTTTAAATTTTTGATTCTTAATTCAATTTTCGATGATTTATAAAGACCCAATAACAGGCCCAACCCAAATGTCGAGCCCAATGTCCCAAAATCCCAATCGATAAGGAAAAAAAGTCTATCTTCTCCTTCTAGAATTGTTTCTTCCTAATTCCACTTCTGCTCGCTTCGCTTCTCAGTCGCCGTTGATACGGCGACCTTTTCCGGTGGTGGTCGTTGCTCCGGCAGCGTCGGATTCCTCGTATTGTTCAGGTAAGCTTATTTGCTTTTGTATTTTCCTTGAGATAAGAAAAACCGATAATGTTGTTGAATCTGTTATTTCAGCATTCATGGAGTTGAATTTAAGTTTCTTCAAGTTTGAATAAGGTCACATTCGGAAAAAAAATGGCGATTAGTACAGTGTACATTACCAAAATTGGGAATTTGTATGACTAGAGACTAGGGATAGACATTAAGCTGGGTTCGTCTTTTGGATGATCGAGGAATCATGGATACTTATAGTACAGTCCGTCGAAAAGGAGCCTTAGAATAGTGATGAAGTTATGGATGTACTATGATCTTTAGGTATTGAGTTTGAGCTGTGAAAACTGTCACTAATGTGTTCAGTAACGATGAAGTTAGATAACAAGTTCGAGCTGTGGAAGCAGGCACTACTTACTAGTGCTTGCATTAGGGTAGATTGTCTATGACATACTCCTTAGGTATTGACCCTTTCCCGAACCATGCAGTTGTTTGAACTACTTTTTTTTTTTTTTTTTTTTTTTTTTTTTTTTTTTCTATACGTTTGACATAAATACCGTTCACCTGATGATTAAGCTGAGTGTTTTTGGCCTTATTTGCTTGTGGAAGTTTTTCTTGTGCAATTCTTCATTTCTTCCACAAATGATGTAGAAACAATACTGCCTTAGCGACAGTAACTTTGAAGTTTATTTCCATCACAGTTCAAAGCTGACATTAGTTCGTCCCTTTTATACTGTATAAGTGGTATGGATCAATAATTAGTCTACGAGCAGAAGTTTCTCATTTGCTGGTCAAAGAAAGTGATTTTAGGATATTAGTGTTTAAATCCTGCATTTCTAAAATAATTCTTCCTTTAACATTGGTGAAGAGCGAGTATCACTTCTTGCTTCTGGCTTTAAGGTGTAGGGCAATTTCACTTTCTTTTGTTTTACGATGATTGGGACAAGTTTGAATGTAAAACCACTCTCTTTTTATGGACAATGCACAGCATTGGTACATTAATTGGAAAAATACTAGTGTCTTCACTCAAAATTGCAAATAGCTGTAATTTATATCTTTTGAAACCTGGAGGCTTCTATTTGTGATAACAATAAGAAAGGGGTATCTGCTGGACTGCTGGTCATTAGTTCATAAAGTTATACTCACCGGATACAAGACACTTTCTCTTTTCCTAATACAACAAACCTGTCAACTATCCGATGGTTATTATCTCCCATTTTTGTAACTATTGATGGTAAAAAACCCCATCCAGCGTTTGGACTTGATCCATCAGTTTATATTCATTTTCTTTTCTTCGTTTGGACAAGGCTGCTTCAAATTTCATTGAAATGTTTGGGTCAGTCGGTTTGGTCTTTAACCTGCATTACAGTGCATTTACAGTGCTGTGTGCTTTTCTTCTATGTAGATCTTGTCAAAGGGCTTGAATATGATCCTAAATGGATATTCCTTGAGGTCTTGGGTATTTTAACCTACAAAGGCATGTAGCTCCAATTCCCTATGGATCTGACATTCGTCAGCATCCCCTGCCTGCCTCCCATTTTTATCGATGTGTTAGACGTTCACCAGCACCTCATCAGTATCCAACATCCTTCTCCAAAGGTGTGTATGAGTTCTTGATGGTGATCCTTTTGCATGTCATTATTTTTATCTTGCCCTTTTGAGTTGAAATAAACTCATTATTGATTTGGTGTTTGTTGTTGCATCATATGCATGACTGGCACTAAACTAAATTGATGTTTGGTTTCTTAATGAAGTCATTAGGCTACTGTTCTTTAGCTTGAGATAGCTGATTTTAATCGAAGCATAGATCTGATTCTTATGTTAGTTCTGCCTAGCTACTTTTGTTTTCAGTTAAAGGAGGTTTGAATTTGAAAATTTTCAGATTTCTTTCTGCCTTGTGAGTCATTTTTTTTAACTTTATCAAACGAGTTTGCTTTGAGGAGGTCTTTGCAAGTCCTATCGTTGTATATTGTCTGAAAATCATTAAAATGTTGTTAAATTAAAGATTCCTGTGAAAATGAAATTTTATCAATACTTTAAGACCTCGCTACAACGCATGGAGACTACGAAAGCATTCATTCAATTAAGATTCCTGGGTGAAGACGTCTCAATCCTACTCTATCACATATAGACGCAACCCGCACCGGCCCTCTACCACAATATCCACAACCTGCCCTCACCCAACCAACCACTACTACCATTCAATGGTTTGTTACCATGCGGGCAACAGCTCCATGTCAATCAGCTACTTCCATAACCAATCACCAACACCAGTCTCCTTGTGACTATTACCTACCACCTCCTCCACCATCACCACCAACCACATCCATTACCAATCACCTCTATCACAATCATCGTGAACAACCACCATCGCCTTCCACTGCCAACAACCACTATCGGTCACAACTGCATAACAACCAGCTTTGCCACAGCCATATACCTATTCACCAGCCAGGAATGCACGTCTGGCATCTTCGGCCACCTCCCATCAACCAGAACAACCACCTTACAAGTCAAAACTATCACAATTGACCACTGTTGCTCGCATTCAATCTGTGCTTCAAACAAATAATTTTAAAATACCATGTAAGTTTGCTTTTTTCAAATACTTTGTTGATATGATATTTAAACAATAATTATTGTATATTTGAATTGTATATTTATTAGAATTTAAAGAAAGATATGTTATATCCATTCAGATAATGAGAAACAAACAGTCTTCATTATACCGTCTTCAGGTTTAGATATAACATCTTAATTTTGGGAAATCTTTTAATCATACAAATAGGGCTTGCGAATAAAAGGCCGCAATCTTCAAGCTCTTGGTAGATAAGCCTGTAGTTGGTATATCAGCCTCATTTAGAAATAAGCCATGTAAAATTAGAGGTTTAAGGAGGTAGGGGAAGGCATACGTAGTAGTTCTTTTAGAGGATTCAGTGTTATAAGAACCATGATTGAGGTAATGAAATGGTCAACAGATCACTGATCCAAATACCTGATATATCTTATCCCCACAAGTTTATGGTATAATTATTTTCTGTTGGCTCTATTAGTTTAAAGATTTGAAGCTAGTTTCCCTATTATAGTTGTGTTGTCTTTGCAGGATTCAACTTCCTTGATCTTTCTTCTGCATCATCACTTCTTTCAACTGGTGAATATGGCGGTCTTTCTAATGCAATACCCCAGTTACCAAGGCGAAGCCAATTGTCCCATTACCCAGAGCAGCGAGGTATGTGCCCTATATTATACATATTCCTCCGATGACCAAAAGCCGAGGTGGATGGTGGGAGAACCTAGCAATGCCCCCTTACTTGAATGCATTCTTCACTCAGACTGGCTGTATGCGGAGACAGCATAATCATCTCCACCCCTCTTGGAAGATGTGGAGTTCTGACATACCCTTTTCTCAGAGCTATTGGGGAGCTAACTGGCTGGTTTCTAATGGCGTCTTCTTTGTTCTTAATCTGTGTAGTTAGGAGAAAGGAGGCCTCATTCTTTAGTTCCATGGGTAATTGGGAATGCTACTCGGCATTGCCTGCAGGTTATCGGACTATAAGCCCGTTGGTGCCACTCGCGGTATAATTGGTGGCAAAGGTTGGCATGCATTTTGTGACCGCTGTCGCTTTGCTATCTCGTTCACAGTTTAGAGTCCATAGATGTGCACATTGCTGGGGATGTATGCGAGCATTACCATTTGTGTGTGAATCAGCTGTAGATCCAAATACCTTATCATTTAATGAGGCCAACATATCAGGTCCTCTTACCGCTGTTACTCGACCCTCTCCAAAAATGTTGATGTACTCGTGCTGGATCCGACACACATTCATCGATTTTATTGAAGAGTCCGAGCAATATAGCTCTGTACACATGAAAAATCATGTTTCTTATGTCTTTTTGATAGAACATCAACACAAAGGAAATCTTTTGTGTAAACAGAGTTATTTTATTTTTCACACTCAACCTTGTAAAGATCATCATATGGAATTTTAATGTTGCTAACTTCACAGCGATAAATGCATCTTGTAATTGTTTACATATAAGAGTACTAAATTTGAATTTAATTACATATTTAAAGTGATTGTATAGAAAATAAAATAAAATTAAATGACGATGTCAAAACAAGTCGATAAACTAAAGAATATTTAGGCTATGGCTCATATCATGTTGGACTTGCAAGTAATGGGCCATGGTCACTTAACTACGTATAAATGGTACACTTAATTTGAAAATAATTTTGTCCATAGATGTTAGATTGGTGGTGGTCTCCCCAATGACACGAAAAGAATTTATATTGTGGTCCATCGGATGTTGAAGCACCGGTAAATTTATTTTTATGGTTTTTAGGTAATCGATTTGAGTCATGGAAACATTATCGATGCATTATTAATGCTTTTAGAAGAGTGGACCATCGACAACACATTAGAATTGATTTTTTTATGTGTCTTATTTGTTAACGTTAGATGTTTTTTGCATCAATTTATTACATTAGATTAGGCTATTTACAACCCATCCGAGGATCGAACTTTTTCAAACCCTACTAACACAAGATATTTTTATGCACTTCAAACAAAATGGAGACCCCACCACATAGTTCTATGTTAATCTCCTTGGGAATTTATGTTAGGTGTTTTGGTTACCCAAAAAAGAAAAAAAAGTCTACTCTTTATGTCAAAATCAACAAGGAACCATTTGATTGATGTTTAGTAATTGATTAGTCTTTGCTTAAAATTATTAATTATGATATACGATAATATTGATTGAACGCAGGGACAAATTTATATGGAGTTCAAGGTTTATCATATTTCGAATCAAAAAATTATATCGTATATATAAAACCAAATATGTACTTTATATCTTTAATATGTAGAAATTAATATTGAACCCATCAACACAAAAGTAATTATCAGGTGTAATAACTATATGGTAATTAAACTATTTTAAGATAACAATAGTCCTAAGTAAGTAGATTTGAATTTTTAAACATAAATATGTTCCCAATTTTTTAGGAAGTTAATTTATTTTAGATAATTGTGATTTGAGGGTTTTGATAACCCTTTTAGAAGACTACAATAATAACATATTTAATATATTTTTACAAAGTAAAATTCAACGAAAATGAAACTGATTACATACTTTATTTCTATTTTCATGAGATTTTAACCAAACTTTTAGGCAAGAAGATAGATGCGTTAGAACACAAAACTCATTAAAAAACAAAAAAAACTTTTCCCCTATATACTTTTTAAAAACTTGATCAAGTACAAATTACTCCTTTAACATTAACTAAACATATTCTTAAAATTCAGTTACCAAACACTCCTTTCGTTCCATTTTATCAGTCACTTTTTGGATTTTTCAATATTTAAACAAATTTATCTTTGATCGTAAATTTTTCATAAATATTTTGAATTATCAATTATTGTGACTTATAAATGCTTTTTAAGATTCTATACGCAAATTTTCGATCAGACTTAAACTGTTCGACTCTTGAAAAACGAAAAATCGTACTTTTTCATATTATAATCTCCTTCCACGTGTCATGATCTCTCCTTATCTCATCAGCCAGCTCAGCAACCTAAGTGGGACCCACTGACACGTCATTATTATTTCAACCAATAAGAGAGCGCGTTGTTCTCACGCTCCGTAAATTTTGAAGAATTATCAGTTCCACTTTTTCGGTTCAAAAAAAGTTCCGCCACAAGGCTTTACCACGAGGACCACAACTACCTCCATTATACCTTTTAAAATACCCAAAACACCCTTCTATTTTCATCGAATTTACTGTGTTCTGCCATTGCTTACATATAGTATTCATTACAAGTTGGCCAGTGTTTTTCTCTTTTTTTTTTTTTTCATTTTTCACGGGAAAAATGTTGGAATTAGTGCCTCCCGACGGCGATCACGGCGGAGAATGCGGCGGCGAAGAGCAACTGTTGTTGATGGAGACGAACAATGTCGACCGGTCATGGAGGTTGAACTTCGATGAACTACGGTTATCGTCTGAGAATAAAGAGAAACCTCTTCCTCATGGATTACATGATTGTCTCGGTGTATTGAGTAAATTTCTTTAGCTTTTCACCTTGTTATTTGTCGTTGTTGAGTATGTATTGTTTTTGTTTGATTAGTTGTGTTATTGTGTTAGCTGCTTGTTCGTGTCGTGCCTCGACCGGAACCCGGGTGAGGTCGCTGCCTTTACATAATTCGGGGATGGCCGAATAGTTTGTTTTGTTATGGGTTAGATAGGGAAGGTTTGCACTGTAGTTTCCGTCCATGGAGAACAAAGAGCAAGCTCTTGAGCTCACTAGTTCTTCGACGTAGTTGTGATTCACTTTTTACGACTAGGAGTAGATTTTTAGTGTTGTTTTTCTGTTGATTAGTTGTATTAGGTGAATCGAACGGAGAGTTGTTTATGAGCGGAATGTATTTAGAGGATTTATAGAGCTGATTTCAACTTATTAGGGATGGAGAAATAGTTGATTGATTGATATTCTTTTGTGCTCAGGATGAACTGCAGTTATCATCTGAGAACAAAGAGAAGTCTCCTTGTGGCCTCCATGATAGATAAATTTCTCCAGCTCTAGTAAATCATCCATATAAGTTATTGTGGTTCACTATTTACGACTCGGAGTAGATTTTGAGGTGTTGTTTTTCTATCGATTAGTTGTATTAGGTTGATATAAAGAGTAGTGAATCGATGGACACTTGTTCAGGTTGAGTGGAATGAATATGGAAGATTTATAGAGCTGATTTCAACTAATTAGGGATGGAGGAATAGTTGATTAATATTCTGTTGTGAAATTTTTGGGGAAAGTCTATTTTTATACATCAATTTGTTGCCACGTGGGTCCAATTTTTGAAGAACAAATAGATAGATTCTTGTATGGATGGCTTAAATTTTGCAGAAGATGTTAAGCAATATTTTGTGCTTTTTTTTATTGTTCTGTGGACTATTGAACATGTTTGATGCCCAGTTCAATGGTTTAGATAAAATTGGCATATTATGTATTTAGAGGGATGATTCTTTTTGGATGGTTACGGTAATAAGAACATATGCTTTTGAGCTCAAATTTAATGTGTTCATCACTTCAGCTAGTGAAAAAAAGAAGGGAACTTTAGTTGAGTGCAGTTGGTAGTAAGTCTTTAAGGTCATGAGTTCAAGGGATCCATTAGTTTCCTCAATGTCTCTGCAGTTCTTAGGTCAGTGTAATAAAACATGTGTAGTTGGATGTGTGTGTGTGTTTTTGCTTGTGAGATGAACCAGTCAATAGATTGTTTCGAGAGGCTACTTTCACATTTTCTGTTGATTGTTAAATATGCCCATGAAACTGTAACTCTCGGATTTACATCGTACTTCTAAAATTTGTTATAAGCTTTGATTAATTGATATGAGTGGTTTCATCAACTCTTTGGGTTAGTACTTAGAGGAGGCTAGAGTGCTTTATAGAGATGCATGTAGAAGGGACAGCTTATCACACACACTTGTGGGGGGTGAGAAGCGAGGCTCGGCTGTGAGCTTTACCACACCCCGGGGGCGTGGGCCCACGGCGGAGGGGGAGGCGGGTGAGGGGCGCTAGGGGGCAATCCATGCGCACGACAGGTCGGGGCGCTTCGTGCGGACGCGGCGACGGCGCGCAAGGCGTTGCAGCCCGACCGCTAGTGGGGGGGGCTCCGCGAGGGGGGCTGCGGGGGCATGGTGTGGGGCCATGGGCCGGGGGAGGGGACTGGGGCGAGAGGCTTGCACGGAGGGGGGACGGGAGGGGCCGGGGGGGGGAGGCGGCGGTGGGGCCGGCGCGGGGAAGGAAGGGGGGCGAAGCGGTTACGGGGGGGGGCGGGGCAGGGCTATGGGGAGGGGGGGGCGGGGGCGGAGGAGGGGCGGGAGGGCGAGGGGTGGGGGGTCGGGGGGGGGGGGCGCTGGGTGGGGCGGGGGGGGGGGTGGGGAGGGGGGGGGCGGGGGGGGGGCGTGGGGGGGGGGGGGGAGGGTGGATGGGGATGGGGGGGGGGGGTGGGGGCGGGGGGGGGGGGGCGGCGGGTCGACGAGGCAAGGAGGACGAGGGCCCTGGCGGAGGGGCGCGGGCGCCCGGGGGGGAGGGGTGGGGGGGGGACCGCCGGTGGAGGGGGGCGGGGTTAGGTGAGGCCGGGGTAGGTGAGAGACATACAGAGACGGAGGGAAGCGGGGCGGGGGCCCGGTGAGGCGCTCGCTGGCTGGGGGGGGGGGCCGGGCGAGGGGAGCGGGATGGGCCCTGTAGGGCCGGGGCGGTGCGGGTGCGGGATGCGCCGTGGGGGGGTGGGGAGGGGGGGGCGGGGGGGCGCCGGGGGACGCAACGGGAGGGAGGAGGGGCCCTGGAAGGGGTGTCAGGGGAGTGTGCGTGAGGGATGTGCGGGGCGGGGGGGGGGGGTTCGGGAGGGGGGGGGTGGGGCGCGGCGGGCCGTTGAGTGTGTAGGGGCTGGTGTACAAGTGGGTATAGCTTTGTGTGGTGGGTTGTTGTTTTTTTTCTATTTATTTTTTTTTATTGGTTTTGTTTTTTATTGTTTTTGTTTGGTATATGATTTGTTTTTAAAAAAAATTGTTTTTTTAGTGGTCTGTTTGGCGGCGCAGGGTGGGAGGGTTTGGAGGGAGGGTGGGGGTGGGGGGCGGCAGGCGGGGGGGGGGGGGGGGGGGGGGGGTAGGGTCGCGGGCGGTGCGGGGTTGGACGGTGTCGCAAGGGGGTGGAAGGGAGGACGGGGGGGGTGTTGAGAGCAGGGGGCGGTGAGCCTGAGGGGTGGTGTGGACAGTTGTGGATTGATGGGGGTATTGATGGTGTATGTTGAGTTTTTGTGATGTTTTTTTAATTTGTGTTTGTTGTTCTTTGTTTGGTCTTTTTGTTTTCTATTTTTTATGGTATTTATTTGCTTGGTTTTTTTTGTCTTATTTTGGAGGCGGGGGGAGGCGGGAAGGGGGGGGGGGGGCGGGGGGGAAGCGGGGGGAGGGGTCGGGGGGGGGCGCGGGGAGGCGTGGTGGGGGGGGGGAGGGGGCGGAGGGGAGGGGGGGGGGTGGAGGATGGGGGGGGGGTGGGGCGGGGGAGGGGGGGGGGAGGGGGAAGGTGGGAGGGGAGGTTGGGGGGGGGTGGGGCGGCGTTAGGGCGGTTGGGGGGAACGTCAGTGTGTCTTTAGAGGGGAGGGGGGGCGGGACGTGGGTCGGACCGGGGGGGGTGTGAGGGACGGTTCCGGCGGCGAGGTCGGGGGGGCGGAGGGGGAGTGCGCCAGGGGGGGCGGGGGAGGGGCACGAGGGGGGAGCAGCATGGGTCGGGCAACAGGTGGGGATCAATGGCTACGGCCGTGCTGCGGCCGCGGGGTGATCTGCCTACGCAGCGAGGTGCGGGGGAGAGGGGGGTGGGGGCGGGAGGGGACGCGGCGTGGGGGCGGGGGGGGGGGGGAGCGCGGGGGGGGTGAGGCGGTGGGGGTCCGGGCGCAAGCTGCGCGGGGCGCGCCGAGGTGGGCACACCTGGCGCGGGGGAGGAGACGGGGGCGGGGGCGCGGGCGCCGCGGGGCGGGGGGAAAGGGGGGGGGTGGACGCCGGAGGCGGGGAGCGGGGGGGGGCGGGGCAGGGCTGTGGGGGGGCAGCGTGGTAGGTGGTGGGGAGGTCGTCGCGGGGTTGGGAGGGCGGGGGGGGGGGGGGGTGATGCGGGTGTGGGGTTGCGTTAGGGGGGCGGTTGTTGATGTATTTGGGTCGGTGTTTGGTGGTAGTTGTTGTGTGTTGTTGTTCTTATGCTTTTTTTTATTTTTTTTTTATCTTTTCTTTGTTGTTTTTGGTTTTTATTTTATTGTTGATGGGCGAGGAGGGGGGGGGGGGGGGGGGGGGGGGGGGGGGCGGGGGCGGGGGGGGGGCGCTGGCGCGGGGGGCAGGAGTGTGGGCGGCATCCGGAAGGGGGGCGGGGGGGTGGGGGGGGCCTCCGGGGAGGTCGGCGGGGGGAGTCGAGGGGGGCGGGGGCGCAGGGGGCGGGCGTGGGGCGGAGGGAGGGCCACAGGTGAGGGGGGAGGGGCGGGACAGGGAGTGGGTAGGGCGGAGGGCGACGCGCCGGGGGGGGGGAGGGGGTCGCCGCGCGAGGGGGAGGGGGGAGGGGGCGAAGGGGTGGGGGGGGGGGGGGGGGGGGGGGGAGGGGGGGGGGGGGGGGGGGGGGGTGGGGGGGGGGGTGGGGGGGGGTGGGGAGGGGGGGGTGGGGGGTGGGTGGGGGGGGTGGGGGTGGGAAAGCTGCGTTGGGGGAGGTCTCCGGAAAGTTGGGGCGGGGCGCGGGATCGGGGTTCAGGCGGGGGGTCGGCCCGTGGGGTCCCCGGCGGCTAGGGGCGCTCAGCGGGGCGTGGGGGGTGTGGGGGGTAGGTGGAGCGGCATTAGGGGGCCGTGGCCGGGGGGGAGCGGAGGGAGTGTGGGGTGGGCCGTAGTCTGCGGGGGGCCGGCGCGAGGGGGGGATTGCGGATTGTCGTTGCCCCAGGCGCCGGGCCGCAAGGATAGCCGGGAGGCGCGCGGGGCGCGCTCGCCAAGGGAAGGGGAGGGCCGACGGAGCCCAGCCGGGCGAAAGGACCTTCGAGGGCCGCGCCATGGGGAGGTGGCGGACGGGCGTGAGCTGCTCGCGGGGGGGTAAATTGGGCAGCGGATGCGTGGGAGGAGGGAGGCGTGAAGAAGGCGGGGGTGGGGAGCGGCGGGGACGGGGGCAGGCGGGTCGGGGGAGAAGAGGAGGGGGTTTGTCGGGGTGTCAGCGACAGGTGGGGTGGGGGAGGGGGGGCTGGAGGGTGGGGCTGCCACGCTTGAGGAGAGGGGATGGAGAGGTGCGAACGGCGGGCGCCGAGCGGCGTGCGGTGGGAATGAAACGGGCGGGGGGGGGATGGCGGAGTGAATGGCGGGTTAGGTAGGGTGGCGGGCAAGCCCGAGTGCCGCTTACACCCGCTCCCATGGAGATGGGTTGTTTTCATTTTGAGCCGTGGCCGGGGGTCGCATGGAGGAGGGGTGGGTCGGACCGCCTGGTCGCGCGCGACCCAAGGGGTTACGGGGGTAGATAGGGAGGAGGTGCGGGCTCGACCGGGGGCGGGGAGCGGGGAGGGGGGGGAGGGGGGATGAAGAGAAGGTGGAGACGCTCCGGAGGGAGGGGCGGAAGCGCGTGCGCCGTTCCAGTGGGGGACGGGAGGGGAGAGGGAGGAGAGGGCTGGGGGGCAGAGGCGCGAAGTGGGGGGGGCGGGGTGGGAGGGGGCCGGGGTCGCGGCGGGTGGGCGGGAGATAAGGGGGAGGGAGGGGGGGGGGCCCGGCGTGCGGGGCGGGGAAGGGGGCAGAGGGCGAGGCGGAAGGGGCGTGGGACGGGCGGGGGCGAGGCCACGAGGATAGGGGCGGCGGGTGGCGAAGGGGGGGGTGGGGGGGGGAGGAGGGAGGAGGGGGGGGGGGGGGCGGGGGTGTGCAGGGGGGGGGGGGGAGGTGGTGACGGTGGGGGGGGGAGTGTGTGAGGGTGAGAGGAGAGGGAGGAGGAGGGGGTGGGGCGGGGGGGGTGGAGAGCCGGGGTGGGGTGTTGGGGGCAGCGGGGGCAAGGGGGGCGAGGAGGGTCGCGGGGGGTGGGGTGGGCGGGGTGGCGTGGTCGTGGGGGATGGTTGTGGGGCGTGGAGAGGGGTCTGTCGCTGGGTGCGTGGTGTGGTTTTTGACGGCTTGATGTTGTTAGGGTTGATTGCTTGTTGTTGTTGTGTGGTATGTTTGGAGTGTTGGAGGAGGTTGCACGGGGTACCGAATCGGGTGGGCGAACGCGGGGCTCTGGGAGGACGGCGGGCCGCGTGAGAGGGGGGGGTCGGGGGAGCGTGCGGCGAGGCGCCGGGCGCTGGGGGTGCGGTTGTTGGGGCCGGGGCGGGCGGGGGCGAAGTGAGCCCGTAAACGCGGGGGGTAGGGGGCAGAAAGAGGTGCGATGGGCGGTCATAGAGGCGGCAGAGGGGAGAGCGGGAGGAGGGGGGGGGGGGGGAGAGGGGGGGGGGTGTTCGCCGTCGGCGGGGGGCGGGGGCAGGGGGAGGGGCAGGGGGGCGTGGGGGTTGGGGGTGGGGGGGGGGGGGGGGGGAGTGTGACGTGCGTGGGGGGGGGGCGGGGGGGCGGGGGGCGGAGGGGGGGGGAGTGGGGTTGGGGGGGGGGGGGGGGGGGAGGGGGCGTGGGGGTGGGGGGGGGGGGTGGGGGCGGGGGGGGAGGGGGGGGGGGGGGGGGGGGGGGGGGGGGGGTGGAAAGGGGGGGGGGGAGGCCCGGACCGGCTGGGGCTAGGTGTCGAGGGTGGGGGGGGAGGGGTGACAGGGGGCCGTCCGCTGGAGGGTAGGGGTGTCGGGGGGGGGTGTGCGGGCGCGGGGTCGGGGGAGGGCGGGAGCCCGGCTTGGGGGGGTAGGCCGGTGGAGGGGCGGGGGGGGGGGAGGGAGCGGTGGGGGGGGGGCGGTCGGGGGGAGGGGCGGGGGAGGGGGGCGGGTGGGGGGGGCGTAGGTGGTGGGGTGATGAGTTTGTGATTTTTGTGGGGATGGGCGGGGGGGGGGGAGGGGAGGGGAGGGGGGGGGGGAGGGAGGGAGCGGCGGGCGAGGGTGGAGCAGTGTCGGGGGGAGGGGGCGTAGGGGGGCGGGGGTTTGGCGGGGAATACCCGCGCGAGAGCCGGGGAGGGTAGACGGGGACAGTGTGGGAGCAGGGTGAGCGGGCGAGGGGGGGGAGTGGAGAGGGGGGGCGTGGGGAGGGGTGGGGGTGAGTGGTCGCAGGGGCGGGGGGGAGGGCGGGGGGGAGGCAGGGGGGGGGGGTGGGGGGAGGGGGCGGGGCGGTTGGGGGGGGGGGGGGGGGAGGGGGGGGGGGGAGGAGACCGACGCGGTTCGGCCGGTCGGGGATGGGGCGGGGTTGGGCGGGGGTTATGGGCCTGGTGGCGCATCGGGGGGGGCGGAGGTGGTGGGGTGACGGCGAGAGCAGGGATGAGGAGGGGGGGGGTACGGGGAGGGGGGGGGGGGGGTGGGGGGGGTGGGGGGGGAGGGGGGGGGGGGGAGGACGCAGGGAAGGGGGCGGGGCGGTGAGGCGGGGGGACCCCGGGAAGTGGCTGGAGGTCCGGGGGGTCCGGCAGGACCGCAACCGTGGCTTGGGGGGCGGGACGCGCGTGCGGGGGGGGACGGGGGAGCGGGGGGGGGCCGCCTGTGTTGTGGTGTGGGGTGGGTGGAATAGTGGAAGTTCTGGTGGTTATTGTTGTTGGGTCCTTTAGATGGGTTTTGTTATTTTTGGTTTTCATTTTTTTCCTATTTGTTTGTGTTTTTTGTTTTTTTTGGTGCTTACAGGTCAAGAAGACAACATTGCCGTGTACTACCAGCAACAGGTGGAAATGCTCGAGGGCTTCAATGAAATGGATGCCTTGGCTGATCGTGGTTTTGTACCTGGGATGTCAAAGGTTTTGATCATTTTTTATCTGCTTTTTCTATATGTATAAGACCAATCATTTGTTCCTTCTCTGTGTGCAGTCATTCTTCTCTTATTATATATAACTTGAAGGCCTGATCTTTTGATAATAAAAAAATGAATGATTCAAAGCATAGACTGACAAGGTCAATTAATTGTTTACAGGAAGAGAGGGAAAAATTGGCCAGAAGTGAAACAACTGCCATTAGGATATCAAATATTGCAAACATGGTTCTCTTTGCCGCTAAAGTATATGCATCTGTCAAGAGTGGTTCATTGGCCATCATAGCATCCACGTTGGATTCACTGCTTGATCTTCTCTCTGGTTTCATTTTATGGTTTACAGCTTTCTCTATGCAGACACCAAACCCGTATCAATATCCTATCGGGAAGAAACGTATGCAGCCTTTGGTTAGTGCCACTGCTTTTATTCTCCAAGGCTTTCCTAAGCCTTTAATTGGGGCAATTTTCATTCTGAACTTGTCACTTCTCTTCTATTTTTAGTTGATGCTCATGGTAAACCTTAATATGCATTTTGTTTGTTGATGCAGAGGAAACTTAGCCTTCTTCTTGAGATCAATCTCTTATCATGACATCATGTAGTCCAGAAACAAAAGGAAAATTTCCACCTATAGTAAAGAGCCACGAGAAATGCTAACTTAATTCATCTAAGAAAAATTAAATGAATTACAATAACAATCTATCTGATAGAAACCAACAACAAAATGTAGAAGTTGAAGAAAAAATGTGCAAAATTTTGATAATGACCTGTAGCAGACAGCTTACACGACTATAATATAACTACTGATATTCAATTATTCAGTATCACTTTCTCCAATTGTTGTCTTCTTAGTGTACCTTCAGTGGAGAACCAAACCAGTACGTTGCTGAGACAGAAAGATGGTGAGAGAATATAGGTGAAGCTGGTGGAAGGATAATAGGCAAGGGAGGGAGTGGGGAGAGATGAGAAAGACAAGACCAGAAGGAAAGGCTGCAGAGAGATTGATGCTGATTTGTCATAGTGAATTTAGTGAGATGAAAAAAACAGACTGTGGCTGACAGTAAGAAGAATGAAAGGTGGTTCTGGAGGAAAATATGAAGTGTCTATTAGGAATTTGACAATATTTAGGTGCTTTATTTGTACTGTGGGGAGGATGAATACGGTCTATTACCTGTTTATGGTCTGTGGTGGAAACTGATGCTTCTAGCTACCCATATGCACCATTTTCTCCCATATCTGGTTAGTATGATAGCCATAGTGTTGGCGCTAAGTTGTGATCTTCAAATCCATTTAGTTAGTGGTACTTTGGTGTATATACATATAGACATCTGTAGTTTCTATATTATCATCTCCTGATGTTAACTATTAAAAAACACCATCATCTCCTGATGTTCTACTGGTCCAATCCGTGAATAGAATACGGCGAGATCTCGAAGATTGAGCTACAGTTGACATTAGAATTGCGCTTTATTTTCAGGAGTTTATAGTAGTCTGGACATGAATTTGGTGTTCTTTTTTTTTTTGTATGAGTACTATCATAACAGTTTCATTTTAGTAGGAGCTAGATGGTACATCTTAGAGGATTATGATCTCAGCGTTGGCGGTTGAAGATAATTTTTCCTAATATCTGTGAATTAAGTACCTCTGTGAAGTTTTACTACAGTGCTTTGTAAATTACCACTGTGGAGATACTAGTCATAGTCTCTTTATCGGGCCTCCAGAATAAATTGACCACCTTAGTTCTAATTAGTTATAATTCCTTAGAAATCCTGGGTGTTGATCCCAGATATAAAATATTGTGTTCATCTTTTTTGAATTTGATGGTGTTTATTTACCATTAGTCATCCATAAAATTGCCCATACTTTAGCAGAAGGAGATTTTTCTTTTGTTTCGAAAGAACCATTCCTAGAACATTGTCATTTTCACGTTACATGATTTAAAGGATATGGTTTTCTTCTTCCATCATTTATTGCTAGCAAGAGAAAAACAAAAGAAAGAAGTTTTTGATTTAGATCCAAACTCTATGTAACTTCCACTCTTTTACTGATTGTTGTGTTGAAAAAGATCTAGTCTGCTAACAAGTTTTACCCTGCATGCTGGCTGATCCTACTCAGTTGAGTGATTTTGCATATTGTTTGATTTTTCATGAAGCTAGAGCAAAGTGCAGGTGTATGGCTAGCTTCAAATGCATCTCGTGTTACCCGATGGGTTCAAGTTGAACTCTGTATTGACTTTCAGTTTTACTTGTATTATTCCTACATATGGTGATACAATGTACATGCATTAATAGAGATATTGTATGATTTGTTTTCTATTCTTCTTTGGGAGCTGGTCCAATTCAACTTCGAAAAATGATACACAGGGAATCCTTGTATTTGCTTCTGTCATGGCGACTTTGGGACTGCAGATAATTCTGGAGTCTATGCGTACACTAATATCCGATGTAAGTCGTGGCTCCTAATATTACCAAGTGCATGTTATATTTATGTTGTATTGACTGGTTGAATATTGCATGGATTTGTAGGAGTCTAATTTCAGCCTTACCAAGGAGCAAGAGAGATGGGTTATTGGGATTATGGTTTTTGTGACTTTGGTGAAACTAGTTTTGGTGTTGTATTGCCGGTCTTTCACCAATGAGATTGTTAAAGCATATGCCCAGGATCATTTCTTCGATGTTATCACAAACGTTATTGGACTAGTCGCTGCATTGCTTGCTAACTACTTCAGTGGCTGGATAGACCCTGTTGGAGCTATGATTGTAAGTTATATCTCCTTGATGGTCTTCCATTTGGCCATATACAACAATATTTCAATATTTGCAAATTATGTTTTTGGCCATCAATATTTGCAAATCTTGAACTTCAGCATTCGAAATAATGGTGAAATATTGAACAACTAGTCTGGGGAGTTACAAGTGAATTAATTGTTTTCACTCCCAAATACTCTTTTTAACTTCAAGCAAATATCGTTCAAAATGCTCATGCTCTTACTTCAATCAATGTTAGTGGCTTTAACCAATTTCCCATCTGCTGCAGCTCGCGTTGTATACCATTCGAACATGGTCAATGACCGTGTTAGAGAACGTGAACTCTCTTGTCGGCAAGGCAGCTGCACCAGAATATCTGCAGAAGCTGACTTACCTCTGCTGGAACCATCACAAAGCCATAAAGCATATAGATACAGTGAGAGCCTATACATTTGGTTCTCACTACTTTGTCGAAGTTGATATCGTCCTACCTTCAGACATGCCCTTACAAGAGGCACATGATATCGGTGAGTCATTGCAGGAGAAACTCGAATTATTGCCAGAGATCGAACGTGCCTTTGTTCATCTCGACTATGAATACAGCCATAAACCTGAACATGCACAAGCATACCTATGATCAAATGGATATTGGTAACATCTTCACTACCTAATATTATATACCACAAAGTTAACTTTGTAATGCTGTCAATCTGGTAATTGCTCTTAAAAGAAAAGCTACTATTATCTGGTAGAACAGGGATTGCTTTATTCATATATATAATATATATGCCATGATTCCTCATTTTGCTAGCTTCTGATATATCTTAAACTAATCGAAATCAATAAATTTTGAATACCGACAAAGAATTGTATGACAGTGGAGGAATTTTCCAAGACAGGCCCACTAATAACTATATTCTTTCCCAGTCACACTTTAATAGGAAAAAGAGAATGAGGTTTTGGGGCAATAATAGTTTTGGTCCCTCTTTTGTGCTCCACAAGAACAGTGCTCAATTCCCTTTGTGGTCTCCATTTACCTTTAACTTTTTTTGTTGGTATTCTTTGTCGAGCTTTCAAAAATTATTCGATGCGAGAATGAATAATCGACTGCTAAAGATCTTAAATAATATATCAGTATAAATATATATATCATGTGTTTATTGAATTGATGTTTACACCATATGCAGATGTTTTTTGTTGCTTTGTTGTGTATTAAGAGGTATAATTCACATTACTATAGTAAATAATTGTTTGCTCGATTACGGTAAAAAGAACAAATCAAAATCATAAATAAAATAAATCTAGATAAACATTTTTTAGGAGAGAACTATCCTCTTTTATTGAATAAAATAAATCTAGATAAACCTTTTTTTTTTGGATGATTTTACTTGCCAAAAATAAAGGAACCATCACTAGTTGTCTGTTATTCTTAAAAAGTCTTTGCGAATGTTTCTAAAATTATTTTCTAAAGTAATGGCCAAAGAGTATCACATTTTTTATTCTTATTTTGTAGAAAAAATTCTTTGATGTATAAAATTATATATAAGCCAACCAAACTTTCCCATCTTTTTGAATAATATTGGCTCTAATTGGAATGGAAGAGGCAGCAGAAAAAAATTAAAGGCTTACCATTTTTATATATTTTATATAATATAGCAAAATATAGATGTCATTTTAAATTAGCTTTTAAGTCAAATACAATGTATTGAATAAAAATCAATATATTGATTTTCAACTTTTAAAAATGATTTTGAAATATCTGATTATATAGTTTATTGAGAATATGATATTAGATAGAAAGTTGATAGATAATCAAGTATTAAGATCTCGTTTATCTTTCTATATTAGTAGTCGTAGTAATACTCTTGTAGTTTCTTTTTTTTTCTTTCTATTTATTATTTCTTGTAATATAATTACCATCTAACACATTGTATTGTTGCAATTATTGTTCCTTTTTTCATAATGCTTTATCATGTTATTTCTTTTATCTAATTGCCTTGAATCAAAGATAGTAATGGTATCATAAATGTAAAATATAAAGGGAGTTAACATATCATGTTAATTCATAAAATTAAAATTTTAATCTAGTTAAATAATGTTATTTTTCTAACACTCGTTATGCTAGATTTGTTTCGGTTATTATAATCTATTTAAAAGAAGATTCTATCATTCACCAAGTAAAAACAATCAATATCAGTATATGTTTTGTCTTCTCCAAATTTACACGTTAAAAATTACATTAAATGTTATATATTATGTTGTTGGTCTTACTTTTATAGATATATGATATATATATATATATTATATATATATATATAGTATTAGTCAACTTATATTATGTAATATTAATAACAATAATAATTAAGCTATACGTGCACCCCCTCCACCATGAGGAAAATGAACTTTGTTGCTTCTTTTTGTGGATAGATACAAGTGGGAATGAAACCCACCCATTTTTTTTGCCTTATACACTAGATTATTACGAAACTTGTGATTGCTTGTGTGTATCCGCAATTTTAAATCATTACTTGCTTTAAAATTTAATTGATTCAAATTTATATCAGATAATTTTACTTTATAGTAAAACGCTTCTTATCAAAAGATAACTTCATATTCAATGTCTTTTAAAGGCCAATCCAAAGTTTTACCTATGCATTTGATAGGAATTCAATAATTTACGCTCATATTTATGTTTATAAATATTTATACTTGTGAACTTATTTGATAATATTGTAAATTAGTTTGAGGTTACCACGTAATCTTATAAACTTTAAAATTTTTATTTTGTCTCTGATAAATATAGAGATCAAATACGATTTTTACTAGTCTAAATAATTCTTTTTCGAATAATATATATGTTCTAAATTTTTTTATTAAACATGTATATATATATTGGATTAATGGATTAGGAAGTTAGTTGTTAGTATTCTGAGTTTTGTTCTAAAATCTAAAATTCATAAAGTTAACAATTTAACAACTTTTTTTCTTCTTCGAAAAAACTAGTTAATACTCAATAAATTGAAGGAATACGTATTATTCTATTATAATTTTAGTGGTAATATTTCGACAAATTAATTAATTCGTATTTAATATTTACATCATAAATATATCAACAACTTGAATATTTTGAAAGGTGACTAAAACACCAGAAACGGGGACTACCCGAGCTAATGGTGACGAAGTTGCTTTGACTACAGAACCATGCCTGTCTGTTGGAGCGAATTGGATGATCGGGCCGGGGGCTGCCCCCTCTTCCCATTTTTTCTATCATTTAATTATACTTGATCACTTTAATTAAATAAATTGAAAATATAAAATAATATATTTAGCAAAATTTTAGGAGGGTGTGAAAATATTTATCCAACCACACTTACTCATAAATCACAATCTATATTTATTATATTTCCTTTTCAATAATTTAAATTTTAAAAAGTACTTTGATAATGACGTTTGTGGATATTCATGGCTTGTCTTTTGAATTTGTCACTTCACCTCTTCTGTAAGATCGTAAAATCTATCAAATAAAAAATAAAAAATATTTTTTCTTTTCTAACAAAAAAGTAAAAAAGATTTTTATAAAAAAAAAATATAAATGACCTACAAAAGTAAAAAAATACAAATTAATTTCCATATCAAACTTATAAACACATGATGAATGTCTTTATATACACTCTTATAACTAATATAAATATTTTGATCTGAATTTATAACTTAATCATAATAAATTAATATAAATATTTTTTCTATATTTCGAATCGATGATTTTTTCATACTGAATATGTTTACATACATTCTATTTTTTTTAGATTCTACTTATAGATTTTCACCGAGTATATTATTATTATTATTATTCTTTGCGTATAACTTAAACCTCAATAAATATAACTGCATTCATAGTTATATATCTGAAATTCGATAAAATTGAGTCATCACTGATAAAATATAACTGTTTGTTCAATATTAGCGAGAGTTGTGTTGGAAGTATTATCCTTAATCTTTAGTTAGAAGTTTCGATTTAGAAAATTCGTAAGTTTGAGTTTCGAATATAAAATTTTTAATAATTTTTAAAAAAAAATATAAATATAGAATATCTAATAAAAAAAAGAATAAAAATATTAACAAGATTCTTAAATCAGATTTGCAAAATGTTTTTAAAAGTCTCATCAGTCTATCAGATGGCAAATGCAGTTTATAAGTTTTCCGCCAATCACCATTTTTCTTCTTCTCTGACACTTCCCGGTGGGCGCCACCTTACGCCGCCGTTCGCCGCCGTACTTCGCCATGGACAGAACCTATGCTTCTCCGAGCTCCCAAAACCTTACGGCTATAACTACTAATTCTGTAGATTTCGGTTCATCTTCTTCTCCTTCTCCAACTTCCATGTCGACCGGCGGTAGCCGTGCCGTGAAAATCATCCCGCTGGAGCATCCGTCTGCTACGGCATCGTCGTCGTCGGCGACGGCGTCTGCTTCGGCATCTGTTGTATCGAAATGGAAGGCGAGGATGAAGGGGATGACGTGGAAGGAATGGATTGAGCTATTTTTTCCTTGTTATCGATGGATGCGAACGTATAAAGTGCGTGAGTACTTGCAATCTGATCTCATGGCTGGTATCACAGTTGGTATCATGCTTGTTCCTCAGGTACAATTTTTTTTTTTGATTGTTTGTTAAGTTATGAATTGAATTTTACAGAATTAGTCGTCTCTGTTACCGTATGAAACAAGTTGTTCGAATTCACGGTTAAAGTTTAGAACTTTGAATCTCGAAATTTCATCTGTGCCAAATAAAATTAGACAGAGGTAGTAATAGAATTCATAGATTGATAGTGTTGAGTTAATCACTCTCTCAATCCCATTTTATGGGACAAGGTCAAAGTTCTTCCAGCTTTTTGAAATAAAGTTTACAGATTTGCAAACTTGGTAAAGAGTATTATTAGTTGGAACAGTTGATAATTCAATTTATTTAAAAACATTTTTGAAAAGTTTTTGTCAAATGAAAATTGTTTTAGTTAGTGATTACAGAGGGAGTACTTATTTTTTTTGGTTTTCTTGCTATACACATTGAATCCAGCTTATAAACTATGGGTGCATGTACAGTATACTGTATCAGTTTTAGAGTGTGCATGTACGCGTGTTAAGAGTATGGAAGGATCTCTTTTCCTCAATATACATATTAAGACCTTTGCGTATAAATTCTAAATCTGCCTCTAGTTATAAGCTTACTGTTGATGATAGGTTGGATATCTGTGCATTTCATTTGTGTAATTTAATTGTTAGTCAGTTCATACCTTTCTGTCTCCGCTTCTCTTAATTGTTCTCTTTTTCTCAACAATTTTATAGATTTAAGATAATGGAGCTCTGGTTCCTCGTTTAACTTTTATGATTTGTAAACAGTATAATTGATGATGTGATAGAACTATAGACTGAAATCCCTGCTGAGTTGACTTGTCCTCTTTATTTGTTTTGATTGAGAATGAGCATGTGGATTACTAGATCTTTAGACTCATTACTAATTAGCAAATGATTGAATTGGATATGTCCTAGTCACCCCTGTCGTCTTTAAGATAAGTAGCATTCATCTTATGCTACAGTGCTTGTCAACTGTGTTTTTTTTTTTTAGGCACTTTTGGTCTTTCAATGAGAATGAATGAATTATATACACTTTTATTTTAACTGATTATGTTATGTTTACAGTCGATGTCCTATGCAAAGCTGGCAGGGCTTCAACCCATATATGGACTTTGTAAGTACACCATTGGAGCATAATTTACTTATTTAGGTTTCTTTCTTCATTTCAACTAAGTGAAGCAGATACTCTTCTCGATATGTTGATGAAGGCACGTCTGAATACTGATGCTGAAATTTAAATAAATCTTGATTCTTATATGGAGCTCTGCATTAGGTGCTGAGGTTGTTTTCCTTGTTGTGGAATAAGAAGACAATTTTTTCCCCTCTATGAAGCACTGTTTTCTTTCCTCCTTAATTTAGCATCCATAGCTGAAGAAAAAATCTATATGGATTAAAATCGTCCTGACCATTCCAGAGTTTTTCGAATGTCTATTTGTTTATGAACCTTTGTTTCCTAGATATGTTCATTTGATTCTTTATGACTACAAAATCTATCTTCTGCTTACTTAGTTATCTTCATAATTGTAGCTTTTCTTAATCTGACTTTTGCTAAACAGATTCTGGTTTCATCCCTATATTTGTCTACACCATATTTGGGTCATCTCGTCAGCTGGCAATTGGTCCAGTTGCATTGACGTCCCTTCTAGTCTCAAATGTCTTGAGCAGCATAGTTGAACCATCAGACAAGTTATACACAGAGCTTGCTATACTATTAGCACTTATGGTTGGCATCTTGGAATGTATAATGGCGCTGTTACGGTATTTCTTCTTTAAAATTTTATTATTTCTTATCATAACTTTGAAATATCTAGATTGTCATACTCTCTTGTGGTCATAGTGAGAATCCATGTCTATCATCTCTTATACACACACAAAAAAAGTTATAGCTTCTGGGAGAGTTTATTCATCATTCCACGGCTCTTCTGATAGAAAACATTCATAGCGAAGGGGATTGTAACATAAACCATGCTTAAACACTGGGCTAGACCTTACATCCTAAGAGGAGTATGATGCAGATATCGCCATCCATGTAAGACTTGGATACTTGTTGCTTAGCATTTAAAGGGTTGGTATTGATTGCTAATAATGTGCCTTTTGATGTTCGTTGGGCTCTGATGAGTTTTGTAACCTTGGTTCTCTTAGAGCTGGTTGAAAATTCTGCAAATTGGTTTTGTTTCTGACTGAATTTGTTCAAAGTCTCATTCCCAGTTTCATTCCTCTCTAGGCTTGGATGGATCATACGTTTCATCAGCCACTCTGTGATATCTGGTTTTACAACCGCCTCCGCTTTTGTCATTGCCTTGTCCCAAGCAAAGTATTTCTTGGGCTATGAAATAGAACGGAGCAGCAAAATTATACCTCTAGTCGAAAGCATAATTTCTGGAGCAGATAAGGTACTTCTCAGATTAAAATATTTGCAGGTTACTCCATCTTTATGCATGCTAAGAGAAACTTAAATGTGAGTAATTTAGGTTGAAGTATGCAGACTGGATATTTGATTTCTTTCTTTTGGGTGGTCGGCACATTATTCACTGACGACCATAATTTGCATTAAACTTAAATTTTCTCTGCAATGTCAGATATAACTGTCTACTTTGCTTTTATGAAGATTGTCCTGCAAAACCTTAATGTTCGGGTGGATTTTTGTTTTTAGTCAAAGGTTATCAGATTGTATAAATGGGTAATATTCTACAATATTGGGTTGGAGATCCATATCTCTCAATCATGTATAGTCAAAGGATATTCATTGAAAGACCTAGTACATGAAGGTCATATAAGTTAGGCAATGGTAAGTGCTGAATGTTGTCGAAGAGGATGTTGAATCACTTTGTTGGAGACTTAAAAACTGCTTCGAAACAGGCAGTTCTTAGTCAACAAAATTATCTTATTCCTTTTCAAGAGTAGTTTTGAAAAAAAGGCAAGAGAACTACTATGCATTGTTTTAAGTCATTCAGTTAATTCTTTATTTAATCGCTACAAGATATTTTTCGTTGTTTCAATGGCTAATTCTATAACTTTTTTTGTAGTTCTCATGGCCTCCTTTTATTATGGGCTCACTGATGCTATCTATTCTTCTGACCATGAAGCACCTGGTAGAAGCTTGCAACATTTTCATGTGTATTATAAACTTCTTTGTCGCTAATATGAAGGTTTCATTTGTTTTAAATGTTTTCTTTTCAGGGAAAAACAAGGAAGTACTTGCGGTTTCTGCGTGCAGCTGGTCCCCTCACAGCTGTTGTTCTGGGTACAGCTTTTGTGAAAATCTATCATCCACCTTCAATTTCGTTGGTGAGAACGATATGAATTAAGCTCAACCTGAACTGCAGGAATTGAGTTTAAGATTAGCCTAATAAAACATCACATGTGACCAAGTCTGAGAACACAGAAATAACAACTTCAGTTATTTGCCACTTTTTTCCTCACATGGGACTGGGAAGGATAGTTGCATAAGTTAATTTTAACATCTGACCTACAGGGTCAGCAAGACCTACTCTGCATGATGTGAATTGACAGAATTGTTATCACTGTAATAAAGATGTTTATCCGATGGTTTAGGTGGGAGATATACCTCAGGGGCTGCCAAAATTTTCTGTACCAAAGCAATTCGGTCATGTAAAGTCTTTGATCCCTACTACAGTTCTTATTACTGGTGTCGCTATCCTGGTAAGTAAGAATTTAAGCATTTACTGTCTGCCCTTTTCTAGACAATCTGTTTGTGATAGGTGATACTAGTTACCAACATTATAGGAATCAGTGGGGATTGCTAAGGCACTGGCAGCAAAGAATGGATATGAGTTGGATTCAAATCAAGAGGTATGTGACTTTCTATTATCTCCTCAAGAACTGCTATTCACTTATTTTCTATGGAGAAGTCTGATTTATCTATAGTCTGTTGTGAGATTGAGCAATCTATTGTTTAATGTGTATGAGTTAAGTGATATGTTTTCACCAAATATTTGTAATTTGGATAATTTACATTTTAAATGTTCATATTTAGTACATCTTACCTTTTCCTTTTCTCCCTTAATTCCATTGTTAGCTGAATGTTTTTTTAAGAGCTTCTGATCAAACTCTAGTTCTTGACCAATTTCATTCAAATTGTAAGAAACATTATCTGGTTACTCATTTCGTTTTCCTCCTTCTATTGTCACTGTATAACAACCACAAGAAGTATCATGCGAAATCAGAACACTTTGTACTAAACTTGTTATGGTTCTGTTATTGTAACAGTTATTTGGTCTTGGGGTGGCCAACATTTGTGGCTCATTCTTTTCAATTTACCCTACAACAGGTGGGTTTGGAATATTATATGTGGCTTGATCAATTTCATATTTGCATCTTTCAAAATTTCTCCCAGCTCGTTTCTGACGAAGCTCCTCTTTCCTTATGCCATGTTAGGCTCTTTTTCTAGATCAGCTGTAAATCATGAAAGTGGAGCGAAAACAGGCTTATCAGGGCTTGTGATGGGGATTATAATGGGTTGTGCACTATTATTCTTGACTCCTGTATTTGAATACATACCTCAGGTAAAGGAGTTTGTTTGAAGGTGCAAAGTTTTCACCTGACTGTCGGTAACTAGATTGCTTTCAACTGTCACATAATTGGGAGCAATTTTTCCAGTCTCTTGGCCTCTATCTTGGCTCCAATTTGTAACGTATGCTATGGTTACTATTATGACAAGGGAGGATAACCTATTGGGGTTTTGAGTCCATATGGAGCAAAATGGGGAAACAACCACTATGGAGCTCCTGTTCTTTTACTTTTCTTTGTGGGGTGGGTGGGTAAGGGTGGAGTCCAGCATGTCCAGAAAAAAGAGAGATGTAATCATCTTTTATCTGTTTATTCAATTCATATTTTAAGTGCATTTCTGTATCAACGATCTAGGAAGGTAGAAGACAATAAAATATGAAAATACATTTTTCATATTTCTAAGCTAAGATTAAACAAAAGGCTGTTGGACACTACAGAACTTTTCATAATTGCATGCTTGCAGTTTTGTGTTCAACATTTGACAATTTCCTGTCTTAGTTATGATGTTTTAAACTCTTCCATTTCTCACTATTTTTATTTATTTGTATTGCTGTGGCAGTGTGCTTTGGCTGCGATTGTGATATCTGCTGTAATTGGACTGGTATGTTGGCCATCATCTACCCCAAAATGATGTGTTCCATCTTATATTTTCAAAGTTGCCATTCTTTTGAATTGACTTCTCCATATGCCAGATATAATTTTTAGTTGAAGTTAACAGCATCCGCAGTTAACTAAATACATCAGCAACTACTCAATCATCCTTCATTTGGGTTTATCATGTCATAGTTCTCTGATGTATCTAGTTGGCTTGCTTGGATTTTTGCATTATATGTTTTAAAAGCTTGGTGTCAAATACTGACCAGTAAGGGAAAAACATCCTGCATACCTTACCCTTTTTTTCACGCAAGGCTAATTAGCAAGTGTTATAGGATCATTTTCCAGTTCATTGTTTGATTGTCCTGTCACTCTATTGATATTTTCCCTGGGAGTTATTGCTGTATGATCATATAATATCGAGTCATACAGTATTCACGGGAGCTGAAGAGGAAGTAATACTCTTTCAGCTGTCAAGGATCATTTCATTTGAGGATTTGCATTTATAATTCCCTGAACAGCTCTTAGTTATCAGTTTCCTATTTGTTTTTATATGATTCCTATCCACTTCTTTGTTTATTTTTTAATTACTTTCACTAAGCACACCACATTCCCGTAAGATATTCACAACCTTGAAGCATGAAATTCTTGTTTAGGTGTTGACTGTTTTAGGATCAAGTAAGACCACATTCTGTATTTCACTATAAGCACAGATAGATGAACTTTAGCTGCAGCAAATATCATGTTCAGATTGTAAAATTATATTCTTATTTCTATTTTTCCTCATTTCAGGTGGATTATGACGAGGCTAAATTTTTGTGGCGTGTTGACAAGAAAGATTTTCTGTTATGGACTATCACTTGCATGACAACCTTACTTCTAGGCATAGAGATTGGTGTCCTTGTTGGGGTTAGTATTTATCTGTAATCAGACTTAAATATATTTAAAATTTCATTCTGGATGTTCAATTAAAGTTTTTTCATACACTATAATTGAGAACTATCTTTTCCTGTTCAACCAACTGTTTGTTGCTACGAGCTTGGCCTGCGTGCTAGTTACATAATTTTACAGTGTTCAGAGTACAATCACTTAGCAGGAAATGCTTGAAGTTAAATTCATTAACTTAAATGTTTTGCAGTATTTGGTTCAAATCTAATGCCTTCTTTATTTTGAAATTTCACATAATGGGAGTCAAAACAAAGACCTGTTGCTCCAATTCTATAACCAGAAAAAGAACCTGATGATATGTAATGAAGATGTTAATAGTTCCAATATACTGGCTGATAACTTTTATGTTGGAAAAATATATTTATGATCTTAAGAATAAACTCAGCTTGCCAACTTTTTTTGGTCTCATTTGTTCACAGGTTGGCGTGTCACTTGCTTTTGTTATTCATGAATCGGCAAATCCGCATATTGGTAAGTTCCTGCAATCGCCCCTACCTTGTAATTGAATCACTGACTTAGTTATTATATGTTCATTGCCAGCACGATTCTTAAGCTTTTCATAACACTATCCTGTAATTGAATCATTGACTTCTTCATGTTGCCATTGCTATTCTTTAGTGGCTACCCGTGTCCTCTAAATAAGCAGGTCAATATAATGTTTTATCTGGATGCTTTTCTCATCTCTATTTCATATATTTCCTTTTCGTGTAGACACTCCCGTCCTTACAAGCATTTCTTTCCCTAGTTGTTTACTGCAAAGTTTCAAGATAATTAAGTACTTGATGTTTAAATCGCAGGTGCTAAGTTCTGTTATTTTTTTCCTTTAGGTCAATGCCTTGTAATTAATGTAATTTTTTTATGACATGACTTGCTTTCAGCTGTCTTGGGGCGTCTTCCTGGAACTACTATTTACAGAAATACTCAACAATACCCCGAAGCATATACATATAATGGTATTGTGATTGTTCGAATTGACGCACCTATATACTTTGCCAACACAAGTTACATAAAAGACAGGTAAGAAGAGTCTTTTCTTTTTCTTTTTTTTCCCCCTTGAATTCAGTATTTCTGAAGCATGGACTAAACTGTTAGGTTCCATTGCTTCTGCACGGTTACGAGATTATGAAATTGAAAAAGAGGAATCTAAAGGTCGGGGACCAGAAGTTTCAAGAATTCATTTTGTGATCCTTGAGATGGCCCGTAAGTCTCCATGAGTTGGCTCAACCTGAATGACTAAACAATAATGAATTTACCATGCCTATTTCCTTTCCTATGTTATAAAGTGCTAAAGCTTCTTCTCATACAGTTTTTCTTAGAAAAGTATAATGCTTTAGGGGTTGAGCACACTATTATCTGCCATTTGTTTCGTCATACTAAACAGAATTCACGTGTCTATTCCAGCTGTTACGTATATAGATTCCAGTGCTGTTCAAGCTCTGAAAGAGCTCCATCAGGAATATAAATCGCGAGACATTCAGGTTGAGAATGTCTCTCTTTTGCTAAGACTGTACAAGTATGCATTCCAAATTCTATATCCGAAGAACCTACTTTCCAGCCTAACGATACCATGTGTTGTATTGCAGCTAGCCATTTCCAATCCTAACCGCGAAGTGCTACTTACCCTAGCTAAAGCTGGTGTGGTTGATCTGATTGGGAAAGAGTGGTACTTTGTCCGAGTTCATGATGCAGTACAAGTTTGTCTTCAGCATGTTCAGCGGTTAACTGAATTTCCAAAGGCACACGACTCTTGGGCAGAAAACAAACCAAGCTTGTTCCAGAGGCTTCTTAATCAAAGGAAAGACGATTTTTCAACCTGAACTCGAATCTGGTGTCCACGAATCTCTTCTTTCCAAGGACATCAATCCTCAACGCGAGCCACTCTTATCAAAAAAGACATGATGATGGAGACTGCTTCCTTCGAAGATGTATCAGTATGTATGTTATATAATGTATTCGATTTTTTTCCGACTTTGGTTTGATTGATTGATTGATTCACTGTAATTAGCTTAGACTTCTATTGAACAGAGACAGAGTTATTTATCATATGTTATTAGAATCTTTTTCCTGGCTGATTGCGTAGTATGTAAATTTTCTGTACATCACAGTGGAAATAAAAGAAAAGCATATTGTTGATATCATTTCAATTTGCATTGCAAAATCATAATATTGTACAGTTTGAAAGGGTGTGTTGGATATAGAGGGAAATACTTTTCAATTTTCCTACGATTGGTTCATTTTAAAAGATATTTCTCTAGAAAAAGCAAGTTCATGATACGAAGAAGAAAGTGAAACTTCCTTAACAGAAGTAAAGTAAAATAAGTTTCACAACTCACATTCAACCCCTCCCCCACACCCCTATTATTTATCAAACACCACAAAATAGGTAAGAAAATTACTTTTCCTTTACTAGGCCAATGTACGTACCGAAAGTGCTATTGTAAAAAAAATTATTTTTTGTAAGATAAATTTCCGCTACTACTCAAAAGCAAAACAACAACAACATACCTATTGTGATCCTTCCTTCCTTTCCACAAGTAAGGTCTGAGGAGAGTGATACGATACGTACACAAACCTCACCCCTCCTATCTTTGTGGTGTTTTCGAAAGATCTTCCAAACTACTCAAAACACACGAAGGAAGAAAAAAACCAATCCAATTCTAAAGAGAAAAAAAAACAAACAATCTATATTCCCACATCGAAGATTGCTAATATTATGGGTGATAAATGAGTATTATAAATATATAGCAAGTATAATCTTTTTAAATTGCCTTAAACTAATGAGTAAGGAAAACAAAGCGGGCGGTGAGAGCCGGCCGCAGCGCAATTGTAATTAACACTTTGGTGTTTAATTTAGCGCAAGAATTTCTGGAGGGGTTATAGGCTGGCCAAGTGTTGACGCTGCCTACTTAGCAGAACTCACTTGTGCGGGCCTCCCAAAACCCACCCCTAATTCATAGTCTTAAATTTTTCTATTTTTTGGTTTTAAAATTGGTATTATCTATTTTGGTATACATAATATGTGACAAATTAAAGATTATTTCAACTTGTGAAAAAGTTGTGTATAAAATATCATGCGTACGTATTTCAATTGTTGTTTTTTGGTAGGTTCATCGGTCTAGATAGGTGTAGAATCATCTGATTGAGTTAATTTAAGATGTTTTTTTGGTAGGTTCATCGGTTAAGATAGATCGGTCTAGATAGGTGTAGAATGATGTGATTGAGTTAATTTAAGATGTTTTTTTGGTAGGTTCATCGGTTAAGATAGGTGTAGAATGATGTAGTTGAGTTAATTTAAGATGTTTTTTTGGTAGGTTCATTGGTTTAGATAGGTGTAGAATGATGTGGTTGAGTTAATTTAAGATGATAGGTTAGTAGGTATTTGAGGACGATGGTGGGTTTAAATATGATGTGTAAATTAGAATGGTGGGATAGTAAGTATTTCAATGTTGTTTTTTTTTGGTAGGTTCATCTAGATAGGTGTAGAATGATATGGTTGAGTTAATTTAAGATGATAGGTTAGTAGGTATTTGAGGACCGATGGTGGGTTAATAAGTAGTTTAGTATTATTTTTGTATAAGATACGTTAAACATGATTTGGTTGAGTTAATTTTAGATGGTAAGTTAGTAGGTAGTTTAGTTTGAGATAGGTTTACAAATTAGGATAGATGACGGATGGTGGGTTAATAAGTAGTTTAGTATTGTTTTTGTTTAAGATAGGTTAAAAATGATGTTTAGATGGTAAGTTAGTAGGTAGTTTAGTTTGAGATAAAATTTATAGATTAGGACAGATGGTAGGTTAATAGGTACTTAATGGGTACTTACTTTAGTATTGTTGATGTTGAGATAGGTTTAGAATGATGTGGTTGAGTTAATTTTAGATGGTAGGTTAGTAGGTTTAGTCTAGTTTGACATTGGTTTATAAATTAGGACGGATGGTAGGTCAATAGGTACTTAAATATTGTTTTTGTTTAAGATAGGTATTAGAATGATGTGGGTTAAGTTAATTAGATGGTAAGTTAGTGGGGTAATTTAGTATTGTTTTTGTTTTAGATATAGGTTTAGAATGATGTGGTTGAGTTTAAATTTGGTAGGTTCGTAAGTAGTTTAGTATGAGATAGATTTATAAATTAGAATGGATGGTAGGTTAATAGGTACTTTAGTATTGTCTTCGTTTAGATAGGTTTAGAATGATGTGGTCGAGTTAATTTAAGATGGTAGGTTAGTAGGTAGTTTAGTTTGAGATATGTTTATAAATTAGGACGGATGGTAGGTTAATAGGTAGTTTAGTATTGTTTTTGTTTAGATCGGTTTAGACTATGTAATCGAGCTAATTTAGATAGAATATGATGTGAATTTAGAGATAACGATTGTAGTATGGATGGTAGGTTAATAGGTAGTTTAATATTGTTTTTGTTGAGATAGGTTTTAGATTATGTGATCGGGTTAATTTAGATAGAATATGATGCGGACACGGATTTAGAGATAAAAAAAATATTAAGGTTGTAGGACGGATGGTAGGTTAATAGGTAGTTTAATATTGTTTTTGTTGAGATAGGTTTAGACTGATGTGGTTGAGTGAATTGAAGATAGAATATGAAGCAGACTCGAATTTAGAGATAAACAAGTTATTAAGATGATAGTTAGTAAGTAGTTTAGTATTGTGTTTCTTGATATAGATTTAGACTGATGTGATCTAGTTAATTAGATAGAATATGACGCGAACATGGATTTAAAGATAAACAAATTTTAAATCTGCTTCGATATGTTTTATTTGAATTGATGGTTTTTCAGAAATAGTCTATCTAACCTCAATACTAAAATCAACATATATCCTATCTTCTCCGTATCCCATTCTATAAAATAACACTAAATGAATATATTGTTGTAGAATATTCTCTTGTGTGAAAAATAATTCGACGGTTTAGTATTCGTAACAACAAAATGAAAAAGTTATTTCATCCTATTTAATATAGTGTTCGATCGAGCGGACACAATTAAATTTACTCGGCTATAGCTCCGCCCCCATGTCAAATCCATGTCCCTTGCTTCAGTAGGACGGAAGTACCGTTCCCACGTGAACGGAGTTGTCCCATTGACAACTAAATTTGGACATCTTTTATTTCATGTCAAGTTAAAAATGATAGAAATAATACACATTAATTTTCCGGCTTCGTAGCATGTTGTCGGTCTTATTTTTTTATTACTTAGATATTATATTTTTATTTTTGCGTAATTGATAATATTATTGTTATATAATTAGAAGATTAATTACGAATTTGAGATGTGAAAACAATCTCTTGTAAAAATGTATATATAATAGACCCTTATAGTCTGATCTTTTCTCGAACTTCAATAATAATAACATATTTAGTGAAATTTTACTAAGTGGGGTCTATAAAAGATAGAGTATACACATACCTTATCATTACCACACAGAGTTAGCAAAGACTATTTTCGAAAGATCCTCGACTCAAGTGCATTAAATCCAAGAAAACGAAGAAGAAAACAATAGATAAAAACAATCATTTACCAGAAAAACAGCGTAAAGTCTGCAAGAACAACAGTAGTAAAACAGTGAAATCGAACCACAATAAACACCATAATAACAAGAACTACAAGGTTACGACGACGAATATTACGACAGACACTAATAAATATCCTAAACTTTCACAAGGCAAGACAACACTTTCACCTCTACTAACTTCTTACCCTAATACGTGAACTTCACATAACAAAAGTTTAATGCATCGAATGTATCTAATTTTGAATTATTTGTCTATGGATGGACAAAATTATCAAGTGGAGGCTGCTGGCTATGACAATTATAATCTTATAAAGACAAAAAAATGGTCATTCACAAATCTCCTCTAATCCCCTCTCCACCAATTATCATTTATCTATCACATGGGATTCTTGGCCCTACAAAATACTATATTTCTCTTTTTGTACACTATATAATATAATTCATCTTTTATCATTAATAATATTAATATCATACAATATAATATAATTCTTGTGCATTTGATCTCTCATATAATATTTTCTTCAACTTGCTTTTTGTGAAAGACTTGATACTAAACTTATCATGGGGGATTGCCCAGCTTCTTACATATACATGGTAACTAAAAGATTCATATTTTTATTTATTTTTTTATAATTATGATATCTGAAACAGTTTATGTGCATCTCAACTAATTTTACGTGATATTTGCTAAATGTTATATAGATATCGGATAATCACTAACTTCAAATTTTGATATTTTAATGAATTAGCAAGGGTCTTTTTCTTCTTCTTTCTTTTGATTCTATATTAGAAAGGCGATTGTATGTTAAAAGCAACGATAAAGTTGTCTTTATATAACATATAGGTTATGAGTTTGAGCTATGCAATCAGCTACGGATGATTGCATCAGGTTAGGCTGCCTACAACACACACCCTTGAATGCAAACCCTTTACAAACGCGGGATGCTTCATCCACCAGATTACACCTTTTTTCTTGATTTTGAATTTAAAAGGGAGTCTTGGAGCATGGTATATTGTCTCCATGTGAGTTATGACCTATAGATCATGTGTCACAAATTCGAGTTATGGAATCAGGTGATTGTGTCAAAGGTAGGCTGCCTAGTGCCTTTGTTAACCCCCTTGTGGTGTGGCCTGTTTTGAATCTGTGCATGAACGTGAAATGCTCTGTATACTTTGATTTTGTATTTAAAAATTTGGGAACTTTATCTTTTTGGATTATTTTTCCCCTTTTTTTAAAAAAATATTTACTAACCTAATTGTCCTTGATGTTAGGTGCAGCACCTGATAGAAAAATGTCTAATTTTTCACATGACTAAAGAGGAATGCATAGAGGCACTTTCTAAGCATGCAAATATCAAATCAGTCATTACTATTACTGGTTAGTGTTTGTAATATTTCTATCGAATTTAACTTATATACAACGATAGTATACGATTTTTTAAAAATTATTTTAATATATTTTTAATCTGTTGTAACAAGTAACATACATTATTTTTAAAAACTTACTAGTCCCACTTATTATAGATAGTAGAGTATTTCTCGATAACCTAATTGAATATTAACATAATGATGTTTCTAATATGATTATTTTCGATATACGAAGAATGTTCAACTGACAATCTTTCGATCTATCTAGCTACACCATTGCTAATATGACATTTCATGTATACCTAACAGATCATGGTGATACTTATTTGTATTTTTCAGTATGGAATGAGTTAGAGAAAGAGAACAGGGAGTTTTTCGAGGCATACGCTAAATCAAATAATAAAAATCGCGCAATAGAGGCAGAGGCAGAGGCAGAGGCGGAAGCAAGTACAATGATTCAAAATTTGTTATTGGATCATGATCATACTAAAAAACCAGACAAGGAATAACAAATAATCGTGTGTGTCGAATCCTCTAAAAGTTGTATAACTTTCGAGAATCTGATATGGATGCGACAATATTTTAGTGAGTGTTAGCAACATAGCTAAACAATATTACTATGTGGTGTACTTTATTGAAATGTTCACTATACTAAATATTATATATTTATATATGTATATATGCTAATTCAATCATGGCCATGTTGGAATCTTTTGTGTCCTCTATGAGGTGTTGCCTAATGAATTTGGGCCTCTAGTTGTCTTGTTTTGTTGTAACATAGAGTTCATGTGACATGTGATTTTCTTGTTATTTAGCTCATGGGGAGTTAACATTGTGGGGGCTACTTTGTTCATTTTCACATCTCAATTATGTACTTTTTCCTTCGGAAACGACCTCTCTACCTTCACGAGATCGATTAAGGTCTATATTTACCTACTTCGTGAAATTTCACTAGCTATATTGTTGTTAATCATGCACATTTTTGGGATATGGACTTTATAATAGATGTAATTCTGAATAAATTGACTAAACGTCTTAAATTGATTCTCAATCTATTACAACCCTTCATAAATCGGATTTGGAACAATCCTCGGGGGGGGGCCTCACTCCACGCTCTTGAAGGGGCGGTAAGTACTGAAGACGCTCAAAAGACTGTTCCCCAAACTTGCATTCACCTTAAGGTCTAATCCAATCAATAATGATTCATATCATCTAACCTAACTTGTTTGAAATTAACGCGTAAAATTGTCATTATAACTTAATAGTAAACGTGAAACGTCTTTGGAATTCATAGTAAGATAGGGGACGCGAATGGGGTGGTGGATAATTTTTTCACTCCACACTTATCTCGCGAAAGATTAAAGTATTTTTGTATCAATAAGGTGTGACTTAACAATCAATGAAAAGAATCGACTTGCGCAATTACTCGAGGTGCGTGCAAACTAACATGAACATCCACTACATGTCCTTTATTCTTTTCTCCTTGATCTCATTATCTCTTTTTAACGGTCAATAACTCACCTAAACTATACTTGCACGCAAATTTCACACCAACGAACTATCACTATCTAAGTAGTCGATGTATGAAATTTACAAAAAAAAATAATAGTTCCGATGTGTTTTTTTTACCATTATTTTACAGCAAAAACTGAAGCAAAAGATCAACAACTAACACCTTACATTAACTAATAAAAGGTTCAGAACATAACTTGTTTATTAGACACAAACAGTACAAGGATTGATCGATCCACAGACCAACGATGAACGTTTTTATTTAGATCATACTATATAGATCACGTTCATAATGCTGGACTCATCGAACTGCTAACTACTCGAGACAAAACATGATTATAGTTTCGAGTCAGTCATACGTTAAACCTTTGGAGCCCACCCTGCGATGACGTACTTCTCTTCAGCCTTGGTTTTCTGGAACGACTCTCGCTCGAAGAGCAGCTGGAGAAGGAGAACATAAAGGTGTCAACTTTTGTTCCAGTTTTTGCTTTTGTTTCAAAGAGTTGGAAGATATGACATATTTAGCATAAGCAAAGGGCATAGAGAACCGAAAGCATATGCAATCGTAATATCAGAAGCTAAACATGAAAAACTTGGTTGTCTTCATAACAGAATTACACTATTAAGCCGAACTCCTCAGAAATGCCTCCGAAAGCATGTGGATCCTCCAAAAGTAGTGTATTATTGAAAAATCCGACACCAGTGCAGCAACATATCAACACAGGAAGAAGCAGCGAACCAACAAATGTCAAGTTTCGTACCATACTCAAAAGATTTACACTTTGGCCCTTTTATTCGAGAACAGGCCAGGACAGTGAAATGTATCTGCCGAAAGCTACTTTTGGTATCGAAAATCATCACATCTAGTAGTAGGTTTGAACGATCAAATGAATTTGACTCGTTAAAACTGTGACAACTGTATATATATATATATATTAATGTGGTTATTCTTATAAATATATAAATTCTCGAATTTGAATTTTAGAGACATTTCAACTCACCGATAAGACAAACAATCTACTCCAGCACGAAGAATGTTCTCAACACTCACAGATAAAGCAGATACCAATCATGCACACACACAGGACACGGCTAGAGAAACAGAGTGCATACCTTCAGTAGTTCAAGCACATGATCAAGCTGCAGGCACACTCCACTCTGAAGTGTCAAGAGCCACCTCGAGATTGTTACAGCTTTGGAGCCAAGTCTACTCACTGAACAAACAGTCTGCCCCATTGACAAGGGTCCCTGATGTGAAATTCAAGAGCTAATCGAATAAAGATCATCGTAAAAACTAGAGAAGCATACTTTATGTTAAACATATCAGACAGTTCAATGTAAAACAGCATACATGAGCCTTGAGATGCTCTTCCAAAGCCTTTAATTCATCAAGGAGAGCCTGCTCAGTACTGTCACTAGAATCCTTGCTCTTCAGAAATGAGACGAAGGTAGGAAATATTTTCGAGCCCCTGCAATCCCAAACAAGTTACAGATGATATTCCACCCGTCAACATCAATGATATAAAATCAAACTGCAACAGATGCAAGCTTATTACCATGATTAGTCATACAAACACATTTAGAGACAATCATCTAAAAGGAAACACTGGATAGATAAACCAAGTGATTACTATGTTCCATATTGAATGTCCAATTCGACTTGGCATATTATAAGAGTTGAGAATCTAAAGGTGAACATATGAAGCACAGCGCTAACCTTTTTGCTTCTCCAAACAAGTAAGAGAAATGTTGTATTCAGTACCCGAAGATTAAAATACAAGAGGTGTTGTTTGGTTTAAAAGTTTGAAAAAGAGTTTCCGCAGAACTACCTTTAGATTGTTATAAGAACTGTTTTCAACAAAATGCCAAGAAAGACAGATTTTCTTCGAAATTTTAAACCAAATCTCGTCTAAGACATTTGAGATATAAGATTAAATCAAAATATGTAAATTCAATTTGGAACAAAGGAAGTAAAGTGTTTATGCTTGATCTAAAGAAAATCAAGCCACAAAAGTGAAGAGAACTATCACAAAACTTCATTTAAATGTGGCTTGCAGAAACCTAAGACGAATTCATAAATCACTTCCCTCCAAGGAATAAAGAACAAAAGGTTGGGGAAGTAAAACCAAGAAACCTTTCCACAGAATTTTGAAGGAAAAATGTCATGTTAAAGTAATTGGAAATAGCAACTCCGTAAAACGCTTCCACTTTTGATTTCTATAAGGAATTCAAGACAAAGAAAACATTAAAAATTTATCTTGCTTCTTTTATTTTAATAACTTCTGCTACATACAACATGAAGTTTCAACTTTTAAGTAATATTCGTTACCCAAAGCACTTAAATCTAAAGCAAATACCGAGATACAGCCAATAGAACATACAGAGAAATAAAGCACCAAGGGTGTGGCCAAGTGGTCAATGAAGTAGGTTGAGAACCATGACGTCACAGGTTTAAATATCAGCAGAGACAAAAACACTAGATGATTTCTTCCCATCTTTCCTTGTCCAGGTTGATGGTATCCAGTGGAGTTAGTCGAGGTCTAGAGAAATGTGGCCAATAAAGAAACTTATTTGAACACATGGAGAAAGTAGGGAAGAAAACATACACAGGCACAAATTCAGGGGGAGCAATGAGAGAGGGATTTGGGTATTTCTCTTCAATAATCCCAACAATGACATCAGAATCTGGGATCCATTTGTCACCAAAATTGATCACGGGAACTTTCCCTTCTGGGTACACCTCCAAGAACCTAAAATGGCAACCCCAAAACAAAATTTTCAGTTTCAGAATGAAAAAAATGTTACCTTTGGGACAAAAACAAAGTACTTTTATCTTCAGATTTACCATTTGGGCTTGTCGCTAACATTGATCAAGTGCTTCTTGTAAGTCACTTTCTTTTCCTCCAATGTCAGAAGTACCCTTTGGCTAAATGGACCTTAATATCACAAAAACATCAAAAAAATCAGAAAAAATGAAACTAAACCCATGAAAATTTGCAAAACACTCTCACTGTCACATATACAAACTAAAACAATGGTATATGTATTAAGAGAGCAAGATTACAGTCTCAGAAGTACCCCTTTGGGTAAATGGACCTTAAATTCAATAAACCACTACTAATTAAGAACAAATGAAACCAAGCCCATGAAAACTTGCCCAGAACTAACAACTAATACACACAAACTAAAACAATGGTATAAATCTTAGAGAGTAAGAAATTACATTCTCAGAAGTACCCTTAGACTATACATGGACCAGAGATCAATAAACCATCACAAATTCAGAAAAATCCAAAACAACCCATGAAAATTTGCCCCAAAAACAACACAGATACACAAAAACAAAGGTATAACTCATAGTGAGCAAGAAATTTACAGTCTTTATAAATACACTTTAGCTAAATGTACCTTAAAATCAAGAAACCACCACAAACTCAGAAAAATTCAAACCAACTCATGAAAATTTGACCCAAAAGACAGAGACACACAAAATCAAAGGTTTAAATTTTAATGAGCAGGAAATTTACAGTCTTTAGAGATACCCTTCATCTATATGTACCTCAAAATCAAGAAACCATCACAAACTCTGGAAAATCCAAACCAACACATGAAAATTTGCCCCAAAAATAACACACATACACAAAAACAAAGGTATAAATCTTAATGAGCAGGAAATTTATAGTCTTTATAGATACCATTTATCTAAATGTACCTCAGAATCAAGAAACCATCAAAAACTCTAAAAAAATCCAAACCAACACATGAAAATTTGCCCCAAAAGTAACACACACAAAAAAAAACCAAAGGTATAAATCATAGTGAGCAAGAAAATTTACAGTCTTTATAGATACCCTTTATCTAAATGTACCTCAAAATCAAGCAAATTCAGAAAAATCCAAACCAACCATGAAAATTTGCACACAGACACACAAAAACAAAGGTATAAAACTTAGTTAGCAAGAAATTTACAGTCTTTATAGATACCCTTTATCTAAATTCACCTCAAAATCAATAAACCACCAAAAATTCAGAAAAAAATCAAACCACCCCATGAAAATTTACCCCAAAAACAACACATACACAAAAGGGTATGCATATAATCTCAAAGGGTGTTAGAAATTACAGTCTCCAAGGACTTCAGGGGCACCCACAGCAGCCTTGACACAAACTTCAACAACCATGATTGATGAACAGAAACTTTTACAAGAGAATTCTGTAGAAGATAACTCACAAATTGAGTGTGTTCTTTCTAGAACTTTGTGTGATAAGTGTACAATAATATAGTGTCCTATCTAAAGCATTTTCCACATGTCCAATTCTCTAATGCTTACAAAATTTTCAAATTTTCAAAACAATAAAAACAACACATTCATAGATTTTACGTATAAAATATGTCATATTCTTTAATTATATACATTAATTTTAAATACAAAATATTTGAAGTTCTTGATTTATTCAAGGGAATGTATATAATTAAATGAAATGAAATGTTTTTATATAGAAAACTTCATTATCTAATAAATGAATAAAATTTAATTATCACACGCAAAAAATTAAATTTAAATTAAAAGTATTTAGCAGGAACACACTTTATTTAGTTTGAATTTAAATAAAAGTATTTTAAAAAATTTAAGAAGAATGATTATGTATTAATACATTATTGTATTGTTACAACAATCATCAATAATTACTATTGTTAACCATCAATATATATCACTTATTATAATTATTGGTTATCATTATCACTAATTATAATTATTGGTTATCATTATCACTATAAATTATAATTGTTATTAATTGTTCAATATTATCGACTATTGTCGTTATTAATCATTTTATACTGATAATATTATTTACCACTCTAATAATTTTACCCCACATATTTAATTACACCATCACTAACTATTATATAAATTATTTATTTATATAATTAAGAGATGTCTATATTTCATATTTATTAATTTTTTTCACAAAGATTATGTTTTATACATTAAAAAAATGAGTTATTTTGAATAGTATTTAGATTTTAGTATAATATTTTAATAATATTAAATTCAATCATCTTAAATCTTATAATATCTAAATGTACATTTAATTTCATATGCCTTACTATAAAAGAAAAATAGTACCAAAACATAATTATATAAGAAATTCTTTTTGTTCAAATTTATGTCAAATATTAATTAATTTGATTTCCATATTTTAAATTAATAATCTAAATATTTTGATAGAGATGAAGTATTTGTTTTTCTTTTGGCTAGTCATTTTATAGGCATTTAAAGATTTATTAATGAAATTAAAATCTATTCACATTTTTGTGATTGAGATTTATTTTCAAAATAAATTAAATTGATTTTGGACATTGGAATAACTTTATATCATGAAATTGATTTTATTGGAAAAAGTTTAAAAAATATGATTTTGATGTGACATAATTGATGTCTGAAAAAGAGCCTTTTTTTTTTCTTCAAAAAGTGAAAATAAATAAAATAGAGAGAAATATTCCCATTATTTAGTTGATGCTAAAGAAAAAAGAAAAAGTTTGAAAATGATTATTCCAAACTTTTCTTTTTTCCTTTGGGATTTTTAAGACAAATAATTTATTAAATTTATTATTTACTTTTCTTAATTAGTGTACATAAATTATGGAGTATGTGATTAGACATATATTAGGCATGAATTATACTATTTTTAGTCTAAGTGATTAGGTGAATACAAAAATTAAATATTAAGGTAGCTCAATGTTGATAAGTAATGAACAACATCTATTATTTTTTATTAATTATTATTCTTTTACTATCTTAATTTTGATCTTATTAATTATCGTCTTTTTTTAATAACATTATTATTTGTTATCGTTATTGTTCTCTTTTTGCTATAAAATTTATTTTTAATACGCTTTATTATTTCAGCTAAAAATCTATTTAAGAAATGATATTTTTATCTTTACAAAATTGTAATACGATACATCGTAACTCCATATATTCCAAATGCATTAATGTCTAGAATTAATATTCTCCATTATTTATTTAGGGAAAGAAAAACTATATATACATTATTTGCTGCAATTTTGGGATAGGAAGAATCATATACCAAATTCTGAAAGTTGTAAGATGCTTGTGTAGAACCAAATTCCATTTGAATTGGAATAAAGTTATTCAAAAATATTTATCTAAAAAAAAATGAAAAAGTATTTTTTAAATATAGTGAACGATCGATGTTAAATGAAATAGGTCCACTAATATATTTAATAGTTATGTTAGTACTATGATGATGTGCGCACTATAGCCGTTGGGCTCAGCTTAAAAAGTGGTCAACGACTTAAAAATGATTTGACTTATTAGTGTTAGCAATAATCAAAATACTTCTTTTAAGTAAAAAAAGTATTTTAAAGCCAAAAGTTAAAAGCTGGGGTAGAGGTGTTTTTTTTTTAGCTTATAAGCTGTGTTTAAGTTGACCACATTTTGATGTGTTTGCCCTTAATATTTTTATATAATTTACAAATGAAAAACATAACCCTAAAGTCTCTTTCTTCCATTTTTCCCTTTTCACGGTGGCATAACAATTCAGCCACTTTATCAAAACACCATAATGCTTATTTTAAAAATAAGTTTCAGCACTTTCAAAAGGACTTTTTTAACGTGGCCTTTTATTAAGCTCATCCAAACGGGCCCTATTCTCTATAAACAAACGATAAAAAACATGTTATTGTTTGGGGGCCAATTTTTTCTAAAAGGGATTAAAACGGAGCCAGTAATGAGAGTTCCTCTCTGTTTTTTTTTTTAAATCAAAGTATTTTTCAAAAATCTAATATATTAGAAAAATTTATATGTTTTTTTAGTTCAACTTTTATTTTGATGAGGACTTGCTAGTGATAATTTTCGCAATCTTAGTGATAGGTGGTTTCGATAATAGCGGAGTATACATTTTTGTTTAAGGGTATTTCAGTATTTAAAGAAGTGAACACATTAAGTAGTCGAATGAAATTTTACACACGCATATATATAATTTTAATTATATGTAAACAATGTTATTTTCAATTCAAATAAACGTTGACCATAAGTTGGCTCCGCCCTAGGGCTAGGATGTTTCTTAGGAGAGGGGACGGTGTGACCCTTGCCTTGTAAATTAGTACTTTTATAACGTGGGTTTACGTGTTATGTTTTGGAGGGTTTACGTTTTATAGAAATGATAATATTGTCAACCGCATTTATTATTTTTACGATCTATATGTATACTCGTAGAAATGCTAACTCAATATCTAATAAATTAGTTATTTAATTTCTTTTCATAAAAATCTCAATATTAAATGATTTCACGTTAAAATAACACTTCTTTTTAAAGTCATCAATTTTTTCAAAGGGTTTGTACATGTCAAAGTGAATTTACACATGGTAATCAATATCGTTTACATTTTCAAAATTGTAAAAAAATTAAATTAAATTTTATCTTAATTATATAAAATTGATAAATATCCATTCGTTCACATTACTTGTCTGATTTAGACTTTACGCGATTCATAATAAATAACGATTCACATAAAAACTTTTGCCGCAATATTTATATTAACCAATGTTTAACCTCAGATCCTTACATGTAATATCGAAATAAATAATTAATATTGAATGTAAAATTAAAAAATAATTTTTAAAAAATATTTAAATAATATTTTCGTATTTTTTTACATAGTAAAAAAACAAAAAGATATTCATAATTGTTAATGATTGGAACATTTGACCAAACAAAATTTTGGCGCAATTTTTTTTTGCCGACCACCGTAACGGCGGCGGCCTGTTGACACCAAATTTTCGTCAATCAAAACCCTAAATAAAAAAAAAATATTATTATTTATAGTAAGCTTATTATTATAGCAGTTTTTTATTTAGTATTTAATTAAAATTAATTAATCATTTCCAGCTATTCTTCTTCATCACTCCATTATTTTGAGGCAATTTTTTTCATACACAAATCCACAAAAAGCTCAATTTTTTTTTATATATATGTTTCTTGGGATTTGATCTTCTTGATTTTTCCAGTTTTTTTTGGAGGTGGGGTTGTTTTTTTCTTGCTTAAATTTCAATTTTTAATCAATTTTGATTTTGATTAGTTTATGAAAAGTATTATGGATTAAAAAAATATTTTGATGGCTGCTGTTATTATATTGATATTATCAATTTTATTGGGTTTATCATCATTAGTTATAAGGAGGAGGAGACCATCTTCAATAAAGGTAGAATCTTTAGTTTATGGTTTTTTGATATTTTTTGATTTTTTATGATTCTTGATTTTTTTTTGGGTTTTTGTCACTATGTTGTGTTGTGGGTCTGTAAGTTATTGTGTGAAATGAGTTAGTTTGGACTTTTGTTAGTTATAGTAATTGTTAGGATTGATGATGGTATGATATGAGCTTAAATGAAAAAATCGAGATTCATATAGCCGACTCGAACTTGTTTGGTGTTGTTGTATAGTAATTAAGAGAATTCCAGCTATGTGAGGTTTTATAAACATAGTTTCCTTTTTAGTTCAAATAAAGGAAGATAGTTGTGGTAGGACAAAAATATGAACACAAGATTGAGGCATAGTGTTTTTTTTTTTTTGGAATTGGGGGCAGGGGAAGAGGAAGGGGACTACAAGGTGGATGTTCGAATCAAAGCACGTAGTCGACCAACTGAACTACTGAGATTCCCTCGATTGAGGCATAGTTGAGTCTTCTGAGTATACAGAAAATTCGTATAACTGATCTCAACTAGTTTGGAATTCAGGCTTTGATTGAGAATGATGATAGGGAATGATTGTGTTGGGTTTTGAGTTGACTTTTGTGTTGTGGCTAATGATAGTAATTTGATGTCTTTTATGATGGCTTACTGTTGGACTTTCTCAGTGTTGGGGTTTATACTTTATTGATAATGATAATGTTTAATAAATATGGTCTGCTGCTTTTTAGCTTTGAGAGAACAATATTTGACTATGTGTCTCTAATTGCATTTACACTTATGAGTGGTGACATTTGAAGGTATACTATGTTTCATTCTTTGGCTAATGAAGCAAAGAACATGTATTTTCCACGTCATCTGATCTTTTCTCGTTAGCAATCGAAGGAAGGGGTAGATCATGTTCTATTTTTCCAAATCTTTCAAGATCCACATCAAAAGCTTTCTCATATGTGTGATTTAGATGAACTAAGCCCCCCTTCTTTTCTTGGCAGTTATCATACTGATACAAATTTGGCTGTCTGTGTTGTCTCTAACATGGTGTGAATGATGTTCTGCACTTCTCTAGTTTAAGTTTTAAATGCTTTCAATGGATATTGCTTGCTTGGGTGATTAAATGTAAGTCATGCTAGATTCGCTATAAACGCCACTCTGAAAGGCATATGGTTTCTAGAGCTTTGATCTTTGAATTTTTTCATTGGATTGTTTGTTTTGTGCGGAGGGATGTAGCCATCTGTGTGCAAGAACTAAGAACTATCATTAATGTGTCTTTGCTTATTTTAAAATGCTTCGGTTATCGAAGGCATTATCTTATTGCATCAGAGAACAGTAATAAGTTCCTAACAACATTCAATGTGATTTGGGAAAACATGATTTGTATCTAATTTGCTCTTGTAGACATAATTGTTGATCTGGAAAACTAACAAAATTCTCGTCATGTCTGCACAGTGCCTGGTTTAATCAACCAGACTGGTTAAGGAGTTGTTGAAACAGATGGAAGGGAAGCAGCACACACCAAGTGTTATAGCAAGGCTGATGAGCCTTGACGAGCTTCCACCTCGGCAGCACCTCCCTGTTAAGAGAAGGAGAGTACTCTCTGAGAACTATCTCCAGAAAATGGCTTCTATAGGTTTGCGAGAGAAGAGTTCATTTTCTGTTGGCCTCTCCCGTGGAATAAACACTCAGAAGCATCAAATAGTTAAAGATGTATCTGCAGCCAAGTTGAAGATGCCAAAATATATTAATTCGAGTGTTACTTCAATAAAGGAGAAACATTCTTATCTTATGGACTTCGAAGGCACCTCACAAAATTTACTTTCAACCAAGCATTTGCGTGATCTACAGGCTTATAAACCCTATTGCCATCCAGTTCACTCAGCTGTAGCTAAACCAATAAGCAAGATGTCTGCTAAGACTACCGCTAAAGAAAAGACTTTGAGATCTCTTCAGACACTTGAGATTGGTTCACCTAAGGATGACATTGGAGAATGTTCTATTCATCACTTGAAGAAAATAAACTTTCAGCTTGATCCAAATGAAAACATGCCTCATCCGTCTACAAGAGTTATTGTGGTCAAACCTAGTTCTGGAAAGTATCGTAAAACCAATCATCAGTCAGTTTCTCTTAGGCATGGTTTGCAGTCTGTTCCTGTTGATTTGAAGTACAAGAAATTTGCCGAACATGAAAATGGGGCAGTACATAATGAGAGACCAGGAAGAGCAGAAAGCATCAGTGACACTTTTCTGAAGGCCGAGGCTCTAAAGCTGCCTTCTTCAAAACTATTTAGTACACAAAGAAAAAAGATTATACACTAAATTTCTTTTCAAAGAGGTCATCTTTTTCCAAAGAAGTCAAGAAGCAAACCATTGAAAAATGGAAGCTGATGAATGATCTTCAAGAAGTTGAAACAACTTATAGAAGCCAAAATCTTGGAGAAATGCTTGCTACGGATGACTTAGAAACTAGGCCTCAATTTTTGGACTCCAAGCGTGACTCGCAAAGGTTTTGCAGTTCATCCAGTGTGAACACTCAGAACTCAGGCTCGTGCAGCAAGGATTCGCTAGTTCCAAATCATTCTGCTGGTTCTAGGATAGCCTCTGGAAGTCCTGAAGGTATGATCGGCCATAAAGCTTCTCTATATGGCTGGCATCCAAGGCAGAAAGTAGCTGTTGCTGAGAAACATTCCAAGTCCATGAACCAAAAACAGAAAGATAATATGGAATATAGAGACTTGAACTTGAAGGAAACCGATCAGCGTAGTCCAAATTCAGTTCTGGAGCCACCTTTCCAGGAAGAGGAACCCTATACCTCTGCATTCCACGGCTTATGTAGTAAGTAAACACAAACCTTTGTTAACTATTTCTCAACAGATTTCATCCGATCTTATTTTTGTATTTCTGAACTTGTAAGGTGTAGCACGGCAACTTCAGTTTCTTGAGACCAACTCTGAGGAAACATATTCAGAAGGATCTGAAATGGGTGTCTCAACTGATGGAGACTCCGAGACTGGGTTTCCAATGACTCTCCTTACGCTGAGTGAAAAACAGTTTGAAAGATTAAAAGCAGTGGCAGGGCTTGCTCCTAACCTAGTTGATGTTTTAGATGAAGCCAGTTTGCACGGCATAAACCTAGGAATGTGTTTTGAGACATGGCATTCTCTGGAATGTCCCGTGAATCCCTCAGTGTTTGACTTGTTAGAGAAGAAATACGGGAAACAAACATCTTGGCTAAAATCAGAGAGGAAACTGCTGTTTGACCACATAAATTCAGGGCTAAGTGAGATTTTGCATTCATTTCTGGAGATCTACATAATGGGAAAATCTTTTAAGAGAAGGTGTTGTTCTACAATGAGGAGAACTGATATTGAAGAAGAGCTGTGGAGGATGCTGGTTAGTCATGAAAATGAAATACGCAAGGACTTGTCTGGGAAGGCAATTGGAAATGAAACCAAATGGTTGCAGGTCGAGGAGGAAATTGGTAGCATATGCAGAGAAATAGAGAAATATTTGTTGGAGGAGCTAGCTGCAGAATTAGCTTCGCATTGAGAGTGTATAAAATGGGATTTGGCTGCTAAGTTTTCCTACTACTTCCCTCCTCAAGTTACTGGGAATAGATATAGTTTTTTTTCAACAGCATTTTGCTGAAAGTTCGGCGGGTGTGTTAGAAATCTGAAAGACGTGCACGTTATTCTGATATTCCTTACATATGGTGTGCAGTTCTTGAAGGATTATTTTTTCTATAGATTATCACCCATGCTTATGCATGAAGATACATGTAGAAAGATCTGGTGTAAACAACTAAATATCAATACTATTGATATATTTTTGAAGGCTGAGAGCTAGAAGTTGAAAAGGAGTTATCGTTGAGCAGGTGTTTGTGCTATTAATTCTTGCTTTCAGTTTACTATTTAAGGGAATCTTTCTTTAAATAATGCTACAAACTACTTTTCCCTTGTGCCTGTTTTTCCTTCTACAGCTGTATTGGTGGAAAAAGCTTCCAGGTATAAGATTTTGGTAGGTCTTTCATTTTATTAGATATCTTTTCATATACACTGTTGTTTAGTGTTTCATGATGTGTGATGGAAAAATGAAACTCCCAAGTCGAATACACATTTTTGTACTGAGTAAAAGAGGTCTGATATAGATCATAATATCACCAGTACATAAACATTCAAATTACATTGCTTCCAAAGTACGAAATATACAAGATCAGCAATATAGAAACAACATGTTGAATTATGTCGAAGGGGGCATGCCTTGTTTAAGGGGGTGTGTAGACAGGTAAAGGGGTAATGTCTCCAGCCCCCCATCAAAAGTTTAGGGCGTGTATGTTGGTCCACGTGAGGAAGAGTTTCGATGGTGGCAAATCCTTTAGCATTCTCATACTTGCCAGTCCCTCCTATGATGGCAATGTGAGAAATTGGTGTGGCTGTCCTGTGAATTCCGAAGAAACTAATAGTATCATCAACTTCATGATTATGTTCTCCATGGAAAAGTGTTGTCAAGGCTAAAGTGTGGCTGGTGCCATCTGAAGAACTTGTCAGGTAAAATCCTTGTGCCCTCCCGAGTACAGATGATCCAAGCTCATGCCCCTCTGTCAATTCATTGTCAACGACAGTAATAGAGCCAAACATGAGCTGCTGAAGCGATAAACCAGAAGGAAGCTGCCCGGCTGTTACAAAAGGTTGGGTATCATCACCAGTAACTACATCGTTGTTTCCGCTGTTTTGCAGGACAGTGTTAGCTTGTTGCTGACCGTTAAGGCCTGCAAGGAATGGATAATTGTTGTTGTTGACGATGTTGTTGATGTTGTTCAAAGAAACTCCTCCATTGATTGGGAAGATTTGATTGTTGAGCTTGGAGAAAGGCAGATTGTTGGCATCGGAAGTAGCTACAATTCCAGTGACCACTCTTCCTGAAGGAAGCGAACCACCAAGAATGTCATGCATGAAAAAGGAGAACGTGGGGTGTTCAAGGATGGGACTTTCTACTTTGGCGCCTGAGGTAGCAGCTCCTGTGGTCCCACCTGGGGCTGCAGTGGCGACTCCTGGTGTTTTGGTGACAGGGGTAGTTACTGGTGCTGCATCAGCAACAGGGGCAGTTACTGGTGCTGCATCAGCAACAGGGGCTGCTCCTGTTAAGTCAGCAGGCGGAGTCGCTGACGCAGCAGGGGCGATGACAGGGACTGAATCTGGCTCGGGGTCAGCTGGTAAAACTGCTGGAGGAGCCACTGTGTCTGCAGGGATGGAAGGATCAGCTACTGGTGCCACATCAGAATCAGGAGCAGTGACAGTAGTTGGTAATTGGTTACTCGGCAATGTGGTAGCTGGGGCAACCACAGGAGCCACAACAGGCTCATCAATTTCTGACGACGCATCTGCCACTTGGCTCACTTCATCAAGGATTCTTGCTGAACTGGCACAGTCAAAGGTGAGGACTAGCAGAAAAATGCAGAACGTGGCTTGGAGTGTTTTCGAGGTGAGTTGGGAAACTTTCGCCATATTTTCTTAAAAGCAGTGCTAGAGTGAGATATAGAAGGCAAATGAAGTTGAGTAGATGCTTAACTGATGAGGAAAGACTTGAGCCTCAATGGTTATATATAGCTTTATCACATCCTAATATAAAGTGGAGCTGATAAGGTGGTTTTGGTAAGGAGTGATCTTATTTTGTTGCAGAACACCAAATCCACTTGGACATAAGGTTTGGTTGAACCAACTCTTATTTATTTTTTTCTGATTAACTAGTTATCTCTTTTTTTAATAACCGTGGTGTCCGAGCCAGCTTTTGTGAACTTCAACTAATTCCACAGGATACCTGTAACCTCCCAACAACAACATGTATCAGTTAACTTAGAATGTTCATGTACAGATATACTATTGACTTCACAGAAGCTTTCATCTTTTCAACTTCTACAGGCAGAGTTGCCATGTCTCGTTCTTCCTGTTTTTCCGAGCTTAAAAAAAATTCATAATTGCTAGCGACAGAACGCAGTTTAAGTTTCCTTCATAGATGATAAAATATTAAAATTTATCAGTAAATCTTGTTGAAGGCAGAAGAATACTCTGTGAACTTCACACAATTCTGAAAGAAATGAGTTCCTAAACCTCAGAATTCCCCTCACATCTCCTAAACCCGATATGTAGTATAAAATTCGAAGGAGATGAAGTTGTTTTTCTCATAAATAGTACATCTTCAGGAATCCTCATATATGTATTATCTATTCGTCCTCCAACACTATTTGATTTTTTTTCTTTTCAGGCCTTTGCTGCTTATTCCACGCTCCTGAATTGGTCTGTTAACTTTATGAATTTAGTCAGCTGATTTAGCAATACTATGTCTTCCCCTACACTTGCCTTTGTTTCTGCGTGGAGGAAGCAGTTTTCCCTATGCATGACTTTAACTTGATTTGCTTATCTAGTACAATGTCTGTAGTCAGAATTTTTTATGCGAGTTTCGATATAACTTTGAAACTATTGAAGAGCTGTTCATTTTTCTGATGGAACACACTTTGAAAAAGTTCATTGTGACACTAATTGTAGTTTGTGTAAACATCTCCCTTTGTATTGACAGTAACAAAATCTTCACCCTTATAACAAAATATAACAATCAAAAATTACAATAGAGAAAGAAATTGTGAATTACAGTTCGATGATTACTCTAGCAAGTTACTAACTTTAACCAAGATAAACATTGAATGAAAGAATCTTGTATGCTTCTTCATTTTTGTTAGATGTTACATTGACAATCTTGACAGTAGCATAGCCATTTGCATCATGATACTTTCCGGTACCTCCTATTACTGCTATATGTGATTCAAAAACATCGCCCTTATGCACCCCGAAAAACCTTAGACTATCTTCATACTCATTACCAAGAAAAGTAGTAGTCATCGCCATCATATGACTGCTACCGTCTTCTGAACTTGCTACATACATTCCTTGAGCTTTTCCCATCAAAGATGAACCGTAAATAGAACCTTTGTATATGTCCTCATCGATTGTTATTACTGTCCCTAGTTCTAATTCTTGCAGTGTAGCTATAGCTGGGAACGTCATGCTGATTCCTTCCAGATCAAGCGTGTGAGTATAGCAATCCGTTCATTCCAACATTTGGGTTTGTATCGGTCAAGGGAATGCCTCCTAAGGGAGGGAAATAGCCTAATGGTTTCGAGAAGGGAAGTTGATGATGATGATGACTATTTACTCTTGTTGATGCAGGTCTTGATGAAGGCTGTTTTAGACTAAGAACATCTAGCATGTAAAAAGACGTTTCATGGCGTTCATGATGATGATGATTGTTCTGTCGAGGAAGGATTGTTATTCAGAGTTCTAGCTGAAAATGATTGATTGATCAATGTCAAGAACAAGAACAACAACCAAAAAATGATTAGTTTGGAAGAAGACTTTAGCATCTTGATTGTTTGTAGAAGAGATTTCAATAGGTTCTTTGAGAATTAAGTGAAAAAAGGGGAATTCTCTAATAATATTTTAAAATTTTTGAAGTGGAGTTGTTAATGTATTAATGAATTAGTTAAACTTGTTATGTTAGTTGACTTCTAAGGTCCTAAGGACCATTATTTCCTATCAAGAAAGTATGAAAGAGAAAAAAAAATATTTCTCGTTTTAATTTATTAGTCTGATTTTGACTTATACGGAGTATTATAGAAAATAAAGAACATTTTTAAATCTCGTGATCTTAAATAAAAATATGTAGAATATACTAAAATGCGCTTTAATTTTGTGATCTTAATAGGTCTCAAAGGTAGGAATTGTAGATAATGAAGAGAGTTCGGATACTTTTTTGCTCTCTGTTATTATTGTTATTAATGAGCAATTTCACTTTCAACAATAACAACATGCTCAGTGAGATCCTCACAAAGTAGGTATGAGGAGAGTCGAGTGTATGCATATCTTATTATTATCTCATTAAGATAGAGAGGTTGTTTCCGAAGGATCCTCGGGCTCAAGCGCATCAAATACAAGTAAAAGAGAAAGAAAACAATGGTGAATAATACAATGTAGAACCTACAAGAAAGAAATAATACTAGCAACAAATAAGTGTGAAAGATGAATCACAATACACAATATATGATGATCGATAACAAAAGCTAGGCAAGACAACACTCTACCCCTACTAACCTTGTATCGTATTACGCGACCTCGACTCCTTTCTATCTTGAGGCATCTCCCCCGTAATATAAAGTTGTGTCATGTCCTCTCTAATCACCTCCTCTAATATATTTTCGGCCTACCTCTATCCTTTTGCGCACCCTTAATTACAACCAGCCTCTTAAACCTCCTCCATGGGGTGTCTGCACACCTCCTTTTTACATGTGGCATAAATAACATTTCGAAATTCAATCATATATCTTTTATGTTTTACATATTCTAAGTTGTTAATTATTATGATTTATAAAAAATTTACCTTTTTTTTCATTTCAAATATTATATGCTACTCTTCTATATCGATTTACGTGGCACCGATATAATTTAAAAAATCATTTACATTTTTTGTCTTTTAAAAATTTAAAATTGTTGATTATTGTGATTTACATTGCTTTTTATAAAAGAGATGAATTGTTGTTTATAAAGTTCTTACTTGCCTCTGCACCTCTACTCGAGAAGGCTATACTTATGGTAGATAAAAGTGTTGAACAAAGCCAATCGTTGAAAATGACAAGTAGTTGATGAGGTTCCCTCGAGCATCTCCTAAATTAGAGATGATATATGAATCGTGGTCAATAGATCGGAGCCAGGATTTTAAATTTTCTATATAACTACTTCAATAAATACTCTTTCTATTTTAATTTGCATGTCATAGTTTGAATTTTAAGATCAAACTTTTAATACTCTTTGATCATGAAATTCAAATATTTTTCACTTTATATGAAATTTATGGAGTCGGGTAACGTTTGTATGACTTGAAAAATAGTACATTTTTACAAATTCCATTTTATTACAATAATCAATTTGACTAACTTTTCTAAAGCTAAATTGAACTAAATTGATTCAATATTTTAAATATGAAATTTAGATATTTAAAAGGTATTCGAAAAAATAACAAGTTGCAATCCTTCTAATATTAATAACCAAAGAAATTCAAATTGAAGGTCCAAACAGAACTTTAGATTTATATCAATTTGATTTCAAATCATAATTTCATATCGCATGAATATAAATACTTCATATCATTTTTTGCTAGAAAAAGATCCAAAACATTCCATGAAAAACATATACACAAACAGTTACTATAAGACACAAGCTTCGACACTTCCACAAAACTAGAAGGTAGAATGCTCAAAGCCAACAGACCTTGTAGACATGTTTAGTTACCTCTAATTAGGGGTCGCGGGATCCCAATCATCTCACCATACCCCTCGATGGTAACCTATAGATAATCTACTCGCACCATAGTGCGTAAGACAAGAAATGAACAGCTCCATCGAGCAACTACTTCCGTGGAGAGTAGTAAACACATCATTGCATATCATTGTTTCCTAGCAAGTCGAAAACTATATGCAGAACATTTCAATAACTTGTACACCGATAGCTACTACAAGATGCAAGCTTTATCTCTCACCAACCTAGATGGTAGAATGCTCAAGCTAAACAGACATCATCGGCATGCTAGTTACCTCCTGGGATTCCGATTCCACGACAAATAAGTTGGATCTCCAAGTTGCCTTGGCTTAAACTAGATACACAATCATGAAAACCATAGCCAGAGAGAAACACAATCCACCAACAGTAAGATAAGCAACATCATCAATCCAACTAGTTGTAGAAAGCACAAGCTTCTTCTTGCCCACGAAACTATAAGGTCACGTTTATAATCTACTTGCACCACAGTGCGTAAGACAAGAATGACGACACTTATCAAAGGAAAAGTACTTTCATTACATATGCAGAACATTTCATAAAGAACTTGTACACACAAATTAGTTATTAGAAGACACAAGACTTGTATCTCACCAAAATAGATGGTAGAATGCTCAAGCAAACAGACTTCATGGGCATGCTTGTTAAAACCTGTTTCCGATTCCACGATAAATAAGTTGGCTTAACTAGATACACAGTTATGAAAGCCATAGCAAGAAAGAAACACAATCTACCAACTGTTAGATAAGCAATACCAAAGAAAATCGTTCTTTCCACCAATCCAGCTAGCTGTAGAAAGCACAAATTTCTTCTTTCCATCAAAGTATACGTAGCGTAAATGTATTGCAACATCACATTTATAATCTACTGGCATCATTCAAGTCCTTTAAGCAACTACTTCCATTGTACATACATAATTTTGGATAAACACTTAACAAAGGGAAAATACTTCATTACATATCATTGTTTTCCTAGCAAATTGAGTTTAAAAGTATATGCAGAACATTTCAAAAAAAAGAACTTGTAGACAGATAGCTGCTACAAGACACAAGCTTTGTCAACATCAACCATAGATGGTAAAGCGCTCGAGCCAAAAGACTTCATTTGCATGCTAGTTACCTCCCGGGTTCCGGTTCCACGACAAGTATGTTGGATCTCCAAGCTGCCTTGGCTTAACTAGATACACGATCGTGAAAGCCATGGCCAGAAAGAAACACAATCCACCTACAGTAAGATAAGCAATACCAAGAAAATCATTCTTTCCGCCAATCCAGCTAGTTGTAGAAAGCACAAGCTTCTTCTTTCCATCGAAACTATAAGTATTGTAATTGTTCAGCACCGTCACGTTTAACTGTTCACCCGCCTCCAGATCCACCTCTATCTTCCCATACAACTTCCTAAACGTCGGAAGTGCAGCAGTTCTCATCCAAACAATAAGATTTTCTTGCTTGTCCAACGATTCATTCGTAAGCTTCCCACCCCCAATTAGCGTCCCATTCTGAAAGTTAAACGGAAAAACATCTTTTCCAAACTTATGATCCCTATCACTCTTCCAAGCTATACCATTTTTGTTCACATCCAACCGCTTATTAATATTATTAACAATACTAAAATTATAAGTATCATTGAACAAACTCCAAGCAATCAAACCACAAGGCACAATTGGTAAACCATTAACACGATCTTCGGGGTCACAAGTACCAGTATCATCCCTTCTACTATCACTTTTCAACTGCTGATCACTTCGACTTTTAACATACCTACGATGATTCTGATAATAATTCTCAAGCTGATAATAAATATAAATAGGCTGCTTCATTTTCTTAGGCACAGTCAAAGTCCTAATACATGTTTTATCAAAAGTATCATTAGTTATAAACCTAATTTTCTCATTTGTCATATTCGATGGCACACATTCAGAATCATAACGATCAACAATTTCAACAACATCTCTAGATGCTAAAAGTGAAACAACCCCAATTGGGATAAACACAATACCAACAAGTAAAAAAACAGAAATCACCCATTTTGGAGTTAGAATCGGTTTGCAAGCTGGAAGTTCCTGTTGAGTGAATCTTGAATACTTGGGTCGGTTTGAATTTCTTCTAATTGAAGTATTATCATCAGATCCACCACCCCCAGTAGTTGAAGATGAAGGGTTCATCTTTTTTTTTTCAACTCAAAATCAACTGAAAACACAAAATCAGTTGAACCCAGATGAAATTTTGATGAATTTTTGAGAATTTTTTGGAGAATCTGAAGAAAGTGATGATTTTGAGAAATGGGTTATCGCTATAATTAAGGAATTTTGATCGGAAATCGGAATATATGGAGAGGATTAGCTGTATATTTACTCGTTTTTAGGGATTTTGTTTATTCAAGAGTGCCTGCTTTTGACTTTGAATAGTATTAAAACGACGACGACTTGATCCACGTTTGTGTTTTTTTCTACTCTCCGATTCAATTTTTTCGATCTACTTTCCTTTTTAGTCGGATAAAATAATATCATCTCGTCCGTTAATTTTTAATTAAGATAGTTTCTTTTTCTAGAATCAAACTATAAAAATTTTGAAGACGTTTATAATTGTATTCTTATCTATTAATATGCAAAAAGTACAATTCTATTATTTTCTATGGTTTTTGAATTAGTAATTTTGTGTTTAACTATATCAACTTGTTGGAAAAAAATTCTTTACTTTAAAAATTAGTCACATGACTTCAAAAATGAAACTGCCAATAAAAGGAACGGAGGAAAGGAAGTTCTGTCTTGTTGTATGTATAGGTCGTTCTTATTAAAAATAGATGCTCAATAATATTGTCATTTCACAAAATCAATGCATGAATAACCGTTATTATTCATATTTATCCTTGAAAGTATGAATTTGACCAACATAAAAAAATTAAATGGTTAATTTGATCAATTTAATTACTCAAAATAAATTAATTTATGTTCATTCAATAGATCACTGAATATAAATAACGGCACAATACAACCGTACCTAATTTTATAAAGTGCGTATAATCTATAATATAAATAGAAACGAAGAGAGTATTATACATAATATATTTGTGTTTTAATATATTTGACACAAACAACAATAAATTCAATGTATTTGGTATTTTCATAAAGTAGTGTTTATGGCGGATAGAATATAGATAACTTTATTATTACCTAAAAAATAGAAAAACTGTTTTCGATGAATCTTCGACTGAATACAATTAAACACATTTAACATATTTTTAATTTAAAACTATTAAATTCAATAGTTTTCGTATTATATTAAAATCAGATAAATAAATTTAAACGGATAAATTTATTCTAGAAAGAGGGGGCGAAGGTTACAATGAAGGTTCTTGTGATTGACGAGTAGGTAGGGTGGCTACCATAAGAGTAAATTTTCCAAAAAAAAAATTAGATAGGGTGGACCATATTATATACTTTATTTGTGTTTAAATTTAAATTTAAGATTAATGAATTGATAATCAATGTGAAAACAAGTTAATCATGGTTAACAAGGATGGACGTACTCTGGATACCGGTGTCACAAATTATTCTTTTATCGAAAAATTACATATATATACAGAGATCAAATTTTTATTATATATGTATTTAAATATTCACATTTTTTAACACGAGTTAAAAATTTAGTATAATAATCAAAGTTATATCCGCATGTAGTGGTATAATAATTTTAGTAATGTACTTATTTACAAGTTGACTAGTTGGTTCATGAATATTGAGTTACAATTTTTAGAAAATTAATAACAAACTTCATTTACTAGCTTTTAAATTGATACTATTATTAGAATTTGATAAAATCACTATTGAATGTTTGTATGACTAAAGTTGAGGCTTTTAGAATTTTTCTTGTTAATAATCCTATAAATTGAAGGAAAAATATTAAAAAGTTGTCGTTAAACTTTGTTTCAAAAGTCTTTGATTTCAATCTCAAACGTCAAAAGTAATTTTCAAGTGTCTAAACATGCATGACTCTGTATATTTTTAAATGTAATTTTTTATTATTTATTTTCTAACTGATACACATAAAAAAATGAATAGACATATATTTTTATATAGAGATCACTGCCAAAAAAGTTCAACGAAAATGAAATACTAGAACGTAAGTCAGCTAATTAACTAACAAGTCCTGAATTTATTATCCAGGAAGGTATATTTAGGCTCATTAAATAAAAGCACTCGAGTTGAAGATCAATAAGCAATTATGATAAGTCGATAATTAGCTGATAATTACGAACCCCTTAACTAGGTTACACTAAAATTATATAATTATACACATATATTACACATAATTTATTCAATTGTCATCTATTTGTTATTAAAACAAATTATATGAACGACAATTTAAGTTAATTCTTCGATTAGAACAATTTGTGTCTTTTGTGCATCTCGATCGATCGATACGGGCTAACCCAATAATTTTAACTATATGGGCCAAGAAATTACTAGACAAGTCCAGCCCAAAAGAGAACTTGAGACAAAGCCCAGTATATAACCCTATAATATTACCCCAAATTCCCTCTTTATTCCATTTAGGGTTTCAGAATCAACATTCACGAGCCGCCGCCGCCTCAGTAGTACTCTCCGCCAATATCAACAATGGGTATGTATACTCAAATCACTGTAAAATCGCTAATCCTGAATCAATTTTATAGTTTTTATTTAATTTTTGTGATTTTTACGGTTAAAAATAGTCTATCGTAGTGATTTTCAGTTGAGGTATAGTTTGATTGATTGATTTGTTACAATTTTGTGATTTATGGTGAATTTGAACGTAAACGGAGGGGAGTTTATACAGAGGTTTTGTGTAGCTGAAAAAATTGTGGTTAATTTGGAAGTGAGGAGTAGTGGATTGATTTAGCTTCGTAAATCTGATGTAGTTTTAGTGGTTAATTTTGTGTTTTTGGTGAAAATGCAGCCAGAATCAAGGTTCATGAACTGAGGAACAAGTCGAAGCCTGATCTATTGACTCAGTTGAAGGATTTGAAGGCAGAGCTTGCTCTTCTTCGTGTTGCGAAGGTCACTGGTGGTGCTCCTAACAAGCTCTCCAAAATGTATGCATTCTGTCTTTGTTTGAGTTAGTTTAGTATTTGTTTGGATTTATTATGATTTTGCTTGAAATTTGTATATTGTAAGTGATTAGTGTGATTGTGAAAGCATACATTTGAAATGAGCTACATGTACATTACTTATTTTAAATTGCACTGCAAATGCAGTCGGTATGATTTTAACAATACTGTTCTGTATAGTTTGATGCATTAATTGCGAATTACTTTTAAGTGTTGTCCTTTTTTCCCACTTGACATATATAATCAGTCAAGCTAGTGAGTGATCGAGAGCATTGCTAGAAACCAATACGATAGTGAATCAATTTGTATGCTCTGATGACTTGTTATAAGGGGATGTTGTTATCGTAACATCATAGGAGTACTTAGTATTGATGATCTTTTGAAATGGAGTGGTGGTGATTATTCTCAACTCATGCAAGAAAAACTTAATTGGTGGTATCTTTTTCTTAGTTTGGTGACTAAACAATAGAATGAATCAACTAATGCAAATGTTTTGGCTATTATCAATTTGAATGTTTTATGGCTTTGTTTATACTTTTGATATTCGACCCTGATTATCTTAATGATTGTGTGGATGCAGCAAGGTGGTAAGGTTGTCTATTGCCCAGGTTTTGACTGTTATTTCACAGAAGCAAAAGGCTGCTCTTAGGGAAGTTTACAAGAACAAGAAATACCTGCCTCTTGACCTGCGCCCAAAGAAAACAAGGGCCATCCGCAAGCGTTTGACCAAGCACCAGGTAATCCTTGATCTTAGCTTTAACTAGTCTTTATGCACTTGGAGCCATTGAGCTTCTGGGGTCATAATTTTGCAATGCATATGCTTCTCTTGGTTCTACATATGGTTTCATCTATCTTAAGAATGGATTTGTTAGTTTTTGGTTTAGTTAAGTATTTTGTCTTTGCTCCCAATCTATGTCACACACTTCCCCTTTTAATCTATCCCAAAAAGAATGTCACCTTTCGCCAATAGAAACAATTTAACTTTAGAACTCTTCTTTTTACTCTTTAATGATACTATTTATAGCCACACCAATGGCTAAGGTTCGTTTCAAGACCACAAATTCCATTAGTTCGTTTCTTTTTTAAACTTTACCAACTGCTTGGTCAAACAGTGGCATATAAATTGGAAGGAGGTAGTACTTTTTTTTTTGCAACATTTTTTTCAAATAATTTTAAATAGCGATGGGGGGAGTAGTAGTGTATGCGGCTTATAGATTACCACAGGCCTTCTATTTTCTAACTCAATTCATGTAAGGAGTTTGTGATGCTATGCTGCCACAGTTTTCTTAAATTCTCCTGCATCTCTTTTCTCTTTCCAAGCAACTTCGTCGTTACTTTACTACAATAGTAAAATAACAGAATTAATGACATGAACTTGTACTCTTTATTCGTACAGGCTTCCTTGAAGACGGAGAGAGAGAAGAAGAAGGAGATGTACTTCCCTTTGAGAAAGTATGCTATCAAAGTGTAGGCTAGGATCTAATTTCGCAGAAATTTTGGTGTTTGAATCAGGATATATTTTGGTTAAAACCATTTATCATGCAAATTTTGTTTAGTTTGCTTTCTTTTGGCGCTTATGACATTAGAAACATGACTAATATGGAGCTTTATTTGTTCCTAGTATCAAGTGTTTGCCGTTTATCTTATGCCATGTTTGAGATTTTTATTTGATCCTAGTGGGTTTTAGAAGTCTCTTTTGACTTTGGTTACACAAATTATTGCTTGATTAAGTGGGTTATGTTGGTGTTAGCACCTTGAATGGAATTCAATTAATGTCATATTAGCCACTTACACAAGTTGATATATACATCTCTTGCGCTCACACTTATTATTCTAAGATATCTCATGAAGTAGCGGCTAGCACTACAACACGTAATGTATGGATTAAACACATTCGTGTACAGGGTTGGGTTGAATTTTGAATCGAGTACCAAGTAGTCCTTTAGATTGAGTTGTTTTCTTAACTACGAGGTCTTGGATTTAAATCTTTTGTAGGAGTGCTTCTCCCGAGATCTAATGTGGTGTGAATTTGGATTAATTAAATCTTAATGTATGTACTTGGGGTTTAGATCCTTTAATTTTGGTTAATACATATACAAAATCTTTTGAAAAATCACATCTCTTTTATCACTACTTAGTCATAGATTTGAATCGATTAATTAGTGGTGAATATAATAAAACAAACATTTTAGTGACCATCAACATGCCATTTTTTTCGGAGGATAATAATGGAAATTGTGATTTGAGATTATCGGGGGTCTATACAATCGAATTGAAAATTGAATCAAATCGTAAATTAAGTTAAATAAAAAAAATTCCCTAATGATTTGGTTTGGTAGTAGAAAAAGAAATTCAAATGTACTTGGTTTGATTTGGTTTTAACTATAAAAGATCTATCTGGATCAAATTAATTTGATATTATTATATACTATTTAAAATTTATTTTATATATAAAAGAAATTACGATGTAATTTTTAAATATTATTTATACGTTTTCGTAACTTTTTATCTCTTCACATTTTTTCAAGTTTTTGAGAATTAGAATTTTAAATGGTCCAATAAAGGTTATAGTCTATAGATGTTAGTAATTCTAATAAAGCTCAATTTGAAATTAACTCAATACTAATGTTAACAAAATAAATTAATTCAATTCAACCCTAAGAATGACAACAATGTTGAATATTTATTCTTTAATTAATTTTACATTGTTTTAGACATTTAAAATGCATAATCTAATTTTATTTTTTCTTTAATGTTTAATCATGTAATTAATACTTATTAGACTTATTTAGCATGATTTATAATTTTAAATTATGATTATTTTCATTATGACTTATCAATTTGCAATATTTATTTTATATGATTTCATTATTATTTTTTATTGAATATTTTAATGTGATCACTTATCTCATATTTGTGTTATTTTCTTAAGAAACACCTTAAATAGTTGTATTTGATTAGACTTACGAAAAAAATATTTGAAGCACAAGTTAATTATATGTTTGTATTAATAATTTAGATCGGAAAAATCTAAAACCCTGGAAAAAAAGTCAAGGTTTATTAGTTTGGTTTGATTAGAAAATTTGACACAAATGTTTTGGTTTGGTATTTGAAAAATCCAAACCAATCCGAAATTGAAAAAAAAATCCCAACTTTTTCTTAGTATGATTTGATTTATAAATTTAAAAATTTTACACAAATAATTTAATTTGATATTTAAAAAAAATTCAAACTAATCCGATCATGTACATAATTATGTGCAACCCTCAAAGTTTCTTCATACTTTTTTTTTTTGTGTCTTTTATGCCTAACATCATTCGAGAATTATTGAATTGGTCCAATACATTTTATTTTAGTAACGGTCAAAAGAAATTATTATAAGATATAGTATTATGTTAGTCATTAGAGCAATCATGAGGATAAGATATGACTTAATTTAGTTATCTAGTAGAAACTAATTAGTGCAATTTAGTTATCTTTTTTATTCAGTTTAATAAAAATTCAAGTGTCTACTTGTGCATAGATATAAATATGAAAATATCAAAAAGAGATTTGAAATTGTTAAGTAATTATCCCTCTTAATGATTATAAAATAATGTAGGTGTAGAAATTTATTATTATTATATGTTAGATATGAGAATAATGGGGATGAACGAATATAGGTTTGACGTTTTTTTTTTAAAAAAACATTATATTATTGATATTACATTATTAAAAACTTGGAGATACATTTCATATTTTATGATTGAGTAATGGTTCCTAGGATTATAGTATAATCATTAGAAGAAAATGATATAATATTCTATAGTTTAGGTTCTTGAAATAGGTTAGTCGGTGTAGGTTTATGATTCAAGTTTTAGATATATCGAGATAGATAATTAAATATATTAAATGTATTACAATAAAAAAGATTCATTAGAGTTATGGTATATGAGGAGTTGAAATTCAAATCCTAGGCTTAAAATATAAAAAATATGAGACTTGACATATTAATTGACCTAAAAATTAGGAACTTGATTATAGATTTGACCTATGAGTGAATTTTATGGGTCTAAGCTCAACATATATATATATATATATTGATTACTTATTTGAATAGATTGCATTTATTTGAAAGTTCAATAAAAGGTGAAGACTCAAGTCTCAGAGTGATTGTTCGACTGAAGCAAGTGACTTTCTCAACTCTTGTTAAATGTATACATTCGTGTATTATATATGTGTTGCAGAGCAATGGGATTTGGTGATGGGTTGACTTGTTCAAATTGAATAATTCTAATGATGAAAAAAGGGTAATAAGAGGCAGTGTGATTAATTATTGGCGTGTGATGTGTTGATAATGGTTTGAAATACTTATTGATTCATTGCTAATGTTGTATTTTGTGTTGTTGTGAATCGTGCGCATTGTTAAGAAAAATAGTCATCTCCTCGTTATTTGTGTGAATATGTTATTTGCATTGGTTCTGAAATATGATTGGGACAAGTGTTATGTAAATTGAGAAATAATAAGAAATTAAAGAGGATGCACCATTTCAAAGGACGTGCCGCGACAGATATTATGATTCGAGGGACGCGTCATACGTTGCGAAGGATTCTATTATAGAGAGAGGTTTCACACGATGTGACAAATTTTCTTATGAAATATCGTGTCGCACGCCACAACGGATACATGAATATGTCTCCATGGGTCTCGAAGGACTAATTGTGCATTATACGTGCAAACCATTCAAGATTTTTTTTTTTTTTTTTTTTTTTGCCTAACATTATTCAAGAATTATTGAATTGGTCGAAAACATTTTTTTTTTGGTAACGTCAAAAGAAACTATTTCTAACTTAATAGTATTATATTAGTCATTAGATCGATAGCAATTATAAGAATAAAATATGAGTTAATTTAGTTATCTACTAGAAATCTAACTCATGCTAATTATATATTAATATTAAAAATAAATAGTAAGTTCGTCTAATTCAACAAAATTAATAGACGTGTTTACGCGTAGCCATGTGATTCCTCATCATTAAAATAATGCAAACCAACATTTTTTCAATATTAACAATATTTAATATTATATCATAAGTAAAGTTCGAAAAAATAGTATATATATAATATAATCTTTCGACCTCTTTGTGTTTTCGACTTCTTTATGTGTTTGTCTTTTCATATTTTGAACTTTCTTTATCAGTGCAAATTTTGCTCCGAACTAGCACTCCAGACTTAACTTATGATATATATAAAATAACTTTAATAATGTACAAATAAAATAATTTTACACTGAAAGAGATTTAGATGACCCCTCAATCCTATATACCTAGTTTTGCCCGTATGGAAAGGGTGATATCTACAGATCTTATTTCTATCTTTGTAGAGTGTATAAATGTATATAGATTGTTTCATATGTAGATACTCAAGTACTCAAGAAAAAATGTTAACCTTTTCCTTTTTTTCCCAAAGTCGACGGTACGTATTTGGACTAGTCTACGTATAATTTCTTTTTATATTATAGGTGTCGGATAGTCATCCTATTAATATATGTATCAGGTAACTTCAGTTGTATTTGGACCACGTATTGAGCAACTTAAATGGTGCTCGAACCAGATAATTCTGATAGTATTTGTCCAGTTTGTGCACAACCCAACACATATACCAAATATATAACTCAATCCATCATGACTTAAGCAAATGAATCAGAAAACTCACGATTTTCTCTATTTTATTAATTACTAAGTCACACCTCAATTAAAAGCGAAATAATTTTTTTCTTTGAAAATAATTTCCAACATTATAAATTATTAGCTTTAATGGAATAAGCAATTTGACTGTAATTTCCACTTGGAAGTCATTTTAATGAACTGAAAGTCATTTTATAGTTAAAGATGCACCTATGCTCCATATAAATTAGTTAGTCAATATAGTCTATTTATTCAAAATATAATTATTGGCATATTAAGGAAAAATAAAAATAATATATATATATATATATTATTATATATATATATATAATATTATATATATATATATATTAATGCATTTGCTTTTCTTTGATCGTGATCTTAATTTATATCTTTGATAATAATGATTTTTTGTTGGATATACATTTTTTATTTTCGCGCATAGCATTTCACAAGTTATATAATGATTTCAATTTTTTTTAAAAATATTTTTTACTAGGCATAAATTCGACTGATAAATCGTGAAAATAAAAAAAATTATCCATCTGAAGAGAAAAAACTAAAGATTAATTTATTTGAAGAAAAAACCGTGCAATTTTACGATGAATATATAGGTCATATGGACCATGATGACATGGTCACAACTGAAAAAACCATAATACCAACCCCCATTCAACACTTTCTAGGTTGTTTCCTTAGTCAAACTAATTACATTATCTTAGAAAATAGGAAAATAAAAAATAAAATAAAGTGGATTTTTTTTCTCATATTTTCTATATATGTGAATATAGAATATATACCAAAATTCCATGAATAAATGTGGAAACATCTAATGGAAAAGAGGTGGCTTGACATGGAAGAAATGAGTGGTCAATGACTCACGCGAAACTAGAATTTAAAGTTTATAGCTTCTATATCGATTTGTTCAGATAAATATACATTATAAATATGAGATTTTACAGTTACTTAATATATACACATAGTTTGCGATAAATGATATGGTATCGATACTTAAAGCTAGTTTGCCCTAGTCTAGATGACAATAGTGAAAATCTTGATCAAATTATAAATTGAAAAAAGCCTTAAGGTAGGAGTGATTAAATTATAGCTTCGAACGATTTTCGTTCATAAACATTTAATGTATACTAAATACATAAATCTTTAAAGATGTTTATATAAATTAGTATCGAAACACCCTCTAAATTTCTCTAGATCTAAAATAACAACTTTAGGGCATTATAAGCATATACAACGGACAAGAGAATCCTTGACGCAATATTAAGAGTTGCCGTCAGCGACCTGTTGGTCATGAGTTTAAATTATAGAAAAAAAAAGTTATTGTAGAAACACAAAATAAGACTACGTATAAATTATAATATACAATATGATTCGATCTTTATCAAACTTACACATACCGAAAACTTTGTGCATCGATTCTATAATTTTTTCAAAAAATCTAATTTAAAATGAACCATAGACTATGAATTTTTTGGATTTGTAATCATAGATTAGGAAGACCATAGACTTTAGAATTGATTTGTATCCATACATTAAGATGACCAGTCAAATTCAATGCCCAACTCAACCCTCATCTTAAGGATCTAAAATTTATTTTAATAATTTTGGTAGAGTTTTTGTCAAACAATATCTTAGTTCAAATCAAGGACTTAAAAATTTGCTCGGTTGAGATTCCTCTACTCTTAATAAGATATTTCAGATTTAGTTTTCAAAATGAAAAAAAAATCATTTTTGAAGCACCACCTCCAAAAACGAGGCCCCTCAAATTTACGAATCTGAATTAGTCAAACTCTCATACAGATATCGAACACCAAGTGGGAAAAAAAAGAAGAGAAAAATATATATGCCCAATTGTCAACAAATCCAGCTGTATATTGTCTCTTTCTTACCTCAAAGTTCAAAACAAAAATTAAAAATTCTCAAGTCTTTATCAAGTCCATTTAGTGTACCAAATAAATTTTTCCCTCTTCTATTTAAACTCTCTTATCATAACACTATTATTCCTACACCAAACATTCACAATATCTTTCTTTTACTACGAGATCAATAATCATTATTCTTTCGTTTCGATACAAAAAAGAATATTATTTTTTTCTTCACAAAATGGCGATTCTTGACATGTCTAAGAGAGAACCATCATCACCATCGACACCACAGAGAGCCAAAAAGAGCCTATTCTCTTTCGCGAAAACCACTTCATCCCTCTCTTCCTTTTCTAGTCACATACCTCCTCATGAACCTTCGTTAACATTCTCTCGATCTATCATGGAAGAACATATTGATAACGCGTCCACTATTATCAAAAAATGGGATCATAAAGAATCGTCTTACGAAAAATTCACTTCACTCTTTCAAGAAGATAGAAAAGAAGCCAAAGCATACATCCAATGTGTCAAAGACTTGAAAAAAGCAATGCATTTTTTTGTTACACAACATTCAACTTGTAACAAACTTGTACTTGCACAAAACTTGATGCAAAAGGCTATGAAAAGACTTGAAAATGAATTTTACCAAATTTTGTCAACAAAAAAGCAACATTTGGATCCCGAATCAATATCCAAGTCTAGTCGGTCCTCATATATATCGAGGACAACTTCAGTTGATTCAGAAGAATCAACTGACCTCGGAAATGGATCCAGCACCATTCAGCAGAATGGTGCTGGATCCAATTCCGAGGCTGAACATATTTCATTTCTAACAATGTGTGATCTCAAAATGATCGCGGATTGTATGATTGGGTGTGGCTATGCAAAAGAGTGTTGGAAGATCTACAGGATCATCAGGAAATCTGTCGTAGATGAAGGATTGTATCGTCTTGGAATTGAATCGCGTAGCTCAGCTTATGTCAACGCGATGAGACCAAATGATCTCGAGCATCAAGTTAAGCATTGGATTGATTCAACTAAAATCGCGGTGAAAACACTCTTCTATGGAGAGAGGCTTCTCTGTGATCACGTTTTTTCAAACTCGAAAACAATCAATGAAACATGTTTTAGTGATGTAGCCAAAGAAGGCGGGATCGTTTTGCTTAAACTTCCTGAGATCGTTGCAAAGACGAAGAAATCAGATGAAAAGATTTTTGTTTTAATGGATTTGCACGAAGCAATAGCTGAACTATTGCCAGAGATCGAATCAATCTTTTCGTTTGATTCGATCTCATCTGTCAAACTTCAAGCTATTTCTTTATTAAATAAACTTAAGATCTCTGTTTCAAATATCCTCTCTGATTTCGAGCTCTCAATACAGAGGAATTCATCGAAAACAACAGTTTCTGGTGGCGGAATTCATCCATTAACCATCTCTGTTTCGGACTACTTAGCTTCGTTAGCAAGCTACAATGGAGTGCTCTCAGATATTATTTCTGAATCTACGTCAACGAAATTCTCTGAAACTTATTTCGAGAGTCAATTGATCAGTGAAACATCCGAAATTTCATCAGTCTCTGGTAAAATGGCTTGGATTGTACTCGTTCTGCTTTGCAAACTCGATAGCAAAGCAGAGTTGTACAATGACATCGCGTTATCCTATCTTTTCTTAGCTAACAATATCCAATTCATTATCGAGAGGGTACGTGGAAGTACCCTCTCGATAATATTGGGAGAGGAATGGATATTGAATTTGGAGAGAAAAGTAAAGTTGTATACAACAAAATACGAAAATGTAGCTTGGAATAAGGTGTTTATGTGTTTGCCTCAGAGTTTAGATCCCGCGATTTCCTCTGATACCATTAAGGAATATTTCAAACGATTTAATGAATCGTTTGAAGCAACGTATCAGAGACAGAAATCGTGGGTTGTACCTGATGGGACTCTACGAGACGAGATCAAAGTATCGATTGCAAGAAAATTGGTGCCTTTTTATAGGGATTTTTATGAGTACTATATGGTAGTTTTGAGTGGGGAAAAAGATTTGGAGGTTTTAGTAAGATTTTCACCTGATAATATTGGGAATTGTTTGTCTGATTTATTTCATGAAAATGTTAGGTCAAGGAGTTTAATATTGTCATCATCAACATCATTGCCAAATTCATGTGTTTGGCAATGTATTTCTTAAATAATGTGTATTTAACATACTGTATGTTGCTCGAACTCTTCAAAAATGTTACTGGATTCTCGAAAAGTAATGTGTTTTTGGGAGATACCATACACATGTGGGACAACGTTTTTGAAAAGGTTCGAGCAATATAGACTACAAGAAGTTGATTTCAATACGAAAAGTTCTCTCCTTAAAGAATAAGTAAATTGATTGCTTGATTATCCATGAGTTCTATTTTTGAATCGAGAAGTATTAAACTAATAAATGTTGTAGGATTGTCAAAAGTAGTATATTATCGAATGGATTTGATACTGATGCGACAATATTTTTGAAAAGGTCAGTGCAACATAGAGTACAAATTGTTGATTTTTTCAACACTAAAAAGTTCTCTTCCTAAAGAATAATTAAATTGTGCGTCTGATTGTTCATGAGTTCTATCTTGAATTGAGCAAAATTAACTAATTATAGTAAATTTTATTGCCAATGAGATATATTTACTAATTTTTAAGGAAAACATTTTTCCTAACATTTGCAAATATATTGTTACTTTATTTCTTTGTTGCATATTTTAAAAGTGAAGTCCGATTTGCGCTTAAAAGTCCTATTAGATTTCAAAATGTTGTTAAAAGCTTTTCACCTTCGATAACATTTATAGTCAACTGTGCGATATTAATTATATTTCTAGATGATGAAAATAAAATGGAAATAATGTTGAATGTGTAACAAAAGTATTTTTGGTTATGTTTTGCTCATTTTTCTTTAAATTATTAACAAATGTTTGTCGAATTATTAAAAAATACAAGGGAAAGGGGTTTGATATACCCCTTCAACTTTGCATTTTTTAGAGCGATATAACACCGTTATAAAAGTGAATCATATCTACCTCTACTTGTAGACAAATGGTCATATATACCCTTTCCTCTAATGGAAATTAAAAAAAAAAAAAATTTTAACTAATTTTTATTATTTTTCTAAAAAATATAATCCAATAGGAGTAAATAATCCTGTCAAAATTATTTTTTTGACTTTTTTTTATTTCAATGACTAATTTATTAAGTATTATTTGATAATCAAATTTATTTAGGTTTCACTATATTCTTGTAAAAAAAAACTTATGTAGATGACCAAAATGTTTTCTTCGAATACGATTAAATTACATACACAGAAAAAAAAATAGTTTAATTTTTTTTTCTTTAAACTAACAGGAATGAGAAAGAAAAAAAAACAACATAAGATAAAGAAACTCAAAATAATTTAATAAAGAAGTCAAAAAATAATTCTGTATGAAAAAATTAAAATATACCTGAACTTTGATAGAAGAATCAGATATATTTGCTTAGAAGAATCATATATACGCCCTAAATAATTTTAAAAAATAAAAAAAAAAAAAAATTAGAAAGTAAAAAGATAAATTTAAAACTAATTTTTTAACTCCGTTAAATGAAGGGCATTATGTGAGCCATTTTTAACGGTAATGGGTATATGTGAGCCGTTTGTATAACGGTAAGGACATATATGAGCCACATTTATTAGAAGGGGTATATCAGCTCCAAATGACAAAGTTGAGTGGTGTATCAGCTCCAAATATTTTGCTCATTTTTCTTTAAATTATTAACCAATGTTTGTCGAATTATTAAAAAATAAATCAAGAAAAATATTATCATATGTTGTTGTTTCCTTTTTGTTTTATTTGGGCCGGTCACTATTGGGTCGGCCAAATTTTGTTGGGCCTCGTTTTCCCCCTTTTCATTATATAAAATCGGCCCAATGGACAAGTTAACTTCTTTTTTGGAAAAATTACTTGAATGAATGCGTTTTATCAAATAATTACTGATTTTAGCGATACTTTTTTATTTATTATCAATTATAGCAATTACATGTTAGGCTAAATTTGTAATATGTTTAAAAGTGAATTAAATATGCACACTATATGTATTATAACTATTTTAAACAATATTTTGCTTGTTTGGGAAGAGTTGACACATTATATTCATTGTATTAAAAGTGTGATAATAAATGCATGATCCATAAAAAAAAAACTTATATTATACGTAATAATAATATTTTTTTGTAATATGAATAAAAGTTGTATTATAAAAGTTTAAAAATGATAAAAGTGAAAAAAAATGAATTGCTATAAATAGTAGAATATTTTTTATTTGTCCGTATATTTTGTAAGTCCTCCACATATATAATTGAATGTCCAATCTTTTATTTTATCTCACTAACATGATTTATAATTGTATAAATATTTATTATTTAAGTTATATTATACGTTTTAAAAGTTCTTTCACAAAAATTGAGGAAAAAAATATTATTTATAGATATAATACATAAATAATTAAATATATACTCAAATTTGGCCTGGACTTAACTTTGAGTATACACATCTAGACACCTCAATTTGTCTTTGTTATATTAGTTGACAGTCGAAAGCCTCCAATTTATTACAAAATGATCATATGGATACGTTTAAAATTTATGTGTCAATTCAACATATCGATTGTCCACGAGATACTGTGGAACCGACTTAGACTATTTAGTTGTCATTTGAAGTATCTAGATGTACACTCTCAAAATTGAAATGTTTACTTTCTTGAATATCTTTATTATCATACTTTCTTGAGTAAATTTTAGATTTAGCAAACATAAAAATTAAACTAGTATGTTATAGTTATAGTTAATTGCGCTCCATAGCAAACTTTATATTTACTATGGCTATTAACATGTATTTTCGATATACATATACATAAACATCTGTATTTGTATATTTTGATATACAAACTAAAACATAATAATTGTATATAAACAAAATTACTACATATATACATATATATAAAATCTTTATTTGTATATTTTGATATACAAATTAAAACATAGTAATTGTATATAAAGAAAATTACTACGTATATACAACACATATGTATACCAAATGGGTCTACTCATAAATTTCGATATACAAATGAGTCATGAAGACTTAATTTTGATTACAAAACCCATATGTATACAGAATGAGTTATTGTATATTTGCATACAAATGGGACGACAAAAAAACATGGAAATGTTGTGCGAATTATAAATTAAAAGGGAAACTATAACTATCTATAACATTTAATTGAATAACAATTTTTTATTTCATAACAATTTTCCCTACTTTTTTTTCTTTTTTTAAAAAAAAATAAAAATAAAGAAGGGAATATATATATAGAAAGATATTAAGATATATATTATAATATAAAATAAAACGAAAAATAAAAAAATTAGTGGTTGCTGGCCCGTCTATTTTGCCAATAGAGCCACTATTATTGTGACTCTATAGTTGCTCAAAATGTATTTTTTTTAATTAGTATTTTCTAGAAAAAAGCTTTTTAATTTCTGTCCATATAAAGAGGAATATTTAGTATAGATTCAAATATTAACAATTAAGGAAGATATAAATTATAATAACAAATTCTTTACATGATAATTGATAAAGAAAATATAATTACATATAAATTATTTGTTTATAAAAGTTTTTTAATGTTAAAGTTAAGAGTGAGATAAGTTTTTTCCATTGAAAATAAAATATTATCCAAATTTATTATTTTAAAAAGTGAATGTGTGGTTCATAGTACATATATGATATATCCCTATATTTTATTTTTTCTCTATGAAAAAAAATCTTATCACTGTTTATAATTCTTATATTATAATTTTGGATAGTAATTTCAAAATAGCTTGTTCACAAGCTAAACACTATTTTAATTTATGTGTTCTGATTTAGGAATATTATTTTTCTAATACAATCAATTAAATGTTTATGAAAAGTTTTATGTTTGAAATTATTTTTCTAATGCCTTCAAATGACACGTACTTCATCACCAATTTAGCGAATAAGTGTTTGTATGGAGTAAATTTCAGACTTAAGATTCGAATAAATTTTAAAAAGTGATGCACGACAAGAAGAACATGTTAAATGTGACTTAGCATGAATAGTAATCAAATGTTATCCTTAGTAATTGGTGAGGATAATTCTATAGATGAACCGAAGCTCACGTAACGATCGTTGTGAAAGAATCTGAGATCTCCATCATCGATTATGAAAAAGCTCGAGATCTTCACCAACTATTACGTAATTAAAGTTGATACTAGACTTAATAGGGACAAGATTCTCGAATGATTTAAATCTTTCATCTACTCTTTAAAAATCATCTCAAGTTTATTAATTCATTTTCGATACAGTCTTATCATATTAATTATCTTAATTCGTATATTCTTAAATCACGTCTATAAATTCCCCCTATACTATTTTAGTGGTAACTAGGGTTTAGAATCACATTTTAAAGATAATTATTGATTCTTTTGACATTAAAAAAAAAAAAAATCATTTTCAATTTTGTTATTTCTCATCACTTTCCTAAATTGTCTTTTAGTTCTTTTTTTTTCTTTTTTCATTTAAAATATGTTTTATTCTTTTTCATTTTCCACTTTCCTTTACACTTCCCCTTTTCTCATTTCTCAAATCTGATAAAACTCTCATTTTTCTTGACTCTCCGTTTACTTCAATTCCTCTCTGAAATTAATTTTTTTTTCCCTTCTATGGCTTCTCCTGTGGAAGAAGGTAAACTCTAACCCCATATTTATATTTTCCATAAAATTGAAAGAAAAAAAAATATATATATATTCATTGATCATCAAATTATCAGTAGCTATTTTTTTTTGATTTATTAGCTCAAGATTTAGTTATAAGTATATGGGTGTTTCAGCTGGATTTTGCTATATTAGCTGTAAATATAGTTTTAATCATCTGGGTATTTAACAATAGAGATTAATATGGAGAAAAAATGGTTCTTTTTTTTTAATTAAATAAGAAAAAATTATCCATGGATTTATCAGTAGATACTTTTTTTTTTTTTGCTTTATTAGCTGGAGATATAGTTTTTAGCATATGGGTATTTTGAATTATAGATTTATATGTAGAAAAAATGGTTCTTTGGGGGAATTTGAGTTTTTAATTTTGGTTTATTAGTTGGGAGATATAGTTTTATAAGTATATGGGTATTTCTTAGTGGAGATTTATCTTCATTGAGTTTGTACCTTGCAAACAACAACAACATAGTCGGTGTAATCACACAAGATGTACGATGTGTACACAAACCTTACATCTACCTTTGTGGGGTAGATACGTTGTTTTCGATAGACACTCAGCTTAGTTGTACCTTGCATATGTACATAACTTGAGCGATTTACTATGGGGTGATTTTTCATATTATTTAGATGACAATACCTCGATCTGAAACTAGTTGAGGAGAGCTATATCAATCCTTGAAATTGGGCCAAAGTTATCTGGTATATGTTGCTGGTGGGAGGTGTGGTAGGCGGTAGGTATCTCGTGGAATTAGTGGTGGTGTGCGAAAGTTGTCCTGGACGGAACGGTATCAAAAAATTCTAAGAACAGCCAGTTAGATGACAATTTGAATTTTTTTAGAGGAAAATTTAAGTTTGTTCAATGGATAAGAATTAACTTTACAAGTTCTTTTATGCTTCAATAGTGTTTAGTTCTGAAGACTTTATGATGAAGTTGTATATTTATAAGTGGTATTACGACCTGATTCTTGATTATTTAATACTGAGTTGCTACTCTTTTTTGCTGACTAGTTCTGTTTGTGCTTGTACTAGGTGAGAGAGATGTCGAGAAAGGACTGATTACTCCAACACCAAGCCATAACCCTCTAGCTGAGCCATCACCAACCCCATCTCCATCTTCCGCAACAGCACCAGCTCTGGTGCTTTCCAATTCTGGCAAGAGAATTGACCAAGCAGGGAAAAAGAAATATGTAAAACAGGTTACCGGAAGGCACAATGACACTGAGCTTCATTTAGCAGCTCAGAAAGGTGATCTAGCAGCAGTGAAGCAGATACTTAATGACATTGATAGTCAAATGGTCGGGACGCTGAGCGGTGATGACTTTAATCAAGAGGTCGCGGAGATCAGAGCATCCGTAGTGAATGAAGTGAATGAATTAGGAGAGACAGCACTCTTTACAGCAGCAGCGAAGGGATATCTTGAGGTATTGAAAGAATTATTGAAGTACTGCAACAAGGATACTGTTACCAAGAAGAATCGGTCAGGATTTGATCCTTTGCATATAGCTGCAAGTCAAGGACACCACGGTGAGGATCTTAGATTTCTTGATCATTTTACTTACTTATCCCTTCACAGTGCAGCTTAAACTCAGCTTGTTAACTCTTCTGGTATGGAAAGATGAAGGATCTAGTTTACAAGATCCTGGAAGATTGAAAAAATTGCTAACCAAGTTATATTCCCCCCCCCCCCCCCCCCATAATCCTAATAAGATTTGACATTGTACTTGTTTTACTTTACATTGAGAAGGGTAAGTATGCCATGAATTTGCAATTTTAAAAACCAGTCGTAGCTTCGTAATACATAAATAAACACTCAAACTTGGGCTCGACTGGCAAGTAAGCACTCCAACTTTGACAGTGCACATGTAGACACCTCAATTTGGTCTTACTTTTCATTGAAGGTGTCTAAATGATCATTTGGTTAGTTGGAGCATACAACTGACACATTGGAGACGAGTTGAGGTGTCTAGATGTGTATAGTCAAAGTTAGAGTGCTTAATTGTCAGTTTAGACCAACTTCAAGTGTCTGTTTATGTATTATGTCTAAACTAAATTCTGATTTGAACCCGAACACCCCCCTATCCAACCCCTTGTCAAAAGAGGGTATTAACCTTGAAGAGATCTTGTTTTAAAATATCATGCCTTCAGTCTCAGCAGGGCTGATGCTGGTTGATATTGAAGGTTCAAACTTTTTGAACTGACCTACTGCAACCTTGAAATTGCCAAAAATGTGTGTGGAGAATTATGCAGTAAACATTCAGGAAAAAACTCTACAGTTCAGTAAAATATTGAAGATGGATAAGTTTCATGGTGCCAGAAGATACTAATTATTGGACAAAGACTTATTTTTGCGTTCTTATGACAGGAATCGTCCAATTGCTTTTAGAGCATGATACCGGACTAAGTAAAACATTTGGCCCTTCAAATGCAACCCCTCTTATAACTGCTGCCTCAAGAGGACATATTGCAGTGGTCAATGAACTGCTGTCAAAGGATTGCACCTTACTGGAAATTTCTAGGTCCAATGGTAAAAATGCATTGCATTTAGCTGCCAGACAAGGGCACGTGGAAATTGTGAAGGCTTTGCTTGACAGAGACCCACAATTGGCCAGGAGGACGGATAAGAAAGGACAAACTGCATTGCACATGGCTGTAAAGGGAATCAGCTGTGAGGTGGTGATATTGCTTCTCGAGGCTGATGCTGCTATAGTTATGCTTCCAGACAAGTTTGGCAACACAGCATTACACATAGCAACCCGGAAAAAGCGTGCTGAGGTATATAATCTGTTACTCAAACATGATCTTTTTGTGTTCAACCCCATCCCTCACACCAAATACGACATCACTATTCCTCTACTGTTCTCTGTTTCTAATGCATGGTGTGCTGCAAAGCATGATACAAACTTAATGTTGCGTTTTATTTTTAAATCTGATGTTTCTCTTTTGTTATAAAAAATGTTAATTGTTAAATTTGGTTTATTGAATGGTTGTTGGTGCATGTCTCTAAGATTATACAAAATTTAGATCACCATGTGTTCTATTGTTACAATAATCATGGTCCGTGGCCACATTGTTTCATCCTTATAATGAAATAATGCATGATATCCATTCTTTTGTGCTACCTGAACCACTCCCCTTCTTGCTTTTAAGATCTCTCTGTGCCTTTATCACCTCTTATATACAGTGATATTGTGATTGATAATCAATTTAAAACTTTTGCCGTGCAGATAGTCAGAGAGTTGCTACGCCTGCCTGATAGTAATGTTAATGCACTGAACAGAGATCACAAAACAGCTCTTGACATAGCTGAAGATCTTCCCCTCTCTGAAGAATCCTCCGAAATAAAGGAATGTTTATACAAATATGGAGCTGTTAGAGCTAATGAATTGAACCAACCAAGGGATGAGTTGAGGAAAACTGTCAGTCAGATCAAGAAAGATATTCACACACAGCTTGAACAAACTAAAAGGACAAACAAAAATGTCCACGGAATTGCTAAAGAGCTTAGAAAGCTCCATCGAGAAGGGATTAATAATGCAACGAATTCTGTGACTGTCGTTGCTGTTCTCTTTGCCACAGTTGCCTTTGCTGCTATTTTCACTGTGCCTGGAGGTGATGATGATCATGGAGTGGCTGTGGTTGTGAGCACTGCTTCATTTAAGATCTTCTTCATCTTCAACGCCCTTGCTCTTTTTACATCTCTTGCTGTTGTCGTAGTTCAGATTACATTGGTTAGAGGAGAAACTAAGGCAGAAAGAAAAGTCGTCGAGGTGATTAACAAGTTGATGTGGTTGGCTTCTGTCTGCACTTCAGTGGCATTTATGGCATCCTCTTATATAGTGGTCGGTCGCAAGTATGAATGGGCTGCAATATTGGTAACAGCAGTAGGGGGAATAATAATGGCCGGGGTTCTTGGAACCATGACTTACTATGTGGTAAGATCAAGGAAGAAAAGATCGATAAGGAAGAAGGAAAAACATGCTAGAAGTGGTTCCAACTCATGGTACCACTCCGAGTTCTCTAATTCTGACATCGACAGGATTTACGCCCTGTGATGAGGGAACGAAACTGTTCTGGTGTTGTATGTAGCGAAACACGAATTCTGGAGAGACCGATGAACACCCCTTGCACCTGGAGGGAACTGCAAGTTTCAAATGAAGATGTTTGATCTGTTCATATTTGGAAGGGAGGTTCCAGTTTACGCGTATCGTCGTGTCAACGAATAAGGCTTCTGTCCCAAGCCAGAACAATGGCGATGATGTATAATTCTAAGCTTAACTCATGGAACTGTAGATTGTAATTTTTGGCATTGGGATCTATATATTCCCATTGATCTATAATGGGAAAGATTATGTATATGTGAAAAAAAAGACTCATAAAGTTATCAATTTCTATTGTATCTACCACTTTGTGTAGCTAACACATCCGAAATTTTATGTCGAAAGTTTATCAGAAGCAACCCGCTATTTCATAAAGGTGGATAAACGTCTGTCTACATTGTATTCTTTTCAAGACGCTACTTGTGGGATTGCATTGCATTTATTGATCGAGAAAGTTATTGTCATATAAATTGAGATCAAGGAATTAATACTTGTCAAAGTTTTAGTAACTACTAAATATGTCTCGGTTCCAAAAGAAATATATAATACATAAATATGACCTTTAACTTGACGTCAATTGATAACTATGACGTTTGACTTTGGGTGCGTACAAGTAGACACTTAAACTTGTATAAAATTGAGCAAATGAACACATTCGTCCTACATGACATTCTACATGACAATTGTGTATCCTACGTGATATTTTACGTGTATTATGCCATATAGTACACTTGCGTCTATTTGTTCAATTTTTATAATAGTTTACGTATATACATGTGCACATTCAAAATTAGAGAATATAGTTATTCGTTACTATGTCGAAATAGAAACGTGTCGGATTTTTACTGGAAAAAGTGTGTTAGTATAAATAGAGAAATAGATAGTCCAAAAAATTTGCAAATGTAAAGCAAATTCAAAAGGAAAAAGTTGAGCATAAAGAGTTCATTTGCTAAGGCTTCGAAGATGGTGCGCATACATGTGAAGCACGGCGGCGGCAGCGACGGCGACGGCGAGTTTCTCTACGACACTGAAACGTCTTCAACAATTGATGAAATCGCCAAAGACATAATCGAAATAGCGAATATCCAATCGAAGATTCAATGCTTCGCTGTCGAATTCGAGTCTCATCTATCTAAGCTTCAAGGCGATCCTAAAGGTATTTTACAATCTAAATTTCTAGTAATGTTGAAATAATCATTGATAAGTTGAAGTTGTGTATATTGAAATTCGAGCTTTATCTTCAAGCTTCGAGGCAATCTTAGAGGTTTTTGCAATCAAAATGATAGTAATGTCGAAATAACCATGGATTAGTTGAAGTAGTTATAATTTTCGATTGAGAAATTAACAGTTGAAATTTGAGTTTTATCTCTCTAAGCTATTCTAAAGGTATTTACAATCAAAATGCTAGTAATGTGGAAATAATCATTAATTAGTTGAAGTTGCTTATAGTTTTCGCTTCGCAAAATTAATTGTTGAAATTCGAGCCTTATGTCATGTCCCGCCACTTTGCCAATCAAATTTTGCATCCGAATAGGGGCGGAAGAATCTAGAGTTGTAGAGAGAGTTATAGAGAACTCTAGAACCCCTAATATTTCAAGAAAGCTTTGGAAAATTCTAGATTATGCAAAGTCTAGAGAGACCAAAGTGTAAATACTTTAGGGAGTTGTAAAGTAATTTTAAATTACGCTTTAGCCTGTAGGTTGTCGTATAAATAGAGGTGCCATTCATTTGCAAGGCATCAGTCAACTTGAAAAACATTCTCCAAGCAATACAAAAGCCCTTCTTCCAAACTTTTTAAATCATTCTAAGTCTTTCTTTGCATTCTCTTAGCGACGTACGGAGCTTACCTAGCGATCTTAGTGTCTCTATGCTTTAAGGTGATCCTAAAGGTATTTACAATCAAAATGCTAGTAATGTCGAAATAATCATTTTGATGAGTTGGAAGTAGTTAAAGCTTTCGCTTCGAAAAATTAACCCTTGAAATTCGAGCTTTATTTCTCTAAGCTTCAAGGCGATCCTATAGGTAAATACAATCAGAAGTTTTTTACAATCATTAATGCTAATAGTGTCATACCCATGATTATCAGTTGAAGTTGCGTTTAACTATTAAAATTGTCAATGCAGTTATGTCTCTGGTGAGAGCTCTTTCCGAAGCTACGTCGTATGCTTCAAAGGTCTGTTTCTGTAATAGTTTATTTTGTTATTGCTCTATCATTTGCTCTGAAATGCTAGTTATGTAATTAGTATAGTAATATCATGAACTTTTTTTTTTTATAGTTTGAGCAACTTATAGATTTAGGTGAGCAAATACTCGCAATGCTTTGCATCCTTGCATTTGGTGGTTCAAATGATGTATGATATGTTTCATTTGTTTCTGTCCATTGAAATGGTTTACAGGATCAGGTTATACATAACAAACCTCTATCACTTTATGTGCTAAGAAATCACACAAGAAACATTGAGAAGGAATATTTGGCAACACATTCAGTAATGGGATTATCAAGTTCCGATTTACAACAATTCTTGTCAGGTATGTTCACATGCTTTCGTTCAATATACAAAAGTTCAGGGCAAGCGTTTTTGTTTGAGATTTTATGAGTTTATAGTCACCGTGACTTTATTTCAAGTTCCATGATTACATGTTATTGTTGGTAAGTAATTCCATTGTTCGTCATACCTCTGGATCGAGACATAATCATTGGAGGCTGCAAATATGCTTTTAATAACAAGTTCAGAAAGAGATGCAGTTGCTTGTTTATTTTCCTATGAAAAAATCAGTTTGATGACGAGCTTCTAGATACTTACCCTTTTTCTCCAGAAAGAAGAAAAACATTAAAGCTTCTGAACCATTTGATTATTTGATCTCCGGGCAAATGAAAGTGAAGCCTTTTAAACATTTCAAGTGAACAAGTGAATATTGCAATTCGTTATTATTGTTTCCACTTGATATTTGTCCTGCAAGCTTTTTGAAGTGAAACTCAAAACAGTTAGCAATTATGGATGAATACATGATTCTACAGACTTGCAAATTCTTGAAGAAAACACAGTGCAACTTTTATGGGCAGGAAAAGAGCTCACCAGAGGGAAAAAATTGTGTGACTTTATAGGAAGAAATGAGAAGACAAAGGTACATAGTATTTTTTTCTCCACCTCATAAGGATATATAATATCAGTACACTTAACACCCTACCTGCTGGTGGCAGATCGTTATCAGGTTGCTGTCACCTATTCCACCTCCTGCATCACTCACTGGTACTTTCTTTTCCTTACTAGAACGACGTTCGATCGGGCATAATACATAAACAAACACTCAAACTTGACATTAACTGGAAATTAAGTACTCCAACTTTGAGCATGATCATCTAGATACGTCAAACTCATCTTCACCAATTGAACACTTAATGATCATCTAGACACCTCTAAAACACGTCAGCGTCGGGTCTCCTTGAGACACGGCGGGGACGAGTTGGATTGTTTAGTTGTCAGTTGAGACCAAGTTGAAGTGTCTAGATGCGCATTTAGTTCTTATTTGCCCGTTGAAGCCAAGTGTGAGTGTCTATTTATGTATTATGCCTTTTTTTTATGTTTTTGTTTTCTGCACTTTTTTTGCCACAAATAAGACGAGAACTTGATAGTTATATTTTATTTTGAAGGTGGAGAAAAATGTTGAAAGAAACTGACGTCGTCTGGTTTTTGAATGACTTTTAAATGGGAAACACACTCCGTTTGAATGATCTTCTTGTATAATCCCATAAAGTAGGGTTTGGAGAGGGTAGGAATTACTGTTGAATGAAAACTATTTATGTACCCCTTGCATCTCAACTACCACTAGTATCCCGAGGATTCTAAAGCTTAATACACTACAAGTCAAACTCGGTGAATCTAGTCATTAAATCATCTATGTAAATGTGTACCCGAATTATATTGCTTTTGGAGTTTCTATAGGTGTTTTATTTCGACTAGATATGTCTGATTCCTTATCTTTATGCTGTTGTAGTTTATGCTCATAATCTTGCCTAGTTTGAATTACATGTTATGAGAAGTGCAATGTATATGATTTGAGCTTGTAGTTCTTCTTTCTTTGGGACTGAGTCGTAATAGTTGTAGTATTCTTTTGATTCATCTAATGGTCCTACTTCTTGGACAAACAAAAAATAGTATAGATGTGTGGATCAATAAATTGAACTAATGCGCGATGAACTAGAAAGGACCGACATGAGTGAAATAATATCATAGCAATGCTTTGATATTCTCCGGAGCCATGAACCAGTAATGATGTTTTGATTTTTCACTAAAATACCTTAATAGGCACCCAAAGATGTGGACTAGTAATCAATGAAGTGGGTTGAGAACCATGAAGTCTCAGGTTCAAGTGTTCAAGTCTCAACAGCGATAAAAAATACTAGGTGATTTCTCCCGATTTGCTTTGATGGACCAAGTAATTTGGTAACTTGTGCTGGTGGGAGGTGACAGATATTCCGAGGAGTTAGTCAAGGTGAGAGAAAGTTGGCTCGGACATCACAATTTTTTTTTTAAAAAGACTTAATGGCCGGAAGAGGTGGTTGTATCCATATTGAATATTGAGTTCAATTAAATAACAAACCAAACCCATCTTTTGAGTTCACAATTACGAAAATAGATTTTGCTCCAATCTCAAGCTAGTGGAGGCCAGCTATATAATAATCTTATATCTTCATTGTCTGATTTAGGTCCCTTCCAACATTATTCAGAGAACTTCTTGTAAAAGGGCAGTTCGGTGCACTAAACTCTCGTTATATATTGATTTGCGGAAAGGTCAAACCATAAGGGTCTATTGTACGCAACCTTGCCCTGCTTTTGTTTTCACAGCTCGAACCCATGACCTCTTAATCATATGACAATAATTTTATCAGTTACGACAACCTACCGTCGTCCTCTTTAATTTGTGGTCGGAGTAAGTTGAAAAAACACTCACACATGAGGTGTTTACACTAGCTGATACTCTCCCCTAAATGCATCTTTATGACTAGCAATAGTCAATTAAAATAGTTTCACTTTAAATTATTGCTTAATTCTGGTAAATTAATATAGTTTATTATAAGTATACTTGGTGTGGGTGATTTTTTCTAGAATTAGTTATGCTTTATAAGTTCTTATTTAGGTGAAAACTCTTTACTTGCGCAATTTCTTTTTTCAACCATCTTTGAAATGTTTTTTCTGAGCCGAGGGTCTATCTTAATCTTGTTCGTGTAACTCTCCCTAAACTCCACTTGTGGGAATTCACTGGATATATCATTGTTGTTGTTGTACTTAGGGCGAAAGCTTTAATACTTGAATACGCCAAAAATGTTGCCTCACTCGTGTCTCCATAAATGCACCAATTTTAGAGGATCCAACATACTCAACATTTTTGAAGAGTCTGAGCAACATGAAAGGCAGGGAAGTTTCATATGTCATCCTCTAGAAATTAGTAGTGATGCTTGATCTAATAACTTTGACTGTACAAAACATTAAAAAAAAAGAAGGGAAAAATGAGCTTAGTAGACAACTTTTAGTAAAATTTTTTGGTATTTGATTCTCTATACACTAAGAGAAATTGGTGGGGAGAAAGTGTTTGTTGTAATATGCTTATCAATGTATTCCTAAGTGCTCAACATAATCAATGGATCTTTACAACAATGTTTATTTTGGGTCTAATTTTTGTCAAATATGTGGCTAACATCTTCACTTAGTTTAAGGGCACATATACCCATTTGAAATTCAAAAGATGATTTTTTTTCTTTTCCTCTAAAAGCAACATTAAAGTTATGTATTTTTTTCCTAATACTGTTAGAAAAGTTGTTTATAAAAATCTGTCCTTCCTTGTTCTCAAGGATTTGGTTTATTGGTAGGGATGATAATGGGGCGGGGCGGATGCGGGCCGGGATGGGGTGAGTTTAAGGCTATGTGGGGGTGAGGCGAGTCGAATGTGGGGCAGGTTGAAGTGTTTTTTTTTAAATTAATGTGGGGCGGGGCGGGTTGCGGGCATAAGTCATTTTATGTGGGTTCAAACTTAATTTTAACTTTTTACATGTTATAGAGGGATAGAAAGATAATTTCATTAAGTCTACTAAAATATTCAAGATAATAAATGAAAATGATACAATAAAAAATAATACAATGTCTTGCACATTTCCCGATTAACCTCTAAAAAATAAGATTTTAAGTCACTATTCTATTAAATTAATACAACTTAATGAAAAAATGAATTTATTTTTATGAATTTTATTTTTAGAATCAAACATAACTAGAAAAAAAAATTAAAAACATTATCTGAGGCTGGTTGAAAATGAAAAGTGTTGCTATGCAGGAGGGGCGGATTAAAATTTTTGCGGGTTAAGCTCAATCCGCCCCTCCCCCGCCCCATTACCATCCGTACTTATTGGTAAGGTCACAAAAGTATGGTATGTGGGTTAGGTACATGCCAAATATTCGAATCTTGATGCAGGCGAAAGCTCGATATTAAGCGGAGAAGGGTAAAGAGGTAGATTCATTATCCACCTAGTTTCCACCCTAGTTCCAAGTTGTTTCGGGATTTGTATTTTCCTTGCTATATATAAATATGGCGGGGATAATCCAAATTAATTGCTGCTGAAAATAGTTTTTCTCGATAAGGATAGGTACAAAGTCACTCGAATAAAAGGAGAGTGAACAACCATAATCGTACAACCTAAAATTATATAGAGCCATTCTGAATGACTTGAGAGAGATGATAACCAAATTACAATCATAATCATAACAAAACACAGTGTAATTCCACAAGTGAGATTCAAAGAAAGTAAAGTATATGCGAAACAAAATATATTAAAATCGTATCGAACTGATCGATAAACAAATTCAATAAGTCTCCCCTAAGTAAATAAAAGAAGTGCTCCTTAAGCTTATTGCTATTAGAACCATTTATTTATTTAGCTTTAAAATGAGTTAATAATAATAACATAATCTAATGCTTAAGCTATTCTTTGAGTGCCACACAAGTGGGGTTTTTACAATCAAAATTGATGATTATTTTTTTGTATTTCCTTATATTAGAGTGACCTCACTATGATATATTATTTTTTGATGAATCAGAATTTTCCCAAAATAAATAAAAAGATTTGCTATCATTAGTCTCTGATGATAAGAGAAGAGATAGTAATATATATTAAACAAAAAGTTATTATATATACATGAGAAATAAAGAGTAGAAGTATTCAATATTCATTAATAGAAAGAAAAATCAACATTAAGTTGAGACCAATAAAAGAAAGAGAATAGGACAAAAATACTCCCGAACTATTTAAAATAGGTCATATTAAAAAATGAAAAATAATTTAGTAACTCACAATGATACTTGAGTAAAATTAAATAATTGATTTGTTACCAAAAAAAATTTAGTGACGTGAAGGCAATAATGTAAAAATTTATTGATGTACTTAACTCAAATTAAGCAAAGTGACCCAGTATAAAGGGAATCATGTATGTGATAAAATAAATAATTATTGATGTACTTTAAGGACCATTAAACCACTATCTTTTTTCTGCCTTCATTGATTATTATTCTAAATAAAATCATCATTAGCTTCATTAATTTACACATTAAACTAATAGCACTAGCAAATTTATTACTTAAACTTAGGGTTGAAGCTTTGTAATCATTTTTAATTTTAATTTTTGCATTATGCTCAAAATAGCTCTTTATTAGTTCATCATTAAGAGTATTATTTTTCTTTAATCATTTGGTATTCAATTTTTACTTGACTGACTAATTTGAATTATCGCTATGTAGGGCCAGTCTAAAGGGGAAACCTTTTTTACGTAAAGTTTCTCCATTCCTCGAGCTCGAACCAATGACTTTGGTCAATTTGGAGGAATCTAAAAATCCCATCCATCTCCACGTAGTCCTTGTCTATGTTTCTCGGTTTTTTAAATATTGTCAAACTCGTGTCAGATCCTCCAAAATGGATAACTTTTGGGGGATTTGACACACGTCTAACTACATTTTTAAAGAGTCCGAGCAACATAGGTTTTTGATTGTAGAATAATTCCTTATTAATGAAAAGCAATTCTTTATTTGTCATTTGTAAATGATCACCTAGAGATAATGACTCTTTGCATATAGTAGTTCGGTTCAAATTCCAGTTAAGCAAAACAAAAAATAGTGATTTCTTTGGAGGTCTTTAAAATTTGGATAGATTAGAGTTGGTCGGAATACGTTATCGGGCAAGTAACACGTACTCGGTGGAATAATGTACTAGAAGAACCTTTCTTTGGAATTTATCACAAATTTTCTAACAGCGTTATGCTTTGGAAACACTACACCGAAAATGAGCTTTAGCGGTAATTAATTAACACTTGCCGCTAAATATGTATTTTAGCGACAATCAACACTCTTTGTATATGTCCCTAAAGGCTTTAACAACATTGGATCTAATGACACTTAACTAATGCCGATAAAATTTTTAACACTCTTTATTAATATGTTATTTATTACCGCTAAAAGTTGGTTTTTGTTGTAGTGAAACATGGAGGCTTATTACACAAAATTGTGAAAGAAAGAAACAATCATATAATAAGATAACTTAAAATAGTTATTTCCATTTTACTTCCTCTGGTAAAAGAAATAACAATTACAAGAAAAAACACTAGGTGGTGTGATGTTTCCGTCTGTCCTAGTCTTGGTAGACAGAGTTTCCTTATACATGTTGCTACCTGTTGCTGGTGGAAGGTGATAGGTATCTCGTGCAATTAGTCGAGGTGCATGTAAGCCACAGTTATGATAATAAAAAAAAGGAAAAATTTATCCCCTGCAGAGTCCAGGTCTTTCTTGTTCTTTATTGATCACTTTAGAAGCAGACAATGAACAAACTCCAATATCACTTATTGTCTTTCTTGCATGCTGAGAGTTTTTGCAATGAGCAATTGCTGCTTGAATTGAATTCTCAATATCTGAATATGAACTGTTGTTTCTCTTGAAAAAGTGCATTTCTTGAAATTCATTCGAATTATTCGAGCTTGAAGCTGACAATGAGCCAGAAGTAGACGATGAAAATGAAGACGAAGATGATTTAGTTGTCGAAAACCTTTTAATAGCTCCTGAGAATGACCTTCTATGTCTACCTCTTATCTCTTGATGATCACGATCATTTTCTTTTTTGACTCCTTTTGAATTCGAACCACCTCTATGAATTTGCCCAAATGACTCTTTCTTAGCTTCTTTAGCTATTGGAAAAGGCCCTTTTGCAATGTTTCTTGAAGCAGCTGCAGAGTACTCGTTCGAGCAGCCAGATTTGGAGAAGAAAGACTTGAGATAAGAGCGCGAAGACTTAAGTTTAGAACCAAACGTGGAGTTCTTGATGTGCTTGAGTTTCTTAGTCCATGACCTTTTTGTGTTCTAATCAACACTGTACGGATTGATCCTTACCCCCCACTAGGGGATCACCTTCCTTCTCTCGTCTGTTCTTTTCAAAACCTCTATGGTTCTGGCTTGATGTTTGCATCAGCTGAATACTCAAACATATATTCTTCAGGATTAGTTCTATACCTACCACTGTGACTAAGACTCAACGGGAGAGACAGAGACATTAATGATCAAACGGAGAAGGAGATGTTATTGACCGTAGGGAGTATTAGTAAGTAGTAGTTCTGAATAAAGGAGTACTAAAAGACTCATCATAAACATCGTTTTTACGAGTTCCATGAGCATGTTTATTGGGATTTTGTAGTAATTTCTCTACCATTTGTGTTGTACCAAAAGGGAGGTGAAGTGGTAGAAGTTTTCCATTATGGAATAATTCATCAGCTGGTGAAGTTGTTGTGTCTTTATCAATACAATTTGGAAACATTTGGAATTCGAATTCTCTAGCTTGAGAAGGGGAATTTGTAAATTGTGAAAATATGTTTGAATTTGAACTTACTTCCATGTCTATATAGTCTTCTTCTTCAACTACGTTGTCACACGAACGACGAATTTCTTCATATTCCATGGTGTTTTTCACTTTGTATTTGGGAGTTTTTGGAAGTTTTGCAAGTTTTGGAAGTGTAAGTTTTGAGTGTTTAAGAGCAAATGCAAGGGAAGAGAACCATTTTATAGAGAGGATGGTTGTGTAGCTTTTTATTTTTTTTAAAAAAGGGTTGCAAATAAAGTGATAATAGACATATTTTAAATGATCCAAAATATGAAATTTAGTACATAAAGGGGAAAATTGTTTATATTGTTATACATTTCTTAATTATTATAATACTTTTAGTTTCATTTTCCACTTGCCCTTTTATTTTTTTCCGGTAATGTTAGTGTCCAGAATAGCTTGAGGATATCTCGACTACTTCACCTGATATTTATTATTTTCCTCCTTTTATTTATCTTATTGGACTTGTACCTTTTTGCGATTGATAGTGATTTACGTGTGTATGTTGAAATAATATCCACCGATCACTTTTTGATTGTCTCTTAAAAATGATTATTGTTATAGAATTTTAAATTTCATATATGAATTTCAATAACGATATCCTGAGTTTCACTAGTAAATTCCGCAAAGAATTAAAGAATATATAGTTTGCATAATTTTAAAGAATATATACTTATAGTAAGTTCACACTCATTGTCTTAAAGGAGTAGTTAGGTAGTAATAGTACTCAAGATCTATTGATTTAAAGTTCTAAATTCAATGAATGTCTTTTTATTTCTCTAATTGTTAAACAATAAAAAAAAAAATTCTCAATGAATCATTTGATAGTTATTGAGATTTATTATCAAATTACTATCTAATAATGATTTCTCAATTTTGTGTTATGTCTCCCCCACCAAACTCATTGCTAATATCATTTTGGACATTAAGTCATGTACTTCATGAACATGTCTTCAAATTTGATAATTTTCTTACTTTGCTCTAATGTCTAGTTGTCAAATTAACTTATATCATATTAGTCAATCATTAAATCATTAACATCACCAATTTTTTATAATCGAGAAATCCGTCTGGGGTCAATCTTAATTTTTCCTTCGGGTTGTTATTGCTCTCACGTGTCACTACGCCACATCAACAGCTAAAACTCTCTAACCTTTTCTATTTATCTTTAACCAACTACAACCCTATCACCCTTTTCTACTTAAATACGATGCTTAACTCACGTGGACGTAACTACGTCACAAAGTCCCTCAAATTTAGCTAAGCCACAATGCACTTAATCGTTATTGTCATATAACTAAGAGATCACTCGAGCCGTGAAAACAAAGTTTCACATTTAATGAAAACTTTGTGCATCAAGCTCTCTCTATATATACAAACTTAATGAATTTTGACATTTAATCCATTTCATTTCTCAAAAAAAAATAAAAAAATCAACACAATTTTCATAATTTTTTCCCTATAAACAAGAATGTGGGATTTTATGTGCATGTTACTTTAGCTAAAACAGTTATTTACTTTATAGAAAGCTTATTAAAAAATAGATAAAATAATACTTGGAGCTCATGAACCACTTTGCTTGCCTAGGTTTCCGCCTTTTTTTATTTTGACTGATTCCAGGAGTTTATTTAACCCTTTTATTTACTGTCTTATCAAGAAAAACATTAAAAAAAAAAAAAAAAATGTCACTTCTCCATAGTATTATATATTATGTTCTTTTACCTAAATTTGTTCACTTGTTTGTGTCTTTTTCGATATAGATAATAATTATGCACAAAATCAAGAAAGAATATTATAAAAAAAATAAAGAGATAATGGTTAAAAACACGTCTGAATACGTCTTTTTAAAATCAATTGTTCTCTTTTTTTATCAGGGTTATCATCGATTGTTCTTTTTTTCTATTTGAACTATTATCATATAAACTACACTTAGTTGTGTAGATGATGATAGTTTTAAAAAAGAAAAGACAAATGATAGTTGGATTAATCAGCTTCTCGATATGTGTTTTAAAACATAGATGTGTTTTCATTTTGAATTATCAGTTGTTTCCTTTTTCTACATAAACTATCACCATTGAGGTACGTACTAAAATACACCTAGTTAAGTAGATGATGATAGTATATGTAGAAAAAGAAGAAACTTATAGTTGACCTAATAAACTCTAAGATGTGTTTTAATACATAAATGATACTCTGTTCATCTTATTTTGTGTGATATTTTTCGAATTTTAAGAATCGAATAATTGTATCTTTGACTGTAAGATCTTTTAAGCATTTAGAATTATCAATTATTGTTACTCATAGTACTCTTTACGTAGTTTACCAATATATAAATTTCATTTCAGAAAAAATAAAGATTCTATACATAAACTCCCAATCAAACTTAAACCGTTTCACTCTCGAAGAACGAAAAGTATCACATAAATTGAGACAGAAATTGTAATAGTTATCTGCGTCTTTTTTTCAATAAATATAAATATTAATATATGTACGAAATCATATTGAAAATTAATAATTAAACAATGAATAATTAATTAGATTGTTGACATTGAACTACTAATTAATAAACAAAACAAAGAAACAAGAAAACACACGATCCGACAGTGGAGGGGGAGGAAGAAAGGGGGAGACGCGGGGAGGGTAGAGGGAGAGAGAAAGTATGACATTGAACAATGGGGGTATAGAGGAGATAGAGAGCGAGAGATGAGAGAGAGACCAGAGAGACACCCTGTCTCAACTCCGCTTTTCACCCTTCCCATTTTGACTGCCTTAAGTTCCCCCCCCTCATCTACCACTCCTAATCTGTGTTTTTATTCTTCCCCCCTATATGAATCAACTTGTCTATGCTGTGGTGTCGTTTTTCGCCACTTGGTCGTCCTCTCACCTTATCCTATTCTCCTCTCTCCTCCTCCTTTTGCACATTCAACTTCTTCCCCATCCCCTATCTCCCTTACGCCAGTTCCTGCTCCCTTCCCGCTCAAATGACCCGTTTCTTCCACTCCCTGACGCTCTTTCACGGGGCTCTCCCTGTTTTTTCTCCGATTTCCTCTATTTCCTTCGTGATTCTTTACGAATTTATACTCCGCCCTCACCCATGTTGTTTCTCCTCTTCTTATATCTCCCTTGTTTCATTTTGTGGCTCTTCTTCCTCCGCTGCGGTTGTATCTATATATATATATATTTTGAATAATTAAAAATAATTATGTTCGAGTTAAAAGGGCGGTTATATTACTCTGGTAGTTTCTTGTTCTTTGACTTTTATTACTATCTGTTATTTCTTATATTTTGATTATCGTATTCTTTTTTTGTATTTACGTTACTATTCCTTCTTTCAGACTGCTTTATCATGCTTTCTATAGTATTTTGTCATGACTTCTTTTTTACTTTCGTTATTTTTTTTCCGAATAACTATCGGAAATAACATCTCTGCCTTTCAAGGTAAGGTAAGGTCTACGTACATAATACCCTCTTTAGACCCGCTTGTGAAATTACAATGAGTATATTATTGATGGATGTCTCACGCTTCTTTCATAAGGCCTCATAATTAAGAGTATCGATACAAAGGTATATGTAACTTTACCATCTTCTTAACTATCAATGTGAGACTTTATTCAGAGCTAACTTATTTTTATATGTATCTTCAAACTACCTTCAACATGGTAAACGTCCTAAATAGAGCTCCACGCTCTCATCTTGTCAAATTATTGACTCTAACACCAATTGTTAGGTTACGCCAGTCGAAAAAGCCGTACTCTTATAACACCAATAGTACTCATTTTTTTTTCTTTTTCAAAAAGCATCACATCATATTAAAAATATCTTCACATATTATATATAGCGATTTTCAATTACTCTTATAACATATTGCAATAGTATCCATTTTTTTTTCTTTTTCAAAAAACATCACACCATATTAAAAATATCTTCACATATTATATATAGGCGATCCTCAGTTTTCTCAAACAATAATATCAGACTTTATTAGCATACCTAATTAGATATGATATATTATGATTAACTTAACTTATACACAAAACTATATATTATTTTTTATAAGGATAGAATGTGAGATAAGAATTTATATTATAAAAAAAATTGTATCTATACATAAAACCATTGCTCTCAAATTGCACATAAGTTGCCTCTGAGAACACCAAGGGGCACAACTTTTTTTCTTCTTTTCAAAGATAGACAGAAAAGGAAGTGAAAGAGCAATTACAGGCACAATTTAGATAAATATATGACCCACCAATAACACAAATTCTGGATGTTGTTGTTCTAATTTTTCATGTAAAAAAATAACCAAAAAATATTTAGAAACTTTTTTCATAGTTGAAACAATGATAGACATCTTCTTAGGCTTAACAACCTCAAAATATGCACATTTAGCTAGTCATTTTCACCAAAAAAAAAAAAAAGTTGCATCGTATATAAAGACGGATTCAGAATTTGAAGTTTATTGGTTCTTAAAACGATCTGGAGTTGATATTATACAATAATTATTTAGTTTATAGTTGAATACTTAAAAGATATTTAGCGAATTTGTTATTATATATATGAGGAAAAGCTAATGAATTCTCGTAAAATTTATGTATTCCTGCAACAATCTCAAGTTAATGTATATACTAATAATAATTGAGTTTAAAATTAAAAGTAATAAATTTCTTATTATATACCACTCATACATGGTGTTTACACTAAGTTAATAAATGTATTCATATAATTTAATTTATTTAATTTTGATTTGACATAAATACCTGTTATATATATGATCCACCAATAACATAAATTCTGAATAATGGTTTCCAATTTTTCATGTAAAAAATATTTAGAGACATTTCATTGTTGAAATGGGCCTTCACTGTTGGATATCTTCCTTCACCAATAGCAGAATTAAAAGTTTTTTTTTATAATGAATTTTTAAAGGCAATCTCAAGATGATATACAATAATAATTGAGCTTATAGTCACATATTTATAGATATTTAGTAAATATTCTATTAATTGTATTTTACTATAAGTAAAATTTATCGAGTTGAATACGTAGGTTGTAATTCTTCATTTGTCAATGTAACATGCTAGGGGCGAATCTAAATCATATATTTCAATAACTTTTTGTAAAGTTTTAGAAGCCCGTAAACTTCATATTCTAAATCCGCTCTAATCGAGACAGACTTAAGATTTGAAATTTACGTGTTTCTATGCATAATAATCTCAAATTAATATATAATAATAATTGAGTTCACATATTTAATAATTTTTTCTTGATTATAAATACATGGTAGGTATGCCTTACCGTAAACTCATAGCTTCTATTCTAGATTCACCACTAGTTGTTTCGATAGGTAAAAGTAACTCTCATTATATATAAAAATTATTCATCCACCATCACCACCTCTTAACGTAAAGTAAACTTTCACTATTCTAAACAAGTTGGGATTAACTATACGATCAGTGTTCGTTGTATCTCTACAGTGTACCCACCAACAGGAGAAATTCTGGATAATAATATTGTTCCTATTTTTTCTTGTAAAAAAACAACAAAAATATTTAGTGACTTTAATAGTTGAAACAATGAGGGCCTTCATTGTTGGATATCCCCCTAGCAAAATAAGAGCAAAGTTGATAGACACCTTCTTAATCTTAACAACCTCAAAATATGCACGTTTGGCTAGTCATTTTCACCAAAAAAAAGTTACATTTTGTACAAAGATGGGTTCAAAATTTAAAGTTTATTGGTTTTTACGACGTTTTTAAATTAATATACCATAATAATTGAGAGTATATAGTTGAAATATGTATATATATTTAGTGAATTTCTTAGTATATAGATAAGATATGAGAGAAAACTATTGAGTTCCCGTGAACTTGTTGATCACTTGGTTATACTGTGGATCAACCACTGTCAAGAGGCCAGGGGTGGATCTAGAATATAATGTATATTCGAGTTCAAGGGAATATAGTAATTGTTTTTTTCCTTCATAAACTATATATTTCTCTTTAAAAATCCATAATATTTATATATGTGACTGTGAAATTCAATTATCATTGTATATTAATTTGAAGTTGATGTAGGAGAAATTATAAACTTAATTCAAATTCTGAATCTACTATGATAGAGGCATATTTCAAAATTTGAAGTTAATGTGTTCCTACGATAAACTCAAAGTTAACTAGCAATAAATCATTTGATAGTTAGAGACATTTGGTTGATCATTTTCATCAAAAATATTATATTGTATTTATATAAGTCGATTCGAAATTCGAAATTTATAAATTCTTATAACAATATCATGTACTCAAGATTTTTCATTAGAAGAGGTCAGGGGCGGATCTAGATCACATATTATATGCGTCTATGGCAATTCAGTAATTTTTTCGTAAATATGTATAATTAAAAAATTTACTAAATAATTAAATGTTAATTCAATAATTATTGTATATTAACCTGAAATCGTTGTAGGTATTGATCAAATTCCCTTGCTTAATTGTATCAAATTAATACTTCTTGACTTTGATCATTTAGAAACTCAAATTCTTGAAAAATAACATTTATCAACTAATACTCCACTTATGAAACTAAAAAAAATCAAGTTGATGAAAATATATGTTATTTGTGCATATGATCTTGAATTAAAATGAAAGTTTCATACAGAAATTTGATAAATGTATAAAAATAACTTTGTGATGTATAAACTTTGTTACATATTATATATCTTATTATATTTGTGTTGTATTATAGCATATTGTATTATTCTAATAAATACATTATTTAGGTAGATTGTATCGTTCTACGTTGTTACATGATGTCACACATCAATAATTTGAATGATAAACTTACAAGAAAAGTAGAATACGAGATATAACTACTATGGAAAAGAAGGGTAAGAGATAAAATGAGAAGTACTTAATATTAAAATTACGACGTGATCAACCAAATTGTATACAAAATATTAAGATTTCGAAGTGATTACACTAAATCATACATTTTTATAACACCGATCCTCTGTAATAATATTTCACTGTAACAACAATATTATCTTTTTATGAAATCAATCTATTTTATACGTTCTCTATATATAATAATATTTTAATATAACAGATATTTAACGATACACTAAAATATCAAATTTTCCAAAAATTACTACTCAACCACTAACTTAAAATCTTTGTATTTGGATCTTATTTTGAAGTCCATCCAATTCTTGCACACTTTATTTAATTAAGCATAAGAGGCCATAGACAATAATTTAGCCATCCAAAAGACAAGACAACTTTCCAAATTCTAAAAATTTTGGACCAATAAATTAATTATGTTTAATTCATTAGAAAAAAAATTATTTAAATTGATCCACATATATACTTGTCTTGTTCACACCATAACCTATAATTTAAAAGTAAGCACTAAAAAGTCCCTTTTCTTCTAATGGACCTATCATCCCACATTAGAGCAACCTAAAGACATAAGTCCAACAATAAAGCTAGTTAAAGGAAAAACGCTCTTTATTAAGAATTTTTTTTATTTTTAAAATTCAAACTTTTAGATTTTTTCATTTAGAAGGGTTTATTTTTTCCCTTTTCAATGCAATATTCGGTATTTTTTACTTTCCTGATTGAAGGAAATTAGAATCAAGAAAGAAATATAAGTTTCTGAAGTACTAATAACTATTAATAAAATGACACATCTGAAAAATCAATCATTTAATCTGGTTTAAGGATGAAAGATCAATATATCTAGCCAACTATTGGTGATGATAGGGGACGGAGCACGATTTTTGTGAAGTATCATGATCGTCCAATAAGAATCGGGGGATCTACAGGCATGAGTGCTCACGAGCACATTATATATAAGATTAATTTTTATTCATGTATATATACTCGATGTTAAATGTCCTTGATTTTTTTTTATGTATTTACTATTATATATTTTGAATTTTTCAGGAAAATTTAAATCCATTGCTACACCAAAAACTAGAAAATGGTTTTAGAAAATAAGCAATCATCTAATCCAACCCTTTGAATATAAGTTGAATAACTTACTATTTAAAAATGAATTAAATATGAATATTATCCACTAAAATAAATATCTAGATATATAATATGGATATTAATGTTATAAATATCTATTTGTTTTCTTGTTATTTTTCATGTGTCCTTATTAGTGCTATTAGTAATAAGGTGGAAGAATGATTATTTCTAAGGAATTAAAAATAATGATAATTAATTTGTGGATTTCAATATATATTTATTGGATTGAAGTTACAGTCATGAGCTATATAATTAATTAATTAATTAATTTAGAACTTGTATTTTTGTCTTAACTCAATTAATTAAGAAAACAAAACAAAGTACTTAATTATTATCTTCAAGTAATCAAATGTATTTTTCTGAAAAATTAAAGTTTCTATCTCAACTCAAATTTTAGTTGTTTTTTTTACTTGATTTCAACTAGTAATATTTAAACACTTAAACTCATTTTCACTGAATCCAATGAAAGTCTAGTGGATACCCAATGTCGTTGTGGCACTAGAATTTAGAGATGTCTAAATGATTACTTTGAAAAATAACTTATTTGATTTATGATACGATAGAAACGAGTTGAGGTGTTTAGTATTTAATTATCACTTGAAACCAAGTAAAATTTTCTAGGTATGTTTTCTAAACCAATATTCTATAAACATAGAAAAAAAAAAAAAGCTTCTAGAATTCATTGGTAATTAGTATTGTAATTTTTCATCAAAGATGATTCATTTGAACCCTTATTTTTATCAGGCTCCGCCCTTACTCAAGAATGCAATATAAAGATTGAAATTTTACTATTCTTAATTTGAGATTTCGAGTTTGAATTGTAAGAATGAAAATTTGTTTATAAAAATCAATTTACTATCTAAATTTAACATATTTGACATGAATTTTAATTAATCGAATCAATGTAATTCGAATTAATAATAAATATTTCACAAAATAAATGCATGGTGCTCTTAATTAAGCTAGCTGGACTCTATACTTACATGGTCAATGTAGGTGGCTATATACTCAGGTTTTCTAACATATTTAGTGAGAGTAGTTTACTTCTTTTACTAGTTGGTACACCAAATTAATATGCTTCCCTAACCACTTCAATTTTTTGACTATCGAGTATCGTAATTTACTGATCTGACTAATTTTGATTTTTATTTCATATTCGTTGATGACCATGTCACTAAAATTCCATAGTTATTGAAGTATTTTTATAGCGGATACAGATTAGCTAAATGTATATATTACGAATAATATTTATATTTAAACTATTTTGTTAAACTTTTATCACCTTCGAAAAAATGCACATCACCTAGCGCGTATTATCAACCTATTGATTTTTAATACGTTGTCAGATTTAATTTATGCGATGTAATTTGAGAAGAAAGTGTTTGGAAGTTGTGATCATAAACATGACACAAATCCAATGTGAATATATAATAGTGTTTATTGGCGTAACCTACAGACGTTTCGCATTACTATTCCATTCTGTAAAATTTTTTTCGTCCTGCTCGCTTAACATCACCGCGAGTGCCATTTCAGTAGGTAATCAAATAAAAATGTACGTTAACCTGGGGCTCCCTCTAATTACCAAAACACAAGACAATCTCAATTGAATTATGCAAAGAATAATAATAGTTATTATATCAACATTATTAAAATTGATTCTCAAATCAACCAAACACTAAAAAAATCAAGAATTATTTAAAATTCTCAATTTATAAATATGAAGTTTCTAAATTCAAGCAATATTGCAAAAGAACCAAAATACAAGCAAATCAAAATTTTCTCTAAAAGTCATTTGTCCATATTAATAAATGACAAAAAATACAAATGAAATTAAATAACCACTTGTTATTATATGTTGCTATCAATTAGTTGTTTGAATTTTTCATTTTTGTGTATAAATAAAACGCGTTTTAGTAGCATCAAGACAAGGACACATTAGCATATAGTCCATCTCCATTTATTCGTTTCGAGACACAAATATTCAGCGTAATTTCATAAATATCTATATAAATTTTATTAATTTAATAAGAAAATAATTCGATTATGTCTATGCATCAAAGATAATGAAAATGTAAATTTTGATACTAAGTTATCAAAATTTCTTACATAATATCGAATTCATGTAACATTATCTAAAAAATAAATATTTCATTTTTTTGACTTACTTAAAAAGAATTTGATGATGGTTTATAATATGGTGAGAATAATATCGAAACTAGAAGATTTCACGATAAAAAATATGTCAACATGTTCAATTAAATCCCATTCGTTGGTTATGCCTTCGTCACTAGTTTAAATATATCGATTTATTAAGTCTTGATTGAAGATTTATTTTTTAATATCTTTTTATATAATGGGTATATTGTCGATGTGACTTCCTATTGTAATTTATTAATCAAAAACTTAATATTTTTTTGCTTCTCTTTGCGTGATGCATAAAATTTATGACTTTAGTGCAATAAATTAAAATTTAATGGCCATGGATATTATTAATTCTCTAAAATTATTTTTTGTTGAAGCTTACATCAAATCAATAAACAAATAAAATTAGTTAAGTAGGTGTGAACAATCAATGTCTTTTTGACTAATTTAATGCATGCCCTTTACTTTCTACCAACAAAAAAACAAAATTCTCAATTTCTTTTCTTGAAAAATTATTTATAAAAATAATTTTTTTGGCATGTTTATAAAAATTATTTATGAAGTAAAATTTTTGAAATATAATTGGATATGGATAAAAACAAATTATTGAATTTACGTAAATTTATAACAGACACGATAAATTATTATTATATATATAATTTACGTAAATTTAATAATTTTTTATCCATATCCAATTATATTTTAAAAATTTTAGTTCATATATACATATATACGTAAATTTATAACAAACACGATAAATTTATCTTCTGGAATTTTTTATTTTAATTAAAAAGAAAATTTAATTACTATCTTTTAATCATTAAATTATTAAGTATTATAAATTTTATGATTTCGACCACTATTGTCGATTAATGTTCATCATTCCAAAGTCTCACATGTAACATGAGAGACCTTATCCTAATAGCTGTTATCCTTATTATTTTTCTTTGTAGCTTTGTTCATAATTCTATGCACCAATTTTGCCTTTGACTCTTAGTTTATTTTATTATTTTAAAGTTCATTTTAAAATCTTCCTTAGGAATTCTTCAAACACTATGTGCCACATTCAACAAATATCAAAAGGACTTTTTTTTTGCTTTCACTTTTTTGACTTTTTCATAAGGTAATTGCATTCTTAGTCCTTTAATTATTAATACATTTTAATTTTAATCATTGAAATATCTAGCTAAACATATGTGTTTTTGGTCCCTTTGTATGAGAAATATGTGATACATAGACTATTTGTGAACTATATTAACCTAAAAAAATGGAAATATAAACGAGAACAATAAAATGCTTAGTGTAATCTCACAAGTGAAGTCTGAAAATGATAGACTATACACAGATCTTACTCCTATTTTAAGATATAAAATGACTGTTTTTTTTTACAGACCTTCAACTCAACAAATAACATATCGATTCAAACTTAACATACCACGTAGTAAGTGATTCATTAAATTAAGAAGATAAACGATCTAAGCGACTAAACTAAAGGTTAAATATGCTTAACTAGAAATTACAAGGATTAAAATCTTAATTTGTTGATATTTGAGGGACTAAAATTGCTATTTCCTTATTCTTAAAAACCCAATCTTGCTTGTGTTAGAAAAAAAAAAATTGTGTTGAAGGGTAGTTGTGTTTTTCATCAATTTTTCTCATACACCAATTCTTAAAATTAGACTTCCAATTCTTGAATATTAAGTGCAACATAATTACACAAAGTTGACAACTTTTTTTTTTCTTCACTTTTCTTGAAAATTTAGTCCATTTGGTGGTGTTGGGGGTTGTTGATATCACATATTAAGTTCATTTCAAGATTCCAAAGTTTTTTTTTTTTTTGAAAGTTTAGTCCATTTGGTGTTTTGGGGTTCTAGTGAAATCAAATTTTAAAGTATATTTTCAAAGATTTCATATTTTGAACAATGACTTAAAAATTGAGTCTTTTTTTAGCATTATGGATTTTGCAATACTTCATTTGTTTGTTTTGGTATTGTCTGTGTTGTGTTTGATGATATGTGCCTTAGAGTTTGATCCTGTTGATAACTATCTGATAAACTGTGGTTCATTTGAAAATATTACTATAGGTGATAGAGTTTTCTTGGCTGATAACTTGAATTCCACTCAAAGGGTATTTGTTAATACAACTCTAGAGTCTATTCCATCTAGTTATAGTTCAAATCTTTATCAAACTGCTAGAATTCTTAATGAGGTTTCGAAATTCAAATTTTCGATCAAGAAACAAGGGCGCCATTGGATTCGCCTGTATTTCTATCCGTTTTCGTATGGAAATTTCAATCTAAGTACTGCTAAGTTCTCTGTTTCTGTTCAGAACTTCACTTTGATCAAGAGCTTGCAATCATTGAGTGGTCCTTTAGTAAAAGAGTACACTTTGAACATTACTAGTACTAGTCTTGTTCTTACATTTACGCCTTTTTCTAACTCGTTTGCGTTTGTAAACGCGTTGGAAATCATTTCACTTCCTGATGAGCTCATTCCTGTTGGTATTGGAACTGATAGTTTGAGAGAACTAGCTTTAGAAACAGTTGTGAGGGTGAATATGGGAAATGTTGCAGTGTTGCCTCGAAATGATACCTCGTGGCGAGCTTGGGAATCTGATGAAAGATACTTAACAAGTAGGAATCTTTTTCAGTTTGTATCGAGGATACAAGCTGTGAATTACACACGAGGAGGGCCTTCTAGGAATATCGCCCCTCCATCGGTGTATGGGACTGCTACGAGGTTGCAAGTGGATGATCCCGGTGTTTCTGTAAACATCACGTGGTTGTTTGATGTTGATCCTGGCTTCGACTATTTCATCAGGTTCCACTTTTGTGACATAGTAACTGGCCACAATGATCCAAACAAAGTAGGTGGCGACCATGAACTATTGTTCAATGTTTACATCAATTCCCAATTAGTTTGAGGGACCTTGATCTTAAAAAGAAGACATCAAATGTCCTTGGTTCTCCGTATTACATGGATGTTGTTACAAGGTTAAAGAACATTCACAGCATTGGCATTAGCATTGGTCCAGCAGGTGTGGATAATGCATATCCGGACGGCCTCCTGAATGGTCTCGAGATCATGAAAATAAGCAATGTCAAGGAAAGTCTTGATGCCTCAGACGCTGAGATTCAGTCCTCGGTGCCTACTTCAAAAAAGACTAAAACATGGTTGATCATTGGATCAACTATTGGAGGATCGATCATTTGCATCGTTTTGGTTGTGGTGTCTATTCTCTTTTGCAGAAGTAGAATACGGACAGCTGCTGATGACTCAACAGAGGAAAATCATACAGCAGTTGGAGCCAAAGAAGCATCTATCGTTTCCAAGTCGAATATGGGGTACCTGTTCCCTCTTGTAGCAGTTCAGGAAGCAACCGATCACTTCAGTGAAAGCATGATCATAGGCTTTGGTGGTTTTGGAAAAGTTTACAAGGGAATTTTGAAGGATAACACAAAGGTGGCAGTAAAGAGAGGATTTCATCAATCACAACAAGGTCTTGCCGAGTTCATGACTGAAGTCGAAATGCTGTCTCAGTTTAGACATCGCCATTTGGTCTCACTGATCGGTTACTGTAATGAAAAGAATGAGATGATAATCATTTACGAGTACATGGAGAATGGAACTCTTAAGGATCATCTGTATGGTTCAGACCTTCCGAATTTGAATTGGACACAAAGGCTTGAAATTTGCATAGGATCAGCAAAAGGACTTCACTATCTTCATACCGGTTCTCATAAGGCAATCATCCACCGAGATGTCAAATCCTCGAATATACTTCTAGATGAAAATCTCCGGGCTAAAGTTTCTGATTTTGGACTATCGAAAATTGGTCCAGAAATTGATCAAACACATGTTAGTACTTCAGTGAAAGGAAGTTTTGGATATCTTGATCCAGAGTATTTGACAAGGCAACAACTAACCGATAAATCTGATGTCTATTCCTTTGGTGTTGTAATGTTTGAAGTCCTCTGTGGAAGGCCCGTTATCGACCCCTCTCTTCCTAGAGAATCGGTAAACTTGGTTGAATATGTGATGAAATGTTTAAGGACAGGAGAATCAGAGGCAATCGTTGATCCTAGGATTGCACACGAGATTACACCAGAATCCCAGATGAAGTTTGTAGAGACTGCTGAGAAATGCTTGGCTGAATATGGTGCAGACCGTCCGACTATGGGAGAAGTTTTGTGGAACTTGGAATATGCATTGAAACTTCAAAAAACAACACAAGAGAACGAGATATCGGATAATCAGTTGGATGATACTAGTGTCTTAAGTACAGAATACAGCATGGGAAGTATGGCTGATCTTGCTGGTGTTTCAATGAGCAAAGTTTTTTGCCAAATGGTAAAATCTGAAAACAAAGACTCATGTGATATATGTTAGGATAAAATGCAGGTACATCTAATGAACTCTGCTTATGAATGTATATTTGTATTCTCTTTTCTTTTAAGATTTCATGTTAATATAACCAGCACTTGGTTGGATTCAATTGATTGAAAGCCGCGGGTTATATATAACATACATAAATTTTCATTTGAGAGGCTAGAGTGTACTCAAACCTTTCCACTACCTCGTTGAGGTAGAGAGACTGTTTCCGAAAGACCCTAGACTCAGGAATATCAAAGCAAATTTGATGTTGTTCTACTATACTTTCATAAAAAAATAGTTCTTGCTATAACTCAAGGCTAATGATTCAATGATGCATGGTGAAGATTTTGCTTTTCTTTCAAATGAACTTTTCAATCTTGGAATAGTCATGGAATCTCCATGAATATAATTAAATCGTATTTCGAGGTCTATCTTTCTTTTCCTTTTTCGTTTGTTTCGAGAAATCTATTAATCAATTCTAGTTCTTTCCTGTTCTCTTGATTCTTTTCCGATTCAGATGTATAAATTTTGTTCATTAATTAATAAAAATATGCAAAAGATTTACTCATTCAGAACTTAGCGACCACATGTCGTTTCCTTGTCGAAACATGGCAACCACGTGGCGTTTTCTCAATCAACGTAACGATCGACACCCTTTTTTTCGTATTCAAAACTAGACATTTATTACGTGAATAAAATATATTAAGTATACTATAGAATTCCCTTTGTCATAGCCTTCATTTTAGTTAATTTTAATTAGATAAAATTTATTAATTTCATAGTAGTATATATTTATTTAAAAATATATAAGTACTTGAAACCCGACCCATTAGAGCGCCAAATCTCAAATCCATATAAATCAGTGCGAATTTGAAAGAAAAAAAAATTGATAATGGAGAGAGAAAAATCGAGTAAGAGAGAAAGAGGATCCAGGGACGGCGACGACGACGATCACCGCCGTAATCGCCACCGTGACGAGGAGAACCGACACCGGTCCGATGATCGGCGACGTCAAGACCTTGAGAGATCGATTGAGCGGGAAGGAAACAGTGATGTAGGTCACGATCGCGAGGATGAGAATCAACATCAATCCGATGATCGGCGACGAGATCGTGAGAGGGAAGGAAGCAGAGATAGAGGTTATGATCGTGAAAGGCGTGAGAAATCACGTGATCGGGATAGACGGGAGAAATCGTCTGAGTTGGAAGTTAACAGAGAGGGTTCAATGGAGAGAAGGAATTCGCGTAAGAGGAAAGATAGAGGAGAGAATGTGGATAAGAGGAATGCTCTATGGAAAGAGAGCTAGGGATTCGGAGGTAAAGAAGGATAACCTGAGAGTTGGCGATGTGAAGTTGATGGATAAGGAAGATGTGGAAATCGATGAAGAAAAGAAGGGAAAAGGATGTGAAATGAGAACTGTGAAGGAAGAACCGAAACCGGAGCATGGACAGGATGTTGATACCATTGATACTGTGAGTTTTTTCGTATTCAACACACCCCGCCCATCTTCCAAGTTGGCATTATCACATTTACATCTGTTAGTGTAATTTAACCTATGTTGTTATATGTCGGCTGAGTCTTTGTCATGCACCTTTACTACTGGGATATGACGCTGCATACTTCTGCATTGTCTTTATGAATTACATTTCTTAATTGCTGTTGAAATTGCACACAAGGGTTGTGGCCTCCCTTATGATGTCTTAAGAAGTTGTATCTGTGTTCTTTGTATTTATGAGAAGCTACACTCGACTAGCTAGTTGGCCACGTTTGTTCTCAGGTGTATGTTATGTATTTATACTTTGTTCCTTTCATCAGGATTGTTTGTTTTTTTTTCCTTGATTATGTATTTGACTTTCTTATTTTTAGAGTGTAGCAATGGGATCATTCAGTGCAGCATCAAGGACTTCCCCTGATAAACCTTTGACTCGTAGTGATTCTCCTGCTACCAAGGTATCTTCAATTTCTACCACAACTGAAAATAAGGGAGTTAATATTAACAAATTTCATAAGGTTCTTGGGAAATCTAGCACAGATGGGGCAGCTCATGACACTGGCAAGAGTGCAATCTTATCCATTGATGCTAAAGGAAATACATACGAGCTCAAACAAAGGCATAAAGTGCTGAAAGAAAAGCTTAAGAGGATTCCTTTGGTAAGTTTTGCATCTAAACACCCAGCATATTTCTACAGTTTGTAACTCTGTTCTCCTTTTACCTTGGCTCCCTATTCCTATCTCGTTCTATAGTGGGAAATGAGAAGCACTACATGATTAAAACCTAAGTTGCTCAGACTCTCCAAATATGTTGCCGCACCCGACATCATTTTTGAAGAGTCCGAGCAACTTAGATTAAAAGTACGCAGAAGGGCATTAGATAGAAGAGCTTCTTTTATTTTTTCCTTTTCCCTCCTAGGTTTAAGGGAAGCCTCCTTTGTTTTGTGTCAAAGATCTTAAACTGTTATTATGTCCACTTTTAATTTCTGTAGTTAAACAAGGGTGCCAACTCTACGAGAGATGGAAGTTCACAAATGTGTTCCAGGGAGAGCCTTAAAGCCCCTTCAACCAATGTGGCAATATTGCCACCACCAGTTGCATCATCAAATGCAGAGATATTACCCACTCCAGGTTCAGCACGTAGCACATCAACTATAGCTACCATGGTATCTGCAAATATGCTACCCAGTAGCTTGCCTCATGTTGTGGGCCTCACAGCACAGAGCTATGAAGCGATAAAACGTGCGCAGGAGTTTTCTGCTAAGATTGAATTTCGGCAGGACCCAGAATCTCCCTCCCTCATTAACATGTTTCCTGGGCAAATGCCTCCAGAGGTTACAATCTCAGCCAAAACTTGCTAAAGCCCCTGTTCTTCGTTTGGATGCATTTGGCAGGGAAATTGATGAGCAGGGAAATGTGGTCAATGTGCCTAAGCCATCTAGCACCCTTAAGGTATGGCCTATACATGTTCAGGCCATCTTTTTTAGTGTTCCTATATTTATTCAAATTTCTTGTGGTGCTGACTTTGGGTTGTTATGCAGGTAAACATCAATAAGCAGAACAAAGAGAGCTTCCAACTTCTCAAACCTGAACTTGACATTGATCCTGATAAAAATCCTCATTATGATCCGAGGATGGGCATTGACAAGAACAAAATATTGAGGCCCAAGAAGATGTCATTTCAATTTGTGGAGGAAGGTAAATGGTCCCGAGATGCAGAAATAATCAAGTTAAAGGTACTCCATGATTTGTTCTCGTTGTATTTTCTCATTGTTTTGTGATTCTCTCTTTATTCTTCTTATTACTCTTGATTTGGTCTTATTAATTATGTAATTTTTGACTTTGCAGAGCCAATTTGGTGAATTACGAAAGAAGGAGCTGAGGACAAAGCAAGAGCAATTGGCAAAGGCAAAAGCAGAGCCTGACATAAATCCAAATCTTATTGAGGTATCAGAGAGGATTATCACCAAAGAAAAATCAAAGGAACCAATCCCTGATGTTGAGTGGTGGTAAGTTGTTACAATCTCCCTTATTTTTACTTTTTTTGGTCTATCATGTGTTTCTGTCTCCTCACTCGATGTTGAGGCCACTATGCGTTGTGTTTAGTGAGTTCCACAGATGGAAGTGGATCTTGAACACTACTGGTCTTGTGTCTAATCATTGGATGGATAATTGTTTTGATGGATCTGTGTCCTGGGTGCTTGTAGTCTGTGTACATCACTTATAACGTGACTTCTCTCCTTGATGTGGTTATGGTCTCTTATCTTGGCACTATCCTATCTGCCACACTTTACACACTCTGGATGTGTTCGTGTGATGTGAATTTCTCTCCCTTTTTAACATAACCCTCGTTTAAGAAGAATCCTATAAAATTGACGTCTGCTACTAAATGTGATTGAAAGGACTTAACTTTTCCATATTTTATTCGATTTACATGATATGTGGATGATCCCTTGCGCCATGGTGTGATCTCCAAAATTTCCTTTATAGCTATGCTTACCTTGTTTTAATCTTCTTAATTCCGAAAAATGATGACTTTGACTAGACACCAAGTATTTCTTGTTTCTTCATCTGATATGCCAGGGAAGCTCCTCTGTTACGATCTGGTGCTTATGGTGTTATGGTCGACAGTAACTTAACTGATGATACATTGAAGATGGAGAGGATCACCATTTATGTGGAACACCCCCGTCCTATTGAGCCTCCTGCTGAACCTGCTCCACCTCCTCCACAGCCATTGAAGCTGACCAAGAAGGAGCAGAAGAAAATGCGCACCCGGCGCCGTATGGATCAGGAGAGAGAAAAGCAGGAAATGATACGTCAGGGCCTGTTAGAACCACCAAAACCAAACATTAAAATGAGCAATCTTATGAGAGTCCTTGGATCAGAAGCCACTCAGGATCCCACAAAGCTTGAAAAGGAGATTAGAAGTGCTGCTGCTGAGCGAGAGCAGGCTCATATAGACAGAAATCTTTCTCGGAAGCTCACTCCTGATGAGCTTCGTGAGAAGAAAGAAAAGAAACTCTTGGACGACCCAACTATTGCGCCAGAGACGGTAGTTTCAGTATACAGGATCAATGACCTTTCACACCCTCAATATCGCTTCAAGGTTGATGTCAATGCACAGGAGAATCGCATGACCGGGTGTGCGGTTATCTTGGGAGATATAAATGTGGTGGTAGTTGAAGGTGGTAAAAAGTCTATCAAGCGATATGGGAAACTAATGCTTAGGCGAATAGATTGGGCTGCTGCTGTTAAGAAAGAAGATGATGACGAAGATGAAGATAAGCCTCGCAAACAAGTGTGTGTTGGGGTGGGCGGGGGGGGGGGGGTGGGTTGTTGGTGGGGGGGGTGTTGGGGTGGGGGGGGGTGTGGTGTTAGGGGGGGGGGGGGGGGGTGTGTGGCTGTGGGGTGGTGGCGGGGGGGGGGGGGGGGGGGGGGGGGGGGTGTTGGGTGTTGGGGGGGGGGGGTGTTGGGGGGGGTGTTGGGGGGTGGTGGGGTGTGTGGGTGGGTTGGGTGGTTGGGGGGGGGGCGGGGGGGGGCGTGTTGGGGGTGGGTTTTTTTAGGGGGGGTTGGGGGGGGTGGGGGGGTGTTAGTCTGGCAAGGGACTGTTGCTAAATCGAGCTTTCATAGGTTTTTGGTTCACGAGTGCAGGACTGAGGCTGCTGCTCGTAAGGTCTTTGCTGATGCTGGGGTTCTTCGTTACTGGAATTTAGCTGTAGACTTCATAGATGATGAACTTTAATTTCTAGGGAAATCCTCACTTTGAACTCGAATCTCTAGACATTTTGTTTGACTGTGTCACACTTACATGGAAGACATTTTCTGCGGTTCAAGACATCGGAGGAATAAAACAGTAGTACTCTTTTTATAGTTTCATTTGCTGAGCAGTTTTGACACCTCTCCAATGCTTTGGTCTCATGTTGGTTTCTTTTTGTATGCTGATAGCTTTAAAATGCTTTTCAACTGAACTAGTGATGCAATTTACAACCTGATAAATGCCTGACAACAGATATAGGACTACTGCATTAAGGAAATTCAGAAATAGGGGGGGTTTGTCAATCGTTGGATCCTCTAATGCACCGAGCTGTCTTTTTTTTGGGGAAGAGGTATGTGGTTGGCTTTTGCCATTTTTTTTTTTTTATGAAATTGGTGTCCATGCCAACTTTCATGCACCTTATGCCGTAAAAATGATGGGACCTATATGTAATGTTTTCTCTAACTCACTACGGAGGTCCTCATAAAGTTTTTTCGAAATTTTATTCGATGCTTCAAGACGCTAGATCTATGAGCTAATACACACGAAAAACAAAATAAAAGGTTTTGCTTAATTCCTAAAAGTTGGCTCGTAAACACAAAAATACGTCTTAAAAATGTGGTATTCAAATTAATGTAATAACTCAAAGGTAACCCTACGTGACATAAAACATATTAAGGACCCCGAAGGTTATACACAAGCAACTGACATTACATATTAAACATATAGCGAAAGTGAAAACCATGAAATCTCATAAGAAGTATAGAGTTTGACATATAAGTGGAAGTACATCAACGTCTTGACAAGCCCTCTATTACATCAAAAGAGTGGTCGAGACGTAGCCCGTACACCACATACACGATCTGGAAACGTAAACATAAGGAAAGCAATAAATGTGGTTTTGTCCTCGAAGTATGAGGACTCACCAAGTCTTCAAATTGTCCAAGGGCATCTAGCTCGAACGGAAGGAGAAAAAGCGTCCCACTTCCATGATAAACAATGTAGGACCCGTATGCTTCGTCTATGGCCCATTCTCCGCTCAGGGATATGCACAACGCTGAACCCCTGTATAGCCACGGACCATTAATAGGAACACATGCTATGCCTGACTACCCCCAACGTCGTAACCCCTTTAACGCCTGTCCCCTTGCTCGGGCTTCCCGGCCTTCCTGCCCCCATTTCAGCCCCACACTAATTGTAATTCAAGATCAACCAAAAATCATAGCCCACAAAAATCAGTAAAAGGGGGGTTTACTTGCTCTGGGGCTCGGTTTGCCTTTGACCCTGGGTTGGTTTGTTGGGGGCCCTTGACTGCCTCTCCTTGCACAGTCTTAACGGAGTCCCTGCACCCTTTCGGCCCCACAACCCTTTGCCCTGCTTTTTTTGCTCCCCCCCACCCTTCCTGGCCTCCCGACAACACGCACCTGCCCCCAGGCGGGTTTACTAACATGTGGACTTCCTTGCCCTTGCAAACTGGGGCAGTTGCCTGTTGGGGGGGCCACCGGGATCCATGCCTCAGGTCTTACCGGCTGTCCCTTCCAACTTTCGCCACAGCAAACTTAGCCTTTTCGCCATCCCCCAAATTCATGGACTGAAGCCATATGAAAAACTCGTCCCCCCCCACCGCCCCCCTCCCCCCCCCCCTCACCCCCCCCCACAAAACTCCCCACCCCCCCCCCCGCCACCCCCCCCCCCCCCCCCCCCCCCCCCCCACAACCAGACCAACAAAAACAGCCCCCCGCCACGCACCACCACCCCTCCCCAACCCCCCCCCCCCCCCATAACTCAAAGCACCCACCCCCCCCCCCCCCCCCACCCACCCCCCAACCCCCCCGCGCCACCCCTCCCCCCCCAAAAACTAGCACCAAAACCAACAACACCCACCCCACCCCCAATAGCGCATACCCCCACCACACCCAGCCCCCCCCCTCCCCACCAACCCTACCAAACCCCCAACACCCCCCCCCCCAACAAACAACGCCCCCACACCCCGCCCCACCCACCACCACTAACCCAAACGACCCCCCCCCACCCCCCCCCAAGCCCAACCCCCCCCAAACACCCCAACCAAATCCCCACACCCCCCAACACAACCTCACACACCCCCCCGCCCCCCCCCCCCCCAACACACAAAGCGAACGCACCGCCAAACCGCCCCCCCACACCCCCCCCCCCACCCGCCCCCCCCCCCAAACAAGAACCACCCCCCCCCAACGGCCCCCCCCATACCACCCAAGCCCCCACCCCCGAAAAAAAACCACCCGCCCCCCACCCCTACCCCCCCCCCCCCCGCAACACCCTCCCCCCCAAAAGCACACAACCCCCCACACACCAGCAAACAAACCACCAACCAAAAACCATACCACCAACCACACCCACACCAAGACAAATAAGCCCCCCACCCCCCCGCCCAACCCCTCAACAAGAACCCCCCCACCCCCACCCCCCCCCGGCGGAACAACAAAAACCCCCAATCCAGAAGCAAAAACCCAAAAAACACAAACACAAAACAAACCAGCAAAATAAACCACCGCAAACCAGCCCAAAGATCGAAAAAAAAAAAAAACCCAAAAAAAAAAAATAACAAACCTAAAAAAAACCCACCAACCCAAACCCCCCCCCCACCCCCCCCCCCCCCCCCCCCCCCACCACCCCAAACAACCCCACCCCCCCCACCCACCACACCCACACCCAAACCAACAACACCCCCAACAACAAACCAAAAACACCCACCCACCCCCAAAACACACCCCCCACAAACCCCCCCCCACCAACCCCCCCCCCCACCCCCCCCCCACCCCAAAAATAGGGGTTAAACCTGCTTAGGCCTCATTTGACCTGAAAAGGGCGTTGCCCATTCTCTCCCCATTTCTACGTTAACTTCTCCGGTTTAGGACGCTGGGACCAACTGACTTTATTGATAAGGTCTTAACAGACATCCATGAAAAATTTCGATAAAAAAATCAAAAATTTGAATCATAAAAAATTCATGGACTAGCAAATGAAAATCGCCAAAATATGGGTTTACCTGTTGTGGGGCTTGTTTGCCCATGAAAATGGACGGTTGGCCCGTGGGGACACCCTGAATTATTTCTAAGGTCATACCATACGTCCATGAATTTTTTTTCAAAAAAAATAAGAAAGTCTGCATCACAAAAAATTCATGGACTATATCACATGAAAATCGACAAAATAAGGTTTACGTCATCTGGTTAGTTTGACCTTGAAAATGGGTTGGTTTTTCCATATGGACCAACTAACTACATTACTAAGGTCTTAACAGATGTCCATTAAAAATTTCGGCAAAACAAGTTTGGAATTCCGGATCACCGCACACGAAAATTGAGAAAATGGGGATTACATTCTGAGCTCGTTTTACCTTGAAAATGAGTTCGTTTGCCGTGGGGTTCAAGTGGATCCAATGCTAAGGTCTTAATAAAGGTCCATAAAAAATTTCGGCACGAAAAATCCATAATTCTGGATCACCAAAAATCCATAGACTATAGCACATGAAAATCAGCAAAATGGGATTTACTTGCTCTGAGGCTCGTTTGACCTTGAAAATGGGTCGATTTGACCGTGGGACCAAATGACTCCATTTCTAAGGTCTTATCAGACGTCTATGAATAATTTTGGCAAATGAAAATTTGTAATGGCGGATCACAAAAAATCCGTAGACTACAACACCCAAAATCGGAAAAATAGAGGTTTACTTGCTCAGAGGCTCATTTGATCTTGAAAATGAGTCGGTTGGCCTGTGGGGATAAGATGACTCCATCGCTAAGGTCTTGACGGAGGTCCATAAAAGTTTCGGCAAAAAAAATCTGGAATTTTGGATCATTAAAAATCCATGAACTATAGCACATGAAAATCGATAAAATTGGGCATTTACCTGCTTCGGAAATCGCTTAACCATGAAAATTGATCGTTTTGACCGTTAGGACCAAGTTTCTCCATAACTAACGTCTACGGACATCCATAAAAAATTGGGCAAAAAAGAAGTCAAAATTCTGAATCACCAAAAAAGATTGTGGACTATAGCACACAAAAATCAGTGAAATGAGGGGATTTACCTACTTCGGGGCTCGTTTAACCTTCAAATAATTCGTTTTGGCCATCAGATTCAACTGGCTCCATAGATAACGTCTTAACAGATGTCCACGAAAAATTTGGGCAAAAAATACATCAAAATTCTGTATTACCAAAAATCCACAGACTATAGCACATAAAAATTGGCAAAATAGGTGGTTTACCTACTTCGATGCTCGTTTGACCTTCAAAATGGGTTGTTTTGACCGTCAGAGCCAACTAGATCCATAACTAACGTCTTTACGAACGTCCACAAAAAAATTGGACAAAAAGGCATCGGAATTCTGGATCACCAAAAAAAATTGTAGACTATAACATACAAAATCGGTAAAATGAGGGGTTTACCAACTCCGAAGCTCGTTTGACCTTCAAAATGATTTTTTTCCGTCACGGCCAACTATCTTCATAGATAACGTCTTAACTGACATCTACAAAAAGTTTGAGAAAAAAGATATTGGAATTCCAGATCACCAAAAATCCATGGATTATAGTACTAGAAAATCGATAAAATGGGTATATGTCTGCTTCAAGGCTCGTTTGATATTGCTAATTGGTCATTTTGGCCATCAGGGCCAACTGGCTCCATAGTTAACGTCTTAACTGATATCCATGAAAAAATTTGCAAAAATACGTTGATCACCAAAATTCATGAACTATAACATACGAAAATTAACAAAAAATGGGGGTTTTATTTGCTTTAGGGCTCGTTTGACCTTTAAATGGGTTGTTTTGGACGTCAGGGTCAACTGGCTTCATAGATAACGTCTTAACGGACGTCCAAAAAAAATTTGGGCAAAGAAAACATCAAAATTCAGGATTACAAAAAAAAATGTGGACAGGAGCACACAAAAATCGATAAAATTAGGGGTTTACCTGTTCCGCGAATCGTTTAACCTTCAAAATGGTCTGATTTTGGCTGTCAGGGCCAACTGGCTCCAGAGATAACGTATTAACAAACGTACATGAAATATTTGGACAAAAAAGATGTCAAAATTTGGATCACCAAATTTCATGGACTATAGTACATGAAAATCAGGCAAATGGGGTATACTTGCTTTGGGGCTCATTTGACCTTGAAAATGGGTTGTTTTGGCCGTCAAGGCCAACTATGTTCATAGATATGTCTTAACGGACGTCCCCAAAAAGTTTGAGGAAAAAAGACGTCAGAGTTTCTGATCACCAAAAATCTATAGACTATAAAAGTACACGAAAATTGGCAAAATGAGATATACCGACTTCGGAGCTCGTTTTACCTTGAAAATGAGTTGTTTTGGTCGTTAAGGTCAACTGGCTCCATAGCTAACGGCTAAACGAACGTCCACAAAAAATTTTGGCAAAAGACGTCAGAGTTTAGATCACCAAAAATTCATGGATTATAACATATGAAAATCAGCAAAATGGGGGGATTACTTACTTCGAGGCTAGTTTGACCTTCTAAATGGACCGTTTTGGCCGTTAGGGGACACTATACCGTAACTAACATCTGAACGGACATCCACAAAATATTTTAGAAAAAAATGTCATCTGAATTCTGAATCTCTAAAAAAATTGTGGACTATATAGCAATCAAAAATCTGTAAAATGAGGGGTTTACCTGCTCCAAGGCTCATTTGACCTTCAAAATGGTCCATTTTGACCGTTAGGGTCAACTGGCTCCATATATAACATCTTAACGGACGCCCATCGAAATTTTTTCAAAAAAATACGTCAGAATTGCAAATCACAAAAAATCCATGGATTATAGTACATGAAAATCAAAAAACAAAAAAAAAAAAAAAAAAAAAAAAAAAAAAAAAAAATAGGGTATCTTTCCTGTTTCGAGGCTCGTTTTTTGCACCTTGAAAGGGACCGTTTTGGAATCAGGCAAACTAGACATAGACTAACGTCTTAACGGGACAAATTAAAATAAAATTTATCTTTTATAAATCAATTATCAATAAAAAAAACTTAAAAAATAATCAAACATATTAAAAAAATCCAATAAATAAAATATAAAAAAAAAAAAATTAAATCAATCTCCAATAAACAAATAAATCCAACAAAAATTTTGGGCAAATAAGACGTCGAAATTCCAGATCATCAAAAATTCATGGATTATAGCACACAAAAATCAGCTAAATAGGGATGTACCTGCTTCGGGGCTTGTTTTACCTTTAAAATGGGTTTTTGGTTGTCAAGGCCAAGTGGCTCCATAGCTAATGTCTTAACGGAAATCCACAAAATATTTGGGCAAAATAGACTTCTTAATTTTGGATCACCAAAAAAAAGGATGTTGATTATAGCACACCAATATTGGCAAAATGAAGGGTTACCTGCTCCGAGCCTCGTTTGACCTTCAAAATGGTTTGTTTGACCGTCAGGGGCAACTACATCCATAGATAACATCTTAACTGGAGGTCCACAAAAGTTTTAGGCAAAAAAGCGTCAGAATTTTGGATAACCAAAAATCCATGAACAATTGTACACAAAAATTGGCAAATGGGGTATAACTGCTTTATACCTGCTTCGGGGATCGTTTGACTTTAGAAATGGGTCGGTAGGGCCAACTGGATCCATAACTAACGTCTTAACGGATGTCCACGAAAAAGTTAGGCCAAAAAGACGTCGAAATTCTGAATCACAAAAAATCCTTGGACTGTTGCACACGAAAATCGACAAAATAGGGGATTTACCTACTCCAGGGCTCGTTTGACACTCAGAATGGGGGTTTTGGACGTCAGGGTCAACTGGATCCATTTCTAAGTCTTAATGGACATCCACAGAAAAATTGAGTTTATAAGACGGCGGAATTTTGGATCACCATAAAAGATCGTGAATTATAGCATACGAAAATCGGCAAAATGGGGTATTCCTATTTCGGGGCTCGTTTAACCTTGAAAATGGGACGTTGTGGCTGTCAAGGCCAATTGGATCCATAGCTAACATCTTAATGTACGTCCACGAAAAATCTGGGCAAAAAAGACGTCAAAATTTTGGATCACCAAAAAGATAATGAACTATAGCACACGAAAATCGGTAAAATGATGGGTTTACCTGTTGTGGGCTCGTTTTACCTTCAAAATGGTCCGTTTTTGCTGTCTAGGCCAACTGACTCCATAGATAATGTCTTAACGAACGTCTATAAAAAATTTGGACAAAAAGACGTTAGAATTTTGGATCACCAAAAAAGTCGTGGACTATATCTAGCCTACGAAAATCAACAAAATGAGAGGTTTACATGCTTTGGGCTTGTTTGACCTTCAAAATGGTTTGTTTTGCCTGTTAGGGCCAACTGACTCCATAGACAACGTGTTAACGGACGTCCACTAAAAATTTGGGATAAAAAAGTATCAGAATTCTTGATCACCAAAAATCATTGGACTATAGTACACAAAAATTGGCAAAATGGGGTATACCTGCTTCGGGGCTTGTTTGACCTTGAAAATGGGTTGTTTTTGCCGTCAAGACCAACTAGCTCTATAGCTAATGTCTTAATGGACGTCCACGAAAAAATTGGACAAGAAAAAAAGTCGGAATTCTGGATCACAAAAAAAAAATCATGAACTAAGCACACAAAAATCAACAGAATAAGGGATTTACCTGCTCTGGGCTCGAAAAATTGAGAAAATTTCCTGATTCCTATTAAGCACACATATTTTAGAAAATTTATATTACTAATACATACGGAAAAATCAAGATTCATGGATTCTTGTTTAGTGAAACCCAAAATATATAAAAGAGTGATATCTAACTTTAGAAAACAATGACTATTATTTTTTTCAGAAAATTCATGAAATAATGCGCAAAAAAAAAGTGATACTCCCTTCGTCCCATTTTATATGTCACCTTTTGGATTTCAAGATTCAAACAAGTTTATCTTTGATCATAAATTCTTTTAAACATTTTGAATTATCATGTATTGTGACTCATAGTACTTTTTACGTAGTTTACAAATATATAAAAAAAAATCAAAAAATTGAAGATTCTATGCACAAATTTTCGATTAAACTTAAATTATTTGACTCTCAATACATAAAAAATGTCATATAAATTGAGACAAAAAAAATATGATCTCCGAATTATGTTTTGTGACACACAAGCTCCAATTAATGATGTTCGCCTTTTGAAAATAATGAATATCATTTAATAAATTGTCGTCGATGTAACCACAAAAATTAAGCTTGACTCTACATATATTCCAAAAAAACATAAAACCCAAAATCAAGTCGATAATTAAAATGTAAAAATACAAAATTACTAACTTAATAACTTGATACTGATAAATCAATAATAATATTTTTTATTTAATTTACCAATTAAATCGATTTTTGCACACGCCTAACTAACCCAATAGATCCAATTCAAAAGTAGCGTCTCCACTGATTCCTTTTTTTGTGTCTACTTCACGTGTATTTCTAGAAAATTTTTTTTCCCTTATATGGGATTTTATTTTTTATTTTCCTTCTAATAAATTGTTCAACAATTTTGATTTCTCAATTTCATTTTTTCTACTTTTAGCACCTTTCGTGTTTAAACATCTTAAATGAAATCATTAAAGTCACAACTCAAAAGAAAACAAAAAAAAAAAAAAATTATTCTTCCAATCTGATATTCGATGCTCATATTGAAGCAACTATTAAATCCGATGCACTGCGGGTGCTGACGGTCCTAATAAAAAAATCCATACTCATGACTCAAACTCGAGATCCCTGATTAAGAATGAAGTAGTATTATCACTGATTCGTAACTTATGTTGGTCTAAAAAATAAATTTGGTAACATGTATCCCATGCATGAAGAGAGTATAAAGACAAATAAATTTTGCCAATACTTTGATGTTGCGTTTCATAATGCACATAAAAAGTTTGTTTTTATTTGGTTGCTTTTTTCTTGAATTCAAATGTGTGACTTAAACTTTCGTACTATAGTGTATAACCTACATTTTTTGTATATACTAATTTTCTTGATAACTTGAGGAGAATATATATAACCCTTCTTTGAGAAGTCATCATAATAGTGTAAGTTAAAAATAGGGTATGAAAATAATTGAATTCAACATCGACTATATATAATTAAAAAAAAAATTGAAGTTATAACGTATATGGTATAATTTTATAACGAAAAAAAAATTAGATTTAGATAATCACCCTTTCACTTTAACCTGTAATTGAAACTCTAGCTCAGCGTTACCCAAAAAAATTAAAGAGTTTTAATTGAAAATTTAAATTTACGCGATTCAAATTTAATCAAAAATTTAATACAGACGCCGAATTACACTTACGTTGCTACAAACGTGGATGGATAATTGTAAGAAGATATGTACGTAGTTCCATGTATGTTTTTAATTTTTGCATGTGTTGGAGTTGAATTTTGATGGAATACTTTTATTGTATAGTTGAAATCAAATCAAAAAGCAACTTGTTAAGTATCGTGCCGTGGCAAAGTCAGAAGTTTCATTAAAATTGTTTAATAAATATAATTAACGTATATATTTTGTACAAAATTTTATATAACTTAAGCGACTTCATAAACATATCGAAAATATTGGAAAAGTAAAAGAATACAAAGAGAAACAATTTTATTTTATTTTTAAAAAATGACTTAAGAAGTTATAATTTAAAGTATATATTATTCAACTATAGACAATTTAAATTAGTGCAACAAATTATTCAATATGAATTATTTTTTAACGTGATAAAAAGATGTTTTCCATAAGAATTTATAATTTGTAACGTAACAAAAAGCCGACTTAATTATTGGTCAAAATAAAGGATGAGAATACAATAATTTTGACAAGACTTTCCACCAAAAACATTTTTTGTTCAATGATTTGGTATTCAAAATTTATTAATCTAATTATATTGAAATCTCATAAAATAGACTTTCAAAATTTAAATTTGATACATTAAATTTATAGATTTTGAGAAATATTTATATAGTATGTAAGAGTTTTTAAAATCTTATTATACATTTAATTGTATATAACAAACATTGCTTGATAATTTGGACTTTTTGTGTGTGGGTGGGTGGGGGGTGGGGCGGGGGGACGGGTACACTTCTCACACTTCGGGATCGAGACAGATTTGAAGTTAATGAGTTCTGAATTTGTTATTTAACATATATGTATAATACAAATTTAATTTTTAATATAAATATAAGATCTATCTGATTCGCTACAATATACTTCTTAAATTCTATAGTTATACACTTGAGTTGGAACTATAATTTGAAACTTTAAAGTTTTAAATTCTTAAATAATTACCTTAGATGAGTGTTAGTAATTGAGTTTTAAATTAATCTTATTTTATTTAGTAAGCTTTTTAAGCGGGCGGAGCCACCTTGGTACAAAGGGCCCCTTCGATGGAATATTATACAATTTATACATGGTTAAATTAATATTTCATATATATACAGTAGATGTCGAACTCTTTTTGGCTATTCTATATGTTTATTTCTACGAATTTTGAACCCCTTATTAAAAATTCTGACTTCGTCATTATGATTATGACCAATTAAATTGCACTAATAATAAAAAAACAAGTTAGATAATTATAAACAATTAAATCTATTCATCCAAAAAAAGCCACTCCATGCATGTGTTAAGAGTTTGAATTTTGATGTAACACTTTTTATTGTATAGTCGATGAAGTATGAATATAAATTCAAATAAAACTGCTTTAACCTTTTGACTTTGTTTACTCTATGAGGTGCGGTGTAAATAGGGGGGCTTTTCATGTATTGCAATAATAACAAAAATTAAATTTATAAATTTTGTTTTACAATAACTCCTTTCGTTAGAATTAGTTGTCAGGTTATGCTTATCCAAAGTCTAATTTTGACTAATTTTCAAAAAGTAAACTTAGATCACATTAATTCGAAGTTTTAAACAGTAAAAATCAGATATCCGAAAACTATATGAAAAAGTACTAGAATTAAAATTTTTTCGAATATTAATATGATAAAAAAATACATCTTAAAATTCTTATCAAATTTGTTATAGTTTGACTCTTAAAATAGAAATCATGACAAACAATTCCAGACGGAGGGAGTAGTATATTTAAAGTTATGTTGATTTTAGATATATTTTGATTGAATTAATATGGAAGAAAAAAATAATTTGATATTTTTTTTTAATGTTCGATGAAAATTTATTTTTTTATCATGTGTTTTTTCAGTATAGTTGGAAAAATCATGTTTTATGTATAATAAATTTTCTTTTATTGATTTGAGATATGAACTTTACGTACTTTATATGTTTCGCGTTAAAACTATTTAATTTTTAGATAAATTTAATATTGATATTCTGAATCCGTCTTGAATCGAAAATAATTAGAAATTGCCACATAAAAGAATATGTAATAAGTTAGCTAGCAGTTCGGTTTATCTGTAATTTACCTAACTACTTTTCGTGACTTCAACAATATTATATATATATAGCAACAAAAAGATATTTCATTATTTAATTTAAACTTAAAATTGCAATATTTATATTTAAAAACTTGAAAATTTAAAAATGTATTGATCACTTGAAAAAAAGACACCGATATAATATACGAATATTTAGGAGTTTTATCATCTGAAAAAAACGTCTCGAGGGTCAGAGAAGAGAGAAGAGTATAAGGGTCCATCGTAAAGCCTTACATGTTCCTCCCACGGTGAGCAAAAAGTAATATATATATGAAATTAAATTAATTGAAGGCTATAGACTATAGTTTTTTTTAGAAAAATATTTTGTGGAATCTATTAGATTTATGTAAATATGGGTTTCACGTGTTTCTTTTTACAATATCTAACAAATATGAATATATTGGTCCCATAAAGTGAACGCAAATATGAAATTGTTTTTAAAGAATATCTTCGTAATTGAAAAAAAGAATTATTTTGAATCGCAACGCCACAAGTTATTATTTTAGCTGACGTATTTGGATTTCAACTCTTCGTTGTTAGTATAAGAAAATGCAAATGAATTTAGAGATAAACAAGTATATCATACTTAGTATAATTTCGCAAATAAGTTACTATGCTCTTTAACAAATTAGAAAAGTTTCTAAACTCATGCATAAGGTGAGTTAAATAAGAATTAAAAAAATGAATTATTTTACACACATTTTTAAAATAAGAATTAACAAATTTAATTATTTTAGAAACATTAAATAAGAATTGTTAAAATCAATCAATCAAATGATACCTCAAAGCAATATTAATTTTTAATAAATTTCAATTTTATTGGACTTGTTTCATTCCAATTATTGAATGTGATTTGTGTTAATAATATGGATGAATTAAATTAATTGAAGGTTATAGACTATAGTTTAAGAGAAAAGTATTTTGTAATTGAAGCATTTATGAAATCATGGGATTCACATGTTTCAATTTGCAACAATTTCTAACAATTATGAACATATTGGTCCCATAAATAAACATGTACGGATTTGTAAAGGAAATGTACCAAAGAAAGTCAAATATACTCCTTCCGTCCGAAATTGTTTGTCATGTTGTGCTTATCGAAAATCAGTTTGATTAATTTTTAAAGGTAAATTAGATCCGTTAATTCAATATTTTAAACAAAAAAAATTCGATATTCTAAAACTATATGAAAAGTTTTATAAATTATAATTTTTTGCATATTAATATGATGAAAAAACTCATCTTAAAATGTTAGTCAAAGTTTTTATAGTTTCACTCTAAAAATAGAAAACATGACAAATAATACCGGACGGAAGGAGTAATATTTTCGTAATAAAAAAAATTATTACTTTGAATCGCAACGTCAAAAGTTATTATTTCAGCTGACGTATTTGAGTTTCTCCACCTCGTATTAATATAGTTTCACATGTAGAATTAGAGAAAGGTGGTGTATATACAGTCTTACTCGTGTCTTTCTGAAGATAAAGAGATTGTTTTAACAAACCAACTCAAGACGGATCCAAAATTTAAAATCTTTAGATTTCTATATTAATTTCAAATTAATATTACAATAACAAAGTGCATATACTTATAAATATTTAATTAATTCTTAAATACATATACATGATTTAGATTTATTTTTTTAAAAAAAAAAACTATGATATAGATATTTTTCACCAAAGTTTTTAGATATGAAATTTGAGATAATAAAAGGTTTTTAGATATGAAATTTTGAGATAAACATTTTATTGACTAAACATTTGTGAAATATGTAAAATAAGTACAAAATGATGATATGATTTTGACCATGATCATCAAGTACAAATTTATTTAAATAGCATGATAAACCTTTTTTTAGTGGGGGTCTACATAACTATAAATGGTAACAACAAATTATTAGTCTAATATAAATAAGTTTGTTCTATTAACCACATAGTTAATCAACTTCTACTCAACTATTATGACTTATTTCTTTACATTAATATAGTATTAATATTAACAAAAAAAAAAGTACAAACCCAAATAATCCGCTATCGCTACAAGCTCTGCAAACCACAATCGCTACAATCTTTGCAAACCACACAGGGAATATAATGCAAGCACTATGTGACTAGCTCGACTCAAAATATATTAAAAAGAATCGATTCCGATCATCCGTTTTTTTATTACTAATCAAGAATACTTATTTTTTTTATTATTATTTTTTTTAAATTGGAAACTTCATAAATCAATTTTGGCCTTATTTTATATAAGTAAAGTAAAACAAAGATTTCATATGAGTGATTGAATATCCAAATAAGTATTATTTATGTAGTCAACTTATTTTAGATAGTAGTAAAAAAAAATTTTTTACAATATTACAAATAATAGTTTATTAAAATTTAGTATAGTTATAAAAAATAGAATTATTAAAAAAATAGTACAATCGTATGGATCATATTCATTTAATTCATGCCTTATTTTTCCACCAATAACTATTTTTTGGCAAAACAGTAGATAACCATCCATACCTAATTTCATACAAAAGTATTCTTGTGACCAAACTTCATCCAACCACATTCTTCCACGTGTCCTCCCCACCCCCACCCCCACCCCCCCAGGGGTGAAAAAGAAAAACCAAATGTGTAGATGTAAAGAATTAGGAGAATAGGTCACCTTACTACTTATTTCAACTCCATTCCCCTTACCACACAATTAATATTTATATATAAGTTACATATTTTAACAAATAGTATAGGATATTACTATTAATGTGAATTGATTTTATTATATCAAATATCAGTATTTTAGTTAAGATATTTTTGATTTTATATATATATCACTTTTATGTTCTTAATATTAATCGTTATGACGAGCTGATAAACATATATCATGTTTAATTAGTGTAACGATAATTAATGAGATGTTTTAATAAGAGATAAAAAATAGCTATTTAGACAAATGTATACTTTTATAATAATAATTTGGATTGTTAAGTATTTTTCTTAAAAACACAAAACTTGTTAAATAAAGAGATGATTTTTAATAAGAGATAAAAATGGGCTAATTTAGATAAATGTATATTTTTATGATTAAGAATATTAAATATTTTTCTTAAAAAAACACAAAACATATATTATGGAATGGTAATCAAGTGAGATCTTTTAATAAGAAGATAGCTAATTTAGACAAATATATATTATTATGATTAAGATTCTTAAATATTTTTCTTAAAAAGAAAACAAAAACTTCTTTAAAAAGTAAAAATATATAATTTGGATCAAATATAGTCAAAAATTGAGATATATATCCTTCTTTTAATAGCTAACCCCTACCCCACCATGACCTATAATAATTTAATATGTATTATGAACATTAATTAAATTATATATCAAGATCATAAATCTTGGTCTATATATATATATAGCAACACATCAAGAAACCAATCAATATCTCAAACTCTTTTTATTTGCTTTTCTTGAAGAGAAATACAAAGAATTATTTAATAGTTGTGGGGGTTTTGAAAATTGTTTTTAGACAATCTATTGAGTCTCTTTTTCACACACAATTTGCTTACCTACTTTCAATCTACAACATAAGTCTCAAAAAAAAAAAAACTATATATCAATTACACTACCATAAATTCCCACAAAATTCTTCTCATTCCTTACCAATTGTTCTAATGTTTTTTTCCCTATAACCATACACCAAAACTTCGAATTATTGTATAATTCGTCGTTTAATCAAGCATCTCATCTCAACATCAGAATTGAATATTTCTTCTCGATAATTTTGAATTATACTTTTTAAAAAAAAATCTTTATACTGTTAGTGTGACAACGAATGTCAAGGATAGTGGCGGAAAATATGTTACAAGGGGGAGAAAATGTACAATTTTATGATCAAAGAGTACAACAAGCCATGGAGATGTCACAAGCAAGCGCGTACACTTCACCCACCCTAGGCCAAATGCTAAAGCGCGTGGGAGACGTGAGAAAAGAAGTCACCGGCGATGAAACTCCGGTGCACCGGATTCTCGATATGAGTGATACTCAAAGCATATCATCTCACTCTCTTCCTTTTGTTCTCTCCTTCAACAACCTCACCTACAGCGTCAAAGTCCGCCGGAAAATGACTTTTCCGGCGATGCTCCGGCGACCGGCCGCCGGAGTTCCCACCGGTGATCCCGTCCCCGGAGAAAACTTGTTCACGAGGACGAAATTCCTCCTGAACAATATCTCCGGTGAGGCTCGGGACGGCGAGATAGTCGCCGTCCTGGGTGCATCAGGGTCGGGGAAATCGACCCTGATTGATGCCCTCGCGAATAGAATCGCGAAGGAGAGTTTAAAAGGAACGATAACATTGAACGGAGAGCCGCTGGATTCGAGATTACTGAAAGTAATCTCAGCATATGTAATGCAAGATGATCTTTTGTATCCAATGTTAACCGTTGAAGAAACGTTGATGTTTGCAGCTGAATTCAGACTACCACGAAATTTATCAAACTCAAAAAAGAAAATGCGAGTTCAAGCTTTGATTGATCAATTAGGATTACGAAATGCTGCAAAAACAATCATTGGCGATGAGGTACGTTTTTATGTGATATATTTCATCAATAGAGTGATAACGCGTTTTTTTCTCAAAATTTTAATAATATTTTTGAAAACAGGGTCATCGTGGTGTCTCTGGAGGTGAACGACGTAGAGTTTCAATTGGAATTGATATAATTCACGACCCAATCATACTGTTTCTAGACGAACCAACTTCAGGTCTTGATTCGACTAGTGCATACATGGTGGTGAAAGTTCTACAACGAATAGCTCAGAGTGGTAGTATTGTGATCATGTCGATCCATCAGCCAAGTTATCGAATTCTTGGACTGTTGGATCGAATGCTCTTCTTGTCTCGTGGGCAAACGGTTTATAGTGGTTCACCTATGAATCTCCCACATTTTTTTGCTGATTTTGGTCACCCAATACCAGATAGTGAAAATCGAACAGAGTTTGCCCTGGATCTAATTCGCGAACTAGAAGGGTCCCCTGGAGGGACAAAGAGTTTAGTTGAGTTCAATAAAACATGGGAAAACACTAAAAGGAGTGATGAAAATTCTGAAATGTTAACACCAACTCATGGATTGACATTGAAAGAGGCGATTAGCGCGAGTATTTCAAGAGGGAAGTTGGTTTCAGGGACAACGAGTGATATTCATACTAGTCCAGCATCAATGGTTCCAACATACGCGAATCCATTTTGGATTGAAATGGTTGTCTTGTCCAAGAGATCATTTACGAATTCTTGGAGGGTGCCAGAGTTATTTGGTATCCGTCTAGGGGCAATCGTGGTCACGGGGTTCATCCTAGCTACAATGTTTTGGCAACTTGATGATTCCCCTAAAGGGGTTCAAGAAAGGCTTGGTTTCTTTGCATTTGCTATGTCAACAACTTTCTACACTTGCGCGGACGCGTTGCCTGTGTTTCTACAAGAAAGGTATATTTTCATGAGGGAGACTGCTTATAATGCTTATAGAAGATCTTCCTATTGTCTATCTCATGCTCTAGTTTCTTTACCAGCATTGATCTTTCTTAGCTTTGCATTTGCTGCTATAACTTTTTGGGCTGTAGGCCTTGAAGGTGGATTTTCGGGGTTTTTGTTCTATTTCGCGATAATACTAGCCTCCTTCTGGGCCGGGAATTCATTTGTAACGTTCCTCTCCGGTGTAGTTCCTAGTGTAATGTTAGGTTACACCATAGTGGTCGCGATCCTAGCCTACTTCCTTCTCTTCTCCGGATTCTTCATCAATCGTGATAGGATTCCACCTTATTGGATATGGTTCCACTACCTGTCTCTGGTGAAATATCCTTACGAAGCTGTGTTACAAAACGAATTTGATGATCCAACAAAGTGTTTTGTCAAAGGGATTCAATTGTTTGATAATTCACCACTTGGTAATGTGCCTAATACATTGAAGGAAAAATTGTTGAGTACAATGAGTAACACATTAAATGTCAAAATTACAAGTTCAACATGTGTTACTACTGGGGCTGATATATTGGTTCAACAAGGGATTACTGACTTAAGTAAGTGGAATTGTTTGTGGATTACTATTGCATGGGGCTTTTTCTTTAGGGTTTTGTTTTACTTTAGCTTGTTGCTTGGAAGTAAGAACAAGAGAAGGTGATGGAAAACTACACACCTCGATCGGGAGTCGTGAATTCAGAACTTGAATACAGATCGTGTGTGACCAATCACAGGTGAATCCAGATCGAGATACATCCATTGCTTCTATCATGGATTCATCTTCGCACGTGCCAAGGATTGTGTTTGAATTGTAAACAAGGATGTTTTTTTTTTTAAAGTAACAATGTGTGTGTTTTCATGTCTTTTTACTTGAAGTACGTTTTTTATTGTAATAGAATAAATGTAATATTTTTTTGACAGTCTAATGAATTGATTATCGCTTCAAAGTCGATGAGTTTAGAATTTGAATACCGATCGAGTTCAGGTTTGAGACATGATATAGAGATTCACTACTTCTATGATGATGTTTTAACGCATTAAGGGTTGTGTTTAAATTGTAACAATGAATTAAGTTGGGATTTATTTTTATTTTTTGTAATGTGTTTTTTAGATTTATTTGTTTATTTCATTGTAGTATTATTATTTTATTTTATTTTATTTTTGACAATTTGACTATATTATTATTATGTCAAAGTTTATTTGGTGCAAAGTAGTTGGAATTGAAAATCAAGACAAGAAAAAGAAAGTTGCTTGCTTGAAGCAAATAGTAGTACCCATGCACATGTAGGTCACCAAATTAAACTGTTAATGAACTTTTAAAAAGAAAATTTATAATCTTATATTATAGTTGAGACGTAAATCATTTTAAAAAGCTAAAATTTTTAGAAGATAATTTCCATAAGTCAATGATCTATCAAAAATTACTTATCGATATATTCATCGAAGACAGAAATAAGATTTTCATGCATATGTGTTACTCTTCGATTCTCACTTATAAAGTACGACTTGACATTACATTTTAATAATATTTTTTTGTAGAAAACCATAGAATGTACTACATAATGCACTAATGAAGTTTGGAAATTGGTAGAATTTTTATTTTATGCAACTTTATTTGTTTGTATTTTTCCCCCATACACCACACAATTATAAATATTCTTCTTTGTAATTTGTTTTGCATTTTATCTCCTCAATTTTCATGATTGTACCTTTTGGGGGTTTGTGGGGGGGGGGGGGGTACCCTTGTCCAATACATAATTGGCTTCTCTTTTTTTTCATTTATTAATAAATCAATATTTTATATCTTCATTGAAATATCATATTTTGATATTATAATTTCTTATTAGTCTGTTTCAAAAAAAAGAAGATAGATTTTTAATATTATTATAATTGATATTAAATTATTATAACCATACAAATGAATTAAAAAGTTTCAAAAACTTCATAAACAAAAATATTATAGGCAGGTTTATAGCATTATTTTAATTATATTAGCAACATTTACATTTTGAAACTTTTGGTCATATTTTTCATCATTTATTTTTTTTATATTTATTTTATAAATATTATATTGTTTTTATATTTACATAATTTATATTTTTTTTTCTAAAGATTTAATATCAATTAATTTTTTTTGTCTTCTTCTCTCTCCCTCTTCTACTTTTCTCCCATCCTCTTCTCCTTTATTTTTTCTTCTCTTTTCTCCTTATGCTTTCCTCTTCTCCTCCTCTTCTTTCTCTTCTCCCTCTTTTTTTCTTCTTTATCTTTTCTTTCTTCTCTATCTTTCTTCTTCCTACCTTTCTCTTTTCCCTCCCTATCCTGTTTCTTCCCATCTTTCTTCTCTTTCCTTTTTTTTCTCCCTCTTCCGCCTCTTCTTCTCCTCTCCTCTCTGCTCTCTTCTTCTCCTCCTCTCTTCTCTTCCTTTCTTATTTTCTCATTCCGACTTCTCTTTTTTCTGCTTTTTCTCCCTCTCCTTTCTCTCTTTTTCTGTCTCCCCTTTTTTTTTTTTCTTTTTCCTCTCATATTTCTCTTCTCGTATTTTCTCCTTTTTTACTCTTCTTTCTCTCCCCTTTTTCTCCTTCTCCTCATTTCTGCTTTTTTATTTCTTCCTCTCTTCTCATTTTCTTTCCTCCTGCTCCCTTTTTCCTCGCGTTCTCCCCTTCCCCTTTTTTTCTTCTCTTTTCCATCCCTCTCTGTCCTCTTTTTTTTTTTCTCTTTTTTGCCTCGTTTTCTTCTCTTCTCTTCTTCCTTCCCTTCTCTTCCTTTTCTTCCCTATGTTCCTTTTCTTCCTTCTCTTTTTCTCCGTCTCCCTCTCCCCATTCTTTCATACTCTCTTTCTCTCGTGTACTCTTTTTATTTCTTCACCTTATCTTCCCTCCTCTTTCTCTTCCTCTTTCTCTTCCTTTGCTCCCTTCCTTCTTTTTTCCTCTCATCTCCCTTCCCTTCCCTTCTCTATTTATCTCCTTATTCGCTCTTTAGTTTTCTCATCACCCTCCTCCTCCCTCTATCCTTTCCTATCCTCTTTTCTTGTCCCCCCTCTCTTTTCCCCTCTCCCCCCCGCCTCTTTCCCGGCTGTCCTCCCCTGCCTCTTGTTGTTTTTTTTTTTTTTGCTCTTCTCTCCACTTTGATTGGATATATATAGTAGCGTACGCAGAATTTTACGTAAATAGTAATAGTTATCATCGTAACTTAATTTCTTGTAGCATGAGGTAAGAGTGGGCATCATATGGAGTAGTATGGTATTTCAAAGTTTTAATATTGTAATAACGATATTCGATTTTCAAAACACTATATTATATATCAGTTTCATTCGGTAAATGTCTCATTATATTAATCATATTCAAATACATTTCAATCAAAAATTGTCAAAAAGTTTAACTTTAACCATTATATTAGTTTTATAGTAATTATACATAGGGGGCTTGGCATATATGTTGGTAATATGTTAATGATTACGCTGGTATATATATACGATACCAAACGTCATAATATTGAAAATTTTTATATGATATGATATGATAATTCGATATATACCATACTAAGTCCACCCCGTCATATAATGACCTTTCTATTCTATAAAACATGTGTAATAAATAAGATTTACTGCATGAAAGAAAAAAAAAAAATATATATATATATAACACAAATTAGTTGGATTAAATTTCAATTATTTTGTTTTATTTTAGTACTATAGGAGTCTTTTAGTCATTGTCATAAACTTGTAATATATCAGTAAAAAATGCAAAGAATATCTAATGGCAAAGAAGTTAATTAAACTTTATAATGCGAGTCTATCGAGCTTAAATGAAACGATACGAACAGTAAAGACTTAACTAAACATCATACATATTTACTGTAGAACCCAACAAAGTAATAGAAAATGTTGAATCCACTATTTAATTGGTTGATAAATTCTTTACTAGATGAAACCATAATCACATTTTTTATAGACAAAATAAAGAAATTAGATCTAGTTAGGTGTTAAACTACCCTTCTAATAAATTCATCCTTCTCAACCACTCAAACCTAAATAATAACTTAAGAATAATCTACATTAGTCCTATCACATAACTCATTTCTAATCAGAAGTTTCATGTTCGAACTCTTATATGGAGTTGCTTTCGTTAGGCGACATTTTGTCCTAAACTTTACCGCAGAAATCGTAGTCAAACCTCAATACGAATACCAGAATCAGGGTGGGAAATAAGCTATTTTAACTAAATAATCTTTTTAATCTTTATGTAGTTATTAGTTAGGTAATCTAATCATAAGTCCACCTATAATATATAGTTGTATATATATGTGTGGTGTGAATATGTTATATATGTCCATTTAATCATCTTTCTTCTAATAATAGTACAATTATGGCAAAGCCTCTTCTAAATTTTGTAGTTTTGATTCTAATTAGTTTAATTATATGTTCAAGTTCAGCTACTAACTACATTGTGGGTGATAATTCTGGCTGGGATATTAGTACTGATCTTGATACATGGTTACTAGGAAAGAAATTCAAGATTGGAGATGTACTCGGTAAGTATCGTCGATCATAATATTCTAATATCAGTTTAAGTTATACACACTAATAGTTTTTTTAAAAAAAAAAAATATATCAACTCAATTTTACGGCCGTAATAGGTTATTACATAGATTTACTTCTCGTAGGTCAACTTAACCAGATATCGTAAATGTTCTTGAAAAAATAACGATAAAAAATATCCACTCAACTGAACGAAGTATCTTAACTTTTAAGATCTTCGTAGCATTTCCGATATTAAATCATCTCGTATTTGCCCTTGACTATAATGAAGCTCCAACATGAAATATAACGGAGGTAACTTTAGATCATAAAGGGCAATTTGGACTTTTTTTTAAGCTTTGCCACGTGGAGTCCATCCAACCCACATTGGTAGCTTGTTAAAGTCAAAGTACAAATACGAGACGATTTGCTAACAACAAGAGTATGAATAACCCTAAAGAGTAAATTTGATGATATCAACAATCACATCAATTATGATTCTTCTTTTTTCGCAGTGTTTCAATATTCATCGATCCATAGTGTGTCCGAAGTAACGAAGGAGAATTTCATGGGGTGCAACACAAGCAATGTGCTCGATTCGAGTAAAAATGGCAACACAACTTTCACATTGACAAAGCCAGGGGATAGATACTTTGTTTGTGGTAATAGGTTACATTGTCTTGGTGGAATGAAACTTCATGTAAACGTAGAAAATGCAGATGGTGCAGCAGCAGGATCGCCTGCTGCTGCACCATCACCAGAGGGAGGGGCCTCATTTTCACCTTCTTCAAAGAGCAAAAATCCATCATTTGTGCCTAATTTTGCTTTGTCTAATATTCATGTTAGATTGGATTCTATGATACTTGTAATTCTTGGTTTTTTGTTGTTTACATTTCCACTAGTGTAAACTTGAGGATTTTTCATTTTTCATTATCAAAATAGACTGTTTGTTTGTATATCGACTCCTCTGGCAAGTCTTGTTATCCCTATAGTTGTTTATGTCTCGAGTTGAAAAAAATTACTATAATTTATCTTTGTTTGCGTTACATATTAGTCAATATTTTTCACAAATTTTACGAACAAAAGCTCTTATTTTCACATCTTATTCCTCACCTTAACTAGGATGAAGAAAATATTGTTGACTAGTTTTGTATAAAAGAGACAAATTGCTACCAAAGGAACCAAGAAAGTAGGAAAAGAATATAAAAAGGTGAGAAAATTTTAGTCCACATCCATCCACATTAAGCCAACGTGACTTGTGACCAAAATTTACTTAATGAAACAAAATATATTGATTACACCTAAATTTATATCTACTTAACCTACCAATCAAGAATCTAGATTAGTCGAGCTAGTTGAAGTTAACTGGCCCGACTAATATAGATTCACACCTGATAGGCCATTAAGAAGTATTCATTCACAAAATTCAAAACCCGAAACCTCGTAGTTAAAAGGGAAAGAATCTTATCTTCCTGCCACACCTCTTGATGGTTGGTTCCTTCCATATCATTCAATCATTTATTTCACCTTTTCTAGTAAAGCAAATATGAAGACAGAAAAAGGGATGAGAATAGAAAATGGTTATTATTAAAGCTTGTCGAACCCTAACATGTCGGATCAACAAAATCGGTGAATTTCGAATCACCTTATCTTACAACAGCAGGCTAGGTAAGCAAATATACATCAAATTCTGGATCCAAACTACAGTACAGGTAGCTGTTGCTTATGATTTTGGTCCCTCTATTGCTATGTATATTGCTGTCTCTAAAAGAATCAAGAATTCCCCAATCAGAGATTTAACATCAGGATTGAGCCATTACACATACATCCCCCAGACCATTAGAAACAGCTCCTTGTAGAACACGTTTTACAATTATCCGACTTTTGTATTGTTATAAATCAACGAACCTTGTCGAGTTCCAGTATGAATACCCAGGATGGAATTTACTTTACCCTTGTATCTGGAGCAGCAGCATTGTCTTAGCATTGGACCCCACACTTGTCACCAAATGAATGAGGTTCCTATGCCAGATTTCGTGTCCAAATATTAACAGAAGACTTGCATCATCCCTCCATGTGACACAACAAGACATGCATCTTCGTTCGGGCATATATAGGAGTTGAGCACGATGCCTGCGCAATTTAAGAATAATGAACTGTGGTGGCAGTAGCATTTGTCATGGAGAAAAAAAAAAGAAGAGAAACCAAAAGGAGCGAACAAAGTTTGGACCAAGTTAAGGTGCTTATATAACATCCCCTGATCATAACAGATCTACATAAACAGTTGCTAGAAGCATTCAGCCATAAAGAAGACCCCTGTACTATTCGAAAAAGTCTAAAAATACCCCTCCTCCACCTATTGGGTTAAAAATACTCCTCAGTCAACCTTTTTATTGGATCTTTAATTTGATTTGGGTCAAGGAATGGGTTGTGTGGGTAAGCGAAAGTTTGGTAGGTTGGAAATTAACTTTATCCATTAGAAAGACGCCACATAATAATTATTTAATTTTATAGAAGTTTAAGTGTCTACTTGTGGACATCCAAAATTAAAGGTCATAATTGTCAGCTGACGCCGAGCTAAGGGTCATGTTTATTTATATGTCATTTTAATATGGGGTCCAGCATCGAAAAATTTGAATTAGAATGGGTCCTACTCTAGTTTTATGGTAAATGAACATTGGGCTTAACTCAACCCCAAAAGCTAACTCATGCGGGAGGATTACCCAAAACCATAAGAAGAGACCAAGGACCCCTTATCCCACCGATGTGGAACTCCAACATATTTATTGCACTCTTGGTTCATAATCTAGGTATTTACTTCATAATAATTATATTATTACCTTTACTTTCTAGTTCGCGTTATAGTCTTTATTTTGATAATTACAAGAATCTATTTAATGTTCAAAATAACTTCTTTGTGAGTCCTTTAATTATTCATCATTGTTTAATTCAATTATCATAAAGATATCTTGGTAAATCAACGTAAGAAGTTTTATCAAGTTCCCTTACATGGCTAAATTCTTGGACTATGCATACAATTTCTCAAAAAAACTACATATATTACTTGAATACAAATACCGTTCTTTCTTCCCTTAAAGAGTAATTGATTTGGTAATGAAATGTTGAAATATAGTCGATCTAATATGTGCTTGGAGGTATATTGTCATGCAATAAAAAACGGCAAAAAATCAAACTAAGCGACAAAAAAACCAACTTAATTGGTTTTTGGTTTGATTCCAGCATCTGAAAGACTGACTTAACTGGTTTGGTTTCCTTTTAGAGGCAAACCAACCCAAAACCGAACCATGAACACCAATACCAGGCACCAACATGATTCAAGCTAATGACATGTGAACTGATTGATTTCATGACCACGAGTGAACATCATTGAAAAGACTAGAAGGCTTTACAAAGTTTGATCTAGAGTTGCGGGGTTAGACCAATATTAACCATGGTAGACCAGTGTTAACTGGGAGCTGACCCAGATTTGACCATTATTAGAATTTCTAGGACGGAAAGCATGGCTCCACACGTCGCACTAGCCCGAGACTCCTTTTATAATGTTAGCACTTCTATTATCTTAAGTACGTGGACTTGGGCCCAAGCCCATTGTTTAGCTAGTAGTATTAAGTCTGAGTAATGTGAATTTTTTCCCAGTTTTGGATAATATGTTTGTGAGGCCCTATATAGAAACCTTTTGGGTTCTTAAAGAACTCCTGTAAATTTTATATATTTGGATCAACTGTTACATGATTAGGATGTAATTATTTTCATATACTAATTGTGGCTGAATTCTATCAATTTGGTTCCTATATCCTATCTTTCTATCTCGTCTTAAGTCCAATCTTATTTTCTTTGTGAATTTTTTTTGTTTGCTATTTCTTTCCGTCGTCACCTATCGACACATCCATACCATGCTACTTGTAGAGTGGTTGGCATTAAGAACTTCTGTATAAATCAGGAGGCAACGCACCTTTGCATCAAACTGCATCTCTCCAGGATTATCGGAAGTGAGGCATGCGCCATGGGCTTTCAACCATTCCACACAATCCTCAACACCATCTGTGTCCTCACTTTCTTCACTTGCGAAGCCTAAAACTTGGGCAATGTAGGTGACCGGAACAGTAGGCCGATTCGACCGAGACATACATCTAACCGCCGCATATCGCATTTTATCAGCATATAGATCTGCAAAGACAAGTACACATCATCAAATTTAGCAAAATAAATGCAATAGCTAAAAGGGTCCAACCATATGACCAGACACCACCCTAAGACACTGTTTAAGATTAGGGTGTCTGTAGAATCTGGAAGTAGGCAACATAGTTTCCAGTGGACACAGCTGCTCGAACTGACAGAGCATGTTTAACAGCATCGTTCTGTCTAGCCTCTGCTGGTAATCTGGAAAAGAAAATGCACAACAAAATAGATTAACATTGCACGTTTGAGAAGAAGGGTTTTTCCAGTATGTATTAAACATTTTTTGAGCAGATTTTCTCAAGATACCAGCACCCAGGTGTAGGGAAATTGAAGCCAGGTATACTATGAGTTCAAAATAGTCGAAAATAATGGATTAGACCATAGAAAGACTACAATTCACTTTCCCTTTGTGGCCCTAGTATTACTTTTTGCAATATAAAATAAACTCATTTGAGCTATGGACTAAATATTGTGACATTTGAGATTTCTATTCAACTTGAACATAAGTTGATGCCCTTTTTTCTTTTTTTTTCCTAGATTCAATTGAAAGAATATTTTCCATCTTCTCTTCACACTCTCTGTCTTCTGCTTTCTCCTCCCTCACTCCCTTCCTTACTATCACACCCCCAAAACCCATCTCTTCCCACCCTAAGTCTATCTTCTTCTTTTTTTTTGGTTTTCTTCCTTGCATAACAAATCAAGATGAACAGGGGAATGGACACACTCCTAAATTAAGCACAACCTTAACTGTTCTGATTTAGCCTAAACTTTGACAAGCTTATGTTCATATTAAGGCCAAAAATGAAAAGGTAATAAAGTTTTGCATAGAGGTCAGAAATTAAAATGCATAAGTCTAACTGGCCAGTGAATAGTCATGCAAACTCATAAGTCATAACTAGCAAAAGGTATGAGTTGGTGATCCACACTGGTTGAACCTGTTGCATAGCTAAGTCATAACTAGAATGAATAAACCATAGAGGATTTGTCAACATCTGTCTGCTGCAATTTAACCTCACAATCATACTCAAGGTTGCAAAAAGCAAGGATGTCACGGATGAAATTATTTACATGCAAATCTTACTAGATTGCCTCTTCTTTTTTTTCTTCCATTTTGCAGTTGCAGATGCCTAAAAAGGACTAACCAGAGGAACAGCAAAAGTACTTTGGGTGCTTGTAAGCCAAATGACAGAATAGAATGGAAGCAGACAAATAAGCAACACGAAAAGACTTGCAGAAGTTTCACAAAAAGAACGGCAGAAAACCATATATATTACTGGCTGGACCTAGACATGCTATAAGCATAACTTCTGTTGTTACTGGAGTGCAAAAGAACACAGAGTAGATTATATGCAACGAATTCCATATCACATCCCTTTATTCCTTCTGCATAAAGCGTTTTTAGCTGCGACTGACACTGCATATACCAGAACTAAGAGAGTAAGTAAGAGTAACACTCGAGCAGATAAACCAATGATGTCTTCGCAGCAAATTACACATTTGTTCATGACATGTCCAAAAACTTTGATCCCAACGCAATTCAATATTGCAATTGTGCCAGCATGTACTCATTTAAAACAAGAAAAAGATTAAAAAGTTTTAAGAACACATTAAGGTAATAGTTCAGAAAAAAACTTCCCAACACAACCTCACGATTTTAGGGCGGAGGTGGGGAACATCTACTATTTCTTTGATCAAAATACATAAGCAGCTATAAATATAAATTTTACTGCTCAGAACACACTGCTTCTCTGCGTGTTGAAAAAGACCAAAGGAGGACACTAGCAGAAAGAATCTGCATCTAGAAAAGAAAAAGGATATAGGTGAAGCTGGAAAAATATGGGCAGTCATCCAATCCAGTAATGCCTAAGTACTAATAAAGCATCAGGAAGGAGTGACCCAACATTAGTAGTAAACAACAACAGAGACAATATGCCATTTATGTATCCAAATATTTCAAAATAAGGACTTATTTGTGGCATAAAGGAGACCATTCTTATACCAGCAGTGAACCCCTGAAAGGGCTGTAAGAACTATAATGGCAGTACTAACAAATAATCACATCGCATTGTACCAGCTTAACTTCCCTTGCACGTGCGGGCGTATAAAAGGATTTGAACCATGGAAAAAGTTAGCATAAATTTTGTCCATAGAGCGCCAGAAACATTTCACCCTGATATACTTAAAGTTCTGGATTGGAAGTCCCAGTAAGGGATTTTGACTCTAAACTAGATTCTATAAATTAGTACATAAACTTGACTGTAAAAAGGATCCAGCATTCAATAAGATTAAAACAAAGAAGTGTCCAACTGAAATATAAACTGTGTGGAAAAACTTTCAGACACACTAGCATACAAGAAACTTCAGAGAGGGATTAAGATTCTAAGAAGTTATGACTGAAAGTTCCCACCATGGGAAGGAGTACCTGATTAAATTCCGACAAGTCCCCAACTTCTATTGCCAACCGACCATGTGTTTCATACACCTAAAACAGAAGGCAGGTAAGGAAGATATTAATAAGAAAAAATAATACAACATCGATTGTAAAGAAAGTTCATATCAATCATTTTCAGAAAATAAATTCAGTTCCTAGAATAGCCAGTGTATATGATGATGAAAATTTTATGTCTTGCTCCATTTAAATAGTGAAATTAACACAAGGAAATATACCTTGACTGTTAACTCAGTTGCGTATGCGTTGGACTGTAAGATCTTGCCGTATTGATTTTAACTGATCACATTTGTAAAGGTAGTTCTTCGGAGAACTTTGAACCATTTTTAATGCTTTTTCCAAGACTTCTTCTGGTCTCACCTGCAAAGGCAGAATTACTTTTGAGAAATCATCAAAACTTGCGAAGTGAAAATTACCAATAGATATGCATTCCCCTTGAATCTCAAGTAACAACAGAAAGAATTAAGAGATTACAGTTGCAGGGTCAGGTGCAGAAGTGAGACGTAAGTAGCGTTTCTCAATTTCCTGGCAGGTTCCTTTGACAGTAAGAGCATCCCAATCAATATCTTCAACAGCACAGTTACCATTTTCCTCAATGTTTCTACTAAGCACCAAGGCAGTAGCCCTCCTTGCATACACATTTCCAGCTCCTCCATTTCTGGATCGATTATCATTAGCAGCTATGCGACTTCCATGCCCTCTCTCAAAACGCTTTGATCGATTTTCACGTCTTTTTCTTTCCTCTGGTGTATCTGCCGCTGCTCCTGCAGCAGATTTATAGGCTGATTGACTTCGTTCCTTATCACTATCACTGGATGCTTCACCGTTATCTGTCACATCCATTTCATCACCAACACACTGCCTCTTAGCTGGCCTAAAGACATCAGTTTTGGGGGTTTTCCGCTGTGGTAAAGAAAATTTCACATGACTCGAATTATTCACCTTGATATCTAACTTTCCACCTGAAAACTGTATGCAATCACTCAGATCAGAGACATTTTATTTGGTCATATGGATCTGGTAACAAACTGATGGAAGCCAAAAGATTGAACCCCCGGCTTTATGAGATTAATACACTAAGCAAAAGAACAAGTACTAAGATGTGGTCAATCTCATGTATAAGAATCATTCTGGGTCCAGGCGATTTTCACTTGAGTACCTAAAACAACAATTTAGCACCCCTTGACACAGTAATAGATCCAATGCGATCTTGCCTAAGAAGCCGCTTTGGTTCATGCGATGCAAAGAAAAACATAGTATACTGCCTAACCCAAAAAGTAGCCGATGGTTGATTCTACTTGTATCATACTATTATGCTCTAAGAAACCTGGACTAATAGCCTGTTTGACCAAACCTTAGGGAGGCCAAAATGCGTATTTTTCTAAAAAGTGCTTATTTAAAAAAGAGTGTAAGTGTTTGACTAAGCTTTTGGAGAAAATAAGTGCTTTTGTGAGTAGCAGAAGTTGTTTTTCATACACTTAAAAAACTAATTTCCTCAAAATTGCTTCGAGAAAAGAACACTTAGAAGCACTTTCAAAATCTTGGCCAGATGCAATTTATTACTCAAAAGTGCTTTTTAAATTTACTGGACAAACACAAACTGCTTCTCACTAAAACTTAACTTTTTTGAAAAGCACTTTTCAATATAAGCTGATTTTAGAAGCCCAAACAAGCTATAGGAGAAAAGTTTTTTCATGAATTATGGATGATTCTAAGAAAATATATTGTGGACAACATTACAATCTCTAACACAATAAGTATGTTAAAGAACTAATAGAATTGAACATATTTTTTGGTTGATACTATGCACATTTAGATTAATCGATCACCAAAAAATAAGGGGAAGGAGCCAGATAGAAAGTGAAGTCATGAAGCTGAGAATCCTGGTGCGGATAAATAAGCACTCAGCAACCTAGACCACCTCTTTAGATTCTTCATTTCAAGCAAGAGGCTGAAGTTGGTGAAAAATAGAAAGAGATAACTGTAGAACCTTTTATCTTCAAAGGCAGAAAACTATTACCTGTTTATTCCAACTCCCATACTTAGAAGCATCAGGAGTGACTGATGCAGGTTGGACGGTTGGTTTCTCCACTTCTAAAGGCTCCCACCTACTTTTATATCGCCTACTCGGACTTCTCTTACTTTTTGGAGATGAAGAAACTGGAGCTGAGAATATTACTCTTCTGCATAGAAAAGGAAGAAGTCAAAATAGTCCTTGAATTTGATAAAAGATATCTAACTGTGAGGGAAAATTCATCAGCATAAAGGGGAAAAGGCTCATGATTATGTTCCCTAATCAGGGAAACTGCACTATATACGCAGAAGTGTTTTGCTTTCAACTGTTAAACAAATACTTACGCAAAGTAAAAAATGAATGGGAAAAAGGAGGAAAAAGAAGTTTGTTTCTAACTACTGAGGCAAAAATTATTACATTTGCACTTTGCACTAGCTGTAAGATAACAACCATATGCTAGGTGAAGTACAAATGCATAGACGAGATACAGTAATTGACATTCATGCCCTATGACAGCTACTTTGGTAAGTCACACGTGCGTGCATTGTATATATTATTATATTTAGATTTTTGTGTGAGCCCACAGCATGTGCATGCATAAGGTTTGCAGATCAGTTTTGGGAAGAGTAGATAGCATACTCCTTCTTATCAGCATCCACACTGGACATGGGGAAAAGAGGCTCGGTGTCCCAGTCTCTCGTATGAAGTGTACCGTCAGCAGTTGCCTTTGTGATAATCTGCAGATTATGGTACATTTAAGTAACAGAGGGGCCAAGGCAAAGAACCATGCATCAACAGAATGACATATCATTATAGTACAAGTAAATCAAATGTTAATCAATTAATATGACTCATTATATTGCAAACAGCTCAAACATTACCCAATGATATCAGCATTAACATTACTGTAGATGGGACGCAAAATAATAGCTATAGTTATATAGAAGAGCAATGGAAGGACGACCATGGCTATGAAGAGTTATACAATGAGTAATACAAATTGTACTATGTACTTGATCAGTTGATATATCTTATTTCCATACCAATTGCCTCTCGACACGTGTAATATATGTGGGTCCATTCTCTTTTATATCATTTCAATTTTATTGTCCATTATAAATTTAAAATATCAAGTCATTATCAGTTTCATTCATATTTTGTGGACCCTATTTGTCATTCAAGCTTCACTAAATGTCATCAACATACTATATGTTCAATCAAATATAATAGTAATATTTTTTTTATTTGACCAATAGTAATACTTTTAAGCATATATCATCGAGCCATGATCAAAAAATTTGAAACTAATATTTATCATGCTAACAAAGCTAAAACAATATTCCAGTAATAAATTACATTTTCATCTTTAAGATAGATACCATAAACGTATTTTTACTCGAAGTTCTATTATTTTGCGATGTACAAAAAAAACACTAAACAGAAATGTTGTCGTGTATTAGATAAATATGGTTTTATTATTATTTAATAAGAATAATAAATTACTTGACTTAATATATTAATAGCTTATTAAATTTGCCGGTCAATTCTATTTTGATGCTCGAACTACAATGTCTATGTAGTGCTAAAAACCCATATGTTATGTACTATAAAAATGTGTATTAAGGTAGGAAGGAGCTCAGTTTCAAAAAAAAAATAAATGTGTGGTAGTTCCAGTCTCGTAATGTTTGATTTGTGTTGTCGTTCGTAAATTTCTAGGCTCACATCATCATTGATGCCACTTCTCTTTTTGAGCCAGATGAGTGCTCCTCATTCTATGTTCTAGCTATTCATAACTAGGAAGTTACTCAATTGCTGCTTGCTAAACCGGCTATAAAGCATTATTATCTCCATACCATCTGAAAATTCTTCATTAAGTCTCGAATAATATCTATGCAGCTCATTACATGGCAAGAACTGGAAAACGACCGAGAGAAAATCTCAAAAATACACTAAGATACCTCCTTCATGACAGCTTGGGATGCCACCATTTGAGTATCATCCTTGCAACGAGCCAAAGCCCTTTCAACATAACCACAAAGTGATTTAGGAAAAGTATCAGGCTGCAGACAACAGAAAGATCACTTTAATTAAGCACGGAAAACAAATAATCTGACATTTATTTGATGCAATGCAAGAATAAATACCATGTTATGACATATCACCATTATCCCAATTCCCAACTATTAGTTACCACTAGAATAAAATACCAAGGTTTCTCAGATTGTGTGGCGACAAAAGTACAGAACACAACCAAGGAGCAGTATTTCATCAATAAAACCTAACAGTTGAATTGTCAATCATAACAAGATAGAAGATTGCAGCGTCAAAGTATCATATTAAAAAGCTGCTCCTTACTCCTTAATAGTTCAGCAAAATCGAAGTCCTACCAATATCGAAATTTCATGTACAAGTGATTAAACCAAGTTGACACAAACCTACCAGTTTAGCCATTAATAACTATATCATTGTTTCAACATCAACTTGAAAAAGAGAATCCCAAATTGAAAAACCCGTTAAGAGTATTTCAAGTGAAATAATTGCAGACTCACACAGCTTTAACTTTTTCCCAAGTGAAATTCATGTTCAAACACAATAGACTTCCAGATAACCTTTTCCAACTTCCATCTCAGATTCTTTTTTTTTTCCAACTTGAACCAAATATCGTCACCAACATTAATATAATAGTTAATAGATTTAACTTTAGCAAGCAAGCATGTTGCTTTTCACTTCAGAAGTTGTAATGATGTCGACCATGAAAAGGTAAGTTGGCTATTTCTATTCTCACAGCTACACCTAAAAGATAATGCACTCTGCCCGGCTTTTACCATAATAGAATATACGTTTACACAGAACTCGCAGACGTCTCAGTAGATTTTTTCACTAGACACATTTAAATGACCAAGAAAATGATTATAAAATAACCCATCTTCGCCAAGCTTGGAATGCAATTGTTTTATCCAAAACGAACATGTGAGCTTATCCACAACCTACCACCCAAGCTACTGATTCACTGGTTATCAAAATATCCTCTGCATAACTATTCCGCCAATATCACCCATAATATAAACCTTCCTTACTAAAAGCACACAAATCAGAGAAAATATGGAACTCCAGAATATTAAATTAAGTTAGTCTTGCTAGTATTGATAAAATGATACCACACCAAATACACTTGACAAGTGACTTCCCAAATGCACTTCTACATATTAGACTAATGGAGTTATTTAGAGGGCTATATTAGTACTAGATCATTCTTGTCAAGCGCATAGGATCATTTGCTTTAATAGGATTTAATTAGCATCATAGCATTATTTTTGAAGAAAAACTTCAGCAAGTTATATGAGAAAGGTCCTAAGAAGTGCTACTCAACTAAGGGTGTAAAGAAGTCTAATCAAAGCATATATGGAAGTTTAGAGAATGCCTGGCCCCTCCAATTGGTAATTTGGTTTAAGATGAAGTGAGTTGTTTGTTAATGGAACCAAGTAGATGCAAATAAAGTACAAAAGATAGTAAGCATGAAGTAACCCTTTTCTCAAAAAAAAATAGTACGGCCCACAGAACGAGTTTGTTAGCTCCATTTTCGATATTTACTCCCCCTCGAATATTCTGTTAGATTGCATTGGGTTTTCGAATTTTCTCCTACAAATTATCCATAGTGACTCCTCATAACAAGCATCACTTGACCAATTGTAAGAGAATCTTACAACAACATACCCGGTGCAATCCCCTAAGAGGTGGCTGGTCTAAGAGAAGCTTACAACAACATAAAGGAACACTAGCACAGATATCTTCTAATTGACTATCAAGATGAAAGACTATCAAGAAGCAAGTGAAAAGTTTATCATCTTAGTCAAGCATTTGAAATTTGTCCGTCAATTATGCAAAGTTATGTTACAACACTCAATTTGTGATTGCATGTTTTACTGAAATGATCAAAGTTAAAGGTGTCTAACCTTGAGAGCATTCTCTGCAGCATTAGATGATACTTTTTCATTAGTTTTTGGTAAGGAAACGCTGACATATGCAGGTTTGGCCGCTGCATTAGTTGTAGAGCTTTGCATATCCAGCTTTGGTAAACCCATGGTCAATGTTGAAGTTATTCTAGGGTTTGTGGGAATCTGTAGTTTGCTAGCACTACCTGTATCGCCTGGTGTAACAGTTTGCTGCATAGTGGGCAAGGATGACTGATAATTATAGGGCATCTGATAAGAGGCTTGATATTGTGTGGTTGGTCCTTGGGGACATGAAGAACTTTGTTGAAGGTTTTCATGAGAAGGGGTTATGTCTAAAGGCTTTTGACCATAAGACTGTACTGGATCAGGCTGCTGATTTTGGAAAGAGGGAGCCCAATGTTTCCAGTAACTATCATGAACATTTCCACCTACAGCAGGAGACTGACCCTAAAAAAAATTGAAAGTTAAGTTCATTAGGCAAATCAAAAAGAACTCCACACATAACATGAAGGGAAAGAGAAATGAAGTTGCTTTTCTCAGTGTACTGAGTATTGAAAAGCAAAAAAAATGAGGCACTGACTGCAATGACAGTAGATAACATCTCTTCTTCTGTGAGTAGCTGGCACTCAACAACTCGCACAAGATAGAAGTTGATATCCAGCCTATAACTATAATAAAAACAACGAAATATATTTAGACAGCAAGAGTTAAAGAGCATCAAGCATTGCTTAACCGTACCAGATCTTTAGCAGCTTGTTGAACAAAAGAACAACTAAAATAGCAAATTAACCTAACATGTGAGTGTGATACATGATTTATCATCATCTTTTCCGTCTCTCTGATTGCTTAACACAGTTTTGAATTTTAAGAGGATGTTTGGATGGACTTATTCTAAGTAGTTTTAGGCTTTTAAGCTCTTCTTTATTTTTGGAGGTGTTCGGGAAAGAAGAAGTGTTTTTAACCACTTTCTTAGGCTGAAAAAGCCAAAAACAAGCTAAAGCCAAAAGGGTATTCCAAACTTATGGCTTCTAGCTTATAAGCTACTTTAAAAAGTCTATCTGAACACCCCCCAAGTGAATTACATGACAACTGATATTCAAATAGGAGTCTCGACGCATGCATAAAGTTATGTCTCTACGCATGCATAAAAGCTATCTATTATAAGTAAAACTCCAACAGAGTAACTCATTTGTGAATTGCATGTAAAGGAAAAACCTGCACCGCAGACAATGCGGGCAAACCAGATTCTGGCTTGCCAGGTGGAGCATGAGATGCCGGAGCCTGGACACCTGAAGCTGGGTAACCCGCAGGAACAGGGCAACTCAGACTGGATACATTAGAAACGGAAATATTTTCTGTTCCAGGAGCACAGGGGACATCATTTTGTGTATGGTTGTAATAATCGGCCCATTGCTTGTACTGTTGTTGATACTGTGAAGCCGCAGGAGCTGTGGTAGAACTGTATGCGGCATTTGAATCAGAATTGTAGCTTGGATACTGATGGGAAGTGTATGTTGCATATTGTCCTTCATGCCATGCGTTCGTCTGGTTATTGTAAGCACCACTTGTGTAACCTCCAGATGTCTGGTAATCACCAGGATTGTAGTAAGTGCTTGAATAACTTGCAGGCCCAGCATAAGACCCTGTATTCTGTAATGAGGAAAGGGGCTGATAAGGAGCACCTGTATTTTGATATGCTCCTGATGGCTGAGGATAGGATTGATTAGGTTGTTGTTGATAGCCATTATAGTAAGCAGCATATCCTGTATTGTTGTATCCATAAGGATCAGTACTTTGATAGGTTCCATAGCTACTGTAATCCTGCTGTACATTTGTGGCACCGGAACTTGGCGTAGTAGCACTAGCTGCAACATTCAATCCATCTTGAACATTCCTTGAAGGTGGTGCAGCTTGTTGGTCATGAATCAACCAGAATGTGAGACAACTCCATTTTCCCTGGCATAGCTATCTGCACCATGAGCGCTCCATGGTGCAACTGTAGAATTTGGAGGGGCGTAATATGAAGACATGTGATGTTGGTTTGGATCGACAGCCTGATGATTCTATATAGGGAAAAAAAAGGATTTAAAGTCATATAATGAGAAATCAACTCACCTATCCAGAACAATTTATAGCAAGAGCAGTACATGATAAAGTTGCAGAAGAATAGTAAATATAAGCAAGTTAAAAGAGTTTGGTGGCTGAAAGAGGAGAAGCATTTAACGCTTTCACCATTAGAGTAAAGGAAACATTTAATCAATCAACATGTACAATGACCAAAAATTATACATGTAATGAATGTCTATCCATAGAAGGCAAGAGCACACAGTTTCGGCTCATAAGAACCAGTTTCTCAACATAAGGATAGTCGGTAGTCAATGCATCAAACATGACCTTCACAAAATCTATCTACATTGTTGCCCAAGAATCTCCACGATAAACATAAACATGACACATACCAATGTAAGTAAAGCCTTTCATACTTGTATTGATGGATAAAAGCAGACAAAGCATCTTGATTTACTACTTACAAACATCACTAGCACAAGACAGTCAATTGTGTCTCTCCAGCATCAGAGTGACTTGTCATATTTACTTCATCAAGAACTCTAACTTTTGTATCTCATTACTAACCATTAACAAGCTGTAAATACATTTCAATAAGGCAGTTTTACTAAGTGAAAAGTCAAACGACTTTTTCTTTAATTTTCATTTTCAAACAATTATTTATTTATTTTTTCGATGAGAGTGGAGTCCGGACCCACTTCGAGCACCCTCGATAATTCACAAGAATCTGTTCATCTCCACCCAGCAACAATGAGATACTCTGTCCACCAGAGGCTCCTGGACAGATGGGAAGAGTCACTTAGTGTTTGTTTTGTCTGCACTGAGTTCTGAACCCGAGAACCTCAAGGTTCTCAACCACTTTATTGACCACTAGGCCACATCCTTGAGCTATTTTTTCAAACACTTTCAAGTACTTCATAACATAAAATCTTGTGATTTCTACTGCTTCTTACAGTTTCTAGATATACAAATGTTATATAAAATACTCTGAATCGATGTCCAAATTCACACGGACTATTAGATGACCAATGGCAGATCCAAGTACAGGTTTGTGGGTTCAGTAGAGCCCATAGGTTTGCAGTCGAACCTTATATTTGTGTGAGAACAGGTAGAAATAGAGTTAGATGTAAAGTTTAGAACTCATCCTTCAACTCAAAACCAAGTAAAACCAACAACACTTGTGTTTGGAATCTCCCACTATGCTTTCCCACATAACCCTAACACGACAATTCTTTTTGGTATTGATGGAGTAAATATATAAATAATATAAGAAAGAAAAAAACAGCAGCAGCACAACTGAAAGCCTCACTTCTCTCAGAGAAAGGGAAAAAACTAAAACCTTTCAATTACATTGGGGCATCATCCCGCCATCATCTTATGTTCATTTTGACACCATCATCACAATTTACATATATTAAGTATGTTAAAAAATGTTTTCAACAAGCAGAAATCTATTTGGACCATAACATTTTTTTCCAGAAACGAAGTTTGCACAAGAGAAGAGGAAGTACAATTCGAGTGGTTACCTCCTGTGAACTGGGATCTAAAGTGGTCACAGTGGTACTTCCTTGATTCATCATCCTCTCATTAACATCCTGCTTAACCAAACATTTCAGTATTCAGATATCTATAACAAAATCACCACAACACACAAGAAAAAAGATAGTCATAAGTTGAATTGCAGCCTAATGGTTACAACTCCACCTTCTTACTTTCATAGGTGGTTCAAATCCCACAAAAGGATCCTTTTCTACACTTCTATCCCAACTATTTAAGTGCCCCTCCCTTACTCCAGCAAATTTTATGCAAGAAAGAATTTAACCAGGACTAAAACTGCAGCCTAATCATTACATCTCCACCTATCTATGTCACAGCTGCAGGATTCCAAACCTACAAAAGTGGTTTCTACGTTTCTATCCCAACTATTTAAGGGCTCACCCCTCACTCAAAAATACTTCGAAAAAACAAAAGAGAACTAGAATTGCAGCATATTATTGCAACTCCACCTACCCATCATTACATGAGCAGGTTTCAATCCTACAAAAAGTGTCCTTCATAAATTTCATCTAAACTATTTGCAAGACCACCTTCAACAACAATAACAACTATGCCTCAGTACAAAACAAGTTGAGGTCCAGTATGCTTTGGATCCTAACTATTACATGTGCAGGTTCCAATCCCACAAATAATGTACTTCTTAAATATCATCTTGACTATTTGCAAGTCAACCTTCAACAACAACAATTACGACTCAGTACCAAACAAGTTGAAGTCATTATCTAACAACTAAAGAGCTCATATATCATGCTTCCAGCATATACTGATACAACAAATCAGTTAAACAGCAAATATCCTACTTCTACCCATATCATAAGTGATCTTCATCTCACTTGCACAAAATCCCCAACACCCTTAACACATCCAATAAGCATTTACCACCACAAACACTCTCCTTAAGCCCAAAGTACAAAATGTCAAATTACGGATTTGTCCATTCACCATGTTTATAGGTCCAAAAAAATGGGGGGGAAAACTAGCTAGACATGGAACTACAGCTGCAACTTTGCCTACATCAATCATACTTTCTAATCTCACAAAAAAAAAGGGCTTTTTCTAATAAATTTGAGCAACAAAAAAGAAACTAACCGAAATCTGAACAAATTGAACAGCTTGAGCCTTCAAGGAACAGAGAAACAATCAACCTCGAACAAAGCAGCACCCTTATATGTATTACCAAAGCAAATTGAGACGAAAAAAAACAAAAAAAATATGGAAAAAATTGGAAAAAAAAACAGAGAACGATTAGCAACGAAGAACGATTACAAATATCGATTTGGTAAGGAACTACAGTATAATATATGATTCGAAGAACAGAATTATTCAATGTTGAAGAAGAGATTTTTGATTTATGCAACTAACGTCGGTAGAGAAAATGAAATACGGAGATTTGTGTGTGTATATATATATGGCGTAACTTGATTTTCAGTCGAAAAAAATTTCAACCCGATTGACTTATTCGGGTCGTAATTTTGGGGGTCGTTTGAGTTCTTATTTTTTTCGCATTTTAGATGTTATAATATATGGTTGAGTCGACGGTGTATTCGAAATAATGTTTTTATCGTAAATGGATAAATAACCTTTGTTTATATTATAATATATATATCCTTTAATCTCAATTGTGTGATTGAATATTAATATGATGTTGTTGTGTAATATATGATTAATCTATTGATTTCGTAAATATGAATTATGAATCTTTAACATTTTTTATTTATTATGTTTTCTATTTTGAATTTTTGAGATAAAATATATAGTTCTAGCATAAATTATATATGTTATTTATACGAAAGACACTTAATCAATACAACGATTAAAAATTCTCATTCATATTATGCAATTTTCACTTAGAAGAATAATTGAATATCACAAGAATAATTGAGATGAGAAAAAGAACATTGACGAAAGCTTTTAAATAGCTATAACAGTACCAAATATAATAAATACAAATTGATATACATGAATGAAGTGAAGGAAGGCGCAAATATAATTTGCTTAAAAATATTCTATTTTATTTGACTGTTTAGGTGTCACGTGTTAATTCATGCGTTTTATAAGAGAGATTGTCAATCACGTGTATAGTGAGAAGTTATCCTTAATAAATGTTAGACGTTCAATTAGTCGGATTCTTTGTTTATATATCTAAACAAAACAGTACTATAATTTTCTATTGTCTGAGTTGGAGTGAGAGATACATTAAGATTTTCGTGTGTTTACTTATAATGCTTTTGTTTTCCGTATAACGGATCTTAGCTCACACTTTATGGAATTTCCACTAGGAAAATAATTCAAACATTTCTTATGTACTTGTGATGGAAAACGTTTGAACTCTTTTCTTTTCTCTTCATTCTATTTTGCTTTCGTTCTCTTTCTTCTTTTATGAATTGTTATTAGTAACGGTAGACTGCGCAGAAACGGATTCAGGTGGAAAGCGTATACCTTCTCTATATCCAACAACAACTAAATAACTATAAACTTGTAATTTCTTAATTTCGATATAGATTAGATGAATACATCAAAATCGAATATTCGTGCATTCCGATTTCCGTCAGAGAGAAGAAAAAAGAGGAGGAGGTTTTCACATTTGGGAGAAAACTCAAATGGGCTTAGAGTGAGAAGCCCACTCCATGAAAACAACAAAACAATAGTAAGCCCATAGCTGTTGAGGCCCAAACTTTAGTTATAAAACTCAGAGAGAGACGACAGTTCTACTCTCTTTTTTGAACGAATTGGATCTAGGGTTCTTACAATTTTCTGCGCCTTTTTCGATTTTCAGGTAAGCGATTTGCGATTTATAACCCTTTATTCTCATATATTTTTGATAAAAATAGCTTCTTTCATCATAATACATGTGGCTGTGCATAATTCATCTAGAAATTGGTATTAATTCCGAGAAATTTGGATGAAATTTTGTGTTTTTTTGACTCGGAACATTCCATAAAGAGGTGTTTTTTTCGTTACTAGTTTTGTTTTATGTTATATAGAGATAGCGTCTGTGCTAAATTCATTTGAAAAAATGTAATTGAGCTGTTTTTATTATATATGTGCTAATTGGGGTAGTTTCTTTTGGTATGATGTGAATTTATAATATATATGTGCTTTTTGACTTTGAAAATTCATTCAAGATGCCTTTTTTTGGTTTTAGTTTTTGTTTGATGTTTATTGAGCTGGCATTTTGTGCTACAGTGATTGGAAAATAGTAAAGGAGTTATTTTTATGTTCAAGAGATCATATAATATGGGAAAGGGGCTAATTGGGTAGTTACTTTCAGTGAAGATGTAGTGGTATGATGAGATTTTTTATTATATGTTTTTTTTTGTAGTTTTGTTTGATGTTTTATTGAGCTGGCATTTGTGTTAAATTCATTGGAAAAAAGTAAAACAGCTATTTTTAATGATTAAGAGATCATATGATTTGGGAAAGGAGCTAATTGGGTAGTTTCATCCGGAGAAGATGCGCTATCATGAAATTATGTATTATATGTGCTTTATTGACTCAGATAATTCATTTGTTAGGCATTTTTTTAGTTCTGATTTCGCTTGATATTTTATTGAGCTTGTGCTGAATTCATTTGAAAAAAAAGTATATGAGCTAAAAAAAAATTATGTTAAGAGATAGTATAATTAGGAAAGGAGCTAATTGGGTAGTTTCTATCAGAGAAGATGCCGCGGTATGATGACAGGTATGGTGGCACACGCCTATATGTTGGACATCTGTCTTCCCGGACGCGATCTCGAGACTTGGAGGACGTCTTTAACAGATATGGGAGGTAATTTTTTAACCATTCATTACTTTTATGCAGTGATCGGAAAGTTATTCAAATTTGAGTAATTGAATATTGAGATTCCAAGAGGATAAAGATTGAACTTTTAGTTGTTTAATTTTGTTAGTGGAATGAAATACGCCTAAGTAGAGTAGAATAGATATAAAAGATTCATATGGTTGATCTCAACTTGTCTGGTATTAGGTGTTGATTGATTGATTGCTGTACCTAGTGATTATTTTATTGTGATCATTTTTTAGAAATGATGTTGCTTCTAGTAGTTCACAGTCTTTTGTTCTTGGATTTAAGGTGGTCTTTGGGGGTGGAGATGAGACGCACTAGTCGTTACAGTGGCCTTTGTTTTATTTTTTTAAAATTTGTAGAAAATGTGAGAGCAACACCCCGTGTCTTGGTTTTTTTAACTCGAATAATGTTTATGAAGGTTTCTATGTTTTTGCCCAATCCGGAGGTTTGTGGTGGGAGGTTGCCCTTGATGAATTGGTTCCCATTCTTGCGGAGTGTGGCGATTCTTTCTATAATGTTATTGCGTATTTTTTTGATGGAAATGGCACAATCCAAAAAGTGGTGTTTAGTTCATCTTTGAGGGGCGAAGTATCAACCCTTTGGTTCTTATGACTTGATGGCCTTACTGTTTCTGGAACCCATTTACGCAGAGTACGTGATGTGGATATGAAGCGTGACTATGCTTTTGTGGTACGCCTTTCTTCTTCTTTTTCCTTTTCTGTTCACTTCTTCATTAATGATATTTCTTAGGGTTGTAAGGTGATGATCTAATCCTTGTTTCATATATTTGTGATTTAAGCTTCTTTCTTTTCTTCATATACTACTAAATCTAGGAGTTTAGTGATCCTCGAGATGCCGATGATGCAAGATATGGCCTAAATGGGCGAGATGTTGATGGAAGTCGCGTTATCGTGGAGTTCGCCAA